>OX453058.1:11673948-12873948 GCA_949699795.1 Spicauda simplicius
TTATCCAATCCAATACGTTCATTAAAAAGTTATGCTCCGACAAAAATATATAATACGTAAAGCCGGATCAAATTACGATCATTCACAAAATCTACTACAGAGCGACACTCATTGAGAATTTATAAAAAATAATTTAAATGGTTTATTCGCGTAAGTACTAAATATGGCGCACAGCTAATTAAAAAAACTTGTAAATTGAGGTAATATCTACTACTTTTTGTTGGCTTTATCATATGAGAAACAATATATTTACTCGTAAATATGTATACTCTACTGAAATGTTACGTCATGTTTTAGCGTTTTAGAAAAAATAATAACTAAGCTAAAATTTTTAAGTTATCTAAATGTGATTACTAAGGCTGTAAACATAATAATATAATTAAAGTTACGATACGAAATTATAAAATATATTATCTAAAATTTATTCAAAACCTCTTTTTGTTCAAAGTATTATTTTATGAACGAAATTACCTTATTCGAATACCAATTAATCTTATGACCAGATGTCAAATAGTACAAATGGTTAAAGTTTGGGCCATCTTTATGAGCCGATAACGAACTACTGTAATTACTTCGTTAAGTACATAAAAACTGTAGCTATCAATTACACTTTCATGGACTAGGAAAAAGGAATAGAAGTGATAACATTATGGGTTAACTTACTGAGTTAAGAACAATTGATGGTACGATAAAACTATCTATAAAATATTTTGCTGACAGTATGGATCCATACCCAAACAATGCCATTAAGAGAGACGCAATTGGTACAGCATCCCTTGTTTAAATTGGGTTAAGTGCTATAGACAACGGCAGATACCTCGTGTATAGCAATAACTGATAACCAATTTACCCGCACAATTCGTTAGCTCGTTGCAGTTTTGTTTCAATTAGAGAAAGTCAACATCGGCGCAAAGTGTTTGGAAATTTTATGAAAATGACCACTAAGTAAACTGATATAAATACATGGGAAGAAGCTTTTATATTCCCTTAAAGTTGTTGTTATCTATTACGAAAAAATGACATTACAATGGAAATAATGTCGTGTTTGTATCAAAGTGTAGGTTCTTTGAAATAATTAGAACATCAATGGTACTTATTAGCTGTCGTCGATGGTATCATTAGGGTATCATGGTAGGAAGTACATTTTTTTTAACTGTACCACAGTACTGTACCACTGTAGTAGATAGATTATTAATAGATAGATTATTTAATCACACAAAAACTCAATGTTTCCCCAAGTTAATCCAAAAAATAAATATATTTTCAAGCCGACAAATAGAATTCTGTAGTCTTGGTTTGATGAAATTTCAAGCACACAGAAATCTAAAAATGATAGAAATTTCTATGATTTCTCATTGCCAGTCCACCAAACAACTTTTTTGTCAAATATTTGCCACGTACAGGTATACACGGAATTATTAACCCGTGTATGTCGTTGTCAAACTTGTACTTCGAGAAATGAAATACTAATAAAATTCTAGTTGCATGTTCAAATTATTTATTATTTATATTATCAAAGTATTTTAAATTTCTTGTCAATATAGTACAATAGTAATAGATCTATGTCTCAATGATTTGCAGTTTAGAGCACTGTTCTGTGCTGTGGTGCTAAAATAAGATTTGAGAATGAATTAATTGCATACCTACTGCGTAATAATTCGCTCCATAACTCCATAAAAACTCGCAAATATCCCAATGCAAAGTAGCCATTCGTCTTCAGGATCGTGTTGGGCGGGCGGCTCTCCGCGAGGATCGCAGTCAATGGCCTGTGCTCGCCCATAGTTTTCGGATTTACCTTCCGATATTTCACTCTACGGGTTTTATGGTGCACACTTTGTTTTCTTGGACAGATTAAGAAAGACTTACTCTGATCTTATTTCACCTCTAACTACCTCCGACATTCAAAAGTGCGGTGAAAAATAGATAAAGTAGCCTCTTTTTATGTACCTGCTATTCAAATTTATTAACATTTTATTTAAAGATTATGTTTATTTATATTCAATTCGATGAAGCGAAAGTCAGTCAGCCATTCGTAGTTTTAAAAAGAAATACTTAATTCGTTATTTTTTTAAACATTTAAGACGACGATTAAATATTATGTATGTTATGTCACATTTTTCTTTAAAGTTTGTTTTTGTGTATTAATTTGTACATGGGCCTTTGTAGCCTAATATAAATAATTGAACGCTGTTGAACCACGGGTAAGTAGAGGTAAAATTTAAAGTATCTTTGTAGAGTTTCGCCGTGACCACGAACTATGTAACTGGATCGTTATATAAGCAAGAATAATAAAGAACTCCATATCGTGAGTGTCTGTTATATATTGCGAGATGATATTAGTCTAAAAGCATACATAAATGATTTATGTATTTATTGTAAAATCATTAAATTTTAAAATAATGTGTTGTATATTTATTTTCAACTCCTGATCGGATAGTTAATAATATTATTATTTTCAGCTTAGATAAAACAAGGATATCAATAATATGAATATTTAATTATGATGCTATAAGGTACAAAAAATTAAATTATCATCGTATACATTTTTATCCTTCTATAGAGCTCAACGGAATAATGAATTTATTAACAACCAAAGTAATATTATTCGATGCGCTCAAACAAAAAAGGATTTGTGATGGGATTTTCTTTCGTATCGTGAATACCATGCCTACCATAGCATATCCAGTGTGTATAAATAATATTTATAACTAATAACGAAAACAGGGTATCTAGTAAAGAAAGCTAGGATCAATAATTATAACTAACTTATTTCATCGGTTTTGCCTGCATTTAAATATTTGTCTATTTATCAATTTATGAAATTTTAACGAATATAACATAGCGTATTGTTGTATCAGGGACTCAAATATACTTCCTAGTAAATTATACCGTAAAATGCAGTTTTTAAAACACTTACCTGATTTTCCAAGCCATAATGAAAAAAAACACATTAATTACGCATCAAAATGTAGGAACAGACATTTGTAGAAAAAGTCTTCTGGAATCCTACTAATATTATAAATGCGAAAGTTTGTGAGGATGTATGTGTGTTTGTTATTCTTTCACGCAAAAACTACTCAACGGATTTGGTTGAAACTTTACAGTAATATAGGTTATACATCAGAATAACACATGGACTATAATTTATACCGTTTTTTTGTAATAAGTTTATACTATAACGAGAAATATCAGATTAGTCGCAAAAAAAGTTGTCCTCTGAGAGCTATCTTCGCGTACGCTGCCTAAACCGTTGGAGATATCCAAATATAATGTACGGTGGGATTGTTTGGCTCACATAGATCTAAATAAAAGTCCGCGACAGCATATATCTATATTTTATGTATAACTCACAATAACTCTTTTTATACTTTGAAAATTAAAAAAATATGAAGTTGATGTTTCCATGGGTTTTATACAAACTAAATATTAATCCTTATCAAAATAAAAGATTTCAAAAAATCAAGCATCTAATAAAGATTGAATCTGCTTTTTACACCATGTAAATTGGATAAGTAGTTTAGAAGATATTACGAGTATAACATATTGCGTACTCAATTGATTGACCGGCAGTACGCGCCGTGCGCCGCCGCCGTATACAACGAAGTTATATGAAATTAATATTTAGGTAAATGGTTATAAATCACGGAGCAAAATGGGAAAGGTCAATGTGAATGACGTCCCTGTAGTTCTGGGATCAGAATAAGGCTACGGTATCCCCTGTCTGTAGTAAGAGGCGACTTAAAGGGGGCTTTCGGGGTTGCGTGCGGCTAGACTGGGAGCTCGAAACACCCAGTCAGCAACTTCGGGAAAGATGTCAGCATGTGTGGTCGCATGCTGTCGTGAGAGCCAGGATGCAAGGAGCTTGAACAGTCCAGCCAAGCGATCCCGGGAAGGATGGTGGTATACGTGTGGTCGCATATCGTGGTAAAGACTAGAAGGAGTGGTGGACCCAGTCGCTCACTTGGGAGGAGGCAATGCACTCAGAGGACTCCAGTTGCGTTCCTTTGAAGATCCCGGAGTCCTGGTGCGATAAAAATCCCACATAACCCTGCGTCACTCCCACGGCGTATGGTACCTTTTAAAGGTTTCCCCCTCGACAAAAAAAAGGTCAATAAGAATGAAACAGTGGAAAAGGTTAGATATGTCATTCAATCGTCATCGACCTTTTAATGTTACACAACTCGGCACATATGTCAGATTAGCAGTAGTTTACGTCGTAGTTGACCACACTAGCCAACTGCGCGTTGGTAACCGTCACGCGTTTTGAGACCCTATCTTAAAACTTTTAATTTCAGAATAAGTATTAATATCCGTTGCCGACAAAACTAATTCAAATTAATATACGTGCCTGTGATTTGAAATTTGAACACACAGATTTAGGAAGTAGGGCAAGGGTTCAATCTGAAGTCAATCACAGATGCGTTGCTACTCTCGAGGACTTTGATGATCGCCTCATATAAAAGCGAGCCGGCAGCCACACCTTTCTAATGAAACACAAGAACTGCTTCACGGTAGAAATAGGTGCGGCGGTGATAACTCCCTGGTTGAACCATTGCTCTACCACCTTGCAAACTTTATATGGCAGACTAAATTCCACGCGAGCGAAGCCGCGGGCAAAAGCTAGTATTATATACATTCATTTGTTTTTTCTTACGTTCTTTTTATGTTTCTTTTTTCATGAATATTAGTATATTTTGTGCCAGTGTGGCGTAATGAAAAGTAATAATAAAAAGTACATTAACAAAGAAAAGATAAAAAACTAAATAATTTTAATTTTATAGTGAACTTTGCAAAAACAAGAAATGTGTGCGTGTACTAGCGTACACTCGTAAGAAGTGAAACTTCTTTATGACGTTATTTTTCAAAAAATAATTTGCTATATGCAAATTTACAGAAATTGGTTAAATAAAGTTAAATAAGATAAAGTTTAATAAAAGGCTTTTATTAAACTTTATCTAATAATCTAATCTATAATAATCTATCTAATATCACGCGTGGTAGGGATAAGAAATAAATGGCGCGTAACGGAAAAAAAAGATGGCGCGTAACAGAAAAATATGGCGCGTAACGAAAAAATGTTACACTAATTTTTTTTCCAACCCCGATAAAGAAGTTTCACTTCAACAACCCCGATAAAGAAGTTTCACTTCAATAAGGCGCATCATACAATGTTTTTCAATTAAATACACCGATACACAATAAAACAACGTAAAACAGTGTGTGTGGTGTGTGCGCGCGTGCAATCAACACGTCGAAGTGAAGCTTAATATTAATAAAATATTTCTATGCATAAGAAATTTGAGATTTATGATTTTTGAAAAATAATGAAGTACACTACAGCCCATATTCACACATCTGATTTCTATTCAAGCTATGAAGTAAAATCCCTAGCGTGATTCAGAAAGGGCGTGCATCTAGTAGTAACGCTGACTAGTGCTATAAAACCCATGAGTTTCAAATCACAATGATTCCAAAAAAGTCTACTTAAATATAATGTAATGTAACATGACGTCAGCGAAACGATTTCGAATTTCAACTCCGCGCTATGCAACAAAAACAGTGATGCAGATTTTAGGTCTGACCCAATATCTTAAAGTAATTTGGGCAGCTGTTTATATAGAACGTAAAAAATATCGTAGCATAGTGTATCACGATTTATCTAGCTGGAATCGCACCACTCCCTTTCGTCCCGTGGTCGTTATAGGAGGCGTTTAAGGAACGAAATTCAGAAGATAAACAATGGTCACCTCACCCATCAGGTGCGTTGACTTTTGGCAAAATTATTGGTACTGGCCAATGTTGAGTAAAACGGAAACTTTGCAAGTGATATATCATTCTTAGGATTAATCTTGTTTAGATCTCTATTTATTGTGTGATCACTTGGAATATTGAAAGTCTTACAGAACAACAGAATACAAGAAAAACATCTATTTAGCGTAAACAACAGTTATGGTAAGTTGACGTGACGTCAGTTCCGCGCGAAACTTATTGCAACTTGTTTACTCGCCGCTCGCAGCCCTTTGTTCCGCTACAACTTCATAGACGACTGCGGACGGGCGCTACCCTTTTATTAATGAACTTTACATTCATTACTCAACGAAATTTCATCACGTTTCTTAACAAACTTATCGCGAACGAACGATTACTCAGGATGTTATATAAAAATAGAAAAATAAGATAATAAAAGAATACGATTAATAGAGGCAACTAAGATTTTAATTTTAGTAATTCGACATATCTATTGAAATTATTTTATTAACGTTTAATTATTTGATTCAACGATGTAGAAAAAGGACTAAGTATACTACTACTATAACAGTTTTATGGATATCATATGGCAGGAAAAGCGCATGTTACATATCACGACAATAAGTTTCATACTATAACAAATTACCAATTTGCAAGTTTATAGAGCTGCCCAAACACGAGTAAGTAAAAGCAAATTTATTAAGAGTATAATTTTGCTTAATCCATTATATTGAGCATTGATATTTGAATAGACTGGTACTGATCAACCACGCGCTCATTACCAGAATCTCGTTAACCTATTATTGTCCTACTGCTGCGTACGGGTTTTCTCTCAGACCGAGGGAGTTTTAGGCCATAGTCCACCGCGCTGACCAAGTGCGAATTGATGGACGTTATCCACTTGTTTAAGCGTAGGTATTTGCGATGGACGAGCCTGCGCAAACTTCTGAGTTTTGAAGATATGTCGGTTATGCATTACTAGACTACTGGTCAATCCGCTTAAGAACATTACTAATGCATTTTTTTTTCCTAAAAAAAATGTAAAGTCACGTCTTTTGTATATTTAATGTTATATTAAAAACATTAAAATAATTAAAAGAATCGTGAGCATCTTTAGACTTAGTACAGGTAAAGATACATTTTAAAGGACAGTCAGCGCCGTGTCCTCGTCGCTACAGTGGAGCCAGATCTCTCGTAGTAGTAAAAGCTATGGTCGAGAGGGAGAGATCTTGGAAATCGGTCAAGTCCTTCTGCGAGGAAGTAATCTCGCAGAAGGAAGCTGCGGAGAGTAAGAGAGAGAAAACCTCAGGCGGAAAACCGGGTAGGAGAAGGGTTCCTCACGCCCATCTCCTACCTCCATATCAGAGGCACTGGCATACGATACGGGGGTATCCTGTGCCAAGGTAACAAGCCTCGAGGTGGCGTGCGCAGTGTTCCCGCGCGCACCTCAAAGACGGAGAGATGGAGAAACTCCAGCTCCATCCCAAAAAGAGACGGACCCTGATGAGGGCAGACGCCGCCGGGACCGCGGACGAATGTTACTAGCGTACCCGCAGTCCCAGCAAAGAGCGTACAGAGGAACACCGTGGGGTTTTAGCCGGTAAGAGTCCGGCATATCCTCTCAGCTGCCCCCGCCCAGTGAGGAACCCATGAAGGGTTTCCCCACGTATAAAAAAAAGGTAAAGATAAACTTTAAGGTTATTTCGAAAATTACATTTGTGAGTTAGCTGTTTTATCCTAACCAATGTTACTAAATGAAAGTAAACTTGTTTAACCTTTACCCTTAATTAAATGTTATATTCGCAACGTATTATTCAGAAATATAATTAAGTGTCTAACGTTGATTTAGAATTTGTAGTCACTATTTAAGTCTTCGTATTTAATTATGTATTTAGCTACGCAGGATTGAAAATCTCTACTCTACAATATTTATTTAACAAAAACATACAGAGACTAGTCGAATAAGTTTATGTAAGATATTTATAGTATCCAGGCACATAACATTTAGTTTACGTACCCATGTCATGCTAATATTTGTAATGGACTTGCAGCAAATTAAAAATTTAATAAGGTATTTACTTACAAAATAAATTCAAATGCCCACGCGAATTATATCGTATAAACTTTCGAAGTATATCATAAAATTAAGAAATTCGTATTACATGAATAGTAAAATTATTATTTTTTGTAATATTTACCATATGAAATCATATTTAGTATTATTTTTGTGCGTTAAAGTTAAATCAGTCGTAACGAAGAGATTTCAATCGACCGCTATTGGTCAAGTAGTGCGCACTATAGTAACAGCTAAAGTGTATTTACAATGGACGAGCCTGTGCAAACGTTGTGGTTACTAACACTATTGGTTACGTCAAGTCAAACGTTCTTAACTAGATACGAGTAACTAAACGAAAATAAGATCTTTATTTTAAATTTTGTCTTGTTAATGATACTTTTTTAAGCGTAGTCGGGTTGAGGATAATGTAAAGAGATAGAACTAATACTTGCCGAGGGTTGCTGCTGTCCGTGTAACCAGTCTACATTTGCCAATAATTTGTCTTAAATATCAAATCAATATTTACGTTATTTTATATTTATAGAATAAAATCAAAAACTATTTTATGTAATACATCAGTAAGTAGGTTCTTATATAAAATATAAATAAAGTATAATTTGTCTCTTGAATGAGACGTCAGCTTAAACGTAGACGTTTACAAAGAAAATTACTTAGAACGCAAGCCATTGCAAAGTTAAATTGAATAACGTACTAGCTTACTGTTAGGGCAAGTCGTACCCAGACACTAGGGACCTACATGGAGTAATTCAATCGTGCAATTTGGTATCGGTCTGAGATAGCACCGCTTCTTCTCTGCTCATAAATTTGATAGAAGGCGACTAAGGCATACCGTGAGACAGGCTCCAACTTCTTCGTGTCCACACCAGTTGCGGTCACATGCTGGCTAGGCGAGAGTGGCTATTCTCAGCACCCTCCTGAGGGAACGCATATGTACAATGAACTTAAAACGCTCATAGATGGGCGGATCTTACGAATTTATTGCCGCTCAGCTCGTCGGTTGGTATGGGTACTATCAATAAAATGTACTGGCACTCATTGTAGGGAAAGATTAGTCTTTCCCAGTAAAGAGGGTGTACATATATACACTGTACATTAATCGTATAGAGATAGGTATAAATTTTAATAATTATTTTAGACTAGCTGTACCCGCGGCTTCACGCGCCCGCGTTCAAATCAATATATCACAAAGTTTTTCCCGCGCAAATCTTGATACCTTGGGAATTTTATGATAAAAAGTAGCCTATATGTTGTTCCATAACCTTTTATATAGTAAGTCCCATTAAAATAGATTTAGCCGCTCAAGGATTACCCAGACAAACACAGAGTGAAGAAACGAATTTCAAGTGGGTATTTGTGGTACATATTGTTACGTAAAAATATTCTTAAAATTGGACAAATAAGAATATTGTAAACCCCATTTTATAAACCAATTTATAGTCTTAGTGGTTGTATTAACCATATCGGGAAACACTTTTTCAACGAACTCCTCCACATTTAAACGAAGACGTATCGATATAAAGATTGCAAACTTTTCCAGATTGTAAAGCACTACTTACTTGAAGTAAATCATTAGAAAATTGGAATTTCACTGGACAGCGACATATTTGTTTTAAGTTCATGTTTTGTTTCATGTGGCCAAAGATAAGATCTTTTAAGAGATGCGATGACAAAAAACAAATCGGTTCAATCGTCAATCAAGTTATATGCGTAAATTCCGCATCGTTCTTTCCATACCAGAGAGCTCAGAATTTTCATCCGAAATAATCAAATAACGGTCCCGCATTGATTTTCCAGTATTCCTTTAATTTGAAATATCACAAATGCTAGAGAAATCGTCGCTACAAATCTTGAGTGGACGCTCAAAGGTGGAATAGGCACTTCGGCCGCTGTTCAAAAGTGTGGCCGCAATGTTGGACGACGCCACGGCAAAAGCTTTTTTCTATCAGATCTTACTTTCGCTAATAGTAAATCTATTCAAAAGGTTTTACCGGTGCCCCAAGTGCATTAAACTAAAACTAAAAACCTAATGACAGTATCAATTATATCATAAACTAATTTTAGTTCTACATTTAAGCGGCGTGCAACTTGAATTTTCGATCTATAGTTTATCTTTCGTAAGTCTTCTTTGTGGTTGGGCGTCCAGCGGAATCCCCATCTGCCTACCGCCCCATCGTGATGCTCGGCGAGGTAGCCAAGCTTTTCGAGAGGATTGTGGCATCTCGAATCGTAGAGCACCTCGAGGGGATTGGTCCGAATCTTGCAGACAACCAATACGGATTCCGTAGAGGGAGATCCACCACAGACGCGGTGCAGAAGGTTAAGTCCCTGGTGCAGGATGCGGTTGGCCGGGGCGAGGTTGTGTTAGCGGTATCTCTCGATATTGCTAACGCTTTTAACACCCTCCCCTGGAGTTGTATCAGGGAGGCACTCCGCTACCACGGGATGCCCTCCTACCTGCGATGGATTGTCGGGGACTACCTATCTGGGCGTGCGGTGGAATACCCTGGCCAAGAACGGTGGTGTCGGCGGGAAATGTCATGCGGAGTTCCACAAGGATCGGTGCTAGGTCCCCTCCTGTGGAACATCGGCTATGACTGGGTACTCCGAGGAGCTCCCTTATCGGGTGTCGGCGTAGTCTGTTACCCTGGTGACTGCCAGAGGCAGGAACCACAGGGATGCTTTCCTCCGTGCCACCGCCGGCACGGCATTCGTGGTGGGCCGCATACGGCGATTGGGTTTGCGGGTGGCGCTAGAAAAGTCCAAGGCTGTGATGTTTCACGGCCCTAGGATGGCGCCGCCGCGGGATGCCCATATCGTCGTCTCCGGAGTTCGTATCGACGTGAGGCGGTCGATGAGGTATCTGGGACTCGTTCTGGATAGCCGGTGGAACTTCGGTCCCCACTTCGAATGCCTTGTGCCTCGGCTACTGAGGACGGCAGCGGCCTTGGGTAGACTGTTGCCAAACCTCGGTGGGCCAGAGACGTCGTGTCGACGTCTCTACATGGGTATCGTGAGGTCGATGGCCCTGTATGGGGCTCCAGTGTGGGCTGACGCCCTGAGCAGCCGAAATGCCGCTGTGCTTATGCGAGCGCAGCGAGTGATGGCGATCAGGGTGATACGGGGCTATCGCACGATCTCGTGTGAGGCAGCCTGCGTGCTGGCGGGTTCTTTGCCCTGGGATTTGGAAGCGAGAGCCCTTGCGTCACTACGTCAGTGGCGTGAGGAGGCGCACCAATCTCGGAGCCACCCGCCCACACAGCAGGAATTGGAGGGGCACAGAGCTGAGTTGCGCCAAAGGGCTATCGAAACGTGGATGTCCAGGCTGGCGCATCCCAGCGCCGGCTTGAGGACTATCGAGGCAATTCGTCCAATATTTCAGCAGTGGTTGGGTAGGCGATTTGGCATCCTGTCCTTCCGTCTGACGCAGGTGCTCTCGGGACATGGTTGTTTCGGGAGCTACCTGTGTCGGATCGGGCGGGAGCCGACTGCCAGGTGCCATCATTGCGACGGTTGCCTCGAAGAGACGTCCCAGCATACGCTGGAGGTATGCCCTGCGTGGAATGCGGAGCGCCGCGCGCTCAGCTCTGTATTAGGGGCCGACCTCTCTCTTCGCGGGTTGGAAGTGACAGGTCGTGGCAGGCGGTGCGATCCTTCTGCGAAGCAGTGATGCTCGCGAAGGAGGCGGCGAAGCGGGCCAGGGAGGACAATACATCCTCCGCGCCGCTTCGTCGCAGACGCTTGGTACGCCGGAGAGTGGCTTTTGCAGAAAACCACTCTTTCCCAGTCCCATGAGCCCACAGGGGCAGAATCGGGGGATCCTGCCTCTGGTCACAAGGGTTCGAGATGTCGTGTGTGCGTTCTGCATGCACATCTCATGAGGGACACCACTGAGAGGGGCCCCTCCCTCTCGGGACGTGGCTGGCGTTAACATCAGCGCCGGCCGACGTTGCCGAGCCGCGAATGGAATGCTAACGCTTTACTCGTGACCCGGCACCGAACGTCCAGAGGAACGCCGCGGAGTTTTAGTCGGTAAGAGTCCGACATACCCCTTGCGCTCCCCCGGGCGAAAGGGGATCCATGAGGATTTCTCCGCGTTAAAAAAAAAAAAAGTCTTCTTTGTGGTTAATTATATAAAAAAATAAATTAGTCAGCAAAGTAAAATCAACATATTTTATACTTTTCCCTGTAAGAGGTTAAACCTCTCTATTAATTTCACATAAACTTTGTGACTCACTGATTTCCACGCGGGCGAAAGCTTTGCATTTCCGATACTATATAATATTTAAAAATGAACTGGTTTTTCTATTTAAGAAATATTACTAAAATTAGTATTTTCAGACAGATAATTTATTTTATAATAAGTATAGATATACTACAGAATAGCGTAATGCACGGTCCTCCATGACTACGTGACGACAGGGATAAATGAGAAAGTATTCTGCTTACGAAAAGGTTAGATATTGAAAAAAAAAATTTGTACTACTTCCGTTTTACATAGCACCTACGTTCAAAAAAGAATCCCTATATGTTATGTACATAGGACCGAAAAACAATCCCCGCAATATTTTCAACTGAGTGTGTGACCTTTCGCTTTTATATACATATATAGAAGAAGATAATTATAATCAGAGCCCCGTATATTAATTTTCATACTGCTAAGTCCAGAAATGAAAAAAAAAAATCCATACAAAATTTACCCACCCATTTTACCTCTTTAAAAGAGAATTTTATTTATTTTACCAACACAGATCATTTTTAATTGCAATCGAGAACATATGTACCTATTTTCATTCGTCTAAGTCTAGAATTGAAAAAAATCCATACAAACTTCACCCTCCTATTTCACCCCCTTAGGGGTTGAATTTCATAAAATCCCTTCTTAGTGAGCATTTACGCCCTTAAAAGAACCCGCATGCAAAATTGAAGCTCCTAGCACTTATAGTTTCTGAGATTTCGTGATGAGTGAGTAAGTGACCTTTCGCTTTTATATACATAGAAGAAGATATCGTGGGATATTTTTTATATAATTTTAAGGAAAATATTTTCGTCGTACATGATTTCTGAGTAGCTTTAACCATTAAGGTTGCACACGCGACGGAAGTTTAAAAAATGGAGTAACTTCTACCGTTTTCCCAACAATTCCCTTTACTGCTCGGCTCCTATTGATTGTAGCGAGATGAAAAATATACTATAACCAGCTCAGGAGTTTGAAGAATAATCGTACCAAGTTTCGTTAAAATCCGTCCAGAAGTTTTTGTTTCTATAACGGTTAAACAGACAGACAGACGGACAGACAGACAGACAGACAGACAAAAATTTTACAGATTGCATTTTTGGCATCAGTATCGATTCCTAATCACCCCCTGATAGTTATTTTGGATATTTATTTTATGTCGGAATTGACCTCTCTACGGATTTATTATAAGTATAGATAGATGAAGCATAGGGTAGGCTTTATTTATTTATTTATTTAAACTTTTGAAACACCTTATACTAAGGGTTACAAGGGTGAACTTAATGCCTAATGGCATTCTCTGCCAGTCAACCCTGGGCGATGGCGATAATTTGTGGTAGGCATATAAATGTTATAAAAAGAAATTTTGCTAAAATAATCAATACGGCTTTACCCGTAGCTCAACGCAAATGTAAGGGAAAGGTTGAGAGAAGATAGGCATTAGCACCAACGTCAACGGTATATTGGTCGCAGGAATTAAAAATTAATAGAACAATAAACAATCCTCTCTAAATTTTGGTCGGGCCGGAGGAATGTTATGGCTATAATAATATTATGCTTGTTGCCGTTTTACAAGATGGCTCTAATTAGACCTAGACGTCGACTACATGCGTCGGTACATTACAGTCGAATCGGGTATTCGGTGAATGAAATATTATTATTAAAAAAAATCAAGATTTTAACATTCTTGCTCACGCCAACTAAACTGTATGTTATTAAATGAAATATTTCAATGTTCACATGCAAAAATTTAAAGGATGTTCGGTATTTAGCCAAACAACCTTATTGAGGATAAGTGATATTTGCAGATCCTGTTCTTTATTACAATTATACCCTTACCTCATAACAATTTAGACCTACCATTTCCTGAGCTTGGCCATATTATATTCCTTAGATGTCAATTGGAAATATTTGGTATCTCGCTCCTTTACTGTATCTTTTTAATTAGAATACAACAGTGATGATGCCGTCAAACTGGTTAAGTTCGAGGAGTAATTATACCACTAATTATACCACTTAAAATTACTTTTATATATTTTCGAACAGAAATCAATAAATAGGTTCAAATTAGTAAATCAATAATAAATCTGGTTTTAAGTTAAGGTAGAAATTAGCTGCATTACATTATGTAAGGAAAATAGAAAAAGCAATGACTTAAGGCGGTGCATTGTTCAGTTTACATGCGGATTAATAATTCGTATCTAAAGAGCTCAGCGAGCTCAGAATTAGGGAAGAGCTGAAATTATAAAGTTCTCAGTGCCGTTGAAGTGTGAGTGCGCCTGGCATCACATTTGGAGAATGTAAATCTTCGGATGGGCGCATTTCTCGGCTGAGTGGCCAGCGGAACAGAGTTAATGAAGATCTCTTGGTACCACACGATGCATTCGTGACTACGAAGTTTTGGGAAGTACATTTTGGTCGACGTATTCCTTCACGTTATTATTAAGATGTAAAAGTAATTAGGTAGAGCTTATTCATATGAAAGAGTCATGTATACTTTAATGATTTAGATAAAAAATTATGATTATAACAATTATGACGTTGCAATTTTCAGGCTTCTGTGTGCATTTATTTTTGTGTAAGAATTTATCGTTAGAGTTATTATTATATTGTCTTAAAAATAATAAGTGCTATGTATGTACCTACCGTCCTACCTACGTCGCAAAGGCGATGTATGTTACTAAGAGCCGAAATAAACGTATCAACGCAAACGAAAACAAATTAATTTCAAAGAAAGTGTAATCCTTGTTTCGCATTAAACTCAAAGAAATATCAAACAAAATTGCTTTCTTGCCGTATTATTAAATTTCATTACAGCCTATTTTCATGTAAGTACCCAACGTAGCGTATTTTACGCTAATTAGACACGGTTCACTTCACTAACAAGTCTCGCATCTAAGTAGTTACAAGTCTTGAAAGCATAAATTTATAATTACTTCGTCTCAAAAGTATGTACCACAGCACTCTACGGTTAAATTTTCAGAAAACACGACAGAAAGAAAACAGATATTTCTGTATTTCTTTACATTTATGAAAATGCAATAACCGCTGGGCGACACCTTAATTTACTCGTACTGTGAAATGGTAGCTTTTGTAAGAGATTACTTTTTAAGTTTAATTTATTATCTTGACCAACGAGAAAGGTCTTAATAAGGAATTTGAACGTTGTTATTTTTCATGAAAAATATTTTTATCTTTAAAAAAATGCTATTGAAAAAATATTAACGAAACATGATGACAAATAGTGCAAAAAATTGTCTAATAGTTATTAAATGTACATTATTAAGCGGTTCAAGTTTCGTTCTGATAATCTAGTAAATTAATAAAACTTGTTTACAAATCCTTATTTATTATCAGTGGTATTAAATTGTTGCGTTTGTTGAGAGAAAATGTTTAGGGATTCTTGTAGTCTGGTCTTTGAAGTGGGCGATGGGAAGGGGCGAGAGATAGCGTTCGCAAATTAATTCCGTTGGCGGTCTTTGATCTCGGGCGCATTGTTGCTTGTAGTACAAATAAGCAGAGCTTTCCACGACCCTGTCGCTACCTCATAACTCCTAGCTCCCGGGAGGCCGCCTCGACCATGGACTCAAATGACTACAAGCCGTTTGGGCCATAATGCTTCGTCTAAGAACTCCTTTCATGGAAAATACGAAGTGCACCCGCCTTTCAACACAATCATACTTCCGCACTATATGCTATTGTTAAAGCGGTCAACCTTTTCGTGTAGAAGCTATGTATGTTGCTTTCGGAATGATTGACAGCTAAAACAATAATTTTATTACTGTATTCCGTCTACGACCCGTCTACTAAGGAAAATAGTGTGGGTACATCAAGCACCAAAATAACATTCAATATATTTATAAAACGTAATCAAGGAAGATAATTTAAAATGATTTTAGTGAACAATACCTACCTATACAGTATACCTATATCAGATGAAAGCTAGATATATGTTATAAACGTTAAGTCCAAATAATAAAATGTAATATTAACATCAATTATGTATGAACTATACGATAATTGAGTACAAATCCGTATCCGATTTTTTCGCGCATGGTTCTCAGAGGAAACTAAAAACAATAAGACTATCGCCGACAAACTGTCTTACGTATGACTGGATATAGGTCGTAGAATAAAAATAAGATTAAGTAATCCACATCGACAGTAATAAAGCAGAGACATAATCGAGACGATCCTATTTGAGATAGTTTGCCGCCAGGCAGACGCGCCTTAGTGTTCAAAGCATATTGACTTTTTCTGGAATACCACATATCATAGCAACATTTGGGATACTTGAACGTGTGCCTACATAACATTCAATAATTTCAGAACTGAGGATGTATAATCCCTACTAATCCCTACTAATATTATAAATGTGAAAGTAACTCTGTCTGTCTGTCTGTCTGTCTGTCTGTCTGCTACTTATTCACGCCTAAACAACTGAACTGATCTTTATGAAATTGGGTACACAGACAATGTTGACATCGATAAAGGACATATGCTGCTTTTTATCGAAAAAAATGGGTTGAAAGCGTTAAAATCGGGCATTAATGTTTTTATGGGAGTTCGTTTTCGACAGTCTCATATTGACAAGTCCGTCAAGGGGTACGATAGACTTACTTGAAACCTTATCTAAATAATAGAACATAAAAAAACATTGATTTCGAGTCGACAACATATATCCGTAAAATTCGGATTGTCGTGGATTTTGATAAATTCTAATACAAATGACATGACAGTAGCCATAATGGCCGCCCGGACGCCAACATATCATGTCACCAATATGGCTACGGATGAATTCTGAATTCATTAAAAAAAATACGTATAAATTTGTAACTATCAAATAACTTAAAAATAGATATGATTTAAATTGATTTTAATTTACCCATAGTTTATGAATTTATAAAACAAAAATGTATTTATAATACGAAAGATACAATTACGAAGAATTTCCGTTATGTTACATATTAGGTATGCAACGGCGGTATGATGGCGCTTCATACTATTATAGTAAAAAAGATAATCGAAACCAATAATTCAAAGACGATAAAATGTTTTAACATTGTTTTAAAATAAAATTATCGACTCTATTTGTCACTCCATGTTCAACTGTTTATTTTACTTAATTGCCAACAGCAAATAAAATATATATATATATATATATATACTAAGAACTTTATTGTTCCAAACATCGCAATTTTCGATCTCTTCCTTTTATTATTTTACAACATTACACCCTATCCAAACAAGAAAGGAAGTGGACTGTCTAACTATAATGTTAGTCAACAATATGTTTCATATAATAAAATACAGTAAGTTCGAAAAACCCACGTAATTAAATTATGTTTCAAAAATAAACTACTACAATATTTAAAACATTTGCACATTGTTACTTAAATAGTTTCATAACTATTATTGCTTAAATAAAGTTATGTTATTGACCATACCCGTACATTTTTAGCGAAAATAAATATTAAGGACAAAATACAATTGATAATTTTTTATGCAAAATACTAACATTATAAAGTCGATCAGTATCTAAATAAGGTATAACAATTATATCATGAATTATTATTATAAAGAAGCTTTTGCAACTTTTGTGATAAATAATTGAATGAATATTGAAGCATGGTTGATGAACACTTGGCTCTAATAACAAACGAGCAAGGTCAACATTATTGTTCTTTTTATATTTATGATATGTTCATTATAAATAATGTTATAGAAAACATGCACTTAATCAACATATTTTAAATTAATTTTAGAATAACAAAGTGTGTCAAAATAAGCCAAAATAGATGATGTTCTTAACTCATAAGTATGTGAAATTAGCATCTGTTAATAAAATCGTGATAGCCGTGTGGTGCCAAGTCGGGCGGATTAGAAATGCGAGGTCTGGGGTTCGAATCCAGTTGTCTTATGTACATTATTATTATTATTATCTGTAGTTTTCATAAATACTAATTTTAGTATTATTTTTTTTATAACCAGCTCATTTTTAAATATTATTTAGTATCGGAAATGCAAAGCTTTCGCCCGCCTGGGAAACAATGTATCACAAAGTTTATATGAAATTAATAGAGGTTTAACCTCTGTCAGGTAAAAGTACAAAATAATTTGGATTTACCTTGCCGACAAATTCAAATTTTAATGTAATGAACCACAAACAAGGCATATTAAAGATAAACTAAAAACATACCTGAGCGCCGCTTAAATGTTAGTAAAACCAAAATTAGTTTACGTATCATTGATACTGTCATTAGATTTTTAGTTTTAGTTAGAGGCATTAGGAGGCACGGGTAAAACGTTTTTAATAAATTTACTATTAGCGAAAAATATAAGATCTGATAGAAAAATAGCTATTGCCGTGGCGTCGTCCAGCGTTGCGCCCACACTTTTTAAAAGCGGTCATAATGCCTGCCTATTCGCCTTTGAGCGTCCACTCCAGATTTGTAGCAACGATTTCTCTAACATTTTTAATATTTCAAATCAAAGGAATACTGGAAATTCAATGCGGGATTGTTATTTGACTACTTATTTGGGATGAAGATTCTGTAGATACAGCCATCGAGATCGAAGACATTATCCAACAAATTTTTTGGATTCCTTCGACCCGCCTCCCGGTACTCCTCCACACAAACTTTTTTTAATAAAAATACGCTTTCTACACTCAATAAAATGGAAAATATCTACAATTTCAATTTCTACAATAGCCCCACACTAGGATTTTTTCCTGTGTCATGGGTACCATGGACACACAAGGCATATATAGAAACACCCAGACCCAGAACATTAATCTATTCAGATTCCTGTCTGGCCGGGAATCGAACCGGGTGTGGTAGCTGCTCCGCAACGCGGGTCGTCAAGGTTGTCAAATTAATGTTAAAAGTAGGTTCACCTATATGTAATCTTACTCAGAAATTTAAAAGGACCAAAATTACTTAAAATAGTATTTTTCAATTCATAAAAGTTAAAATCCATCTTTAAAATCGATGCGCTTTGGTTTAAATGTGGAGGCGTTATTTGAAAAGATGTATTACGATATTGTTAATGTGACCACTAAGACTGTAAATTGGTTCAAAAAAGGGGTTTACGATATTCTGATTCGTCTTATTTTCATAACATTTTACATAACAATATGCACCTACCCACAAATACACACTTAAAATAAGTTTTTTTCGCTCTGTGTTTGTCCGGGTAATCCTTGGCCGGCTAAACCGATTTTTACGGGTTTTTACTATAGAAAATGTTATGGAACAACATGTAGACTACTTTTATCGTAGAATTCCCACTGAGTGGAGATTTGCGCGGGAAAAACTTTGCGATACATTGATTTGCACGCGGGCGTAGCCGCGGGTACAGCTAGTACGTTTATAATTTTGTATCCAAAGGACATCGTCAAAAATAGACCTCGATATGGTACATTTTCCTGGTACATAATCTGCTTTGTAGATGAGAAATTGCTTATATAAAATAAATTGCTTAAATGAAATATTAAACAAAACAATTATTTTTTTATTCGATTGAAGTAGCAAACGAGTATTCAATTCACATAATGGTAAGCGGTCAGTGCCGTCCTTGGACATTCGTAAGAAACGTCATATAGAAAGTAAGTACATACTATGTATAGTTAATCACGTATATTGGTATTCCCAAAATTAAAATAGTCTCCTCATATAAAAGTGTGCCGGTAATCCCTTTTCACCGAAACGCAAGAACTGCTTCACGCCAGCGATAAGTGTGGCCGTGGTATCTTTTTTTTTTAAGTGAGTAATCCTCATAGATACCCAGACGCCCGGGACAGCGGCTGGGTTACGCCGGACTCTTACTGGCTAAACCCGCACTGTGTTTTCTCATCGCATCGTACGGCGGGAACACGGGCACACTTTCGTATTCATCCGTGAACCTGCCGGTGCGTGGCCGCTCTCGCAGCCCCTCCACTTGGCGCATGGAGCTCCCTTCCAACAGCAAGGCGCGCCAGAAAATACAAAGGCGCGCCTTACCTCCAAAACCCCAATCCGAAGGGGCAACGGGCCAACCCCGAGACCGCCGCCCAGGGGCCGTGGGCGTGGGCAAACCGACACCCTTGCCTTGCATGCCTTGCACTCCCTACAGACATCGACCCCCCACACCCAGCGGCGGTTCCGTTCTTTGCCGCAAATCACCAAACGGCCGTAGAGGACAGGGAGGACGTACCGTGGTGGTCCAAGCCAAGGATACTAAGCTCCATCACCACGACAAGGTGAAAATCCTTTCGAGAGGGTTGGCCGTGGTACCTTTCCGGTCGAAATTAACTGCTTCTATCACCTTTCACTGGTCTTTAATTTAAAAGAGGCTGCGCAGGGTGTATAATTTATCAACCAGGCTCAAGAACGGGATTTACATCAAATTAGTTTCATGTCTATTAACTGTTAAAATATCAAAAATAAATGCTTTGAGAATACAAAGAATAAAAACATATAAGGGATTACAATAAAGTACCTAGTCCCAACACAACGTTCCCCGTTTTCAAAGGACTTTTATCATGGCGTACCTACCTAATCTGATAATAATCGAACTTTTTTCATCGTTATTACAGGCTAAAACGAACCACGCTACGTCGCTATATAACCGTTTAGCTCCTTTTGGGGTTTCCAAGTGAAATATATTCAACAATGTGTCTTTTCTATATTTACTGTACTACGGTACTATGTATCTTTGTTTGGTGACTTATGAACTTGACACTGGATGGATGTATACATGGCATTTATAACACAGGGAATCGAAAGTATTGTATATATCTTGTTAACGAATGTCTAGACTTCATAATGCGGCCACATATGTAGATATCTAATATCCATCTATGGATGCTACGATTCAAATGTGTTTATATAATAACGTAACGCAACATTTCCATTTTCTCTAACAAATCATAAATATACAATCTTAACGAAACACGAGAAGTGTAATCATTTTGTAAACCTAATTTGTTTTCTGATATTAACTTCGGGGCCAAGGAAAATTAAACACAAATTAGGAAAATACTGTACTAAGGCAACATAAAACATTGAAGATGAGCACAGAGCCGCTCGGAGCCGCACGAGCAGACATTGCGATCTTAATTAAAACAATTTTATTACCTCCGCCACGTGGCTCGCACCGTTACCACCGCGGTGAACTGCCTGCAATCAGATAACGACGTTGCCAGCAAACACACCATATAGCACACATACCTCATCAACCTACCCCTCCGATGTCGTCACACTTCTACAATATTAATTAAGCGGGGCGCAGGTTAAACAGGGAAGCCACGTTCGCATTAAAATTCATTCGGAATCGTATTCAGACTACGTTTACATGATCGTTGGAAATTGTAGTTACGTAACAAGAAGTAATAAGTAACCAAATAAGTTAATATACGTTTTTTTTTCTTCTTTTATCTGATTGAAGTAGCAAACGAGCATGCAGTTCATATTAATGAACATATATAAGCAACTTCAAAAAGAACAAGGGTTCTATCGGAATTCTATCACAGCGTTGCTACTCCTGAGGAATTTGATGGTCACCTCATAATAAAAGTGTGTCGGCATCCACACCCTTCCATCGAAACGCAAGAAATGGTTCACGCTAGAAATAGGTGTAGTGGTTTTTCTCTGGTCGAACTTCACTGGTTCCACCAAATTTGAATTAATACTACCTGGTAATATAATATTATTTTACTACATTGTTTACACATTATCGTCAGCCAACTACTGTCTTACTACTGCGCTTCTTCTTCTTTAAGTCAAAGTTCTTTTTTTATCCCTATAGTTCCAGGATCAGAATAGGGCTACGGTATCCCGTGCCAGTTGTAAGAGGCGACTAAAAGGGGCTTCCAGGGTTGCGTGCAGTAACAGTGGAAGCTCAAACCGTACAGCCATGCGACCCCGTGTAGGACGACGGTATGTGTCTCACTCTGTTGCTCCCACGGCGTCGGGTACCTTATGAAGATTTCCCCCTCGATACCAAAAAAAAGAGGTCAAAGTTCTTTAATCCTTCGCGCTGGCCAAGGGCGAATTAGTAGAGTTCACACGACTTTGACAATTTTTTTTCAAACACTATCAGGCCTCAGGGTTTTTCACACATCAGATCATACAATTATCGGTAAACTATTTAGTATAATTTTGTATGTAAGACCCAAATAAATATTTTCAGTGAAGACCGAAGTAAAGTGTGAAAAATCTTATTCCTTGACGCTGAAAGGATATTCATGCCTAAAATTGGACCGAAAATTATGTAAAAGGTTATTTTATGGGGGTACTCGTTCCCATTTTCGTACTTTCAACAGTTATCACTGAAATAACGTCACAATAAGTCTCCTTAATTCGAAGGCGAAAACAAAGTAATATACATAAATGTTAGCAACATTCTTAATACAGATTCTTAGTACAGATAAGCTTAGTGATAGTTTAATATGTCAACCTTTTTACCCAAGTGTTAGTCATGGTTCGTCTCGGATTGGGACAGGTGTAAGCCTGAATGGTAGATTTCAAACCCGTTGTAATTATAATCAAGAAAAAGGTTTGTTTAATGTTGATTTTATTGTTAGGCTTAGCTATATATTTTTCCCCCGCGTTAACATATCTATTTAAACCATATTCCATAATATGTGTTCCTTGGGGTTCAACATAGGTATCGTCTTACGATTTTTTCATATCACTAGGATATCATTAATTTCATAGAAGCTGCGTGGTGGAATGTGCTACAAGTTTTCTCCATGTTGTTGTGAACCCAGTAATAGCATTTATAAAAAGGCGCACAAAACTATGATTGATTATGAAGTAAAATAATATTAGTAGGTATTTTTTTAAATTACCAAAGATTAAGCACTTTATTTAAGATTCGAATAGGGCGTCGTACACTTAATGACACGGTAGTGATGACAAATGGCTACTTTGAACGCAAACTTCCGATTCAGATAGTTCCGAATAGTTGTGGTCATTACGGACGAAAGTTCTGAAGTGGTGAACGGAGTATATCATGTTAATTACGCATATTTTATGTAAACTGACTGTACAAGGGCTGTTATAAATGATATAAGTAAAAAGCTACATTTCTTGTTTGCGTACATGTTTCATTTTTTATAATATGTGAAACTATGCAAAGAGTTACAACATGTTTCGCATTACAAAAACATTATTCTTTTTTAAATATATGAAATTATGCAAAGAGGTACAACATACCCGTTGTTTTATTGAAGAGGAATCACTATAACACTTATTTCTAGCGTGTTTGCTTTTCGGTGGTAGGGGAGAGTAGTATATCGCTTTACTATGAAGCGATCATCTTAGTCTTTAGAGGTAGCAACGCATCTGTTATTGACTACACGTAAAATTCCTGTCCTGTTTGAATACGGATGATCATGGGCAGTAGTGACCACTTATTATAAGATGGACTGCATGTTACTTTGCTACTAGATTTTTATATAAAGAAAAAAACTTCAAGCTAATTTAACTGAAATGTAACCAACGTGAACTTTGTTCATAATTTAGGTAAAACGGATAATTTCTGATAAGCGTACATTTGCCGAGACAAATTCTCGTCGATTCGCGCTTAGTATTACTTTGTGTAATCTGAGCATAACTTTTTAATGAACGTCCTTATTTTGAAAACTTGTGTACGAGTATTTATTTGTTACAAGTATATGAATAGGTACATAAGTTTACTGCAATATTAATCAAAAAATATTTTACAGTTATGTATAATAATTGATAATACTGATTATTATATTAATTCGTCTATTTCAAACATAAAAATAAAAATATTAAAAATAATGAACAAATTGCAAATATAGTTATGCGAATTATACAGGTGCAATTTAGGCTTGTGGTTCTAAGAATCAAAATTCCATGATCCAATTATAGAACGTTTAAATAAATACCAGTTAAAATAGTCAAAACTTACTACTTAATAGCTTTAATTAATACCAAAATACTAAGGTACTTAGGTACTCTGTGAAATCATGTATTTTATTTTTTATTTATTTATTGCTATAACTATTACAATTTTGTCACAAACATTAAAAATAGTTTATAAACACAAAGGATAAACACAAAAACAAACACAAACACCATCTAAAACAGAATCTAAATTCATTATTCAGATACCCGTTTTACCGAAGATTGAACCCGAAACTTGGTGCGTATCCAACCAGTACGGTGACCGGTACTGCACGTGTGATCCGCCACGTGGATGGTCAACGTACAATACTCCATACATGTTATTCTCTACTATTGGCGGATCGGTAATACATTGTTAATATTACTAAATACAACATATAACTAAATACAACTTGTTTTCTTATAAATTATCAGAAATATGGATTACCTATTTAATCGTTTATTTATTAAAAAAATCTAATACTCGCTGAAGGATTCTCTTTCACATGGCCGCTTTAGTAAATTATTTATTACCGTTCGGCCACTTCATTCGCCCGCTTTGTTCCCAGTAAACTCGGCACAAATGAAAATTTCTCTTCATAATTTCGGGCGGTGAGCCTTTGTCCCATAATTTGTTTGTGGACACCGGCGTAAATATCAGGAGTCCCTGATATTTACGGTACAGTGTGTGACCCAATTGTCTCTGAGTCTTTGATAAATAAATATGAGCCAAAATTAATTTATGCAAAGTAGAGCTATATATTTCTATCCGATAAAAGTATGTTAAAAGACAATAATTCTTCTAATTATTTTATAGTACGTATTTAAGTGTCAACGACGACGATGCCTTCGTATCCAAACTAACGTAAAACTTAAGTATATTTTTACCTATTAGACTGACCGACCAAATAGAAAGAAATAGGTACAGCTAAATTAAAAATAACAGAACTTTGTAGGATCACTATTCAACGACCCATAGTTATGCCTATTTTAGCCTTGTAACAGCTGCTGTCTTTCGATTTTAAGGTTATCTTAACATAGGCTTACGCACTTAGTCCTTAAGTAAAAAACAATGTATTTAAAATATAAAATGTTTCTTATCTGAATTTGACAATGGTAGTCCATACCTTACAATGACCATCCTAAATAGATAGCGTTTGACGTTTTATAAAAATTCTCAGTCGAAATGTGGTGTTAATAAGTTAATCCGCTTACAAATTCTAAACGAGATATATAAGTCGTCGTACGAGTTGGCGCACGGCTTGCGAAGTAACTTGCAACTCCAGGCGAGTTTCGTTTACATGTTGATAGAAACGTAACGTTCCCTGCTTATGAGCTAAGGAATTTTGCAATTCAAAGAGACTCTCCAGTCGATAAACTTTCTATAGGTACGAAATTTAAACCTCCGCGATGGAAAGTAAATCGTATGAACGTCTTTCGTTTGTAGCGATTCTCTTTGTAAGATTTCAGGATGAACCGTGTACTAGAACGGCCAAATTACTTATGACGACAGGTATCCGACAATATATTGTAATTGTTTTTACTTTCGATTTAATCTGCAGTATCTATTTATCGTTTAAATAGTGTTTATTCATTGTTTATATACACAATAACCTTAAACTGTTTTTACCAGTAGCTCGTGGGATGCATGCTTAGCCCACCCATCGTTAAGTTGGTCACAGTTGCTCATAAAAATATTTAATCAACCCTATAGGTGGCTTATCTGAAGGTTTGCCAAACATGCATTGCTACCTTTGATATCTACATATATACTAACTAATTCGTGAAGCTTGTGATCCGTTTTTAAGATACTTGCCGCAGACGGAGGAGTATGAAATTACACACGGTTATAGTTGATGAAGAGAAGGATAACGCGATGTTAATATTTTTTTAAATGCTTATGCATACATACATAAAATTAACTAGCAATACATTATACACACTTCTTTGCATTTGACATAAACACATACATATTAAACGAAATAAAACATTCAATGTCTTACTATGAAAACACATAACGTCAAAAATGACAGATGTATTTGTCAAAATATTACTTTTAAATGCAGCTTAGTTAAGTAAACCTCTTTTTACCTTACCGGGTGTGTTTAAAATAACTTGAAAATTATTACAATAATTTGAATTTGAGAAATATTCGTGCTACTTTGGACAATATGAAGTAATTTTTAATTTAATTTACGGCTGAATTTCGAGTTTTTTTACGAGACTACTTTTATTAAGTAAGTAAGTAAGTTAGGTATATATTTTTAAGTATAGGAGTAGATTAAGAATTACATTAATCTATCAAACCAATAGCCCTCTAAAGTATACAGTTGGACATTGGGTTCCCCTAATCGCCTCTTCAACAAGTCCTGGGCCGTCTGAATCCAACGGTTACCCCGCCGTTTTCTACACGTCATCGGTCCACTTCGTTGGGAGGCGGCCTGCACTCCTTTTGCCCAGACGTGGTTCAATTCAAGGATTACACTCGTATGATGTATATACAAATTATACCATATAGGTGTTTTTTATCTGTCCGAAGTATATAACGAGCATGCATTTCATCTGATGGTAAGTGGTCACTGCCGCTCCTGGACATTTGTAATCAACTTCATAGATAACATGGGTTCCATCACAGATGATGAAGTTAATCACAGATGCGTTGCTACTCCCGAGGAAAATGATGGTCGCCTCATGTGAAAGTGTGCCGGCAACCACACCCTTCCATCGAAACGCAAGAAATGCATCACGCTAGAAATAGGTGTGGCGGTGGTACTTCCCCGGGCGAACTACACTGGTTCTACCACCTATTTAAATCTTTAATCTTTTAAAATCATTAAAAATCTTTAAATCTTCCTGCGGCGCTGCAACTCTTTTCGGGTCTCGACCTCATGAAGGATTTCCCTTCACTTCGCTCTAATCGTATCCTATACACATACACCATAAGATGAAATCATATGAAAACCAAATGGTTTTGAGTAAAATATTTAGGGTGTAAATCTATCAGTACTTACAGCCCTCATTTTCCCCCCGCAACACAAAATCCGCGGCTTATGTCGATCTTCTTGTGGATCTTAGAGATGGTGGCGGCGAATTGAATGAGGACCGTTTTCGAGCTTATCCCCATATAGAGGATACTTTGTTATTTTTTATTTGTGTTTCCTTAATACTATCCACAGGGAACTATTTTCCTAAATATTGTATCCATTACCTACTACAACGGTTAGAATTAGTGGTTTCTCTTTGCATTTGATAAATTAATTTCGTATTTTATATTACTCTTTACTAATGTATTATTTTCCAAAATAATTTGTATGATGTAGATAAATATAGATAAGTGTATAGTTGTTGATTTACCTTATTTACCCAATATGTACTTACACGGTAAGCATCGAACAATATCTCAACTCCCTGCGAAGTTATCAAACAAGGTTCACAATAAAGGAAAAGTTAATTTTTCGCTCGAGAACATCTCAAAAGCATCACAGAAAATTTCACGGAAGAATAGGTACACGCAATAACAATAATATGCGTAAGTACCCGCTGCGGGGTATTGCTGTGTTAACAGAAAAGACCACAAGTAAGCTTATTTTTTACAAATAATATTGTTAAAAACTTAGGGCACATATTTAACAGTAGAAGACTACTATAAATCTTAAAGCTGGACCGAAAAGGTTCGCTGGTACTGCAATCATCAACGTTGAGAAAATTTTAGACAATTTCGCTTTGATTTACAGCGAAATTTAGATGTCTTATAAAATCAGATACACATACAACGCGAATACTTCCCGGTCCTTGGATTAGTGCTCGGGTCAGGTGTCTCAGCGTCTTTGATTGAACTTAGATGGACTCCCTTTTTCTATTCTACTTGTCGACGGCCACAGATGCCTGTAAGCTAATCACTTACATCGAAATATAATGGTGACTAACCTATTTAGTACTTCTAGTTGATTGATGGTTAAGGATAAATTTTCCGGGGACTATTTTTCTCTGCAAACTAAGTTCTTGATATATAAATAAATCAAACATTTAAGTGATTAAAACACAATTAATGAATATCTTTAAAACTGATAGGAAAAAATATGTAGGTACCTACCTTCTTGCTACTCAAGTCGTATATTCAAAGTTTCGTCTAGAAATGCTTAGTAAAGTTTGTCCCTTTACTTAGTTTCTCTAAGATTCCACAATTGTACATTTACATTGTCCGTATAGTCTCGGTACTATAATACAGCTCCGCTATTCCCTGTCCGCTTTCCTTTTGAGATCCCGGAGTCCTCTTCGCAGCGCCCAGGCAGCCCCGAGGTGTTAGTGGGTAAAAATCCCACTCCCACGACGACCATTTGAAGGTTTCTCTCTCGAAAACGAGAACAAATATTTAGGTAAATGACCATCTTTATTATTAGCCCAAGTATTAAAGAGATCGATAACGTCTTTGCTACTATTTATCAAGTTATCACCTTACATGTTAACGTAGAACTAAACAAAATCTTAATAACTTCTGATTATTTGCAATAAATGGGCCCGAGATCAAAGTGTACCAGCGGAATTAATTTGCGAACGCTAACTTTCACCCCTCACCCCTCACTCTCTTGAACGGCCAGTCTACTCAAAATAGTTTGATATATTAATTAAAAATAACAATTTGAAAATACCCGTTAATATTGGGACCGACAACGTAACATATCCTCCAAACAATGGAAGTGTTCAAGCTTTGTCACAAGCGGTCACCCTTCCAACTACTTAGCACGCGAACTTAATTTGACGAACTTAATTTTGTAGGTAACTTCAGATCTAAATATATCAACACACACGCAGCTTACAAATATTATCAACTATACATATAGGCTATATACAAACCGAGTAAATAAATAAAGATAGTATGTATAGGTATATTTACTAATGAAAAAATAATAAAACCGCTTCAAATCCTGTTTGCTTCAATTGAGTTCGATTTAAAACGGGTGTTTTGTTTGTTTTTAATCGGGTTACAGCGATCCGTAAATAACGCTACGAAGTGCAATACAGAGTGTATTTGCACAAAATGCTAATTTCGCCGGCTCTTCATCGTTAATACCTACCAGACAAATTAACACGGACTGTACAACACATTTACTATGTAGTTACAGTTACTATGTAGTTACTACCGTATTTACTATATATTTTTTACTTTACATAAAGTCTCAAATGATATTCATTACCTGTCAGAAACTATTTTTCAATGCGGGTCCTTCGTATCTACCTAAAGTAGTAGCGGGTTGCATACTTAGTCTCCGAAATTATTTTGATATTCGATGTCGAGAACAAAACGGCCATCAAGAAAATTTAAGGGAGTAAAGTAACCCACCACGATTTGATTGCAAAAAAAGGTGTTCTAGAAAGACCCGAGGGCCGCAATGAGCGACCGTCCACGATGATAGAAACGTTTATTACACTACAATTTGCTATAATACTCAAAGAAATACTTGTTCAAGCGCTCCCGCTCTTTTACCTTCTAAAAGTTACATACCAGATAATAATTTACGTATGTAACTTTGTGCTTATTCGAAATATTTTTATTATTAAAAACTAGCAGTACTCTGCGGATTCATCCGCGTTTAAAAAGTGTTTGCTAACACGGCAGATCTGGTGGAATTAGAGATTTTGTATGGAGAAAAAGGAACCAAGCCAACTGCTTAGAGGAAATATCTTAGAAGCGGCCTATACATAATTATGTAAGTCGAAACTCGGCTATTTAGAATTTTCTTCCCGTCGCCCCTAAAATGTTAATTTATGGATGTAGGTAGGTTACTATATCAGTTTGTGGTGTTTTAATCAAGGTATTTCTGAAATTTGCCACTCTCTTATTTCACTCGAAACAGACTATTTATATATTTACCAATTATAACGAAATACTTAACTTTAATTACCGTATTTGATACAAATTAAGCCAAATATGTCCTATCCTATGGATATAAATCATGTTTACTTATGAGACGTCGACTGCAATATGTAAATTAAGGCGTGGCCCTTTGAAATGTATTCGATTAAGTAGAAGCCCGATAGCCACGCGACTCGCCTATTAACTAACTACTCACACGAAGTGATTCAAAGTTGCCGCGTGTTCCGGCTGTTACTAGTTCGACTGCATAACTGCTAACACTAACAACTAAATAACTGTGTACGAATCCGCCATAAGAGCTTAAGTTGAAATGAAGACATGCAATAGTTTAGTCCTTCGTAGGAAGTTGTGACTTGCAATTAATGCAGTTTAATTTGAATTGGCCGTAGGGTTTCATTAAAAGGTTTGTGTATTGATATTCTGTGAAATACTGATATTCAATATAATTCATAACGCATTTCAAGTTCGATCGCATTTGAATAATTGAAATTAAAACTAGTGAAAACGTGTTTATAAAAATTATACTGTATGTTTAAGAAAGTAATTCCATATACAAAGTATGGAATAGGTATATGATTTTAAACTAATATTATCGCGGAATTTATACATTTTATTATGTAATTGGTACTAACGATATGCGATATTTAAATTTCATCCTGCCGATATTTCGATTCAGTCGCTTGTTATAAAACTTGCGGCCTATCTTCGTAAAGTAAAGACACTATACAATACCAATGTTCCGCGATTGACAAAGTTAACTGTAGCTGTGGCAGCTCATATATTGGACAGACTAAATTACGTTATTTAATAAAAAGTATGAAATGTCAATATTCATACCCACAAAAGATCAGATCACAGTTACAGACGACATCAAGAGATTTAATAGTCAATTATAAGACGTGTATACACACAAGTAGGAGGGGCACCAACGGCACTATTCGTTTTTGAATTGTTACATCACCGCGAGTAAGCTTTTGTAAGAAATCATATTTGTTAAAACGCTGTTACAGAATAGCATGCTAGTTTTAACCTTTCCCGAAATAGCTAATATTTTTTTTAATTCTCCATCATACCTGTATCGTATTTAACACATATAAATATTATATTACCCATTAAAATTCAAGGCAGGACTAACTAAATGGTAAATTTTGCAGACATTTTATAAACGGGTTTGTTCGTCACTATTCCTCATTCCACGCCTTTGTGGGATCCATCAATTAGACTGCGTTAGTTTGCCAGGTTCTTACACCTTTAATATACGCTCACGCAGGTCCCTTGTGTCTGCGTAGCGCTGACGACAGTCCCTCAGCGATGGCTAATACGATATGCTGTATGATGCCGCCAAGGCACGGGTTTTGTGCAATCTTCTTTGTGGAGCAAGGCTGAACAGCATACACGTACGCTTTTGTTTCTAAAGCTTGTCGAGTATCGAGTGCAGTTTTCAAATAAAGTGCAGTTGACGGTGTTTATAAGACCAGTTTTTTTGTTATTTGTTACTTCTGTCCATATATTACAATTTTGCAAATATTAGGTATTAAAAAAATACAGAGAATGCAGAGTAACCGAAAGCCTTATAACAAAGATTGATCATCCATCATGTTTCTCTACAAATTGTTACAAATAAACACTAAAACAAATAAACCTTAGTTTTATCTTTTTAAAGAAACATTCAATGTTAACCAAATCTTTTATATTTTCATGGATATCTTAGATGGAAATGAGTAAGCAGATACGCAGCGAGGGATAATAAAATAAAATAACATTTGAATAAAATGGATATGCAGTATTTTTTTTTTCAATTTAGGGTACCACCTTTATACGACAAGATGTTTATGATAAATATAAGAAAACTGTTAAACAAAATACAAATTATTATCAGACTTGTTTTGCCGGTAGGTAAAGCTTAAAATCACTATCGGTGTGGATCTTTTGTAAATTTTTACTTCAGCAATGTTCTAATTTGAAAGTCATGTATGCTATTTATTTATGCCACATTATGTCGTAGTATTTTTACATGTAATTATTTCTTTCTTTCTTTTAAAATATTGAAGCGAATAAAGCGTTCGATCATTAGATTCAGATCCCGATCGGGCATATATTTTTAAACTATTCGTTATCTTCAGTGCTTAGCTACATAAACCGCATAATGAGAACTCGTAACATTCATCCAGATGTCGAATCCGCCTTAATGAAATTCAAGACGCCTGCAACACGAGGGAACGACAAATGAGTGCCGTTTGCTATTGATCCCTCGTTGAGCCACTCGAACATCTTAATTCCGTCTACTGAAATCCAAATTGAAACACTGCTCAAAATACATCGATATTACTGTATATTCAGCTAGAGGAGTATAAATTTATTGCACTTTGGATCTAGATCTGTTACGGCTTTCATTAAGTGTGCTAGTTAATCTCTGGCGTTAAGGGACGTTTCAGTGGAATTTACCTGTATATACTGTATACTAAATACTGTCAACTAATTTTTGTTTGAAAGCTTTATTGTATATCGATTGTTAAGAAACAAATTCTGAGCAATAACATTAAGAGTGTTATTACTTACATTAATAAAACACTTTTTTTTACTTTTTATCTACTCCTCAAATGAATGACAATTGAGAATAACATTTGTTGAAATATTATTCAAGGCGTATAAAATTAATATTTTTAAATTATAGAGTTAATATTGAAATTTAGCAAAAGTATAAGTGATAAGATTTTCTAGGAATTCGTTCAAAGTAGAGTTTAAACTCATAGTAGCTGTTAATGCAGAGACTTAAATCATGTTTACGTAAAACATTAGTGTGGAGCCACAGTACCATTTGCCAACCATTGTAAATACGTCTAGTTAGGAGAGCGACACATCCCGAGAGCTGACCGATGGAAGCCAATTGAGGTCCCTCTTCGCCGATGCGATTGATTTAGCTTTATCACTGCTAATAAATTTGCCTCAGCTTGCAGATGTTTGGGGAGCGTAGATAATCATTGGTGCGGCTGTGATTTCTGTTTGTATCCTGGTACGAAAGGTATATTACGGATGAATGTTAAATAAAGTTTATAAATTGTTTATCTTGAAAAATAACGTACCTACTCTACATTATTTTGCTAACAACTTGTACAAGTCAAACTTACTAAATCATGTATGACTACTTGAATACCGCAGCTTCGCCCGCTTTAAGAAAAATAGATTGTCCCGTGGAAATAAGATATTTTTCCACAGTAAAAAGTAGCCTATATGTTAATTTATGAAAATCGCTTTAGCCGTTTATACGTGAAGAAGTAACAAACATACACACTCACAAACTTTCGCCTTTACAAAATTAGTATGATAGTATGATTACTGTTTAGAATTAATTATTGTCAAGTAATTATAAACACTCTAAAAGATAAAATTCTTAAAAAACAGAATCTGTTGAAAGATTATTTACCATGTAGCTTACATGAGTTGCAAAACTTGCTTTAACTGTCTTCCAAATTTAAGTAGTGCAAAATGGGTTGAGTGATGAATGTAAATTTCACTTACAGGCGTAGCTACCGTCCGCGGTCGTCTGTAAAGTTGGTGCGAACGAAACAAAGGGCTGACAACGGCGAATAAACAAGTTGCAATAAGTTTCTCCAAGCGAAACTCATGTAAATTTCGCATCGCACTTTGACGATCCTTGATCGTTAAAAAGCCTATTGTCTTTTTTATTATTATTAACTGTTTGTAACACGCTTTCTACACTCATAGCCCCACACTAGGATGTTCTCCTGTCTCGTGGGTACCATGGACACACACAAGACGAATACACAAACAGACACCCAGAACATGAATCTAAACTCATCATTCAGATACCTAGACCGGGAATCGAACCCGGAACCCATTGCGCGTCAGACCGATATGGTAACCACTCCGCCACGCGGGTCGTCAGCATTTAGGACGTTACTTTTTTAATATTATGTGTAAGTGGGTCTTTTTAGTTTAATGAAAGCATTTCTAGGATCAGCACCTAAACTTATTAAAATAACGGTAACGGCAAGTGAGCTTTAAATGATTTTTTTTTTTCTGAAGCCTGAATTCACGCACGTATAAAAGATATACAAGATACAGGTTCAACGAAAGTTAAAGATAGGTATTCAAGATCATGATAATTTATGGTTATAGGTGATTTATATATAGTATCTAACTATTAGACATAAATTAATGGAAAAAATGCAATATAGTTTGTTATACTATAATCAAGTGCGATATTTGTTTTAGCAACATTTACTTTGCATTACGGTTGGGCGTTAGGCGCGCTTACTATTCATCGATAATAAATTTAATAATATGTTTTGTAATAATTAATCCCGTCAAAATTTACATCATAGTTTTAGGTGTTTATGGTGAAAATCGAATATGCTACTGCAATAAATGTTTTGTTTTAGTTGCCAACCTATATATATTGGTATGAAAATGTGGAAATAATCGAAATAACGTAAAGGTACAACATAAAATTTAAATGTTAAAATCAAATGAAAAAGTTTTAAAATTAATTTTCAAATATCGATGTGATTCGTGAAATACCTATGCGTATTTAAAAAGACATTGGTTTAAAATCATTATGAATCAAGTGTATATCTCATCTACCAAAAAAATATATATATCTGTATGTAATACGATACTCAATTGAATTCTTTTTTGTCTGTTGTTTGTATAAATTAATCATAGGCTACTTAAATTACTATTACATGTCTTGTCACACAAAGATAGAGCAAATATATTTAGTTAAGGTAAGAGTAAAAACGCAAATTTTATATATTGTCGGGGATTATAAGTAAAAAAATATACATACATATCTATATATAAAATATACATATATCTATATGTGCAAATATACATGCGTGTGGAGCTGCGTTGGTAAATATTAAAAAAATATGTTCGCGCCAACATTTTTTTATTCCAATGCACCGGATCATTGCGCTGGCTGTTAATAAATTCTCTGGTTCAATAAACGCTGTGGATGGAACAGAACTTTTTAAAATAAAAAAAAATTCTAAAAAAATGTTGTCGTTTCGCTGAAACCCAAGCAACTAGTAGGTACATAATCTATCAACTATATATAATGTTTTTTCAAAATAGGTTATTTTCTTACCAACAGCTCTCTTACAAGTTTATTTTTTACTAGCTTATTCCCGCTGTTTCTCCCACTTTTATCGAATTTTCCGTGGTAATGAGTGTCCTAGGTATTAATTCAGGTCATCGACTAATTGTGTATCAAATTTAAGAGAAATACGATCCACGTAGCAAATACATACATATTAATAATAAGATGTAGAGTGAGTTGGGGTAGTATCGAACCTGGGGGTAAAACTGTACGATTGAAATTTTAGACTAAAGTCAGCCGGTCTTCTTTTTGGATGACTTGATCCTCCACGCCATGAAAGTGATGTACGTGTGTGACGTTGTCAATTTAATCGAAAATGGCTACATTAGCCTACAATTCCCATTTTACGGTTTTACCTCATGTCCGATATTACCCCAACACACCTTATTGGGTGTTTAAATAATATTTGGAAATAGAAATACCAATTGTACATAAGTTTTCAACCTTTATGATTGGTTTTTATCACATTGAAGTAGCAAACGAGGTTGTGGTCCACACGACGGTAGATGGCCACTGCCGCACGTGGACATCTGTAAGAACCTTCTTATAAAACATAGGTTCTATCTAAAGTCAATTGCCGATGTGTAGCTACTTCCAAGGAGTAATATGGTCGCCACATATAAAATTGAACCGGCAACCAAACCCTTCCACCGAAACGCAAGAAATGGTTCACGCTAGAAATAGGTGTGTAGGCTAGAAGTCTAAACGAACCACATCATACACACCCTATAACGGCAAAAACATCTACCTTTTTCAAATCGCAAAAAAAAAATGCTGCGTCGGTGGCCCGTCATTTCACTAAACGCCAGACTACACCGAGCACGGTCTGTAAATGCCGGTTCATTGATTTTTGGTACTTACTCGTATCAATATGTTACTCGTTTAATTTCCTCTTTTCCTTTGATACATATTTCAACAAGTTTGGAAGGCTGGTCGCGTGCGGTAGAACTTAATAATTGATAACAGAATTATGCGCTTAATTAAAGGAATGTTTTTTACGCAGTTTCTATAATCTTTCGTTTTCTATATTTTTGTTCAACTAAACTTATTTATATTTTTGATATTTAATAAAAACCTGCAACTGGTTTAATTATTTTTTTTATTGTATAATAATTAAATTGATAACTTGTGTAAAATTATTATTTAACTATATGTCATAAATATTTTCCAGTGAAAATACAGAAAATACACATTCATAAACATTGATTTTATAACCTAGATATTCTCGACCAGTAAGCTCTACGCGTTGATCAAGAAAATACACATGAAATTCAAAATGTGAGACACAATTTAAACAAACGGATTGAAATAATATTTGTAAACTAGCTAGTGTATGGTACAAAGTTTGGTTCTCAAATGTTATTTCAGTTGTTTGAACAGTTAAATTAAAACAAAGATCGACCGCTCCACGCGTGGGTCTCTAGTGTACAATTACTAGATAAAAGTGCCAAATGAAATTATTTGGCAAATCACATACTTCACAACCTTTATTAATTGGTATATGTCCTATTTACAATATATTTACTACGTTTATCGATTTGCGGTTCAAAGTATGATAGTTGCGTTAATGAGAGTTTACGATTATATTTACTTGATTGTATTTTTTTTATTGATAATAATAAACTAATACACGCTTTCTATACTTATAGCCCCACAATAAGATTTTCTCCTATGTCGTGGGTATCATGAACGCACACAAGACGAATACACAAACACCCAGAGTCAGAACATGAATCTAAACTCATCATTCAGATACCTGTCTGGCCTGGAATCGAAACCGGAACCCATTGCGCGTCAGACCGGTATAGTAACGGCTCCGCCACGCGGGTCGTCAAGTAATATCTTGTTGGGTCAATTTGGGTGAAATGTCTTTTGGGTTAAAGGGCCCAAATTCAAATAAATACAAAGAGTTACTATTCGGTTCCTTTAATTTAATAGCGCTAATTATTTCATAGTTTTGGAGTAAAACATGCAACACGTGTTAAGACTATTTGATTTTTATAGAGTCACAAAAGGAAAAGGGTAAGCAATCAATTTAAATTGTTTACAGTGCTGTCGAGTCAGCCGAAAAGGAAAAATGTTCAATTCATTTATATCCGTATCCTTTTTATTCTCTTTAGTGAAAAAGTATTCTCGTTGGCGCGCTAACTCAACGTGTCGATTTGAATGAAGGCTACGTGCGCCGCCTCGGAATCCAAGTGGCCATTGTAGCGCGACTGACGAATTGCTAAGTTTTACACTTCTGTCTAAGGTTCCCAGCTACTATTGTATTTTCTTTATTTAATAAAAATTGCTAGCGAACATTTGCACTTCTTATTGCTTAGTCCCTTGTTCAACCCGTAACTCGTCGCCATTAAAAATGTATTTGCAAACTTATGTGGTAATAATATCAAGAGGCGGCCCATGAACTGCAGTTATTATTGGAATCTACTTGTATATATTGTTACATCTGAAATGAAATGAAATGTCTTTATTTTACATAGTTGCCTTTATTTTACAAATTGTCAATTAATAAATATTTTTTTTTACACTACCACCGGATCGGAACACGACCTCAACTGAGAAGATCCAGCAAAAAACTCAGTGGGTTTGTCTTTTTTGTATATCTTTTTTATTGCCTTATTGTTTTTACATTGGTTACAAAAGTTAGCTCCAGTTAGCTCTGAAAATTGAGTTTAACCGCCTAAAATAAGTTAACCTTATCACATCCTTCAGACCAGAACGCATTATGCTTACCTCTACTGTTAGTCTGTTATAAAGTATAAATAAGTGTGAAAATGGTGCGTTGAGATCTAAATAACGTAGAACTTTACTACTTTGTATAAAAACTTTGTAAAAAGTTGTGTTTGTGTCCGTTTACCTAAATTGTGGTAAGTGGTAGGTATATACCTACTTACTAGTACGATTAACTCGTAAACATCCGCAAGGCATTGCAAAACTTTATATTGTTATGTTACTCCACGCCTGTAATATAACAATATTACAAATGGCAAAATTTGTTCAGGAGTTGTGGAATTTTCTTGCAACACAAATTAATTTTGAAAATATAAAAATATGTTTAATAATCTCCGGCATTACCGTTCAAGCAATATCCTGAAAGGATTTCCACGTAAATCGTACGTAAGCGCTTGTAGAGATGCAAATGTACTTACAATTTAAAAAAAACATTTTTAATAACTTTACCTACCGCCTATCTTCGAGATCCTTTGCCTATTTAATACAGTTTTTGGAATCAAATATTTTTGGAGAATCTCTAAAATCAAACATCTGCACTGTTAATTATAACTTGGTTGGTAATCTTTTTTGATATAATTTACGACTGCTTTACGTATCATGTAATAGAAACGGCAGTGCAGTGCAGTGGTCGAAAATCGAAAGTGGCGGCCGTTTGAAAACCGCTGTTTTCATAAGGCCTTACAAAGAAAAGCGACTGCTACCTAATGTCTACAATTGAGAGCGATGGTTCAACTTGTCTTGTGAATGACTGAGGAACGTATGTTATCCGTTAGTGATCACTGGTCCGTTTCCCGAACGTGATGAACGTTGTTTAACTGTGTACGTCTCTTACTATACTACACTTAGCTTCGAGCTTGTCATCACTACGAATGGAGTTAATATTTAGATAATACTAATTTAAAAACTGAACTAACTCAAACAGTTAAACTACTGACTAATATAATTCAGAAGTTAGACAACGGTCTTACACTTTGTTTATCAGCTGTGGGTTAATGAGAATTGTGAAACTCTAAACAATAATGAAATAAAGGGTAGGGCAAAGAATAGGAACAAGTGAACAATGCGGAGCCTGTTGACTCAGGAAGGCTATCAATCTCCGAGGGACGACACGGGGTCCACGCGGAACTCTTTCCGCTGAACTTTGGTAATGGCTGCTAGATAAATAGTCTAGAGTTTGACGTTATATATACAACTTCTTTAACTTCGATAACATTTTTTTTACTTTTCGTATTTTCTTGTATTTTTTTCAAAAAAGTGTAAAAATGACTTCATATGTGTTCCAGAAGCAGGTTTGGATGGCCAAAGTAAACGACACATTATGTACAACACTGGTATATTGTCACAATTTTAGAATACCTACATTCGGACAGAGTAACATCTTACATTTTTAAATTTTTAGAATGATCCGCATTATTATTATACTCTCCTTTTTATACTAAACATGGCAGGCGTTAAGTAAACCGTCACAGAGACAAAAACAATACTATTAATTTATGAAATAGTCTCAATAGCAGCATAAAATTAAATACTTGTTGGTTGGTTATATATGTTATTGACCAGCTTAGCTGCTAGTTAGCTGCAACTACGGCCTAGGCCCTATTCACTTTGAATGGTGACCCATGCCTAGAAATGGGATAGTACTGGATTGGCGTCGATTGCTATATATAGAGTTACAAACATCCTAGAAAATGACAGTCAAAGATACTACAATTTAGTACACTTTCCTATAATATATATAATTATAAATATATATGTATCGTAACAACCCATCGTCGATGTGTGTAAACTTCTTTAGCAAATAAACATCCATTCAGTTTGATTAACTTTCCAAATCGCGGTAAAGATTGGCTGACGAGTGGCGGTTTAAATTATTGGAACGTAAATATCCCCTGCGACAGTCAAGCTACGAAGAGAGCTCGTTAGACTCGTAGAGCTATGAAAGATATGAAACTGTAAAGATATACTGTCAATTGATTTAGGAAACTGATATTATATTGTATTACACTTGTTCTTATTGATATTCCGTACTGACTTCAAAAACTTGAGTTGCTTTCGGGCTTTGAACATAGTAGGCGAAAGTGTATTTGTGATAATTTAAGTAAAGTTGTAAGGTTTTAATGGCTTTCTGTTTGTAAGCGACGCCATTTAGAGAAAGTTTTGTATTTTAAAAGTAAAGACATAGTGTAATATATGTGATGAATTCCTTTATACTTATTGTGACGAAGCAAATGTCAATACACATTTATCAGAAAACGCATCAAAAATATAGAGTTAACTACTATGTTTTTAATACCGGTCGACATTGAAAATTACAAAATAATTCCAGTGCCAAAATAATTAATTTTATGTTATTTGATATTTTTACAAAACTCTTGTAATTGAATAAACCTTGTAATAACTGAAACATTTTGATTAAAGTTTTTATAGTAGACGCCGCTTGTAAAATTTGATTTATGTCCTCAGGGTGTTTTACTTTCGTGTTCTTGCAACAAATATGGCAATAGTAAATATGAAAACTTGACCTGAAGAAGACAGTGAGAAACCGTTGGATTCAGAGGGCACAGGACCGGTTGAAGTGGCGCTATTTAGGGGAGGCCTATGTCCAGCAGTGGACCTCAAAAGGCTGATGGATGGATGTATAGATGGACGGAAATATAAAAATCGTGATTTTATATTCAGTGCAGCGTTATTAGATTTATCGTTTTTATTAATGTGAATAATTTATTATAGCATAATAAATAAATAGTAATTGAGACGGCACGGTAGTTTGTAAAATTATAAAAGAAAATAAATTTTAAATTGCTGCTCACATATGAAGAACATACAACCAAGTTGCCCTCATTAGCGCACATCTCATAGAATTCTGAGGCGTCTGCATTATCATTGTTCACAGTATAATAGGATAATTGCAGCACACTTAATATATTCACGGTATGTATGCGTTTTGTATTCTTGGTAAAATGTGCAGAAAATATTTTTATGCAAAGTTTTTAAAGACGTAAATTACGAAACGAAAATACACAAAATACGTCAAATTGAGCAAACCCGTGGGTAGCAGTATTTATAAATTATAATTTAGTACAGTTAATGATTCTCAGTATTTCGTAAAAATCAATCAATGTGTATAACATAATAAACGTCCAATTCAACTACACTCGAATACAGATGCATCTGTTTTGGACGAATGAATATGTAAGTTAAATGCGTTCTTTCATTGTTTACAAAATACATAAAAAAGGTAAATGACTTGTTATTTCAATTCACGTCCAAACATTTGATGTGCATATAGTAGAACAGAGATTACAGAAACCTACTCTATACTTAGAGCGCTATTATCGCGAATCATTTCACTTATAAAAATCTGACGACATTTGAGATGTTCTGTTAAGCAATAGAGTTTCTCGGTTATTCTGAGTGACTATTAGGTATTTTAAATACGTCTACGGAGCAGTCAGATATTTAAAGCCTTCATAAACATTCAATTTTATACGTTTTAAGAATACATATATAGGGTTTGGAAACTTGATTAAGTTAATGTGTGTGTAAAAAAGTTATTTCATTAAAAAAACTATGCTTAACCTAAAATGTCGGGTTAGATATCCTGCTTGATAAAAATCAAAATATAAATTTGTTTTGTTTTTTTGTTAGAAAACCTGTTTGTCTGTGTCCGTGTTACATAACCATAACGTTGATGCACAACACTAGTGCATCGCGTCCCAGCTAGCAACCCGAGGAGCTAATGCAGCACCTAGAACGTTCCCACATATCGTGGGAATGGACAATATTCCGAGCTCTATCGACTTCACACCTTTAGTTTTAAGACAAAATGCAGTTGTAATTTTTAGTTTAAATTAAATATTAGGTAATGGTTTTGCGTTTCTCTGCGACCTCCGGCCGCTACTAACATAACCTTCGTTAAAAAACTAAATGTTTTTATGTGTTTTAGTTTCCGACGCAAAGAACGAAAGACAAAGTACTATCGAACAAATTGATTCATGACCCACCATATGCTTATTTTCCTCCAGCCATTCAAACGCAATTAGGTCGAAATTTGCGTCAACATTTGTTGTCTTGGAAACCGACTTGTTATTATTTTATATGACACTGACAGTTACTGATTTCACTGACCGTGCTTTCTTTATAAATATTTTTATTGTCTTGTATGACACCGTTAAAATGAAAAATAAGTTAACATTGCCAATACCCAATAATAATTATCTTTATAAATATGTAACTTACTGTTGGGAAGATTTCCCAAGTCATTTTCAATTGTGAAATATCCGTAATTCTCGTTATTCATACCACTAATCATAATTATTTTGCCGTAATGTATTAATAATAATTTTGACTGGCAGAGAATGCCATTAGGCATTAAGTTCACCCTTGTAACCCTTAGTATAAGGTGTTTCAAAAGTTTAAATAAATAAATAAATAATATTTACATTGTTAGTATTTACAAAATTTTGGTAATTTCCTGAAATGTCTTATGCCGGGTTTGCCGCTAACTTTGCCTTCAAAAATTAAATAAATATCCGTACTCTAAAGGCGCTCCGTCATAGGGAGCATTCGCATGGAATGTAACGTTATACATATTGTAACGTTATACATTAATGAACGAGCAGAACCGAACATTGTAATGTTACAATATGTAGTATCATGATACAACTTGTAACATCAATGCGCTAGTTTTGATACGGTCAAGGAGATAGCAGTGTAATGTAATGCTCAAAGTGGAATCTATAATGTTACATTACACGTGAATCCTCCCGGTGAGGGAGCGCCTTAATTTTCTTAAAAAGTCATTCTGAGTGATGTTTCTGTTGTTTTTTAATATTAAAAACGTCATAAGTGCAACGCCACGCCCGACAAGAAAACGAATTTGTCTTTGCCAAAATTACAAACGAACTGTCAGCAAGGTGGGTCATGATTCAATTTGGTCGATAGTACATAATAAATTTTATTAAAATCAAGTCTGTACCCCCATCTTGTTCTTTAAGTGTATAAAAAATAAGCCAAATCAGCACTACAACATGCATAAATAGAGTAATTAAGGCAAAACAAACGCTCGTATCATTTAGTGTAGTGTTCCTGAAATTTGCAAGCCTACGTCAGACGCGCTGTTGATTACCGGCTCCGAAACCTGAGCCCGCACGTGCGCCGTCTAATTGTTACAATTAGCCTCATAGCTGCCTAACGTTATGCCAAATTATCGCGTGATTGCTGGAAAGTAATCAAGCGTATGTAGCAACATTTAGGTCCTCTCTAGGATGCCTTTTGTGGATTTGCTAAGGAAATAAAGTTTTGTTTATAAATATTTATATTCATCATACCTCATTAGATCGGTTTTCCAACATAATGTGACCCACACTATGCTGGAAAACCGATTTGGCAGTATTTAAAAATAGTATATTCTAAAAATAGACATAAAGTACCAAGTATAGAATAAAATTCTCAATAAGGATTGACCGCTATAAGCGTTTCCGCTTTTTTGTAGCTTAAACTGTTAGATCCTTTAGTAGTCACATGGGACAAACTTTTTCTGTCTTATTGGAAGCCTTCCGGCGGCTTAATAAAGGTATTAAGCCGCCGGAAGGCTTCCAACTTAACAACTCAAAATATTGCGCTGGACAGGGTATGTTCTGACCTTTCGGGTTGGAGAAAAGTCAGTTTGCGCTCGTCTTAAAAAGTCGGTTGCTCATTGCCTTATGTTCATTACCGGTCATTTCCTACATAAACATATGGTCATTGCATTATTCCCTTGTAGGCATTCTTAGCCCCACAATTATAATACTTTATAACATTTGTCAGTTACTGTAGGTACGCGTTTATATACCTTTTATTCATCTACACATTTTTCAAATATTTTTTACATAATTTCGCTGACTAACCCATCCGTTTAAAATTCAATTCCAATCTGCATTCCGTAAGTATTTAACGTCTGCCATGTTCACTACGGCTATCATTTACACGATTTTCGATTTCAGGGATTCCACTGGATGATATGAATAATTCAAACAAAGTGTGGCGTGAAAGAGTCTCAAAGGAAAGACGAGCTCCTATTAGAGTTTCAAATTGTCGGTACGTTCGCATCTCCACTAGCGTGACGTGCGATTTACGCGGAAATGTATTCGGGATATTGCATGAGCGAAAATGGTCAAACGTGAATTGTTTTAAAATTTTATTTCCTTAACTAAAAATAAATGACACTGTTTAAGATGTTTAATCACTACATAGTATGAAACGAAGTCTCTTCTTGCTGTCTGTCCCTATGTATGCTAAGATCTTTAAAACTACGCTACGGATTTTAATGCAGTTTTTTTTCATAGATGGAGTAATTCAAGAGTGAGGTTTTTTTATATACCTAATACATGTATAATATACTGAAGCGAAACTGATAATTTTAGACTTTTTACTTTTACGTAGAACGAAGTTCGCCTAGTCAACTAGAAATTAATAAAAATCACTTAATTTGGTTCACCCGGACAAAATACTCGGAAGCGAAAATACCGTAAGAGGGAAGGCAACAAATTGACACACCTACCTCCCGCGCACCCTATATGTACTTATTTGTTACCTCCACGCAATAAGAAAATGTAAACTTTCTTTTAAAACACTATGTGCTTAGATTATAATATTCTGATGTCAAATTAAACGTTGTAACTAGTAACGAAAGGATCCGTTTTATTTAGATTGCAATGAAAATAACAGAATCAAATCATTGAAAATGTAGGTTCAGTAGGAATTAGATTTAGCTACATATTTATTCTATAGAAAATATGTAAGAACTATTGTTTGTTTGTTACGTCAGGATTATCAACGGTGGCTATATAAATCCGGCACACTTTTACATGACGACCTGCGTGATCGGTTACCATACCGGTCTGTCGCGCAATGGGTCCCGGGTTCGATTCCCGGCCAGACAGGTTTCTGAATGATTAATTTAGATCCCTGTTCTGGGTCTGGGTGTTTGTGTATTCGTCTTGTGTGTGACCATGGTACCCACGATACGGGAGAAAATCCTACTGTGGGGCTATGAGTGTAGAAAGCGTGCATTAATAGATTTATATGAAACTAGACATGAGGCGATCGTCATAGTCCTCGGAAGTAGCAACTCAGTAGTAGCTGAACATAGATGTCCATGGGCGGCAGTGACCACTTACCATTAGGTGGACTGCATGCTCGTTTGCAACTTCAGTCATATAAAACAAAAAAAAACATTAAGAGTCTGCGCGAACGAAGTCAGGTCGGTTCTGCTAGTGTATGATATAATTCATTCGATTTTATTACATTCCACTCTATAAACTTTAAAGCTGCTATAAAAATGTGAACTCCGGAAGCACTACCCCCAATTAGGTTCAGGGTTGAAGTGAGGGGTAAGTTAGTTACACGGAGCGTTTCACCTTAGTCCTCAGGTATGGCAAGATTGGTCACAGATGTGTCCAGATCGGGTATGATTACAGATGTACATGGGCGGCAGTGGCCATTTACTATGAGCTGGATTTTTTAATATTTCTACATAATAAAAAAAAGGTTTACAAGTCAAATTATACATACGATTAGATGGTAATTTTATTTGCAGACGTATTTATTTACTTGATATTATATAAGTAGAAACCTATCAGATATCAAAGAAGAAATAATTAACAACCATTTTTTTATAATTTTAATAAAGCCAGCATGTATATAATTATAAATAAGATACTTTCCTGCCTTTTTTCACGTATATTTTCTGTTTATAAGAAGGAAGTTTGTTACACATCTTTATTCACCTTATTCTAATATTAAAAAGTTTGTCGAGTCAGTATCCGCGTCTTTACGGAAAAGCACAAAGGAGGAATATTAGGTAATGTTGATATTGGCAAACTTAGAGCAACGTTTCGTGTACTAACGTATGTAATATGACATTCCGTATTTGCTGCGAGGATTCCCTCATGTCGATTGTTAATCCTATGTGATACTCATATATTGGCCTTGAGTATATTTTTAGTACAAAATTTACGTAATACGGCGCTTTTATATACTTTAACATAGCATAGCTAAAATGACTATTTTTATGCATTATCTCAATATTACAGAAAATTTTGTTTCAAAATTATTTTACTTGCAAAGATTTCAAAATTACAAAATGTTTCCTTCTGCCAACCGGGAATATTATTATTTTTGACTCCAAGCGTGGAATATAAATAAATATTTGTGTTTTTATATATTGTTCGTGCTAATAGTACAGCATATACGACAGTAGATACTTATATGGATGGGTGTCATGAATCAGAAACTAAATGGAAGTCCATCCTTCACACAATAACATTTCAGAAATAGGGAATCCAAGCCACCTCCAACATTTAAAAAAGCAGCTGCTATGTCACAAAATCTTCCTTCTGCTGGTCTCGAATTCTCCTCAAACCAAAAACCTGGATCCGTCAGTGAATCTGCACATATTGACGTAGAAAAACTTACTTTGAAGGTCTCTCAATAAAAGTAAAGTTTTGACTTGAGGGTGTAAAACTGCGTATTAATTATATATTTTTTTTATATTAAGGGTTGCCTTTTCTTTTTTAAACTTAGCCCAGAGGAATACTAGGGTTGCGTCTCTGACATTTCAAATAATTAAATTACGATTTATCAAGTACTTGGCGAGAATTCCTTTTACGTTATAAGTTTTAATGATGCCTCAAGTTTAAGCAGGATAATACTTCGCATGCAAATAATGACTCTTTCTACACGGTGACCCAGGACTGAGGACTTCAATAACTTTCAGGGTTCTTTTACAGAGAGCCTTTCGGAGTTATTCTTGAACGTAAGTAAATAATATCATTATATCTAGAACATTTTACTTTAGATTTGAAATCGAATAATTTGGTAAAAGTAATGCTATTTGATTTTAAAAAATCAAATATGATACTAATGTTTTAAGAACAATTTGTTCATCTAACCTCAGTATGACTTCGTAATAATTATTGTTTGATTTCAAAGAGGAGAGTGAGCGATCACTCTAAATCAACGCCAACAGTCAACACTTTTCCAGCGCGGTGGACTGTGGCCTAAAACTCTCTCATTCTGAGAGAAGACCCGTGCCCAGCAGTGGGACAATAATTTGTACCCCAATAATTATTGTCGGAACCTTGACAATAATTATTGGGGTACAAATAAATCTGATAAAAATGGAACCATTATACCTAAGTCCATTTTGTGGCTGACTGACATACCGTTTTCTCAAAGTGTCGCTATATTTTCTTCACTAATGAATCAAGTGAGCAAACTTATAATACGAGGGTGGGAGCGAGGGATGGAGAAATCTCTGTTACCTAGAATCTAGATTATTTATCACCGCCCTTGTTACACTGTCGCTACTTACTTTAGAAGTTTTTTTTCGACCTCAATTATACAAGGTTGCGAGTTAAACTGGTATAAAGTTGTTTGCCGCCTGAGCTCTCAGGAAAAAGCCGATCAGGTTCGCCTAGGACTGCGACTGCGACAAACGCGACTATTAACGTCAATGTCATGCGTCCCTATTGGCGGCATAGAGATTTGAGCAAGCAGAAGATGCTCACCGTAGTTGGCAGTCTATTTGATATTAACAACGCTAGATGTCAGCCACCTTCACCATGGCAAAATCATTTCCAAAGACGGCATCCTGCCCTATGTAAACTAGCTTTTGGTACTGTTTATAAGTTAGGAAGCGCTGGAATGTTTTTGAACAAACATTAACAAACTTCAACCTTTTCCATTTTTCCTTCTATTTATTTCAACTATTCAGAATTTGTGCGATGTTGTCTGAAAATTAATATTCGCAGCACGGCGCTATTTGGCACGGTATTGCTATCTCAGACATGGTATGATTCGGTCATGGATATTCTGCGGAGCGTATGCCATATGCCATGTAATCTGTTTGTTTACTCACTTTACCCATAATGTGACGTAATAACAGCTCCACGAAAACAATTTCTATTTTTCCAAGATGAAATAGAAAAACTACTTACATTTATTCTTGTTCAGACGCGGTTGTTCAGTTATCTATTAGGAGGTTATCTTCACTAAGAACCATAAGTTTCGATTCAATCTTGTTTGTACAAATCACTATTTATAGATATTGTGTGTAATGGTGATACTTAAAACTTAAAGTATAGATAACCAAATAAGATAGTTTTAAAGTAAGCAATACTCGTAATTCTCCTTGACGTAATCAAACGTGCACTAAACAAGTGTAAAAATATGGCTAATTTTGGAGTGCTTTTTATGTTCTCGATATAGCTAAATATCATACATACAGTACACCACATATAACCAGAGTAAACAACTCAACGACTTACGCTGTATCAAAGTTACGTTGTTAATCTTTAGTATTAAGTTTTGAAGTTTTTCAAAGAAGTAAACAAAACAAATGCGGAAGTAAGTAGCTTGAATCAAGAGAAGGCAGTCAACGGGATTTATCGAATGCGCATCGCTACTCAGTCGCTCTGATAAAGCTTTTGTGTCCGAACGAGTTTTTAGAACTGTCATCGCGTTTGTTGTTTGCGTTAATGAAAGACGTTTGTAGACGGCGCTTTACAATGCTTTAAGCAAAAGTCATAGTGCAATATGTAATTAAACGTAATTGCAATTTTGTTTTAAGTTCAGACAAAAAAGTTCTAATAAAAATACTTCTACGTTATTTAAATAAATCGTATAGCGTCCAAGTTAACAATAGCGTTAAATAAAGTTGAATACTAAATACAGATGTGGATTTAATCGCAAGGAAAGTCAGCCAGCGTTGGATTTCTCCAACGCGCATCAGTGCTCGCATTGATAAAGCTTTGTTCCGGACGAGTTTTTAGAACTGTCATCGCGGCCATTGTGCGCGGTAATGAACGACAGTTTACGGAACGCGCTTCGTGATGAATGGAAGCCAGCCATTATGCAATTAATCGGAATTGCTGTTTTATGTTCTACTTTATTGTTAGAAAATGACTTAGGTAATGAAGTCAACAGTAGTTCGTTATAAAAATTGTTTTAACAATTAAGTTACTGTAAATCCTTCGATGCTGGTTAGTAAGCCTAAATTAAAAAAAAAAAAAAACGGAAAATGTAAACTTTCGAAAAAGCTCAGATACGACAGTGATTTGTTACATATAAATTAACACAATTAGTATTATATTCGACTGAATAACAATTCTTAGACATTGTTGAAGTAAGGCCAATAAAAGTGGATGTCATTAAAATATTATAAAAAGTAGGCCCCCGTAGGCCTATATCAAATAAATATATTTCTTTTCATTTAATTATTATACATCACGATGAACGTATAATAATAAAATGAAAAGAAACATATTTATTTTATAACAACGATTCTTTGTTTATGCTGACACGTTCTGTTTTATGTGTCAGTATAATAAAACACAGGATTTAACTTCAATATCTACAGAACAGTGAAAGTGAGTTCCGCGAAGAATTACGCTTTGTACTTAGTCATATCTCCCTCGGAGGGCAGATAACTTTCAGCGGAAAGCACACGAGGGTCGGAACCTTTTACGTCACCCTTTTCCGTCATGTCGTGAAAATATACTGAGCTAATTAAGAGTTGTTTCTACTTCACTCCTTATCAGTTGTATGCGGTAAGGGAATGTTGAGGAAATCAAAACGGTACAATTATTTTAAATGATTGTTATTGACTCAAATATTCTACAAAGTACTACAAAGTACTAAAGAACAAAAGAATAGACTAGGATATAGCTGCTTTAGATAAACTTTACTTCGACAATTATTTTTACGTCTTCTAAAGTCATAAGCTTCATATTGTTAGGGTAGCTATGTATGGGAAAATCCGTAAACGTTGCACTATCTATACTATAATAAATCTGTAAGAGGTCGCTGTCTGTACATGGAATAAATTTAGGTGAAAACCATTTCTAGAGGTCTTTAATACGATATAGAACCCAAAATAATGGTTTTTAGAAATCTTGTCTGTTTGTCTGTTTGTCTGTTTGTCTGTGTGTTTGATAACGCTAATCTCAGAAACGGCTTATCCAATTTGAATATAATTTTCACTGATGTGTAGTGGGAAACTTCACTTAACATTTAGTGTTTATTTTTTGTAAATCGGTTTATAAATAAAAAAGTTATGTCAATTTAAAACTACGCAGTATTTATTCTGTGTTCGATAAGTGTTAGTAAGTAACTGCATAGTTGAATTGGTTGAAACTAAACATGTTATGGTCTGTAAAATGTATTCCTTTGTTATGTATTTTTTATTGGTTATGTGTGTACCTATGTTATTTGATACTATACAAATCTATATCTCTATATCTATATATACTTATATAAAAACGAAAGGATGCTCTCTCACTCATCTATTGAATAAACATCGCAGAGCCTAAACTGCTAAAGATACGAATATGATTTTTACTAGGGGTTCCTTTTATGACGTAGGCGTCAGTTAAGAATGAATTTTCTGATCCCCCCCCCCCCCAATTTAACCCAAATAGGAGATGTAAGTTTGTATGAAAGTCAGTAAATTTTGAGGCCACCTCAATAAAATTTAGTATTTCGCTTTGAATTTATGTTAAAACATAGTTTTAAACCGACTTCCAAAAAGGAGGAGGTCATCAATTCGTCTGTATTTTTTTTAATTTTGTATTTGTTACTCGATTTCTCCGCACTGGGTGAACGGATTTGGATGTTTTTGTTTTCATTTGAAAGATAGTGCGTGTCATGGGGTCCCATTTATTCTTAGTTCACTTTTGACAGTGGCATCCATAAGAAAAGCGCATAAGTCTGATATTTGCATTAACGATGTGCGCGATAAATAGATGAATAACTCAATTTCCCGCCAACCGATTTTGATGATTTTTCTTTTATTTGAAAGAATGTACTTCAAAGGTAGGGTACCTTTGAAGTACATTCTGATGAGTTTGATACGGTTCTGATCATAGGATCCATTTCTTTGAAGCAAATTAACGAAATTTGCGATACTCGGCCAAACCTAAGCTGTAGGAGTCCAATTGGGTTGAATGTGGAATGAGATTACTAAGCAGATATTTCCTAAAAAAATTGACCTTCATTCAACTCTTCAATCCTGATGATGCAGGGGTACTGCTAGCCTGAACCGTAGAAGTAAGTCAATTTATTTTTATGGATATATAATAAGATTGTTAAACAAATTCATGAGACAAAAATTTGATCTTCAACTCCTCAACCTTGATGATGTAAGGGTATTTCAAGACTAAACCGTAAGAGTTGGCTATTTGGTACTTACGGTTATGCAATAAAAATACCAAGCAAAGATACACGGTAAAAATTTTGACCTTCAACTCCTCAACCCTGATGATGCAGGGCTACTTCAAGCCTAAGCCATAGGAGATGGCCATTTGGTGCTTTCGGGTATGTAATATGATTACTAAGCAAAGACACAAAATGAAAATTTCGACCTTCAACTCTTTACTCCTGATTATGCAGGATACTGCTAGCCTAAACTGTACGAGATGGGCATTTGGTGCTTTTAGGTATGTAATATAATTACTGAGCAAAGACACATGATGAAAATTTTGACCTTTAACTCCTCAACCCTGATGATGCAGGGGTACTTCAATCCTAAGCCATAGAAGTTAGCTATTTAGTGCTTTCGGGTATGTAATATAATTACTAAGCAAAGACACAAGATGAAAATTTCGATCTTCAACTCCTCAAGCCTGATGATGCAGGGTTCTGCAAGCCTAAGCCATAGGAGTTGGTAATTTAAAGCTTTAGGGTATGTAATATAATTACTAAGCAAAGATACATGATGACAATTTCGACCTTAAGCTCCTCAGCCCTGATGATGCAGAGTACTGCAAGCCCAAGCTATAGAAGTTGGCTCGCAAGTGCTTACCTATAAGTAATAAGAATACTAAGCAAAGACACGGGATATTTTTTTTACCTTCAACTCCTCCCTGATGATGCGGGATAGTGCAAGCCTTAATTATAAAAGGTAGTCACATAATGCTTACAGTTGTTTTTAGTATATATTATAAGTTTAATGACAGTTCATTAAACTGAAATGTGATTAATAAATTAAATTTCAATTCATCAACCCTGATAATCTAAGTACACAACCCACTTAAGCCGTATGAGTTTGGTACTTATTGATTACAATACATTACAACCCGTTCCTGAGAGAACATTATGATGAAAAGTGTCACTTTGGATACCTAAAGTATATAGTATATAGTAGTTATCCGGAAAAGTTAAAATCAATCTTTATATCGATACGTCTTCGTTTAAATGTGGAGGAGTTGGTTGAAAAAGGTTTTTTTTTTCAAAATTTAAAGCAGCGTCACAGATCTACTATTCGGTAGACACAGTCATTGAGATGGAGGAAGCATTACATTATCCAACAGAATTTTTGAATTCCTTAATGCCTTCCGCAACTCCTGAACACAAATTAATATTAAAAGTAGGTTTACGTATAATCTTACTTAGAAATTTGAATCCGCCAAAATTACTTCAAATAGTATTTCCAATTCGGAAAAGTTCAAATCAATCTTATAATCGATACGTTTTGGTTCAAATGTGGAGGAGTTGATTGAAAAAAAGTATCCCGATATTGTGAATTAGACCACTAAGAAAGTAAATTGGTTCAAAAATGCGGTTTACAATATTAGAATTCGTCTAATTTTAACAAAAAAATACAAAACAATACGTTCCTACCCACAAATACACACTTTAAATTCGTTTTTTCACTCTGTGTTTGACCAGGTAATCCTTGAGCGGCCAAACCGATTTTAATGTTACTACTTTTTATCATAGAATTCCCACGGTGCCGAGATTTGCGCGGGTAAAACTTTGTGACACGTTGATTTGCACGCGGGCAAAGCCGCGGGTACAGCTAGTGTACTAATATGTTTTTAAAAACTTATACCGCTTATCGTTAGTTATAGCTTTGTAAAGCGTGTCGTCAACGCATTATTGACCCATTGCACTAGGCACGAGTCTTCTGTCGAAATGTACATTATTTAATGTTGTTATAGTTATAGCCGTTGTAGTCCATAATCCACCGCTGGCCAAGTGCAAATTGGTGGATTTCACACACCTCCGAGAAGTTCTTTTTTAAAGAACTCTCGGGTATGTAGGTTTCCGGGCGATGTTTTCCTTCACCGAAAAGTAGTGATAATAAATTTCTAATACGCACTTAATTTTAGAAAAATGTGTGGTGCGTGCCTGAGTTTGAACCTCGGACCTCCTGATCGAGAAGGCAAGTTTCAACCATTAGGCTATTACTGCTCTCAAAACTTAACTTTATTTTACTGAGAAATCTCCATTCTTGATTTACATCGAGATTTCTTCAAAAATAAGAAAAGTTTAAGATCATAGGTATAGTAGCTTATCGGACTGTTCAGATATAGTTTAGTGCTACACAATTTTGACAATATTACGTAGATTCATTTCAGTAGATATCGTTCGCGGTTCATACGAATATCGTCATTGTATTTTTTCTCTTAGACTAGCATAGAATCTCTTAGAGTAGAATTTAAGCTTATTGTGTCCTAAACTGAGGGTAAGTAACTGCCGCCCATTGATATTTGTTACCAAGTACATATAGAAAAGGGTTCTGAAGCAGGTCATGCACTCCGCTGGCATGTAAACCCTTACGCCGAAACACAGAACTGCTGTACATTAGACACAGGTAGATCATTGACAACCAGCCGGTCTAAGTACATTGGTTCAACTACACTCTCAGTGAAGTTGTCAGTAGCAGTGTCAATATGCGTAGATTTATAAAGTCTTAAGAAATATTTCTACACTCATTTTCTCAAAGCCCAGCATTATTTTTTCTTGAGTCGTAAGTGCCTTGGATACATACAAAGACACACAAACACCCAGATCAAGAATATGAATTCATCATTCAGATATCTGTCTGGCCTTTCTCGGCATACGTATATTCGTCGGTAAGTATAACAAAGTAATTTTTCCATAGTTAAGTGGAGCAATACTAATCCAACCTAACTATTTGTAATTGCAGTAGCATCGTATAAATTCTATAAAAGTATAAAATGCTTCGTTTGCCATTGCCTACAGTCAATAAACTTTAATGGATGGAAACATACAAGAAGAGTCACAAAGGTGGTTTTCTGTTATAAAAGTATAATAAGACAAACTTTCATATGGCGTTTAAACTTGTCGTCAGACCTTCTAGTTTATTTGGAGTTGGACGTTTTCGCAGTCAGTTTGCTCCCCGTAGTTGCATGCGGCAGTTTTACTATCGAACAAGTGAGAATTTTTCACGCTACACTGACTTTTAAACGACTCTTTTATTCAAACAACCTAAACGTAGTCTACCCAGAGTGATTTATGACAAATTATGAGTATGACTATTTACTACTTCATAAAAAGCAATAGGGTAAAGTTCTAAACGTATCAATGGCATTTACAGGCAGTTAGAGTATAGTTTCACAAAGCTGACGCCCGCGAGGGCAAACATGGACTCGAGCCGGGGTGTTCAACTAGTCACGCGAGACTCGGCTGCGCGACGTGACTCGAATAGCTTACTGCAAAGTTTCCCAAACTTTTTTCGATTGTGGTCCACTTTTAGAATTATTTATATTGTGCACCCCCAGATTAAAAAATAGTTGGCATTACATAAATTGTCCTCTTATATAAATATCATACCTCTGATATAAAAGAAACCTTGCAAAATCACAATTTAAGATGTTAGAAAGATATTAATCTGCCATCACCCCTAAGCCACATCAACACTGCCTAAATTTCTGTCAATCCTAGAGGTTGGCGGTGATCCCTGTGAGCTTTCAGCGCCTACTGCTGACTTATTTTCATGACTTTACGCTCTTAGCGGATATTAGCTCTTACTCGACATTTCACGGTCAGCATTATATTCTGAACGTATCGAAAAAGAAACAAACTTAACGGTAGCTCATAAATGAACAATACGATTAGAGACAGCGCAATGCTGTGATTTACGCCTGTCGTTTTTATGGTGACTGTGACCAGACCAACCCGTTTATTTCCGATTGACTGCTCCGCTTTCTTTTGACTACGTCAGTTTTGGTTGGCGGTATGGTTTTGGTTTTTAAAAATTTTTAACAGAAAAACTCGTCGAAACATAATGTAGTTTTCCTTATATCTGTGCCTCTTTGATTGATGTTTTAGAAAAATAATAATCTATCGAAAGATCTCTATTTCCGAGAAAAATTGGTTAAAAGAGTCAATTTGGCGTAAACCATACATACCTACACTCATTTCGTTTTCAGTTTGCACACAGATATGCAATACTCCTAACACTAAAAGTCAGCTTCGTATTACTTCTAATATACAATCGTTAATATACAAGATACGTTTAACACATGTTGTGTGCCTTTTCATCATTTCTATACTGAATTCTTCATTTTTATTGTAACCCCATGAAGGTTTCACGCCAATTAGTTTAGTCTCAAAGTTATGGTATTTTCCTTCTGATAGAAGGTTTTTTGTGATAGTGAGGGCCATAGCTTGAACAAGAAAGAAATTTAAATTCATTATTGAGATGTCTGCCCAGCCTGGAATCGAACCAAATAATTAGAAGTTGATAGCCATTTAATTCGAAAAGCTGATATAGGTACACTGCCAATATTGAGGGTAAATCAAGATATAATATCTACGCTTAATTCGATTATTAAATTAACAACAATTAAAACTTTGTTCAAAGGTAGATAACCTCATAACTATTCCGAAGGTATGATCATTATTCAATAGAAATTATGAAATTGAGTTGGTTGAATATTAATTTAGGGTAGCTGTTTAGCTATTTAATTGTGTTGTAAAACATGGCGTCGTAAATAAATGTATAATCATGATAAAAATATTAACATAAATAGATGCACATATATGCCATTTCTATTCTTTTTTCAAAATTTGTTTTATACTATGTAGTAAAAATAGAAATCAATTAAAAGAAATACAGAGATTGTATTATACGAAGGATTCGTTTATTTGTTTAAAAATGTTTTTCTAGCAGATCTGTGACTAGACAGTGGATACAGAACCTACCAGATTGAGCGTATATAAATATAAAGACATGAGATGATTGAAATACTTATGCCTAAATAGTAATAGGTATATATAAATAACGCTTTATAATAGAATTATATTACGTTTTTAATACCGATCGAGATTGGAAATTACAAAATAATTCCAGAGCCGAAATAATTAATTTTCTGTTATTTGATATTTTTACAAATTGAATAAGCCTTATAGTAACTAAAACTTTTTGATTATTTTTTTTATAAAAGACGGCGCTTGTAAATAGCAATAGGTATATATATATAACGCTATATAATAGAATTATATATTACGCCACTGACAATATCAACATCATAATATGTGTTTGTATAATTCAAAAAAGTTAGATAAGGGCTTTGCACTTTGTTTATCAACTGGAGGTTAATTAGGACTGTGAAACTTCGAAACAATAATGAAAATAAAGGGTAAGGCAAAGAATAGGAACAAGTGAACAATGCGGAGCCTGTTGACTCAGGAAGGCTATCAATCTCCGAGGGACGACACGGGGTCCACTCGGAACTCTTTCCGCTGTACTTTGGTAATGGCTGCTTGATAAATAGTCTAAAGAGTTTGACGTTGAACTTACAAATTTTCTTGTTTCTTGTACTTTTTTTGAAAGAAGTGTAGAATCTGTTAATGTGCTATTGACCAGCGTAGCTAGCTAGCTAGCTACAGCTATGGCCTAAGCCCCATTAACTTTGAATGGAGACCCATGCCTAGAAGTGGGATAGTAATGGATTGGCGTCGATTTTTTTGTACACGGTTACCAATCAGGCCAGATGATGACAAAGATACTACAACTTACATATCTGAAAAATACGTACTATTATAAATATATATGAATCACAAAAATACATGGTCAATGGGTGTAAACCTCCTTTAGCAAATAAACATCAATTCATTTTGATTAACTTTCCAAATCGCGGTAAAGTTTGGCTGACGAGTGACGGTTTAACAACAGCTAAGTTACGAAGACTCGTAGAGCTATGTAAGATATGAAACTGTAAAGATATACTGTCACTTGATTAAGAAAACTGGTATTTAATTCTTGTTCTTATTGATGTTCCGTCGACGTCAACCCATTAGTGTCCCACTGCGGGTCACGGGTCTTCTCTCGGAATGAGAGAGTTTTAGGCCATAGTCCACCGCGCTGGCCAAGTGCTAATTGGTGGACGTGATATTCCGTACTGACTTAAAATACTTGAGTTGTACTTGAGTTGTTGTAAACATGATAGGCGAAAGTGTATTTGTGATAATTTAAGTAAAGTTGTAAGGTTTTAATGGCTTTCTGTTTGTAAGCGACGCCATTTAGAGAAAGTATTGTATTTTAAAAGTAAACACATTTGATATAGTGATATGTGATGCATTCGTTTATACTTATTGTGACGAAGCGAATGAAATATAAAGTGCTATGTTTTTAATGACGATCGAGATTGAAAATTACAAAATAATTCCAGAGCCGAAATAATTAAATTTCAGTTATCCGTTACTTTTACAAAACTATTGTAATTGAATAAGCCTTGTAATAACGTAACTTTTTGATTAATTTTTTTTATAGAAGACGTCGCTTGTAAAATTTGATTTATGTCCTTAGGGTCTTTTTACTTTCGTGTTCTTACAACAAATATGGCAATAGTAAATATGAAAACCTGACCTGAAGACAAACCGTTGGATTCAGAGGGCACAGGACCAGTTGGAGTGGCGCTATTTAGGGGAGGTATATGTCCAGCAGTGGACCTCGCAAGGCTGATGGATTTATATGGATATGTATGGATAGATGGACGGAAATATAAAAATCGTGATTTTATACGCAGTGCAGCGTTATTAGGTTTATCGTTTTTATGAATGTGAATACTTTGATATAGCTTAATAAATAAATAGTAATTGAGACGGCACGGTACGGAAAAATTGTAAATGAAAATAAATTTAAAATGCTGCTCACATATGACGAACATACAACCAAGTTGCCCTCATTAGCGCACATCTCATAGAATTCTGAGGCGTCTGCATTATCATTGTTTACAGTATAGTAGGATAATTGGAGCACACTTAATATATTCACGGTATGCGTTTTGTATTCTTACGAAAATGTACAAAAAATATTTTTATAGAAAATTTTAAAGATTATTACTAAACGAAAATACAAAACGAAACGTAATTACCTAACGTAATTACAAAACAAAAATACACAAAAAAAAAACAAAATAATTTACTTGTTGATTGATATTAAACTAGTAAATCTTGAAAGTCTAGTACCTATATCGAAATTAAGAAACAGAGATTAATTGAAGTTTAAGTCCAAATTTATTAAAAATATAAGGAATATTTAAAGCCTTCAATAACATTCTAATCTATACAGTACATTAAAAAATCAGCTCATTAAAACCCTGATGATTTCTTACCTACAGTGTCAGGTTTGGTTTCCTGCTTGGCAAAAATAAAAAAAAGTTCTGATTTTGTTAGCGTTATGTCTGTGTGTGTGTTCGTTAAGAAACTAATTGGTGTGTTATAGTTTCCGATGCAAAGAACGAAAGAAAAAACACATAACGATTATTGTCAAAATCAAATCTGTACATATCCCGTACTTTTATTACCCAAAAAGTGTACAATCGTATGTTAATAACGTGACAATCAAAGCCAGCACTACGCCTTCCATGAATAGAGTAATTAAGGCAAAACAAACGCTCGTATCATTTAGTTTAGTGTTCCTGAAATTTGCAAGCCCACGTCAGACGCGCTGTTGATTACCGGCTCCGAAACCTGAGCCCGCACGTGCGCCGACTAATTGTTACAATTAGCCTCATAGCTGACTAACGTTATGCCAAATTATCGCGTGATTGCTGGAAAGTAATAAAGCGTATGTAGCAACATTTAGGTCCTCTCTAGGATCCCTTTTGTGGATTTGCCAAGAAAATGAAATTTGGTAGATAAGTATTTATATTTATCATACTGTCAATGAGTCTGTTAGAAGATTTAAAACGAAATGGTCTGAATAGAAAATCGTTATGGTAGTTTCTATACTAAGCGGGTCAGATTACGCTAGCAAAAACGAAATTGGCGAAAATAGTCACGGCTTTGACCATTCCAAGCTCACAATAATGTGGCTGATTCTTGAATGGATGGTTATCAGTGACAATATTTACAAATACCGTAAGACACGAATATAAATCTTAAAAGAATAAATGCTTATCAAGCATGACGGAATTAACTATGTACCATAGCCCATATAGTAAGCTATAAGAATTATTATTATTATTATTGAGACAATCCGTAAACCTGTGAATATCGAAAATGACTTGTTTAAAAACTTTAATACTACCCAAAAAAAGTTTGAATATACACATAATGTACTAAGTATATAATAAAATTCTTCATAATGTGTGACCGCTTTCGTTTTCGCATTATTTGGAACTTAAACTGTTACATCCGTTTGTAATTACATGTTGAGATAGTCTTTATGTCTTATTGTAAGCCTGCCAGCGACTGAAAACATTGCTTGTTGTTAACTTAGTTAACGTACGTAGTTAACTCCAAATATTGCGGTGGAGAGGGTATGTTCTGACTTTTCTGGTTGGAGACCATCGGTCGTCGTTAATAAGTTAAATACAGTTTTTTTATTATCTCACCTTCAAATTTGCGCTCATCTTGAAAAGTCGAGTGCCATCGAGATCGCTCATTGCCTTATGCTCATTACCGCTCATTTCCTACATATAAGCCCATTGCATTATACCCTTATAGGCATTCTTGGCCCTACAATTATAATCATTTATAATACTCGTCAGTTACAGTAAACGTTTATGTATCTGTTATTCATCTAAACATTTTTAAAAATATTTTCTACATAATTTGACTAACTAACCCGTCCGTTTAAAATTCAATTCCAATCTGCACGCGGTGAGTATTTAATGTCTGCCATGTTCACTACGGCTATCATTTACACGATGTTCGATTTCAGGGATTCCACTGGAAAATATGAATAATTCAAACAAAGTGTGGCGTGAAAGAGTCTCAAAGGAAAGACGAGCTCCTATTAGAGTTTAAAATTGTCGGTACGTTCGCATCTCCACTAGCGCGACGTGCGATTTACGGGAAAATGTATTTAGAATATTGCATGAGCGAAAATGCTCTAGAGTGAAATGTTTTAAGTCTTACATCCTTCACTTACCTAAAGACGTTATGTTGCTTTGTAGTTAAAAGTATCATTTAATTTGGTTCACTTCAAAAAATGGCTCCATAGCGAAGATAATCCTTAAAGGCAGGCAATAAATTGACGTCCCTAACGCACGCACTCCGTGAATTTGTTACCGTAACGCATAAGGTCATGTAAATTTTCTTTTGAGACACCATATGCTTAGATAATTATATTTTAATTTAAAGTACTTAAGTTCTTAAGTAACCAATTTAACAGTTGAATGAAGAAGAAGAACCGTTTTTTCCACATTACTAGGAAAATAACAGCGGTCAAATATGTAATTTATGATGTCGTGTAAGTCGTAATTTGATTAGGCTACATATTTATTCCAAAGGAATATTTATTGTTTGTGCATTTTAAAACTATCAACAGTGCATATATATCAATAAGGTCAATCAGCGATAGCCATTGCAAATCGCGAAGAGAGGAAGACGTATAACTTAATTTAGTAGCCTGCAGAAAATTATGCTTTTTATTTTTATGATAAGAAATTATACGTTAATTATAAATAAAGTAAATGATATCCACCAACCCCTTTCATTCGTCTGAACACTTTCTGTTGACGACTCGTTACAGGGGATTATTACTGTATACTCAAACAAAACATTAATCTGTAAACACTGACACAAATATATCTTTCGAGTTTTGAATATTTTAACACCAGTTTTTTTTTTAATTTACCCTCTAATCTCAGTGAAACCTAAGAAGGGAAGATCCTACAGCATTGAATGTTCAGTTTGCTTTAAATATCTATGTGAACATTATTTACATTGAAAAAATTAAAAAAATCTGGCAATAGTTCTGGACGTCCATTCAATCAGTTATTATAAAGCTCTATCTCGCTACTATGCTCCAGTGTGGATTAGAAGCTATTGTGTACTCATTTGAAGATTGTAAGCAGGAAACCACCCTTACACCAAAATTCCCATCCTATACTTCATGCACAAAATGCATCTAAAATCGACTCTAGGCCAATCCTACTCGTACTTAGGGATTGTGGTGCTCGATGGGCAGTCTCGTCGTAATAAGGCTACGTGGTCGATGCAAAAAATTTGCAAAAAATTATCCGAAGACAGGTATGAGATTTTCAGTCATGTACACGCCAGCGTCATAGAGCTGCGACAGATGAAGCTGAAAATGCAAATTAGATTATTTACTTTATATTGGAAATGTTTCGCAGGAACTCTGCAATAACTGTAACGAGAAATTGGCTCAAATATGCCGATATAATGTTACCAGGTGTATGCTCGGCAAATTTATTAATTTTCACCTCTATTACAATAAATCTGTATTTCCTTATGGAACGGATTGAAATGTATTCGTATTATGGTTATCATTTTATGTTAGAGGAGTTATTTTGGTTTAAGATTTTAAGTTTAGCCCTTAGTTTTTCTTATTCTCCTTTCCATTAATCTTGTCGCTATCTTAATTTTATAGGAAATCTAACATAGTCTTTGTTGCTGGACCACGTTTTAAGCACGGAATCGATGTATTCTACTTTCGTATATTTTCAACCCATTATGTCCCACTGCTGGGCACGGGTCTTCTCTCAAAATGAGAGAGTTTAGGCCATAGTCCACCGTGCTGCCCAAGTGCGTATTGGTGGACTTTACACACCTCCAAGAACTTTTTTTTTTATAGGCCTTCTACTACGCAACAAATTAAAGATAGATCGTAATATTATCTGCAGACGTATTTATTTACTCATAATTATATAGTAACCCTTAAGATACCAAAGAAACAGTACTAAACAACCACAAAATAATTTGAATAATACCAGCATGTATACGACTACAAATAACATACTTTTCCGCATTTTTTTTCCGTATAACTTCAGTTTAAAATACGAAAGTTAGCTTCAAATCTTTATTCACTTTTTCATAATATATTAAACAGTTTGTCGAGTCAGTATTCACGTCTTTACGGGAGAGCACAAAGGAGGAATATTAGGTACCGATGATATTGGCAAACTAAGAGCAATGCTTCGTGTACTAACGTAGGTAATATGGCACAAAAGACACTCGGTATTTGCTGAGAGGGTTCCCTTATGTTGATTGTTAATCGTATGGAATACTCGTATATTCGTTTTGGGTACCTACATTCTTAGTACAAAATCTACGTAATACGGTGCTCTTAAATACTGTCACACAAATAAAAGAGCAATAATAAAACATTTTGTACAGTATCACAATATTACATAAAATATTATTACAAAATTCAATTACTTTGAAAGATTTTAAAATTATAAAATATTTCCTTCTGCCAACCGGGAATATTGATTTTTTTATGACTAAAAGCGTGAAGTATAAAGAAATATTCATGTTTTAATATATTGTTATCGTTCATATTCAGCATAAGTTACGATAGTAGAGACTTTTTTGTATTTTGTAGCTGCGACATAATAAATGGATGTCCTAAACCAAAAACTCAATGGAAGTCAATCCCTCAGGCGATATAATTTCAGAAATAGGGGATTCAAGCCTCTTGCAACATTTAAAAAACAACAGCCTTGTCAGAAAATCTTCTTTCGGCAGGTCTCGAGTCCTCCTCAAAGCTAAGAACCTGGAACCGCCAGTGTGTCTGCACATATTGACGGAGAAATACTTAAAGTACATGTTTTGGTGATCAATTAATAAAAGTCTTAACTTGAGGGTGAAAACTACGCATTAAATATATATTTTTAATATTAAGGGTTACCTTTTCTATTTTAAACCTAGCCCAGAGGTATAACAGGGTTGCGTGTCTGACATTTCAGATAATTAAATTGCGATTTATGAAGTACTTGGTGGGAATTCCTTCTACGTAATAAGTTTTAATGATGCCTCAAGTTTAAGCAGGATAATACTTCGCATGCAAATAATGACTCTTTCTACTCAGTGACCCAGGACTGAGGACTTCAATAACTTTCAGGGATCTTTTACACAGTGCCTTTTGTAGTTATTCTTTGATATAAGTAAAGAATACCATTATATCATTTTTTATTACGATTTAAATTATTGGTAGAAGTTAGTAATGTTATCTGATTGTAAAAAAATAAAAATTACGATACCGAAGTTGTAAGAACAATATGTTTTTGTCAATCTAATATTAATTATTATCATATTTTTTTTATCTGATTGAAGTAGCAAACGAGCATACAGTCCACCTGATGGTAACTGGTCACTGCCGTCCATGGACAAGCAACCCTGTAAGCAACTTCATATAAAATATGGGTTCTATCTGATGTCAATCACAGATGCGTTGCTACTCCCGAGATCTATGATGGTCGCCTTATAAAAGTGTGCCGGCAACCACACACTTCCATCGAAACACTAAAAATGCTTCACGCTGGAAATAGGTGTGGCGGTGGTACTTCCCTGGTTGAAATACACTAGTGGTAGACCTGTTGTATAAATCCTTCAAAAAGTGGAACCTTTGCAGTTTGCGTCCATTTTGTGTCTTGTGTCCATGTTGTGTGTCTAATATACTATTTTCATTAAATGTCGTGTTGTTTTTCTGTACTATTAAATCAAGTGAGGAAATTTCTAATACGATTGTAGTAGCCGGAAATTCTATTCTCTAGTTACTGGATTAGGTATACGTCATCATGCCTTTAATGATGTCGCTACTTACTTTGGAAGTTTCTTTATTTGACCTCATACAAGGATGCGAGGGAAACTAACTTGCTCACCAAAGTTAACCTGGTGTAAACACAGTACAACACACTTCTCAGGGAAAAGCCGATCAGGTTCGCCTAGGACTGCGACTGCGACAAACGCGACTATTAACGTCAATATCATGCGTCCCTACTGGCGGCATAGAGATTTGAGCAAGCAAAAGGTGCTGACCGTAGGTGGCAATCTATTTGATATAAACAACGCTAGATGTACTGACACCTTCGCCATAACGAAATCATTTTCAAAGACGGCATTCTGCCCTTGGTATAGTTTATAAATTAAGAATCGTTGGACTGTTTTTTAATATAACAAACATTAACCTTTCCCATTTTTTCGTTCCATTTATTTCAACCATTCAGAATTTGTGCGATGTTGTCTGAAAATATTCGCAGCACGGCGCTATTTGGCACGATATTGCTATCTCAGACATGGTATGATTCGGTCATGGATATTCTGCGGAACGTATGCCATATGCCATGTAATCTGTTTGTTTACTCACTTCACCCATAACGTGACGTAATAACAGCTCCACGAAAACAATTTCTATTTTTCCAAGATGAAATAGAAAAACTACTTACATTTAATCTTGTTCAGACGCGGTTGTTCTGTTATCAATTGGAGGTTATCTTCACTAAGAACCATAAGTTTTGATTCAATCTTGCTTGTACAAATCAGTATTTATAGATATTGTGTGAATTTGGTGATACTTAAAATTTAAGGATAGGAGTAAATGCAAAGACGGGATAACAAATTACATGCTTAAAAGAATAGATAACCAAATAAGAAAGATTTAATTCCATTAAGCAATACTCGCAATGCTCCTTGACGTAATCAAGTACATATTATTTTTTATTAGAATGAAGTAGCATACGTGGATGCGGTTTATCTTAAGGTAAGTGTTCATTACTGCCCATGGAGGTCTGTACGCAACTTACGTAGAACAGGGGTTCAATCTGAAGCTAATAACAGATACGTGGTGACGCCTTAAAGATTAAGATTGTCGCTTCGTATAAAGTCACTTTTATTAGAGGTACATTTAAAATTTTAAAAACCTTAAATTTAAAAAGTTAAAAAATTATTAAACTGATGGTCTGAATGTAAAATTGAATACATTTTGAGAGATAACAATTAAAACATATGGAACAGTAGTGCATATATATATTACAATATGACAGTGTTAACAATAATATTTTAAAACGCATGCACAGGACTTTAGCAACAAAATGTTGTTGAATTAGAAATTGAGAAACATGAATTATTCACGTGGGAAAGGTTACTGACAGGCAACAATTGTTTTGCTTTAAAATATGTATGGAGACATTATTTATTATTTGTGATCTTTTGATAGTTATTGTACGTTAAGGTTATGAAATTAAATTGTCTGACAACAAAGTTAAGCAGTCTTTGTGTTTAATGTTGTTGCCATACATTTTAAGCAAATTGTTTCCCATTGTCATGTGTTTTATAGTAACTAAAATGCTTGTGTAGGATAATGTCCTCAGCAACAGGTGTAATAATCTTGCTAGATGAATTTTAAAATATGTCTTATTTTAGTGTATTTTTATCTAGTCGAGATAGTTTGCTAAATATTAAACACATCCCCATACAACAAGAGTAAACAACTGAACAACATTATGCTATATCTTCTTCTTGAGTTAATCGCAGCTACGTTGTTAATCTTCAGTACTAAGTTTTGAAGTTTTCCAATGAAGTAAACAAAACAAATGCGGAAGTACTCGTAAGTAGCTTGAATCGCAAGAGAAGGCAGTCAACGGGATTTGTCGAATGCGCATCGCTACTCAGTCGCTCTGATAAAGCTTTGTGTTCGAACGAGTTTTTAGAACTGTCATCGCATCTTTTGTTTGCGTTAATGAACAGCGTTTACAGAGAGTACTACAATTTCGCTTAAAATAATTGAGAGTATGACGTGATTAAACGTGGTTACTATTAGGTAGGTACGTTTATGCTTAAAAGCAAGAAATAAAAACACTCATGCTTGTACAGAAAAACCTTTGAACGTCGAGAGTTTATAATATTACTCGTTACTCTCCGTTATAAGCGCAAACGCCCCGAGCGTGGTAACGATGATCTATCTCAGTTCATGTGTGAAATGAAGACCATGTTCAAGGATCTGAAGGGACATCAAGCCTCACAAGATGCGAAGATGGAAAAGATATCCCTCGCGATTGAGGAAATCAAATCACAAAGCACTGCACTACAATCCACTGTAGACTTCCTAGCCACTAAATTCGATACCATACAGTCACAAATAAATAAATTCGAAACGGAGCGGCAAAAAGATTCGGAATATATTCGGATTTTGGAAGATAAGCTTGAACAACTCGAACGTCATAAACGAGCAACATGTGTGGAAATCAAGAATATCCCCAGCACCAGTGGCGAAACTAAACAAGGACTCCTAAATCAGGTGATATCCATCGGTAAAGTCCTAAACGCATCCTTTGGCCAGGATAGCGTGAGAGATATTTTTCGAATTAATACAAAGGATCCCGAAGTTAAAACTATAATTGTAGACTTTGCATCTGTACTGACAAAAGAACAGATAATTCGGAAATATAAAGAATATAACAAAAGTCATAAGACAAGTAAATTTAGTACAGAAACCATTCATATAAAAGGCCCGCGTAAGCCGGTATTTATCTCTGAAAATTTAACGCCGAAAATGAAACGATTACTCTATCTCTCGAAAGAACATGCCAGATCAAACTCGTTCGACCACTGCTGGGTTTCTAATGGCAAAATACTTATGAGGAAAAAAGAAGGGAACGCAGCAATACTCATTAAGAGCGAAATGGACCTTAAATTGTTGAGTGAACTATGACTATTTGTTATATCCTGTTTGTTTTTTAAGTGCATTTTTTGTCTAAGCTTTTTATTTATAGTTTTACGCCACACTTTCAACACTTACACCACACCTCTACACTTCACTCAGTCTCCATTAATCCATACATGTTATAATTTTGTTTCATTTGCTTGTTTTATTGCTGAAAATATTGTTTCGTTTTACCGACTTGTCATTCTTCAATACCTGATGTTTGTTATTAATTCTTATAATTATGGATAGTGCACGAGAGGTTAATAATGATATTGAAGGGATATCCATTTCTCAAGCTTACGTTTGCTCTCCAGAAAACTCTATTGAGTATATTAAAACTATTACGGAACCTTTTACTGTTTTACACTTAAATATTCGAAGTATCGGGTGTAATTTCAATGAGCTTCAGGTTCTATTAAAACGTATCAACATAGTTTTTGATGTCCTTGTTTTAAGCGAATGTTGGTTAAGCAAATGTCCTTATCTACCTACATTACCAGGATACTCTGTGTTTAAAACTAAACATACTAACCAGAATGACGGTGTGGTCGCCTATGTTAAGGCTCACTTGCCATGTACAGTGCATATACCTACCTTCAATGATGCAAATTGCCTAGTCCTAAAGTTCTCCAATGATTTTGCGCTAGTAGCTCTTTATCGTTCGCCTTCTCAAAGAAATATCTCAAATTTTTTAGACTCCTTGGACCAAATACTTAAATCGATTAGTAATTTTAAAACGGTTTCTGTGATTGGAGATATAAATATCAATATATTGCCTGGTTATGGGGATCCCAATTCTGACACCTACCTGAACGTTGCTGCCGCAAATGCCTTGCTCCCAGCGCATATATTCCCGACAAGAAACAATAGTTGTCTTGACCACGTATTGTTAAAAGCGAACACTCCCTCTGTTACATTAGTTATTGACTCTTTTATCACAGATCATGCCCCAATAATATTTTGTTGTAGTCTAAGCAATAAAACTTCTAAAGTTGCCCTCAAAAAATCTATATTTAACGAAGTTGCATGTGTAAACGAAATTGAAAATACTGACTTTTCGTTTATAATTGCTATGAATGATGCTGAAACTGCTGCTAATGCTTTGGTTGATACCATTATTTCTATCATAAATACACACTCTCGATCAGTGTATATCCCAAGTAAAAACAGAATCATCAAGCCGTGGATTACTCCCGGGTTACTGCGATGTATACGCAATAGAGACCGTTTGCACAAACTGACGAAGAAGGATCCTGACAACCACACCGCTAGACTAACTTATACTCGCTACAGGAATTACTGTACAAATTTACTAAAAAAGATAAAACAAGCTTACGACCGTCTAAAATTTTTAAAAGTAAAAAATAACCCCAAGGCTACTTGGAGGTTGATCAAAAACACAGTCTTCCTAAACAATAATACGACTTCTGCCACTGATCTATTACAAATAGATACAAGCCCCGCTCAGTCTGTTGATGCTGTCAATAAATATTTCAGCACGATTGGTAGTGATCTGGCCAATAAATTTTTCACTTTACCTCAACATAATACTCCGTTACCCCAAACTAAATCACGGCTAAACTCAATGGTTCTAATAAACACTGATAATGACGAAATCGAGCGTACAATATTAGAGTTAAAAAACTGTTCTCTTGGTTGGGATTTAATATCAGCATCACTGCTAAAAGCCACGCGGCGAACACTCGTGCCTGTTTTGACGCACATCTTTAATTTATGCTTTACGACTGGAACTTTCCCGACTCCCTTTAAAATAGCCATCGTACACCCGATTTTCAAAGGAGGGGATAAAGACAGTGTTAACAGTTATCGACCAATATCTGTACTGACAACGTTATCGAAAATTCTCGAAAAAATATTAAATAATCGGTTAAGACAATATATGGATTCATACAATATCCTGTCAGAGACTCAGTATGGCTTTCGTAAAGGAAAGTCTACTGAAGACTCTGTATTAAACCTCACAAGCACTATTATCAATAATATAAATTCCAAATTAAAAACAATCGGCATATTTTTGGATCTCTCAAAGGCATTCGACACAGTCTCTATCCCCCACCTCTTGAAAAAGTTAGAAAACATTGGTGTACGCGGGCTTGTACTTAAGATTTTTCAAAGTTATCTAAGCGATCGAAAGCAGCGTGTCAAAATTGGAAACCATGTGAGCTCGGACTTATTTCTAACTTATGGCGTACCGCAAGGCAGTGTCCTTGGACCGACTTTATTCCTTATCTATATAAATGACCTCTGTGATCTGGCCATAAAAAAATGCAAAGTTCTAGCTTATGCGGATGATACTGCTCTTCTTGTACATGGTGTTACTTGGACGGAAGCTCGTAATAATGCTGAAGCCGCATTGAGGACGATTGTGGGTTGGTTGGATAAAAATATGCTCACTTTAAACCTAAGTAAAACTACATTCACATCTTTTTCTGCAAGTGCATTCTCTTTACCAACTGAACCCTTCACTATCGCTGCTCATCGTTGTAGAAGTGATGACGTTTGCTGCTCCTGCACTAGGCTATCAATGACTCATAGTGTTAAATATCTTGGAGTGGTAATAGATCGATTAATGACCTGGAAGGAACAAGTCGACCAAACTGCCTCGAGATTAAGAAAATTAATATATATATTCAAGATTTTAAAGAATATCACTGACGAGCAAACACTCAAGACAGTTTATTACTCATTGGCACAGTCCGTTATGTCTTACTGTCTTTCAGCCTGGGGCGGAGCTGGGAAAACAAGTTTCCTCCGTTTGGAAAGAGCGCAACGTGCAGTTTTAAAGGTGATACACTCAAAACCAATTCGGTTCCCTACGACTGAGTTATATTCCATCTCTAAGGTTCTGTCTGTTCGCCAGCTGTTCATTCGGCAGATTACACTACGTAAGCATTTGAGTGCTCCTTTTGTCCAAATAATAAGTAGTTCACGACGGTCTGTTCGAATATTCGATCTTAGCAGTTGTAGAAGTGCACTGGCAAGGCGACATTTTGACTATGTCGCAACCGTTGTATACAATAAATTAAATAAAATCCTACAATTATATCCACTTAGGTATGGGGAATGCAAATCTAAATTATCGAATTTTTTGCAAAATTTGACATATAATGAGACTGAGTCACTTATTTCCTAAATACTAGATATGTCACACACACACACTCACTCACACACACACTCACTCACACACACACTCACTCACACACACACTCACTCACACACACACTCACTCACACACACACTCACTCACACACACACACACAATTCTATAGCTATAATACTTTAATTGTTCTGTAGTTTCTACATAATCTTTGATTTAATTCTGTACTCCGAGGTGGGCGTAAATAGTGGCGACACAGTCTATACTATTGCCGCTGTTTACGATAATATAAATGTGTAACTGTTTTTGGTGATAATAAATAAATCTTTAAATCTTTTAAAATCTATTATTAATACCTACGCTTGATTGAATACTAAAATAAAGGTAGATTCAGTCGCAATCACAGTAAGATGAGGTTTCATTTCTCCAATGTGCATCATTGCTCGCATTGATAGAGCTTTGTTCCGGACGAGTTTTTAGAACTGTCACCGCGGCCATTGTGCGCGGTAATGAACGACAGTTTACGGAACGCGTTCCGCGATGAATGGAAGCCAGCGCATTATGCAATTAATCGAAATAGCTGTATTGTTCTACTTTATTGTTGGAAAATGGCTTAGGTAATGAAGTCTAACAAGAGTTCATTATAAAAATTAGCTTTAACAATAAAGTTACATAAGTACCTATCTATAAACACTTCGATGGTGGTTAATAAGCGTAAAATTATCCTGAATTGGAATGAAAAATTATACATATTTTTTATAAAAATAATCATTTGTTAAATAAGAATTTATATGTTTATTATGAAAGAATTACAATTATTAGTACTTCTTAGACAAAAGCCCATAAACGTGGGTGGTGATCCATAAACCATTGCTTTCTACTATCAAATCGCGCTTTAGCAATGTAGTCAAATATTCTCTAGGTGTCGACATAAAATATTTTTAGCCGATTATTATTACAATTTTCACAATGTCACAAATTGTATAAAGTATATATCATTGTGAAGTAAAATATTCCGATATGGTGGTAGGGTAAGAAAAAAAAAGTAACTGATAATTTGTAAGAACTCCTGTAGGCCTCTACCGGGTGTAATCGTTATGTTAAGTTAAGCACGATTATCCCGTTACTTTTACAGATATCAAATAACTTTAAATTAATATTGAAACTACTCATCTAATGAGTGAAATGACAATAATAATTTATTTAAATCGAAATAAGTAATATCCAAAAATATTACATTAAACACTTTACTAAGTGTGCTACTATCATACTGATAGGCGTTATATTACCTAACCACTTCAAATTATTATAAACCTTGTAACAATATCGTATTGATTTAAACTGGTTGAAAAGCAACATACTAAATAAAAACAAAAACAAAGATGCTCTTGGTGTTCGTTCTAAATTCAAATTCTTATAAATGTCGGTAATAGTTAGGAAATAGTTGCCTGTGCACACTTAAGGATTGCATTTCTTTTCATTTCATTATTATACAGCATGATAAACGGTTTGAAACACTAACCATTCATTTTTTATGCTCACACGTTTTGTTTTATGTGTCAGTAATATAAAACACAGGATTCAACTCCAGTATCTACAGAACAGTGAAAGTGAGTTCCGCGAAGAATTACGCTTTGTACTTAGTCATATCTCCCTCGGAGGGCAGATAACTTTCAGCGGAAAACACACGAGGGTCGGAACCTTTTACTCCACCCTTTTCCGTCATGTCGTGAAAATATACTGAGCTAATTAAGAGTTGTTTCTACTTCACTCCTTATCAGTTGTATGCGGTAAGGGAATGTTGAGGAAATCAAAAGAGTACAGTTATTGTAAATGTTCGTTATTGACTCCAATACTCATGGTACATTTGTATGTATGCTACAAAGTACTAAAGAACAAAAGAATAGACTAGAATATAGCTGGTTTAGATAAACTTTACTTCGACAATCATTTCTACGTCTTCTAAAGTCATAAGCTTCATATTGTTAGGGTAGCTATGCATGGGAAAATCCGCAAACATTGTGCACTACGTACTAATATGTTTTTAAAAACTTATACCGCTTATCTTTAGTTATAGCTTTGTAACGCGTATCGTCAACGCATTATTGACCCATTGCAATAGGCACGAGTCTTCTCTCGAAATGTACATTATTTAATGTTGTTATAGTTATAGCCGTTATAGGCCATAATCCACCAAGTGCAAATTGGTGGATTTCACACACCTCCGAGAAGTTTTTTTTTAAAGAACTCTCGGGTATGTAGGTTTCCGGGCGATGTTTTCCTTCACCGAAAAGTAGTGATAATAAATTTCTAATACGCACTTAATTTTAGAAAAATGTGTGGTGCGTGCCTGAGTTTGAACCTCGGACCTCCTGATCGAGAAGGCAAGTTTCAACCATTAGGCTATTACTGCTCTCAAAACTTAACTTTATTTTATTGAGAAATCTCCATCCTTGATTTACATCGAGATTTCTTCAAAAATAAGAAAAGTTTAAGATCATAGGTATAGTAGCTTATCGGACTGTTCAGATATAGTTTAGTGCTACACAATTTTGACAATATTACGTAGATTCATTTCAGTAGATATCGTTCGCGGTTCATACAAATATCGTCATTGTATTTTTTCTCTTAGACTAGCATAGAATTTAAGCTTATTGTGTCCTAAACTGAGGGTAAGTGGTAAGTAACTGCCGCCCATTGATATTTGTTACCAAGTACATATAGAAAAGGGTTCTGAAGCAGGTCGTGCACTCCGCTGGCAAACACAGAACTGCTGTACATTAGACACAGGTAAAGCATTGGCAACCAGCCGGTCTAAGTACATTGGTTCAACCACACTCTCAGTGAAGTTGTCAGTAGCAGTGTCAATATGCGTAGATTTATAAAGTCTTAAGAAATATTTCTACACTCATTTTCTCATAGCCCAGCATTATTTGGATACATACAAACACCCAGATCAAGAATATAAATTCACCATTCAGATATCTGTCTGTCCGGAAATCTAACCCGAAACCCACCAATAAAAACGACTTGATAACAGCTCCGCTACGCGGGCCGTCGCCGTATGGAATCTTATTTAAATATTTCTTATTTATATCTCAAAGTTCCTATTCTCAATCGCATAGTCTGGCAGTTAGACAACAATTTCACAAAGGACACGCGAGGGTACACATAGTGAAATTGAGTCGAGGGCGCACCTACGAGCATCCCTCAAATGCCTTTATTGCAGTGGCCAGACGTTGCCTCTTAAAGAGAATTGCCTTTGGTGCCCTTTCTCGGAATACGTATAATCTTCAGTAAGTATTACGAAGTAATGTTTCCATAGTTAAGTGGAGGATTACTATTTAATCCAACCTAACATTAATAATTGCTATAGCGTCGTATAGATTCTATTACTAGTCTTATAAATCTTATTTTATTTTATTTTAATGCTTACTTTTCCATGGAAGAGTGTGGTTGCCTGCGTACTTTTATTTGAGGCGTCCATCTCAGTCGTCGGGAGTAGCAACACATCTATGATTGCCTTTAGATATAAACTAAGTTCTACATGAAGTTGCTTATAGATGTCCAAGGGGGGCAGTGGCCACTTACCATGAATTGGACTGCATGCTCGTTGGCTACTTCAATCTGATAAAAAAATGCTTTGTTTGCCATTGCCCACAGTCAATAAACTTTATTGGATCGGAATATACCAGAAGACTCACATAGGTGGTTTTCTGTTATAAAAGTACAATAAGACAAACTTTCATGTGGCGTTTAAACTTGTCGTCAGACCTTCTAGTTTATTTGGAGTTGGACGTTTTCGCAGTCAGTTTGCTCCCCGTAGCTGCACGCGGTAGTTTTACTATCGAACTAGTGAGAATGTTTCACGCTAGACTGACTTTTATACGACTCTTCCATTCAAACAACTAAACGAAGCCTATCCAGAATGATTTATGACAAATTATGAGTATCACTATTTACTACTTCATGAGAAGCAATAGGGGTAAAGTTCTAAACGTATCAATAGCATTTACAAGCAGTTAAAGTAGGTATAGTTTCACAAAGCTGACTCCTGCGAGGGCAAACATGGACTCGAGCCGGGGTGTTCAACTAGTCACGCGAGACTCGGCGGCGCGACGTGACTCGAATAACTGCCCTACAGCAAAGTCTCCCAAACTTTTCTCTATTGTGGCCCACTTTTATAACTATTTATATTGTGCACCCACCACACCCATTCTATGTAAGGTCCTATTATTTCTGCCAGGGATATAAAAGAAACCTCGCAATGTCTCAGTTTAAAATTTTACAAAAATATTAATCAGCCGTCAGCCCTGAGCCATTTCATCACAATTTCTATACTGATTCTTCAGAGCCTACAAGTGAGCACATAAATTCACTTTGAGAAAGCCTGCCTTATTTTCATGACGTTGCGCTGTTAAGGGATATTAACTCTTTACATTTCACGGTCAGCATTCTATTGCTGAATGTATCGAAAAGAACCAACTTAACGGTAGCTCATGAATGAACAATACGATTAGAGGCAGCACAATGCCATGATTTACGCCTGTCGTTTATATGGCGACTGTGACCAGACCAACCTTCCTTTTGGCTATAGCAGTTTTGGTTGGCGTTGTGGCTGGCTTTGGCGGTTCTGGTTTTTGAATTTTTAAAAGAAAACTGGTGGAAACATAATTTAGCTTTCCTTATATATGTGCCTTTTCATAAAATGTGTCGGAAGATCTCTATTTTTTGAAAATTGGTCAAAACAATCAATTTGGTGTAAACCAGACTTGCACCCGTTTTCACTAGGCACACAGATCTTTAATCTACTCTATCAACTTTGTATTATGTCGAATATACCATTGTTAATATATAAGATATGTGTATCACATTTTGGGGGCCCTTTTCTCGACTCTATACTGAATTCTTGATTTTATTGCTACCCCATGACAGTTTCACGACATTTAGTTTACTCTCTTTTTTCCCTCTGATAGAAGCTTATTTGTGATCTTGAGGGCTATAGCGTGAACAAGAAAGGAATCTAATTTAATTATTGAGATGTCTGCCCAGTCTTTGATCGAACCAAATAATTACTTGTTGATTCCCATTCAATTTGAACAGCTGATATAGGTACACTGCCGATATTGAGCGTAAATCAAGATATAATATCTACGCTTAATTCGATTATTAAATTAACAACAATTAAAACTTTGTTCAAGGGTAGATAACCTCATAACTACTCTGAAGGAATGCTTATTATTCAATGGAAATTATTAAATTGGAAGTTTGTTGAATATTAAATTAGTGTAGGTATTCATCTGTTCTTATTGTAAAACATGGCGTCGTTGTTAAATGTATAGTCATGGTAAATAACATTAACATAAATAGATGCATATAACTATATCATCAATTCTGTAGAGCCAACAAAAATATCCTAATTGGAAAAACTTGCTGCAATATTACAATTCCAATTAACAGTCAAAAATCATTTTAAAACTTTTTATTGATAAAAAAAAACTAAATCTACTAATAAATACATGGTACATACATACAAAACTCACGAGTAAATTCGAATAAAACATAATAGCATCTATGAACCACAAAGTTAAGCTTAGTGTCAATAAGCTTCATCAAATTTGTCGGATTTTTAATTTTCGGACATTAATGATCAATTTCACCCTCTTAGAGATGGATTTTTCGAAAATGGTGAAACAAACTATCACACCAAAAATCTGAATACTGGGTTTTATTAAGTTAAAGTTATCGGAATTTTATACAAACTCCCTCCTCCATTTTTATTCCCTTATCTGGTGAATTTTGAGAGCTCTTTTCTTAGTCTCACTTTCACTATAAAAGGAAGCACGGTGCTAATTTTTAAGTTTCTAATCACAATAGTTTGGACTGTGCGTTGTATGTCAGTAGTTAAGTCAGTTTTTCTTTTTAAAGTTACGAACGTTCACACCTCACATAATATTTTTGCATGTACTTTCACAACGCAAACAGTTTATAAAACGAATCTATTTTCATTAACAAGAGATAGGTTTATACTGTACGTGCATTAAAACCGAAGAAGCTTCGCAAAATGACAACGATGAACTCAAAAGCAGAAATTGAATGCTTTTTTGTTACTCTTAGCCAACATTTTCACTTTCCATTCGTTCACAATAAAAATACTTGCTTTTAGAGCATTTTTACGACTTACAGTCTACTGCGTAGTCTTTAAGTCAAGATCTGCGCTAATTTAAAATGTTTTTGTGTTTTTATAGCTTTGAAACTCTGTTCGGCAGTCGCCTCGTGGCACTCAGAGGTTGCTTAATCATTTTCAAGAATCCTAATGAATGGAATCTCATTAGTACTTCTAATTTAGCTACAAGAGAGTTAATGTTTGCACTTTTTATACTGTATAAATATATTGTACAGATATTTATAATCTATAATCATTACATATAAAACAAAGTCGCTTCCCTTGTCTGTTCCTATGTATGCTTAGATCTTTAAAACTACGCTACAGATTTTAATACATTTTTTTAAATAGATAGAGTTTTTATGCATACAACATGCTTATATAATTTGGAGTAACACTGATAATTTTAGATGTTTGACTTTTAGGCGGAACTAAAAATGATTTGGCGTGTGTCTGTTTCGAATGCGGTCATTCGAAACAGACACACGCCAAATCATTTTTTTTGATGATGATGAAATTTTTTACATGAAATTTTGCATGGATGTTGCTTGTATAACTGTACAGTCTATAGGCTAGTTTTGATTTCGATATTTTGCATTATTTAAACATGCCGGTTATTTTTGTGACATTCAAGTCCCATAGCATAGCGCGGGTAATTCAACTACTAAGTAAACAATAAAAATGATTGTGAACATTTATTTCACGTTGTATAATACAAAGTGAACGTGTGTCAATATGAGCCACAATCATGGCCTTTTATAGCTAGGTCTGAATGGCTTACGGTCGTTTAAAGCTACAATATATTAACGATCGGCTATAAATTTTTGGGACAATGATAAAGTGACAAACGTTGAGCTAAGGATCGCTATATTTCGACCTCTATGTACATATCACGTATCCGTTTCCGTTGACTCATAAACTTTTATGTTATTTAAACTTTTATGTACCTTCTCAAAATAGGGAAAAACCAAAAGTAACATAGTGATAGTATTGTAGAAAAGAAGGGCGTTAGAAGGATGGTGATGTTTTTTAGCGTATGTAGGTATGTATGTTTGCATCTACCTAATTACCGATGTCCTCTTATAGTCCAAATGGCTTGACGGATCGACGGATCGACGACTTAGTTGTGAGAATGACATAGACTATCTAATTTTTAAATAAGTTGCTACCGGCGAGAGAAAAAGGGGGGAAAGACGATTTTTTTATTATTAGAACAATATGGGTAGGTACTAAATAGAAGTTAGTAAGTAAATCATTGCAAACTTAAGTAGGTATTTAAATAAAAGTAGGAACTAATATTACGATTTTGACGCAAAATTAAAAAAAAGCGATTGATTCCTATATGATTGACATTCACGCAACTTACAAAAATATTCTTTTACATAAACTTTAAAGAATATGACACATTATTGTGTGCAGCTTTTGACATAATAAGAAACATTTTAAAAACGGCATTTACTTCTTTGCCAATATTAAAAAGTAAGTAAAGTGTAATAAATTCGAATTATTAAACATTAAAGACTAAAAAAAATGGAATGTTATTTTTAAAGTATGTATTGCAAAATTAAAATACATTATTTATAACGAATATTAAAAATAAAAGCCTATCTAAGTCCTACATAATAAAATATCCTTTAATAAATGTTTTACCATACATTCAAAAAGCTATAATAAAATTAATTGGCTATCGGAACATAAATTTGCCAAATATTGTTGGGCAGCTCCCGCCCATACACGTCTAGATAAGTCTTCATTAATAGCGTGCAAATCTGAAAACATTAAGGTTTGATTGATTTTTTAATTTGATTCTGATTGCAAATCTGCAATGAGATTACGGGTATATTATGACATTTTTTTATTTTGTTTAAAACATATTTTTAATATGCAAGTAGCATAGGAACATGTACTCTACCTGATACTAAGTAGCCACTGCTGCGAATGAATATTTGTAATCAACCATACCTAACGTCAGGTACAGATGCATTGGTATCCCTAAGGAATAAGTAGGAATACTTTGGATAAATCTACCTGCATTACTACGCTCTTCAGATCGGAAACTATTAGCGTATAAAGATAATATTAGGTATTAGGCATAAATATAAAGGTGTGACAGTGGTGCTTCCGGAGTCGAACCATCAATTCTGCCACCTCTCAACGCAATAAATTAATGTTTAAATTTTAAATAAGATGTTATAGGGCATTTGAAGGTGATAGAACCAGTGTAGTTCGACCGGGGAAGTACCTACCACTTCCACACCTATTTCTATCGTGAAGCATTTCTTGCGTTTCGATTTAAGGGTGTGGTTGCCGGCACACTTTTATATGAGGCAACCATCATAGTCCTCGGGAGTAGCAATGCATCTGTGATTGACTTCAGATAGAACCCATGTTCTGTATGAAGTTGATTACAGACGTCCATGGGCGGGAGTGACCACTTACCATCAGGTGGGCTGCATGCTCGTTTGCTACTTCAGTTAAAAAAATACCGAAAACGAATCATACCGGAGTTCATAATGAGGTAGCAAGATCGTTGACATGAATTAATGCAATAAATTGTTTTATTTAATTCAATCCATAACCCCAACAGCTAAATACCAATAGTACGATCAATTGCACCGGTAGACTAACGATACGCGTCGTTCCGAGTTCTATCCCCGATCCTAGATAAACAAAAATGATGTATTTGTTCCGGATCCAAAGTAATCAAGTGATAGGCACATTGTGCCATTGTGATGTATTCATAGCGTTCAGAACAGGGAAACAGTAGTTTAAAAAGCGTTAACAATATTATAATTTTTAGCGCTATAAAATGGTTTTACTTGATATTTGGTAAATCATAAATCAGTCTAAAACAGCACTAACTTTCCCATTGAATCCCATCGCCCAACAGCCGACGTTTATCCCCAAATTAACATTCGTCGCGCAGTGATTTATTACCATATCTGTATTGACCTGAAATTAAGATTTATTGTTAGTTATATTATGTCTATATTACCTCTCTGTTATTATGACTTGAAACATTATGAGTATCAATTGTCCCGTTTGTTTTAGGTTCTATAAATATGAAGATTATGTTTAAGGGGGGGAACACGCTAAGACGTTTCGTATTAATTCACACTAGTGCGTAGTCAGGAGAAACTAAGACCAAGATAAATTCATATTTAAGAAAATCAGATCACATGACAAATATTGTAATGCAAAGGCTTCGGATCCAGTAATTTGGTTCTAAAATGTCCGCCGTATCGCAAACAGCAAACAAGAAAATTTTGTTTAGCGAAATGGAGCAAGTCGACTTCACGTGTGTTATCTATCTAAAGTGTAACTACATTTTCCCCATAATGGGCGATTAAAAATAAATGGAAAATACAGACACTGACAAATAACATATAAATATCTATCTGAGCTTTGTAAACACTAAAAACTGTTTTGAAATTATCTTTGAAAAATATAATCTTATAATCTAATATAAAATTGTAAATCCAGGTAATAAACACAGGTAAATCGTGTTAATATGAAACGAACCTCGACTGGTTTGCCCTCTAATTCAAACCTGGTGATATTAGGTTTCTGTATGGGCAGTACTCGCCAGCGTGTGTTTGAAACAGGATGCTCACTCAGGTACAAGGGGTACATGCCGCAGAGGCCTGGTATAGGATTCGGATCGTACCTTACGTAAAGAGGCTGAAAAATGATACAAGGATTAAAGGGTATGTATGATAATGTAAAACAAAAACGTAATTAAATTATTCGCAGAGAGAATTACCAACTCCTATTAATCAGAGAAAAAAAGGAATTAATAAACATCTATCATTCAGACATCATTGTGATGTAATTATGAATGATAATAAGCCAAGGATTTATTGTCGATTAATCAATACAGTTTTTTTTTTATTTAGATATTAGTTATAACATCGCTCGACGTCATACATCTTTGAAGTAACGCTAAACTTCATAAAATAAACGGATTTATTATTACGATAAATAGATTTTAGCGAGCATAAAATCGAATATAACAAGGAAATCAATAAATTCATAAAAGAGACCTAACGTCATAATGGAAAGTCAAACGTCATATTGGAATTTGTCTAATTCCAATATGACGTTTGACGTTCCAGTGCAGTGCAATAGGAACTCAAATAATTATTTTTTTATAACGAATATTTTTTCCGGTGAAGTCATGGCTCGATATTTTGGAAAGTTATTTAAAAAAATGTTTCTTAGTTAAATTTCGTTTGGTGTTCAATTTGAAATCACAAATGGGCAAACTACTTTATACACTAAATCGTACCTTTCTCTTAAGAGAAGAATTAAGAGTCAAGAGAAACTCTTGGTTATATTTTAACGGTTCTCCTTCCCGATTGCAATAGTCGGCGCTTGTGATGACGAAGGTGTTTCTTTCAGCAGGCTCCAGATTTGAAAGACCTACTACAGCGCAGCCGTCTTCCAGATCTTGCGAGTAATTGATGTCGTTTGAAGAAATGCGACCTCCGAGGAGTAAACCCTTTTTGACTTCTACTGGAGGGTCGCTTGCTAAAACAAATTGATATCATAGAGAATGTTCTTATATTTTGATACGTAAGACCGGTGCCTAATATTATTTTTATATGTATATGATTTTTTCGTAACACAATTTCTTAAATTGTATTTAAATTTCATGACAGAGAAGATTTATAGTTATATTTTAAAGTTACCCGGTACATGAGGTGCCAGCAGCGCTATTTTAGCGCCGAAAGGTATATTGCCTGAAGATTGTGTCAGTACTGTGGGCTTGTTCAGATTCGTATTCATATTTCTGAACTTTGCCAACATGAGGTCGCCTCTAGTCATTTGTCTTAGAAACTTATGAAGTTCATACTGAAGAAAAAACGTAACATACAAATAAGTCAAAACATTTCAAGAATTCGTTTTACTGTAAGTAATAATATTACCGTTTACGGTAGTTGAACTTTTTTTACTCTTAATCTAATAATATGGAAGAATATAGATTTTTGAGCAGAATTAAATTAGGTAGTATGTCTTAAGCTTAGTTTAGTTTAGCTTAGTCTCAAAGTTTAAAGTATTCTGATAAACAAATTGATGATAATAATATAGATATTATTGATAATAATATTAATGGGCTCTTATGTTTTCGCATCTTTATAAACCTTGCAAATTTTAGAATAGTTGAGTTGTGTTGAAATCAATATAACTAACAATTCAATTTTCCGTCGTTATAAAATATCAAACCAAATAGACTTCTATTAGGCCAATCATTTTATCCCTTTGGTAAATATGAAGATAGCAGAAGGCAAAATGCTTTGTACTGTACCTCTTCTAATTTAGTAGCCTCATACCAATTACCCAGACGTACACGATTGCAATAAACTATTCCTTTATCTTCCTCCATTTTTGACATGTTTATAAATAATAATTACAAAAAGCAACAGAAAACAACTTTCTCTTTACGAGTTTTGGCGTTTATACTGACGTCGACGTCGTTAATGTCACTTTGTAAATTTGATTTTAAGTAATGATGGTCAGTGTCTTGCCGGATATTCATATTGAACTGAATATTATTTAATATTCATTTGTATGATATCTTCAACAACATTATAACCGAAGCAGCATCAATGTCAATAGACACACTAGTGTGTACTAACATAAGAAAAAATAAGCCTATGATCAAACATAATAATAAATATCTATCTGTAATCGACTGTCCTGACAGATGAAACTATTCAAAGTGTTTTTATTTTTCCACGTACGATTTTTATACATGGAAACAATTTATTTATATCACCTAGTTTACAAACTATTTCTCTTCGGCACAAATCCTTTCGGCCGACGATGTTAGGTATCGAGGAGCAGTTGCGCCGCCGTAAAGCCGAGCGACGGCCATTAGCGCGCGCGCTAATTACGGATCAACTGGCCAAATCCACGCGCCGCCAACGCGCTGCCGACGCTAACAATGTCGTTAGCCACGCTCTTTGGTTAAAGGATCAAATAACCAAGCCTCGAAATATAAAAATAATATCTAAATGGAAAACGAATTTCGGTGTGTAGCCACTGGGTGGTAGAACCAGCGTAGTTAGACCAGGAAGGTACCGCTACGTCTGTTTCTAGCTTGAAACAATTCTTTCTTTTCGGTGGAAGGGTGTGATTTTCATTTATTTTAGTTCTCGGGAGTAGCAACGCGTTTGCGATTGACTTTAGATAAAACCCCTGTTCTTTATGAAGTGGCTTACAGATGAATATGGGTGGCAGTGACCTCTTAGCACTTCCTGGTGGACTACATGCTCGTTTCCTATTTCAATTGGATAAAAAAGCTTCGTCTACGTGCGCGCTTCTTTATACTCATATATTACTCAGTAGGTTTATTTTCGAGGTTCGTTAATTAGATAATTCCATCTTAAGTAGATTAGCAGACCAGGCAGAAGATAATTATATGATCTCCGTTAAGTATAAATTAGCGTTTAGTTAATGGCAATTACATTAAAATCAAAGTTGTTAAACTTTAAGTAAGTATTAAAGTATTCAGAACTTACGTAATTTCAAAAAGCACTTCAGCAAATTAAATCAAAAATTCGTAAAATGAATAGTGATGTATAACTTTAAGTATAGTTATTTCTAACGAAAATGCGATATAAATAGCAGTGTTTTATTGTTCAATAACGACTCCATAGTCTTACGCATTGAGACAATACTGACCGGATGTCCTGTTCGGACGGACGTCCTTCCGTATTATCTCTCTATTTATAGTCATATTTGACGTGACAATATTGGATTATAATGGAACTACTTTTAACGTATAATTATAAGATTAATACAATCGATAATTTGAAGAATATGATGATTAGGAAAGTGAACACCATTGCTACGACGGAGCCAACGCTACACCGATTTCTAAGTAATTAGAGCAGTGCTGTCTTCTGGTTGGAAAGGAAAATATAAGGGAAATGTACTAATTCATAACTTTTCAACTTAGACTTTAGGTGCAAGGAATCAACGTTTCTACAAATAATTTTAAGTGTCCCGTTCGGATTTTATAAGAGAAGTAAGAAATAACAAATAATTAACTATAATTGTAGATTGATTAACGATTGAAATTAATATTCCAATAGCAACCATTTCAATTGCTTTTAAGCATAATAACTGATAATAGGAAATAGAACGGTAATACCTCCAATAAATAAATGCTGACTGTACCGGCGAATGCAAATCCGATTTACTGAGGCAGAAATGTTGCATGTATCGTACAGTATACGGCTTTTGTGAGATATGTGTGCGTGAGGGTTGGCTGGGGCACAATTTACGTTACGCAGTCACCATGTCGTAAATCGGGAGGGTGTAATGTTCACGCCACCCGATCAGCCTTATCAAAGCATCTCATTGAGTCGTGCCTGTATAATTTAAAGTATGAATAGGTAAACAAAAAGTAATTAATGTATGGTACTTAGTACGGTATATGTATTTTTTTTTTGACTGAAGTAGCAAACGAGCATGCAGTTCACCTGATGGTAAGTGGTGACTGCCGCCCATGGACATCTGTAATCAACTTCATACAGAACATGGGTTCCATCTGAAGTCAATCACAGATGCGTTGCTACTCTCGAGGACTAAGATGGTCGCCTCATGTGAAAGTGTGCCGGCAACCACACCCTTCTATCGAAACGCAAGAAATGCTTCACGCTAGAAATAGGTGTGGCGGTGGAACTTCCCCGGTCGAACTACACTGGTTCTACCACCTTGAAATTTTCTTATAATAACTTGTTAAACATTTAATTATATTGATATTATAGTAAAATGAGGTAGCAAGTATTTATTTAGCAAATAACAATTATAATTATTTATTTCTCGCCATCCGTAATTCCTAAAATTACAAATCTTTTACATTCAATGTAAATTACAAATAGGTAAATAGATAGCTGTAACCCTTATCTATTTAATTTATTTATCGAATTAGAGATTCGAATGAAAACAGATCATCAAATCCTCTTATGACCGGGGACTGGCTCAGACGGCTTTGAAATAACTTCAATAACTTGCAACGCGTGGTTGACTCCGGCATGGCTTCGCTTCAGTGTTAGTCAATATTCTCCAATCCGTTCAATAACTAAAGTGCTGCGTTGTAAAAATCACTACGATATTTAACTTGAACTAGCTGTACCCAAGAAAGCCAGAGCGATCTTTGGAAGTTATAACAGTAACAAATTCTCATACTGTTATTATAATACTCACATATATTTTTATTACATTTTATTAAGTGAAATTGTTATAGCCAAAAAAGGTGCGATTTCATTAAATAGTAAACCACTTTGAAATTTAATTATCTCTGTTTTCCATCACGTAACAGCTGTACAGTAAACAATATCACAGTTTTCCGATGTACAAAGGCGTGTTTTGAAAAATTAATTATTCCACTCATAATCGGTTCATAGGGTCTAAACCGATATAATTGGGACAAACGGTGCGAGGGAGTATAATCAAAAGATAGTTGACGACGATAATAAGCAAAAATGTAACCGAAAACACCACTTACTAAAATAATGCTATTTTAGAAAATAAATGAAATATAGGTATGTCCCATCCGATTATTTTGAATTGAAGCGGAAGGCGGGTCGAGCTGTGCTAACTTCACATAGTCGCGTCTAGGCAGAGTCGTGAAACCAAGAGTGGCAGATACATTATTGTGAACGTCACTCAAAAGCGACAACACGGAACTGTCTCTCCGTTTCGTTCTGTTATAAAATTAATTACCATTGAATGTATTAATTGCTGTATTTGTAATAAAAGTGTTTGTATCATAATTATATCAAGACAATTGACACCAAGATTTGTTATTCTGCATGAGACTCATAGCCGCCCACACCATTTATGAAGATATTGATGTGGCATAAAACAAATGCCGACAGGTAAAAAGGTTGGTCCACCAATTCGCACTTGGCCAGCGCGGTGGACTATAGCCTAAACCGATCATTCTGAGAGAAGACTCGTGCCCAGCAGTGTGACAATAGTGGGTTGACGACATGTAGAGGTACCAAAGATGTACATAATAAAGAATTGAAATTTAGGTTGCCTCTTGGATCCATTAGTATATTTGATGTATAATATTCACAAAGGGTTTAAATTTAAACCAAACCAATTTTGGATCTACCCGCAGTTGTCTTCGAACGAACTTTCCGCGCAGTCTTCATTAAACTTGAGTTCACTTTAACACTTCTCTTTTACTTTCTACCTCGTAACGTTATTTCATTTGCATTTATTCCTCAGTCAGTCACGTACAATAATTATTTGAATTTATTCTCTCGTTCTATTATTTCTAGTTATTTTTCTGAACAAACATATGTGTTTTTTTTTAATATTTTTGTAAAATAACTTTCTTTTATTCAATGACAGGTATGTACTATCGAACAAATTGATTCATGACCCACCATATGCTTATTTTCCTCCAGCCATTCAAACGCAATTAGGTCGAAATTTTCGTCAACATTTGTTGTCTTGGAAACCGACTTGTTATTATTTTATATGACACTGACAGTTACTGATTTCACTGACCGTGCTTTCTTTATAAATATTTTTATTGTCTTGTATGACACCGTTAAAATGAAAAATTAGTTAACATTGCCAATACCCAATAAAAAAAACATGCGTGCGTACAAAGTACACATGTCAGAAGTGAAACTTCTTTGGCGAACTAATTTATAAATCTTGTTTATATTTATACAAATCTAAAACTTTAAATTTCCAAGATTAAGAGGAAGTGAAAAAGGCGTGATACGACGTTCGCTCTGTCTCACTTTTTCTCTCAATCTTTCTCACTCGCTTGCTCCCTACTCTCACTCCACCGCTAGTTGCTCATGCTACGTTCGCCCTGTCTTACTCTCTCTCAATCGGTCTCGATCACTCTCTCTCTCTTTTCCGACACTTTCGTTGCATACCGGCGTGACGTTTCATCTGTAAAAATTTTACCCTCATGCGCCTAAAGAAGTTTCACTTCAATAATTATCTTTATAAATATGTAACTTACTGTTGGGAAGATTTCCCAAGTCATTTTCAATTGTGAAATATCCGTAATTTTCGTTATTCATCCCACTAATCATATTTTGCCGTAATGTATTAATAATAATATTTACATTGATAATATTTACAAAATTTTGGTGATTTCCTGAAATGTCTTATGCCGGGTTTGTCGCTAACCTTGCCTTCAAAAATTAAATAAATATCCGTACTCTAAAGGCGCTCCCTCATAGGGAGCATTCGCATGGAATGTAACGTTATACAGATTGTAACGTTATACATTAATGAACGAGCAGAACCGAACATTGTAATGTTACAATATGTAGTATCTTGATACAACTTGTAACATCAATGCGCTAGTTTTGATACGGTCAAGGAGGTAGCAGTGTAATGTAATGCTCAAAGTGGAATCTATAATGTTACATTACACGTGAATGCTCCCGGTGAGGGAGCGCCTTAATTTTCTTAAAAAGTCATTCTGAGTGATGTTTCTGTTGTTTATTAATATTAAAAACGTCATAAGTGCAACGCCACGCCCGACAAGAAAACGAATTTGTCTTTGCCAAAATTACAAACGAACTGTCAGCAAGGTGGGTCATGATTCAATTTGGTCGATAGTACTTAAATTCAATGGACAATTGCCTTTTTTAAATTATGCTTAATTTAGAAGTTTTGCTTGTTATTGTCACACATTAACTTAATATAAGTAATGTAGTAATAAAAAAAAGAAAACATACGAGATTCATGTTTGTAAATAATGAGATGGGGATTAATTTAATTTTGTATAGTGGTACTAATAAAGGGATGCTACAAGAGAATTACCCACTTAAAAAAAAAAAACGAGAGAAATATATAGTTTGTGTTAAGAACAACTCTATAATGAGACTGTAAATATTTTAGCTGGTAATATCACGCCTAGTAAAACTTGTACCAAGCTGCGAAAGTGTTCTGCGAAGCTGATCGCTCAGGGGAAATCAAACGAGGGAATTTCTCTGATTCACATATCACGTTTGTACCTTAATAGAAAATTCCCTATCTATCCATCTCGCGTACCCATCTGGCGTTAGCCATGCATTGTGAAATATACGATAATGAAATTGACCTCGTTTCTCGGTAAGGAAATAACTACTGAAATATATGTTTTTTCCCCGTACCTAAAGATCTCTCATTACTTTAAATGCTTAGTTTTATTCCTTACCCGATAAGTTTTCCACTCAGTTTAAGAATGTAAATCAAAAATATGGGAGAGACATTTATATTTAAGTTAGTGCTACTAGCAGCAACTCACCTGTAACCAACTTGATTCAGAACATCAATTTTATTTGCTTTTATTAAGAATTTCTATTTACAAAGACGCCAATTTTACTTTTTATTGCTTTCGAGACAGAAACCGTCAAATGGTATCGGACGCCACGAGAGTGAATTTTTACCTTACTAAAACTTCCCAGTGGAATCGGTCTATGCCATCCTCAACGGAACGCAACCGGAATCCTCTGAACACGTTGCGTTATTGGGCTTCACCCAAGTGAGTGGTCGAGCTCACCGGACCTTCTGTTCTTTACGATAGTTCGGTCCACAACGTAGCGCCGTCCTTCCCGAGGACGCTTGACTAGACGGTTGAGCTCTCACTATTGTCGCACGTTACTCTGGAAACTTCATTTAACAGAGCATGCGTAGCCCTATTCCAATCCTGGAACTACAGGGACAAAGACTCCCATCAGAATGAGTGTTGATTGTAGATTTCCGTAGACAGCGTAACCACTAAAGTACTTGCTCGTTCAGAACGTCTATATCTTTGTTCTTTCGTATTTTTTATATAATTGAATAAAAGCTGCAAAACATTTTTTTATAAAATCTTTACACACCTATTTATTCGCGTTAATTTGCACTAAAATAAAGGCCATTAACGTTTTGGCTCCATTTTTCGCCTTATCCTGGCGAGCTTGTCCACTGATCCTCTTAGCGAGTGTCTCGTCAGAAGCTTAGCTAATGGACTGTCTTCCTACTTAAACACTTACTTAATAGCTGAAGTATTTATATAAATGCATGTCAAAATACTAAATTACATATCTCAAATTGCTACGAGCAGTCATTTATTTTTTATCTGTGCCCTTTGTAGGAGTATAATACATTTCCCCAAAACGGTCGTATTTAGTTGCTCATTTGTTTTATTTCTAGTGTTAAGTAGTTCATGCTTTTCGGTGGAATGGTGTGGTTGCCGGCTCACATTTATATGACGCGAACATCTTAGTCCTCGGGAGTAGAAACGCATCTGTGATTGACTTTCGAGAGAGCCTTAGTTCCGTATGAAGTTGCTTACAGATGTCCAAAGGTGGCAGTTATCACGTGAATTGCATGCTCGTAGGCACTGCATCTTATAGAAAGGAGTGAAATTAAGTCGGGCTTTTTTGTTGATAAATATAAATTATTGGTGCTATATATAGTAAGTTTGGTAGTAGCACCAACAAATGCACAACACAACCAGTTTTTATTTTTTTTTAAGTAACTAATTTTGTCATATTATTATTTCCAATGGTATATTACTCTATGCACGCATTTTATAACAAAACAGAACTTAAATAGATCATCTAAACTAAGCCAATTATAACAAAATACATTATAAAAAGCAAAATTATTATAAACTATCGAATTAATGTAGTGGTATCGTCTACTATAGGTAAGTAATTAGTTTGCGCCGCAAATCGATGAACTGACACGGTACAAACGCGGGACAATTGATTCAATGGAATGCTTAGTTTGACTAAATATTCTATTTGACACTTTTGTTTAGTAAATGTACACTAGAGAATTGGACGCTTGGAGCGGTGAGGCGTTGTTTTGATGGGTTCAAACCAGCGACAACATAGCCTAATAGACACCTCATGTCTTCATTTCTACTAAGAAACATTTCAGTCAAAGCACTGAGGTATGCGGTGCGGGGGAGCGGTAAAAGAAAGCATTGCAATTGGTCGATTCAAGGTCGCAATAGATCATAAATTACAACTAGTGATGGGAACGTTTTTGTAATGGGTTATTGATTAGAAATAATAAAATAATTATAATTGAATAAGACGATTAATAAATAGCTCATAGAAGGTATAGTAGTACTCATATTGAAGTATTGAGAAAAATAATGAAAAGATCATTTAACAATCTAAACCATTAATACACAACATAACGCAATTCAAACCAGTATTAACATTGTTGTATAAAATCTATTAAAGCAAAAAAAGAATTAATTATTCTTAAAATGAATTAACTTGATATAAATTCTTCTAATTGTAGGTTTCGGATCTACGGATTTTGTAATAAATAAAAAAAAATAAACAAAAAATACAACCAACTTCCATGCAATAAAAAAGTAAAAAAATATCTAAATACATGTTGGTTTAGAGCATACACAGTAGGTACTTAGTAGTAGTCCTGAAGTCGGCGCTCACCATATTTCGCTAGATCACGACGAAACCACATGTGTCCTATGTGTGTTTTTATACAAAAGTTTTTTTTCATTTCTATATGTACGTATGTTCTTCTGATCATAGCTTGTAAGTAATTAATTCAATTTCATTAGTACCTACACCAAATGTCTTCAAACACATCTCAATTATTCCTATCGGCTGAGGAGTTACATATTTTGTCTCCGAGCCAAATTATCAGACACTTAAATAGTCAAAGATGAACTGGCTTTGCATTATCATTAGAACTTACACCAAATATCTTGAAACACAACTCAATTATTCCCATCGGTTGAGGAGTTACATATTTTGTCTCCGAGCCAAATTATCAGACACTTAAATAGTCAAAGATGAACTGGCTTCGCAATTTCATTAGAACCTACATGAAATATCTTTACACATAATTCAATTACTCCCATCGGTTAAGGAGTTCTCCTCATTTTCTCCAGAACTCATAAATGGATGATAACCATATTTAAGTGGGACCAATTCGCAGCTCGTCTCTACACAATAAAAAAATAATAATTAAAATCGGTCCACTAACGGCGGAGTTGTCCTTGTACATACAAAAATATACATATACCGGCCGAATTGAGAACCTTTTCCTTTTTGAAGTCGGTTAATTAATCTGGTAGATACATATTTAGACATTAGAGTCATCAAATAACTATAATTATTGGCAGTTTACGATTAAAAGTTTAAAACTATAATTATTTATTTTAAATTCAATTAAAGTAATATTCAATTGCATTAGTTGTCATCTTTCATCAGTTAATTGAGGTGTACATCACTACCAAAATGGACGAAAAGGATAGAAATATTTAATTTAATGAAAAGGAAAGGGATGCACTGTAAGAAGACATCAACGGGCGCTGTTAAAGACCAGTGTAAGTTGAGCTCCAAAATAATTTGATTCCTGAAATTATAATTGGGAAAATATGAAACGTTTTGCCGTATTTTTTGAAATTAGATGTTTTGCTACATTTTTACACCATCTTAATGATCAGGAAGTCATTTTGCTTCACTTTTTTATTTTTTAAAGAATTTATTTCGTGCTATATATAGTCTCGTAATACGATGTTCACAGGTCACATAAGTGGTCGGTACTGAAGTGTAGCTCGCGCTCGGTTTATTATATCAGTGCTATTAAACTGATGTGTTGCCCGAAAGTGTTCGCCTTAGATGCGGTGTCTATTAGGCTGTGTTGTCGTTGGTTCAAACAGTTGAAATAACATTGGAGTACCAGTAAACGAGCTTTGTAAACGTTACAAATTTAAATCCGTTTTCAATTCCAATTTTCTCTCACATATCGAAATTCATGTGTTTTCATTATACTTTATTTAAGTAAGGTAGTACCTAGAGTAATAATATTTGCAATTGTTGCCCGTCGGTGGCATATGTTCTTAGACTGGAACAGTCATCTAGGTAGTAAATTATTAGTGTGTATCCGAGACTATAAAAGTACCTGCACTACACTTTTCTAATTTCTAGCGCACCGTAGCTCCTACGAGCTACAGTATTGCCTATTACAAAAACCAATTAAAAGTAGGCTTTTGAGAGGTGGTGGAGACAAAACTGGGAACTCGAACCCAGGCTTCAATGGAAAGGGCAATAAATTAATATTTACAAAATTACATCCAGAAACAAAATTAAACTGCATTTAAATATTAGGGAGAGCCCGTCACTACTGTTACCCTGCGTGTTAGTAGAACCGGTTTAGTTAGATCGGGGTGGTACTACCGCTACACTTACCTATTTCTAGCATGGAGTAGTTCTTGCGTTTCGATGGAAAGGGATGGTTGCGAGCACATTTTTATATGAAGCTGCCATCTTATGATCTTAGTATATGTGAAGTTGCTTACAGATGTCCTTGGACGGCAGAGACATCTTACTATCAGGTGGACTGCATGCTCGTTTGCTACTCAAATGTTACAGAAAAAAGGTTAAGTTTAAGTTTCCTTCTCTTAATAATAATTTCCTATACAACTTATTATTACTTTTATTTACTCTACTTAATGAACTCAGCGACATTCGCTTAATAAAGCGCAATACATTCGCTTAATTAAGCGCTTATTTTGTTATCAATTATTAAGTACCACGTACGCGGCCAGGCTTCCAAACTCATTGAAATACGAGTATGTAATATGTATCAAAGGAAAAGAGTAAATTACACGAGTAACATATTGATAAGCACGAAAAATCAATGAGCCGGCGTTCACAGATCAGGCACGGTAGTTTGGCGTTTATTGAAATGGAGAGCCAAAAACCCGACACATTTATTTTTACGATTTGATATAGGAACCTTCATTTTGACTGTTATGTAGTTATTCTATACGTGTGATATGTTTACAAGTTTGTGTATAATAGGTATTTAGACTTATTTTAATTTACAATTAAAACAAGTATAAGCATATTATTTACAATTAATATGCCACGCATTTTGCTCAACGAATTGGTATTGCCATTCAAAGAGGAAATGCTGCCAGCATCTTGGGAACCTTGCCCAGAGTTTGCGATGGTGATAATTTTTTATGGTAGTGTTTTTGTTTATATGTTTTTGTTTTTCTTTTTTGTATATATGTACATTTTGTAAATAGTTTTTTTTTTAATTTTGTTAAATCTAATTAGATGAACCGTATTGTTAATTGTATTAAAAAAAAAAAAAAAAATTTACAATTTTATTAATACATTAAAAAGCCTGTTTAAAAAGAATTATGTATAGTTATTGATTAGGTACTAGTTGCTATTTTTTCAGTGTAACGATATTTTTGTAGTTATCCAGCTAGATAACCAAAAAGTTCTGTTCGGTTCATACTATTCAGTGGAGCAGACAATTTACAATACATACAAAGCTGTGATTTGGTGCATTGGGATAAAAAAAATGTCGATTCCATAATATTTACGAGTTTTTTAGCGTAAGTCCATGTGCGTGTATTGTGGTGTACCTTGGAAATTTTCAAGATAAAATCTGTTTTTACGCTTTCATTTGTTATTCAATATACAATCAATACAATACAATTAGATTGCATGATACAATCCACCTGACGGCGAGTAGTTATTGCCGCCAATCGCATGTACATCTATAAACAACTTCATATAAAACAAGGTTTCTATTTATTTTCAATTACAGATTTGATTCACTTCCAAAGTCTAAAGGATGGTCGCCTCATACAAAAAGCGCTTGATGAAAGCACTTCTTATATAAATCGACCCTTAACCAATATGCAAAAATCGCTTCACGCTAAAAATCAGCGAGGCGGTTGTACTCTGTGGTCGAACTACGCTTTACCACCTGATAACTTTTCATACATTAATTCTGTCTTGGAACATATAATAATATTAATAAATAAAATCAGAAACCGCCTTGGAATCGCGATTAAATTTGCTATAATTTCATCCTGTGATGCTGCTATTCCGGATATCCAGTAGGTAGCGATCGTTAACCTAAGAAAGGCAAACTTAAACACAATCATATAAAAAGATAACGATGTGTAAGAGATTAGAATAATAAATAGAGAAGGCAATAATAAGTCGTTTAGTGTCCAAGGAGCATCAAGTTGGTGTGAATTAACATGAGTTCGCGAGAAAACTTATTGCAAGTTGTTTATGCGCCGTTTGTTTCGCCCGCACCAACTTTACAGACAACTGCGGACGGTAGCCACGCCTCAGTTTTTCAAAAGTACACTATATTGACCACTCTATCTAAAGGTGGTGGTGGTAGGTTGAAGGTTGTAGAATATTGTAGTTCGACCGGGGAGGTACCGCCGCCACACCTATTTCTAACGTGAAGCATTCCTTGCGTTGCGATGGAAGGGTGTGGTTGCCAGTACACTTTTATATGAGGCGACCATCTTAGTCCTCGGGAGTAGCAACGCGTCTGTGATTGACTTCAGATAGAACCCATGTTCTATTTGCAGTGGCTTACAGGTGTCCATGGGCGGCAGTGAGCACTTACCATCAGATGGACTGCATGCTCGTTTGTTACTTCATTGTTATAAAAAAAACTTATGTACCGCATAATATGTGTACTTAATTTTGGAGGACTATTAAAGCAAATTTTATTAGTCTTGTAAAATAGATATTAAATTATTACCTGTTTTTTAACCCCGTCCATGACATGACATGCATTTTAATCAATATTATTAGTTGAAAAAAATTTAAACATTCAGTATTTCTTTTTGATTTCAGATGATCGTTTCAAAGTTCGCCTTTCGAACCTCAACGCAAATAGAAATCAAAGCGGTATCAATGATTGTGTGCGTAAGGCTCTACAAACATTGGGGAAATAGAGCAAATTTATTAGCAGTAATAAAGCTAAATCAATCGCATCGACGAAGAGCTATCTCGATTGGCTTCCATCGGTCAGCTTTTGGGATGTCTCGCTCCCCTAACTGGACGTTTACATTAAGCGGCTGTGCAAATTGTCCTGTGGGTCAATAGTAATGTTATGCGGTAACACGATTTAAACATAAACAAAATTACTATCACTATCACTATATAGTATAAAACAAAGCCGCTTCCCGCTGTCTGTCCTTATATATGCTTTGATCTTTAAAACGACGCTACGGATTTTAAAGCAGTTTTTAATAGAATGATTCAAGAAGAAGGTTTTTAAGTATAATATAGTGGAAAACACTGATAATTTTCGATTTTAAGCAATAATTCTGCTTTGACAATTTTCTAATAAAACTAACGAGCAATATTTTTCATTAATCAATTAATTAATTTATAACTACTGTCAATCAGTATTTTTAATTGAAGTATAATAGTTGCGTTAAAATGGATTTCTGAGTTACTTGCATATGAGTGTGTGTGAGTTATATACGTCAAGAAGATAGATACGCATGTTTTTTTAGTTAGCTTTCAAACTTCTACAAATATGAGCCGGGCAATAAACATTAAAACGGTACTTGTAATTAAAATCATATCAGATCTAGGAGTCAACAGCAATATTTTAGTACTTGTTTGGCTGAATGTACAGAAATATCGATGTATTTATAGCAGTATTTCAATTTGGATGCCAGTAGATGGAATTAAGATGTTGGAGTGGCTCAACGAGGGATCAATAGCAAACGGCACTCATTTGTCGTTCCCTCGTGTTGCAGGCGTCTTGAATTTCATTATGGCGCGGATTCGACATCTGGATGAATGTTACGAGTTCTCATTCAAAGCGGTTTACGTACCTAAACAGTAACGAATAGTTAAAGATGCTTTGTTAAATCCTTCGAAATGAAATGAAATGCCTTTATTTTATAGGTCTACGAGAGCACTTACAAATTGTCAGTTACATTTTTTTTCTTACACTACCACCGGATCGGAACACGACCTCAACTGAGAAGATCCGGCAAGAAACTCAGCTTCTTTTTTGTTATTTTATACCATTTTTTTTTTAAATATTTACAATCATATTTTTACGTGTTAATAAAAGTTATCTTCAGTATCTTGCCAGAATCTTGCCTGAAATTATATCTATTCCAGATCCTCGAAATTGAAGTTTTGAAGAAGAAAAGGTTACTGGTTGGATAAAGATGTTGCATTTTTCATAAAAAACGCTACTGATGTTACTTTAAACAATAAAGCTTTACGTATTAAACCTTACGTGTATGGTGTTCAGCCCTATTTCACAAAGAACACTGCACAGGACCCGTGCCTTGGCGGCATCATACAGCATATCGTATTAGCCATCGCTGAGGGACTGTCGTCAGCGTTACGAAACACAAGGGACCTGCGTGAGCGTATATTAAGGGTGTAAGAACTGGGCAAACTAACGCGATTATATTTAAATTATCATACAATTAGCTATGATAGGAAGTTTTAGATTTTTGTTATTCATTATTATATTCATTGATTTTTCGTGAGAGGCTAAGTATGGCAAGTCTTAGTACTACGTACCAAGTGTATAATACCTTTTTTTTTGTTCTCAAGCGGGAAACCTGCAAAAGGTACCCGACGCCGTGTGAGCGACGCAGGGTTATGTGGGATTTTTACCGCACTAAAGCTCCCCCGGTGGCCGTCCTCGGCGCTATAAAGAGGACTCCGGGAACTCGGACGGACCGCAACCGGAATTCTCTGAGCGCGTTGCCCCATCTGGCTCCTCCCAGATGGGCGGCTGGGCCCACCGCTCCGTCTAGTCTTTACGACGGTATGCGACCACATATACCACTGTCCTTGCCGGGATCGCCTGACCGAATGGTTCGAGCTCCCACTCTAGCCGACTGCAACCCCAGAAGCCCCTTTTAGTCGCCTCTTACGACAGGCATGGGATGCCGTAGCCCTATTCTGATTCCTGAACTACAGGAACGAAGTTTATAATACCTACTAAATGATTCATCGTACGTTCGTTGTACAGTATTTATTATACACTTGCATAATGAACGTACAATGACGTACGTAAGATGATGTACGTACGATCGCGGCGCGATCGCTTCTTTGGACAGATCATCATGTTTTAGTTCAGTAAAAATTCCTTATTACCTTCAGGTACCTTTGAAGGTTTCCTCCTCGGCAAAAAGGGTAGCTAGTTACATACAGATACTTTCTTAAACAATTACGCAAAAATTAAATAAAAACAAAAGAATAAAAGCCCTACTCTCGATGTTAAATTGTCTGATAGGTATTACCATTACGAAGAGCCGGCTAAATTAGCATTTTCTGCAAATACACTCTGTATTGCACTTCGTAGCTTTATTTACGGATCGCTGTAACCTGATTAAAAACAAACAATATCCGTTTTATATCGAACTTATTGACGCAAATACGATCTGAAACGGTTTTATTATTTTTTATTTTTAAATATCGTCTTTATTTACGTAAAGGACTCGTTTAATGTTATCGTTCACGTTGTTAACCCATTATTGTTCCATTGCTGGGAAGGGTCTTCTCTCAAAGAGGCCCAGTTCGAATAGAAAAAAAATATGACGCAAGAATTTACACATCTTTGAGATCCTTTAATCATTTCATCGTTATTCAAAGAACCCTTATACGTGGAAGTTATCACAGGACCTTTTTTTTGCTATAAAAGTAGGAAACGAGCATGTATTACACCTGATAGTAAATGGCCACTGCCTACATTGACCTTCGTGATCCACCCCAGATAGGATTCTAATCTCGTAGAGTCTCGAAACCCATTATTTCTATTAAAAAGAATGAAAGAAAGAAGGAAATAATTAATTTATAATGCGTACACACCAATACTGTTTAAATTTAAATACCCGGCAATAATAAACTAACCACTAACATTAGATACGTAAGTGGTCACGAAACGAATCCTTCTCAGCATTATGCTGGCTGATTATTTTCAGTCAGCGCTGGTTTTCCGAAGAACCCTGATGGTGAGGTCTTACATTCTTTTACGACCACGATAACTACTACACTATAAAAGCAAGCAACAATTATGTTCTAATACGTGCATAACTAGGAAAACTTTAAGGTGATTGGGATGCGGACATTTGGCTCACTAGAAGCCTTATTACTAAGTACTAGATTATGACAGCTTTCATAAGACACATATTTACTTTATTTAGTTTGCTTTGTAAATTCTGTGTATTTTTCTGAGTACGTTCGTTACAATACACCAATGGTATTAAAATATTTTTAGTATGTATTTAGTAGGCGTAGCAACGCGGGCAGGGTACAGTAAATCAGACTAAATTTTTTTGACTATGATAATTCATTGTCAAAAAAATTAATTTAAATTAAATTCATGAAGTAATCTCCAGCAAAGAGAAACAAATAAAATCTAACAATTATAGTAGGTAATGGACACTATATTAAGGAAAATAGTTTTTGTGGAGTCCAGTATTTAGGATACACAAATAAAAAATAACAAAGTATCCTCTATATGGGGATAAGCTCGAAAACGGTCCTCATTCAATTCGCCGCCACTATCTCTAAGATCCACAAGAAGATCGACATAAGCCGCGGATTTTGTTTTGCGGGGGGAAAATGAGGACTGTAAGTACTGATAGATTTACACCCTAAATATTTTATTCAGAATCATTTGCCTTTTGTGTGATTCGATTACATACGTATATACAAGTAGCAAGTTCAGTATGATATGCATAGCATGATCGGTATATAAACTATGTTTTTATCTGAATGAAGTAGAAAATTAGCATGCAGTCCACTTGACGGTAAGTTGTCACTGCCGCTCATTGACATCTGTAATCAACTTCATACAGAACATGGATTCTATCTGGGGTCAATCACAGGTGCGATGCTTCTCCCGAGGACTATGATGGTCGCCGCATTGAAACGCAAGAAATGCTTCACACTAGAAAAGGCGTGGCAGTGGTATTTCGCCGGTCGAACTACATTGGTTCTATCACCTTCAAAATAATATTTCATATTTCTAATATTCATATATATTCAGGTGATACTATTGATATAATAGCTATTAGGGAACCTATAAAGAATAACAAAATTTTCTCAGCTTTTACCTCCATAAATAACATACTAGAAAAGCCGAGTCCACAATACCTAAATATTTGGTATATTCTACTTTACGACTTTCACAAACTCACCCTAAAATATTGCAAAATAAATCACCACTACAGATGGAAGACGTTCATACGATTTACGTTCCATCGCGAAGGCTTAAAGATTATTTGCGTATAGAAAGTTTGGCGACTGGAGAGTCTCTTTGAATTGCAAAATTCCTTAGCTCATAAGCAGGGAACGTTACGTTTCTATCAACATGTAAACGAAACTCGCCTGAAGTTGCAAGTTACTTCGCAAGCCGTGCGCCAACTCGTACGTCGACTTATCTCGTTTAGAATTCGTAAGCGCATTAACTTATTAACACCACCTTATGTTGACTTAAACAGTTTTTTATACAACGGATTTCAAACACATTCAACGTAGTCATTACAGCTTATGGACTTCAGTCATTAAATCCAAATAAGATTCTAAGATAATTCAAAGCTAAAATTAATTTTCTCCCCTCTTTAATGCTTGTTGCATTCCTTTTATACTTACCCACTAAATTGCCTTTCTAATAAGATATAGCTGTCATGTACCAAAAATATAAAAGTAAATTTTGACGCAAGGAGAATTTAAAATATTTTTAAACTTTTGTTAATAAAATACAGCAACGTAATTCACCTCACATTAGTTGAGATAAAGCTCGAAAATGATAGTGAGATTTATCAAACATTTAAAGACAATTGGGTCACACACTGTGTTGAAAATATCAGGAACTCCTGATGTTTACGCTGGTGTTCACAAACAAATTATGAGACAAAGGCTCAACGGCTGAAATTATTAAGAGAAATTTTCATTTGTGCCGAGTTTACTGGGGACCAAAGCGAGCGAATGAACTGGCCGAACGTTAATAAATAAATAATTTACAAAAGCAGTCACGTGAAAGAGAATCCCTCAGCGAGTCCCGTGGTAGTTAGTATTTAAATTGCTGATAGGTTACAGAAAATCCAATGTTAACTGATTTAGAAAACACTTTTTACTTTATATTCAATACTATAAATAACAATACAGATATTTTTTTGAGACTATAGAGAATAGCGAATTAACTATATATTACTATAAATTTGATTAAAAATATATATGTGGTATAATTTAAAAATATATTCCTCATTTTAGTCCTAATATTATTTAGTTTGCGACTTTAGTACTAAACTTTAGCATTTAACTAGATTTTACGTTTAGTATTTAGTGTAACCTTCACAAGATAAATAATATGTTTGTGTTATTCGCGAGGGTAAATTTTATAGTTATAAAACGATAATCTGTGTTTTACAAGTCGAACTCAATATTTGTACTCATACTAATCCAACTAGACTTAATTCTACTACTAAAAAATAAGATGAAATAAAATTATGTTATGTTATTTCAATGCTCAAACTCAATGCCAAGTTAATACTCGTACATAAATTATCAAAATAAGGACATTCATTAAAAAGTTATGCTCGGATTACAATTTACGAGTATATAAAGTAAAGCTGAGCACAATTGTACGAAAATTTATTTAGACAAATGTACGTTTATCAGAAATTATTCGTCAAATTTTCAACAGAATCTCGTATTACTACAAATACGGTTCTACCTTAAAAAAAATTACATTCTAACATATTATACACATATATGTATATGAAAATCAAACATTTTACTTGTGGACTAGAGAATTACCATGAAATATCAATATGTGTTATTAACACGATATATTAGATTTCCCACTTCAGAAGTTTAGTCCGTTATGGCCGCAACTATTTGAAACTATCTGAATCGGAAATTTGAATTTAAAGTACCCGTTTGTCATTGTTATCGTGTTGAATCGTAGTCAGTAAATTGTATTAAGCTTCAGTCATTTTATGGATTTACTGCAATTCTGTAACTCCTATTGTTGCTCTCCCCACCAATGGGGAAGCTCAAGCATAGCATAGAAGCTATGCCAAATGAGCTTATTAATGTGAAATTTAAACCTGAGCTCTGAATGTTCAATATTGTGAACCCTTTTTTTTTTGTTTTCGAGGGGGAAACTTTTAAAAAGTACCCGACGTCGTGGGAGCGACGCGGGTTATGTGGGATTCTTACCGCACTAAAATCCCCCCGGCTGCCGACCTCGACGCTGCGAAGAGGACTCCGGGAACTCCAGTTGACTGCCGCCGGTGTCCTCAGCGTGTGCCTCATCGGGCTCTTCTCTGGTGGGCGTGAACTGCTCACCGCACCTTCTGGTTTTTACGGCAACATGCAACCACACATGCCGCCGTCCTTTCCGGGGTCACTTGACCGGACGGTTCGAGCTCCCCCTCTTCCCGCCCGCAACCCCGGAAGCCTCTTTTAGTCGCCTCTTACGACAGGTAGAGGGTACCGTAGTCCTATTCTTGTCCCGGAACTACAGGGATATCAATATTGTGAACCCTAGCAAGCATAGTTTCGAGCACAATGAATATCTTATAATTATGCTCTCAACCGTGAGAATAACCTATGAAATAAATAAGTCCCTGATAATGATTTCTAAGGTAATGTATACAATAATGTCAAATCCGTATTTAGCCGACGAGGACTATGGCCCCAAACTTTTTTATTCTAAAGGGACGCCTAGCAACAGGAATATAGGACATGAATGATGTTAATCGTAAATAAATATTTAATCTCTACGACTTTTACGAGTTCCTTGCCTACAATGTAGTTAACATCTATACTTTGTTTTCGGTACGGATTAAGGGAGACTTATCGTAATCTTATTTCAGCGGTTACTGCTGGAAGTATGAAAATGGAAACGGGTACCCTCATAAAATTACCTTTTACATAATTTACCGTCGAATTTTTATGCGTGAAAAGCCTTTGAGCGTTCGCGGACAAGTTTATTCACACTTTACTACGGAATGCGTTGCGGATCCTCTCGGAAAATAAATGTTTGGGTTGCAGGTACTATGTTATACGTAATAGCATACTCGAAGTGCTATAATAATAATATTATAGATACGTATTCTTACTTATGAAATAACTAACTCTTATATAACTTTACTAATTCCAGCAATAATATAAACGTAGTCTGAATACGATTCCGAATGAATTTTAATGCGAACGTGGCTTCCCTGTTTAACCTGCGCCCCGCTTAATTAATATTGTAGAAGTGTGACGACATCGGAGGGGTACGTTGATGAGGTATGTGTGCTATATGGTGTGTTTGGTGGCAGCGTCGTTATCTGATTGCAGGCGGTTCACCGCGGCGGTAACGGTGCGAGCCACGTGGCGGAGGTAATAAAATTGTTTTAATTAAGATCGCATTGCCGTTCGTGCGGCTCCGAGCGGCTCTGTGCCCATTTGCAATGGTATATGTTGTCTGAGTACAGTATTTTCCTAATTCCTGTTTAATTTTCCTTGATCCTAAAGTTAGAATAGGAAAATAAGTAACAAAAACATTAGGTACATTTCGTTTTTATAGGTTTTTGTAGGTTACGATTGCATAAATTAATAATTTGTATGAGAATTTGAAATTATATTACCTACTGATTAGTATCCCTGTATAATTACCTTGTGGCGACTTCACGGTACTCATCAAGAGATGGCGCTACTAGTATTCTGAAACACGCTATCGAAGTATTCTCAATATTCTGCATATATACAAGTTCCGAACATCAACTGTCGGAGCACGGCCGCTCCCCAGGCATGATCACCTAGCCTGGCAGGAGATCTCCCTTTGCCAAATTGGTGACCCCTGACAAGAACACGTCCCTTCTCGATGGTGGCAACATCACACCCTGGATGGACTGGAGCATCAGAACATCTGATCAGCAGCTCATCAGGTGCATCGCAGCGCATCATGAAACGCTTCCTGTGCCTGGTCCAGCTGCTCTCCGCGACATCACGGACGGCTTGAGCAGACATTGCTCGCCTCCACACTTCGCTCCACCTTCACATCCCGACTCACCGAGGATAGAGGGCTTCCCAAGACCTGACTTCGCCTTCCCATCTCGAGTCACCGCAGATAGAGGGCGATCCAACGGTACTTGCAGCGAAGAATCGCGGACCTATCGACCTCCGGTCTGAGCAGGGGGTGATGTGGCGACTTCACGGTACTCATCAAGAGATGGCGCTACTAGTATTCTGAAACACGCTATCGAAGTATTCTCAATATTCTGCATATATACAAGTTCCGGAGCACGGCCGCTCCCCAGGCATGATTACCTAGCCTGGCGGGAGATCTCCCTTTGCCAAAACCTAAAGTAAATTTAGATTGCCGTATTCGTACGTAGATGTTACTTAACTAAGATTATCATAAACATTAAGCGAAAACATTTAAAACTTGCAAATCATTACTTGCCTAGACGGAGCTCGAACTAGAAACCGATAGGATCACCGCCTCTTCTCATCCCCATTATTCAATATCTCTTAAAAATCACTGAACTTGTATTAATAACGATGTCGAATCAATACTCATAGTTATAGGGAATGGTCGGATAGTCGTATACATGTGTATTTGCTCGGCAACCCCTAACAGGAGCTAGACCGTATTACAGCAACGTAGCGGGACCCGTTTGATCTTGTAATAACGATGAAATTGAGTTCGATTATTATCAGATTAAGTACGCCATGATAAAAGCGCTTTGTAAACGAGCGACATTGTGTTGGGACTACTTTGTTGTTACGCTATATGTACGAGTACTTATTATGGTGTTTATTTGATTTATTTTAACAGTACCTAAATGAGGTATAACTCACCAGTTTAGTGATCAGTTCCATCCATTTACCTAAAGTTGTCCATAGGCACGATGGTTAAAATATAGATCAGAAAATAATTATTTACAAAATTGAAGAATATGATTATAATAAAAAGTGGGCGCAGTTAAAATTATTGAAAATATTGAGTTTTTAAGAAACTCCCATGCAGGCTGGTAGATTTGGGCTAATGGCCAACGCCTTCTAAGGACACAGTTATATACCTAAATAACCAATATTCAGCAACTGACTTTTTACAGTAATAATAATTTATTACTGTATTATTATCTGTCTTGATAATATGTACAATGCCACTCATCTCCTAAACTGGAAGATACTTATTTATGTTATATATATTATTATTCAGGTTTGTAAAATTTAAAAGCAGTTTATAATGAATACACCTAATAAATCTACACCCAATTAAAATTGTACTATTTTGAGTATGTCGGTTGTATGCAATATTATTTAGATTTCCGAAATTACATTTAATGAAATGTAGCCTCATGTTGAAGTATCCCAAAGGTTGCTATACTTGATGTTTTTTTTGGCTCGGTGGTTATTTCATAAAAGCTAATATGAGTTTTGTACATTTAGGCGCGTCTGCCTGGCGACAAACTATCTCAGATAGGATCTTCTCGATTATGGTAGTCTCTGCTTTATTACTTGATTCTAATTTCCAATTTCAGGCAAGAATATAATAGTGAGTAGTTTTTTCATTGTAACATGTGTGAAATAATCTATCCATCTCAAGTATGTTACAATTTAGCTTCTTAGGTACCTACATATAGGTTGTCCCTGTAGTTCCGGGACCAGAATAGGGCTACGGTATCTTCTGCCTATCGTAAGAGACTAAAAGGGTTTTCTGGGGTTGTTGGCGGTAAGAGTGGGAGCTCGGACCGGCCAGCCAAGTGACCCCGGGAAGGACGATGGCATGTGTGGCCGCATACCGTCGTAAACACCGAGAGGCAGGGTGAGCATCAATCGGTCATATTTGTTTATTCCAGTAAACACAACCGATAAAACCGGACTTATGCATACACGGTTGTTTTGACTGAAAAATAAAACATGATTAGTGTAATGTTTCTAAATCCAATATGGAAGATTCATTTAACTAATTATTTTTTTATTAAAAGATAATACGAGAAAAGAACAAAAACACAAAACGAAAGACTAAAACGCTAGTTTTATTATACTTTTTTAAAGAAATGTTAATAGTACCTTTATACCTTAGGTTTTAGGTAGATAGAGGGTGAATTTTCCAGCTATGTCTGCTTGAAATTATTCATACAGTCTGTTATAAAATACGAGTAAGAATTTCGTAAAGTGTGAAGTATTTAGTGAAATAAAGTGGCCAAATATTTATACCAGATACACCTATGAAATAAAGAAGAAAACAACTGGATTCTGACGGTATAGGACGCCAATTAGGGGAGGCCTATGTATATCAGTGATCCTTCAAAAGGCTGATGGATGGAAAAGAAGTTAATGAAACCTACTTTTATTAAAATAAAGAAGTAGTCATATCCATAGAATACAGAAGATGTCTACATAGGATCTAATACACATGAAAGATATTTTATTTACCTAATACTATTCATATAAAAACATAGTAAAGTGATTTAAAGATACTTAGATGCAGTTATCAAAGACGGATATAATAATAGAAACATGTTTTTCCCTGAAATTCATCTGGAAAGCAATATAGCTTTAACACAAGAACGTACAACGCAATAACAATAACATAGGCATATAGCGGCATATGTTGAAAGGCCGGTACACGGCGAATCTACCATAAAAGGCGTTATTAGCCGGAGCATTATGGCCCAAACGGCTTGTAGTCATTTGAGTCCATGGTCGAGGCGGCCTCCCGGGAGCGAGGAGTTATGAGGTAGCGACAGGGCCGCGGCGGGCTCTGCTTATTTGTACTACAAGCAACAATGCGCCCGAGATCAAAGACCGCCAACGGAATTAATTTGCGAACGCTATCTCTCGCCCCTTCCCATCGCCCACTTCAAAGAGCAGACTACAAGAATCCCTAAACATTTTCTCTTAACAAATACAACAATTTAATACCATAGATGATAAACCATCATCTGTAAACGTTTTTTAAAATAGTTAGACAATCTAAACGAGAATTTAATGATTTAGGATAAATAAAAATTGTAAATCTTCGTTGTCAAAAGCAGGTATACACTATTAATTAACTTAAAAATAAATAATAATTTTTGCGTTACGTTTCATAATAAATTAGAACTAATCTGTTCGCTCAGAGGTATAAATAATAATATTTTTGGTAGAACCAGTGTTTGACCGGGGAAGTACCACCACCACACATATTTCCAACATGAAGCATTTCTTGCGTTTCGATGGGTGTGATTGCCGGCACACTTTTATACGAGACGACCTTCTTAGTCCTCAGGAGAAACAATGCATCTATGACGAACTTTATATAGAACCCATGTTCTATTTGAAGTTGCTCAAAGATGTCCATGGGCGGCAGTGACCACTTACTATCAAGTGGACTGTTTGTTCGTTTGCTACTTCAATCAGTTAAAAAAAAACAGAAATTACATAGGTTTAGAAGCCTTTAACGAGATCTTACTCGGCAGCACTGATTTTGATTTAGGTACAATAAAAATTTAAGCTCTTACAAAAGCTATAATTCCACAGCACGAGTAAATTAAGGTCCGGTCCAGCGATTATTACATTTTCATAAATGTGAAGAGATACAGAAATATCTGTTTTCTTTCTATCAGTTTTCGGAAAAGTATGCTACACAGTGCTGTGGTTAATACTTTTAAGATGAAGTAATTACAAATAGATCCTTTTAAGACTAGTACCTAACTACTTAGTTGCGAGACTTGTTAGTGAAGTGAATCGTGTTTAATTAGCGTAAAATACGCTACGTTGAGTACTTACATGAAAATAGGCTGTAATGAAATTTAACAATACGGCAAGAAAGCAGTGTTGTTTAAATATTTCTTTGTGTTTCATGTAAAACGGAAATTAGACAATCTTTAAATTTAATTTATTTTTGTTTGTGTTCGTTTTTTTATAATTTAACCTAACGATAAGGCAGACGGGCTACCTGATGGAAAGTAGTCACCGTCGCCTATGGACATTCGCAACACCAGAGGAGGCGTCATTGCATCGCTGGCTTTGAAGGAGAGCTCTTTTCGTACCTTTCTTGAAGAACCCCATGTCATAGTGCTCCGGGAAAACCTCAGAAGAAAGCTCCTTCCACAACTTGGATATCCGTGGGGAAAACGAGCATACAAACCGAACCGTGAAGGACCGCCACGAGTCCAGTTGGTGTGGATGGAACTTCATCCTTCGGCGAGTGGTGCGGTGAAGAACTGCTTGACCCTGTCCAGAACGCCCAACTTTTTTCACACGAACTTGGCTTTAACATCCAAATGAACCCAAAACTGCACATCACACGAGATGTCAACGCCCAGGATCCCTACGCTTTTGTCAATGGTGAGACAGGTCCCTTAGAACTTTGGCGCCATCGCAAATTTTTAGGGTTAAACGCGCAGACCATAACGTAACTATAAACAGACTATACCTTTTGCAATAATACAAAGATATATTTATTAAACAAATATGTATGCTCGTGGTATAATAAGGTTATTAAAGAACGTCAAATTGAACAAAGTTTATTAGTCAAATCTTCGTACACGAATGCATCGTGTGGTACCAAGAGTTCTTCATTAACTCGGTTCCGCTGGCCACTCAGCCGAGAAATTGCTCTCTTCCGAAGATTTGCATTCTCCAAATGTGATGCCAGCGCACTTCAACTGTACTGAAAACTTTATAATTTCAGTTTGCAAATTCTAGTTTGCACAGCGCATTTATGAATGAGAATTATAATCATTTATCTAGATATATAGAATAACGCAACAACCTGCTTGTTTTATTACACATATCTTATTCTTCACGTTGTGTAATTTAATTGTGTTATAAAGCTTAGAGATTTTTTATTTAAAAACATTAACTAGGGACCTTTAGCTTCTACTCGTGTTATGAGTTATTCTTTTAAAAGTGTACTCTTTTGATTATTTATGAAATCAAAATACAGACCCGTCCAAGCTGTCCGTTAACAAGGTACTAATGCCTATCATGTAGGTACGCTCAATCGGTCCCTTGTGTATGCGTAGAACTAACGACAAAGCCTACCCGCTGCGGTGTCTAATACGATTATGATGGTACATATATATACGTATATTCCATATGTATAAAGTTGTATGGTATTGCAATCAGTGAATAATTTGTAACTACAATATTAATTTAATCAATTTTGTTAGCTTCAAGGATTTGATTATGGCATCTGTTCTCAAAAGAGAACGGATGTCTTGGATTTAACGGTGCTAGATTTATGATTGGGGAATTAATTTTTTTTAGCATTTTGGAAGTGCGTTTAATATACTCGTATAAACGGAACCCGAACCTTATAGATCCAAACTTTAATCATTAAAACTCAGGGCTGCCCTGCTCTTGGAGTAGGTACATATTATTATGATAACCCGTACATCCCGACGAGTGTCTATTGATTCTTTAATCTTAATATAGCTATCTAAGCTCAATGGTCCATGTAGGTCCTTCGTGCCTTATAGAGCGTACGGCACACCCTAAACGTAATCTTATCCGTTATTCAGTAGCACTCCATAATTCATCTTAATTTATAATTCATAAATTCGAAGCAATTTTCTTTGTCTATCTTTATCCATTTATTAAATAAAATAAAATAAAATCTGTTTTTGCAGACTAATACATCAAAGGATACTGTGAGAAACTTTAGTAGCTACGGAGCTAAACTTCTAAAAAAATATTCGTAAATTTAAGTACTTTATAAAAGTTTTATTAAAGTACTTGAAACTTTATAAGAGTTTTATTATCAGATAGTTATCTAGTAAGGAGCGCCTTACATAGCCAATAATGTTAGTAATCACGACGTTTAACAGGCTCGTTCATTGTAAATACACTTTAGCTGTTACGAGAGTGAGCACGACTTGACTAATAGCGGCTGATTGAAACCTCTTCGGTACGACTGATGTAACTTTGACGCCTAAAAATAATAAATAGGATAGAAAGAAAGGAACAAAAAGGTTTATTCGTAATACGTACTTCTACTTACTCATACAGGTTAAAGACACAGTCGTCCTTGTAGTTTCGGGATCAAAATACGACTAAGGCATCCCCTGCCTGTCGTAAGAGGCGATTAAAAGGGGCTTCCGGGGTTGCAGGCGGCTAGAGTGGGAGCTCGAACCGTTCGGTCAGGCGATCCCGGGTAGGACGGCGGTATGAGTGGTCGCATACGACGGTATGAAGACTAGACGGAGCGGTGGGCCCAGCCCCCCATCTGGGTCCCCCCAGATCGGGCTCCTGCCCGATGGGGCAACGCGCTCAGAGGATTCCAGATGCGGTCGTTTCGAGGTCCCGGAATTCTCTTTATAGCGCAGAGGACGGCCACCGCAGGGTGGTTTTAGTGCCGTAAAAATCCCATAACCCTGCATCGCTCCCCCGGCGTCGGGTACCTTTTGAAGGTTTCCCCCTCGAGAACAAAAAAAAAAGGTTAAAGACACAGTAATAATATAGTAACAACTAACATAAGAATAAGATACGTGAATGGTATACATCACGAAACGGGCCCTTCTCAGTATTATCCTGGTTAATTATTTTCAGCCAGCGCTGGTCTTCCGAAGGATCCGGATGTTGATGTCACGTCAGGTCAAAAATAGTACAATAATAAAATTGTGCAATAGAATTAAGGAGATAATCATTTTTCATATGTTGGTTAATGATAAGTATTAACTTTTAGATGAAATATGTATTTAATGGGTTTATAATGTACCTTCTAGGTACGTTTTATATAATATTAATCGCGTTGTCAATAATATTCGTCATAAGTCAATAATTATTAAAGTTTACTATAGCAAATATTAGACCTAAAATAAATCCGTAAAAACTATTCATTTGCAGAGGTAAAGGAATAATTGAATAACATAATTAGGTACAATAATTGAATTTCAATAATTGAATAACATAATTAGGTACAATAATTGAATTGAAATTTAATTCTATTTAAAAAAATCAAATGTAGTGATTAGTTGCTTTTTCGAATGAATCTATACATTAATACGTGAAGTAAAAACTTGGGATCCGTTTTTTAGATGTTTGCCGCAGGCGGAGTAGTATGAAATCACGCACGGTTATAGTTGATGTAGAGAAGGAATACGGAATGCCTTTTTTTCAAATAATGCATAAAACATACATAAAATCAACTAAAACACATTACACACACTACCTTGCATTTGACGCAAACACAAGATAATAAACGAAATAAAACTTAGATTTTATACAATTTAATTGAATTTGAGAAATATTTGTTGAATATCAACTTTAGTGTTTGAGTTGAATTACGGTCGAATTTCGACCGCTGCGATGGATTCTGGATGTGGGCGAGGGATCGCGAACGGCGTAAGTTTTTGTACATCTGACTCGTTTTTTTTAACTTTGCTTAGACTTCGCACACCGCTTAACTATCTCGCTCATCTCTGATGGTGAGCCACGATTAAGCGGTATTTACTTTCGTTTAATTAGCAAAGACCAAACAACTCTCATGTAAGTTTTTAATAGCCTTAAAATGTATACCTAAGTTGTAATGTCCTTTATATATAAAGACGTTCACAGAATTTTTAGCAATAATGTTTTTAAATATAACGTAAAATATACAAACAACATGATAAAAAACACTAAAAGGATTTGTTTACAAGTCGATCAGTCTAGTTTTGCATAACCAATATATCTACGAAACCCCGACGTTTGTACAGGCTCGTCCATTGCAAATACGCTTAGACGTTAGGAGAGTGAGCCCGGCCGAGCAATCCCGGCCGATTGAGATACCTTTTCCTCAATACGATTGATTTAGCTTTATTGCTCTTAGTAAATTTGCTTTCACTGACCCATGTTTGTGCAGCTTTATAAACTTGTGGGATTATTGACGTTGTTCTGATTCTCTTCACTATGATTGTATGATGAGTTATTTTTGTTATATGCTCTAGGGAAAGAATATATCTTGCATATGTCAACGTTTTTAACGATCAATAAAGTAGAGGTTAATGTGCATGGCAACTACTAAGCTGTATCTCGTCTCGTCAACCCATTATTGTCCCACAGCTGGGCACAGGTCTTCTCTGAGAATGAGAGAGGTTTAGACCGTAGTCCACCGCGCTGGCCAAATGCGAATTGGTGGATGCTAAGCGTAAGCTAAGCTATATGTACAAATAATTTAATTCCAATCTAAGTGAGACATTTTAGTCTTACATTACAAAAGAATGATATTTAAGACTATAAGATCAATAACTTAAGTATTGGTACTTGCTTTATTGCAAATATTTTAATAGGTATAATACGCCATGTTTTTTTATGTACCGTCAAATGCCCTAACTTTTTACGAATTTTGACATTTCTTCATTTAAAAGTGAGTTATAAATTTGATTTTGTACGATTTTCATGTAGTGTAGAAAACTACGGGTATTTTACCAATAAGACAGGCAATCATACCGCCATGCGGGTCGTCATATCATAAATGAGAAGATATATGAGGTCATATCATAAATAAGAATCATATCATTACCCTTCCATAAGTTTGGTATAATTAGATCATAATATCACAAGGATCACAAACTCGCGTAGGATATTAGTACCTATATAAGTTAGGATACAAGAACATAAGATACTGTCTGTAAATTACTCTACAAGTTACTCTGAAGATGTACTCCGGAAGATACGCTTAGTTTGTAACTACAGAAGCAACCAGTAAACATTATACTATCAGAAGAAGTGTTTCCTTACCGATTTGAGGGTCTCTCATCACATAGGTATGCATGCTATTATAACAAGATTTTGTGCAAAATAAAAATACAAGAAGACAAACATAAAGTGTTCAAACACAAATGGTTACACTAATGGGTCGGTATGTACAAAAATATATATATACTATATAATACGTGAACAAGTATTTATATATATTAATTGAAAAACATATTAAGGATGGATTATTTCCAGGTTGTTACCATATATTTATTATTCATAAAGTAGTATTACAAAAAATAATTTTACTACCTGTCTTAGTTGCCTAATGTAATTTTTCACAAAATTCAGATAATAAATTAGTTAAACTACAGGTAGATTCAAAGTTAAGCGAAATAAAGAGCTTTCAGCTGTAAGTAAACAAGTTGCAACAAGTTTCGTGCCGTTCTGTCACCTTTCAGCTCTTGCACGCTAAATTGGAGCTTTTATTACCTTTTTCTCCTTTCTACGAAAGACAGTGCGCTATAGCGTTCTCTGCTATAAATGTGAAAAAATGATTTTTAATGTGTTTGAAAAGTATTAATTATTATTTTAGCTTCTGACACTTCTTTTTTTAATATTGCGTAGGTACGAACACTTATTTCTATCATTCTTCGTTATTCGTATTTGTTACTAATGTGGTATCGTATTTATATACAGGATATTATATTATGAAGATAGAATAAAACAATTAACCATATGATTTTTTTATTAATATCTAACATAAACGTGATAAATGGCATGCCGTTGCCGTATCTACAAATGGCGACGGACAGAAGGCCCTTACCAGCGTCTAAATAAGATGACATGTAATGCACATTTTATCCTTTTATATTATTCACAAAAATTATGTTCTGTTTGTTGTTGTTGTTGTGCTAATAGTTTGAGCAGTAGCAAAAGAAAAGGGCGTATAAAGTATTTTAAATAAGTATCAAATAATAAAACGTACCTTACTCATAATAATCAGAGCGATAGCGTAAACGGTGAGTTGTTTAAGAAACGTGATGAAATTTCGTTGAGTAATGAATGTAAAGTTCATTAATAAAAGGGTAGCGCCCGTCCGCAGTCGTCTATGAAGTTGTAGCGGAACAAAGGGCTGCGAGCGAGTAAACAAGTTGCAATAAGTTTCGCGCGGAACTGCCGTCACGTCAACTTTTTCCGCTACCTTTGCTATTTGCGATAAATACACCCTTTTATTGTTGTTTTTTTATATGATTATAGTAGCAAATGAGTACGCAGTCCGCATGATAGTAAGTGGTGACTGCCACCCATGGACATCTGTAAGCAACTACGTATAAAACATGGGTAATATCCATCACTGATGTGTTGCTATTTCCGAAGACTAAGATGGTCGCCTCATATATGAGTGAGCTTACCACCACGTCCTTTCACGGAAACACAACTGCTTGAAATTAGTGTGGCGGTGGTATCTTCCCGGTGGAACTACACTAGTCCACCTGGTAGGAGTTCTAGATTGTCTCGGCTTCGCTCGCTTTGGTTACGTCTACCACGATCATGAATATGACTACCACGATGAGTATATACTAGTCTAAGTCATAAACTATGTCGTTCATTTGATTTGATTTATGATAGATTTATTCCCTTCCTTTGTTATCTTGTTATTTGGTTAAGCTATTACTAAAATTAATTTATTCCACCTTACCTGTTATTGTTACTTTAACTCTTTTACCAAAAGCTGCCTGGAAGGATTCGCTGTTTAGCGATAAGGCCGCCTTTTGTATCGTTCTTTTAATTTGCCATAGGTATACAAAGTATAGAAGTATACTTTATGTGTATAATAAAGAGTATTATTATTATTAATATGTGCCAATTTTCAGCAAAATCCAACCGGTAGTTTTTTCATAAAACAGTAACAAAAATACAAAAGTCCAAACAAACTTTCGCATTTGTATAGGAAACAAGTTGACTACTTCGTAAACGCGGCGCGGAGAAAGAAATTATTATGATGTATTCATATGTTTGGAGCAATAAAATTATATATTTATTATTATAATTCTGCAAAATATTTTTAGTCAGTGTATTCTGTATAATGACTGTATTTTAAAGTATATATGTTTGTATACGAAACAACAACACGTTATATTATATACAAACTGTAATAAATACCAACAAAATCGGTTAAATAATTTTGTTAAAATATTGGCACCGGGTTTCATATTCAGTTACAAAGCAATAAGTACACAAAGAAAGGTTGGAAAGTTTACTATTGTTTGAAAAATATAAATGGGAAATTTTATGGGAACAAATGTATTTACAGAGGAAAATCCCATCACAAATCCTTTTTTATTTGAACGCATCGAATACCATTATATTGGTTTGTTAATAAATTCGTTATCTGTTGAGCTCTATGTGTGTTAAAAGTTTTTTCTTTATTTTTATCCCTATAAAATTATAAAAACTAAATATATAAATTTAAAAAGTAAATACTATTTATAAAGTTCAAGGTTATAATTTTAAAATAAGTCGCTGTAAAGAGTTTAAATTAAATATAGTAACTACGTATAAGCAAAATTCAATAAACTTAAACTTAATTGGTAATTGATTGTATCATCAATGACGATATAAGCATTAATTAATGTAGAAAAAAATAGTACCTATAAATGTAATAATATTCAAATTTAAACACATTTAATTTATGATCCTACTTCACCAATTTTCCATTATCACTTTTAAGATTAGAGGATGAGATTACGGTAAGTCTTCATAATCCATTCAAGAAAACAAAATGTGCAACATAAAACCCGTGAAGTGAAATATTGGGAGGTAAATCCGTGAAATGACTATGGGCGAGCACAGGCCATTGACTGCGATCCTCGCGGAGAGCCGCCCGCCCAACACGATCCTGAAGACAAATGGCTACTTTGCATTGGGATATTTGCCAGTTTTTGCGTACATTAAGGATTTAGGTTAGTGTGATTGAACTAATGAATATACGGTAAGCGTGCAGAATTATTAATTTATTTGTACGGACATAATTGAGTTATAGTTTTTTTTTATTCATCATTTTATTTTATCGTACAACAAACTTGCATGTTGTAACTACCTATAATTGGACTTACGTGTAAATAGCAACATAAGACTTTATTTTTTCACTGCGCAATTCTCTTACATGTATTTCTGTTGATGGTTCTATAAATAGATAAGTAATTATGGCAAGTAGCCTGTTTTCGAATATATAGAAAAACACAAATTTTAATATTACTTTAAAAGTCATATACTGCATATTAATGTATTATTAATATATATTATTAATATATTCATGTAATTATTAGGCCGTACAATGGGTTTTACTACACTATAAATAATGGCAGAAGATTAACACGCAGTGGGTTTTCCCTCGTACATTTTGGTGTTTTCTCTGAGTATCGTGTCTTACTAATATCGTAAAGGAGAAAGTTTGTGAGGACGTATTTATTTATTTATTTACACTTTATTTCACCAATAAAAAATTGTAGTACAATAAGCGGGCTTAATGCTAAAAAGCTTTCTCTACCAGCCAACCTTTGGGAAGTGCAGAAAAATCGAAGGTGGTACCAGTAAAAGAAAGAAAATAGAAAAAAAAGAAGAAAATAAAGTAAAAGATAAAATAGAAAAATTAAATAAGAGAAGAACGAAACTAGAAGTGACAGTATAAGTATTGAAACACAAAATAATAGTAATAATAAATAAAATATAGAAAAGATAACAAGTAAAACCTACATTAATAAACTATTTTGACACTTGATTTAAGAGATGAGTATGCACACCTTTTTTAAAAGAATTCTTGGAGTTCATTTTTTTAACGGGCTCTGGGAGAGAGTTCCAAAGACGAATGGACTGGAACGTGAAAGAATTAGTTATAAACCCAGACCGGTGAAGTGGGAAAGCAAGAGCCAGAGAAGCTGAGGAACGGAGCTGACGCTCATGGGAATCGCAGAGGTACTGAAATCTACTTTTCAAGTACTCTAGAGAAAGAGGAATGAAAAGAATGGAGAAAAGTGAGTTTAATAAGCGAGACTGTCTACGCTCACGAATGGTTAGCCATTTAAGTTGGCGACAGTAGGAAGAAACGTGAATGAATTTACGTAGACAGTAAATGAAACGTATGGAATAATTTAAGAGACGTTCTAACCTATTGAGATGATCCTCACCTATGTCCTATTAGCACACATCAGCATAATCGATGATAGGGAGAACCAGAGTCCGTACTAAATACTCTTTTGTAGTAACCGGTAAGAAGTTTCTTAGACGGTTTAGTGTTCGTAAAGTTGCAAACACAGATCGACGTACTTCATTAATTTGAGTAGTCCAGCTTAACGTTGTGTCCAAGTGTATACCTAGATTTGTATGATGTTGTTCACGCGAGAACCACCGGTCGGATTTCACAGAAAGTCGGTACATAAGATAGTTTTTAACCTGAATTAATACATAGAACATCAATTACCTTTGTAAGCGTGATCGAAACGGGCGGAACAACGATAACAACCTAGTAATGCATAATATATGTAAGTATATAGTTATTTTCGTATTACAAAACGGATATGTTGAATGCATGTTTCACCGCGATACGTGTAGTGGAACTCAGGTGAGAGTAATTAAGGGAAAGAGTTCATTCTCCGCCGCACGTATGTCTAGCGTGAAGCATTTCTTGCGTTTCGATAGAAGGGTGTGGTTGCCATCATAGTCCTCGGGAGTAGCAACGCATCTGCGATTGATTTCAGATGGAACCCATGTTCTGTATGAAGTTGATTACAGATGTCCATGGGCGGCAGTGACCACTTATTATCAGGTGGACTGCATGCTCGTTTGCTGCTACAATCTCATAAAAAAATGTATTTAATGTATGTTGTACAGACAGTAGCGCAAGAACATTTTTTCCCCTCCTTAATATAATAATTGTAAGTAATGGAACAAATTAAACTGATATTGAACTAATGAACATAATTATAATGAGCGTTTTAAAGTAATGTAGTAGTTCGGTTGCATGTAAATAGCAATATTTTTATGGTTTATAAAGTAATAAAAACTAAATAAAGGCTTCCTCCCTTGTGTTTATATTTGTTTAGTGGTCATTTTGATCAAGTTTCCCGACCGTAAAAAATCAATTAAGTCCACTTTGCGGCGATGTTGACTTTCTCTAATTGAAACCAAACTGCAACGGGCTAATGAATTGTGCGGGTAAATTGGTTATCAGTTATTGCTGTACACGAGGTATCTGCCTTTGTCTATAGCACTTAACCCAATTTAAACAAGGGATGCTGTACCAATTACGTCTCTCTTAATGGCATTGTTTGGGTATGGATCCATACTGTCAGCGAAATATTTTATAGACAATTTTATCGTACCGTAAATTGTTCTCAACTCAGTAAGTTCACCCATAATGTCATCACTTCTGTTCTGTTTCTATTCCAAGAAACCGTAATTGATAGCTGCACTTTGTTGTGCCTACTTAATAAAATAATTATCATACCATCACGTGACGACCCGCGTGGCGGAGCGGTTACCGTATCGGTCTGACTCGCAATGGGTTCCGGGTTTGATTCCCGGCTAGACAGGTATCTTAATGATAAGTTTAGATTAAATGTTCTGGATCTGGGTGTTTGTCTATTCGTCGTGTTTATGTCCATGGTATCCCACGACATAGGAGGAAATACTAGTGTGGCTATGAGTGCAGAAAGCGTACCTAGTTGCTTATGGTTGCTAAAATGGTCGAAGTATTACCACTTTTGTCATTTACGTATATCTTTTATAGATTTATCCTATCTTAATAGGTATTTTTTGTACCTAGTATAATTTTACAGTACTTACTATAATATAGGTACTTTTTTATTACGTTTATTGTTTCTGTTTTATAGTCGTATTAATAGATGTGATATATCTAAATGAATATAAGTTATTTATTAGGGCTTTTTTTCTTAAACTTTGCTATTGAATGTTGTAGGATACGAAACATTCCGTTTATAGCCGACTAATGTTTAAATTGTTATATAATTAATTCGCAAAGTGAAAAAACAATAAAACCTATCATATCACAACTAAGAATAATTCTTCGTACTCATATTACTGTATGTATGGAGATTATGAGACTGTCCTTGCACACTAACGTTCGGACAACGGGTAACGAAGTACGGCGTCTCTAAACCAGTTAACATTGGCAAGTTATTCGGGCAGGAACTCATCAGCAATTCAAATACCTAACTACCGCGTGGCTCGCTGAAGAGGGCTGCTCTTTCACATGACCGCTTTTGTAAATTATTTATTACTGTTTGGCCAGTTCATTCGGCCGCTTTGTTTTCCCACAAACTCGGCACAAATGAAAATGCCTCTTAATAATTTCGTTCGTTGAACCTTTGTACCGTATGATTCGTTTGCGGTCGACATAAATATGGAAAGTGTCTGTTTTTGGCATGGACAGTACCTACTAGCCATGCTTTGTTATTGACTTGACTGGGCTAATTTGTTGACGTTAACATAAGTAAAACTTACTTCCTTCAAAAGGTAATATGTATTATTTCTATTTTATTACCTTAAAACCACATCGATGACTTTTTTCGTCGCTATATAAATGACTCTGGGATTTTCAACGCAACAACCAGAATCCTCTGGGCATGTTGCCCCTACGGGATAAGCCCAGGCCTTGACGCCCCTCACATCATCTAGTGATTTCGACGGTATGCGGCCACATTTACCATGGTCCTCTACTAAGTAGAAAGCATAGTACTTACTTTTCGTATAATTTTGTGCGGTGATTAATCCGAGTACATTCTTAAGGCTTTAAACTTTGTACCTCATGTAGGCTTAGGTTTAAAGTATATATTTCTCATAAAGACTTACAGTCACTTGCATGAGAACTATAGATATTTAATTTATAGATAAATCTATTCGTTGTTCGTTTAATGCATAGACAGAAACATAAATGAGGGTACTTAATGCATTTTATCACTTGTTATGCTTAAGTAATTGAATTGGCTTTGATAAAGGTTATTTAAAACGCCGCGTTGATAGCGTAATTCCAAAGTCCTAATATATTAATTTAACGAGGGTCGGTTTAATATTAATATTGGAATTGTCGAGTATTTTCTGTTGTCACCATCCATGTAGTGGATCCAATCACGCGGGTGAAGAGTCAGCAAGAATTTCAATCACGGGCGAGGCGAGTGAGACAAATTGCTTCGACTGTGTTAGCGCGCAAAGATTCTGTGTGTTGTCTTCCAGAAATTCGAGCACGACTTCAGATTTAAGAAGTAAGCACGACAATACTGATTTTCTGTAGATTATAAACAGCGACATGTTACCTATATTATTAAACTATGGATTTTTTAATCATTTGTATGCATATTACTTATCGCATTTAAATAAATATACAATCGTAATACCTTTTAATAACTTTCTAATAACTTTTGAAGTTATATGTTATTTATTATTTTACTCCAAGCATTTCAACTTCATACTCTATAGCAAACGACATGTTTAAAGACATGCTTGAGCAGCCAAACAATACATTTTCATAGCGTGTCGTATCACACTGTGTAGGGTTCCGTAGTTAGGTTGCGCGGTGGTTTTATTTACCTCAAAAAATAGGTGTGTATTTATAATATTTTGTATGTAATTATGTAAAATATTATATTATAAATACTATAAATGTATTTATAATATAATATTTTCGCACGGATGATGGCTTCCATGCCATAATAAGAAAGCGAGCTTCGTCTATGTTCTGCCGGTTGCGTCGTAGCGCCAACGGTATTTTAAAAATGATTGCGGATAGATTTGACTGTCCCATACAAAATTACTGGGTGGGATTCGTGACGGGTAGGATACCATAATGACTACATGTGTTTAAAGTATTGTGCTCGTCTCTTGTGAACCCATAGTGTTAAGTTACTAACATAGTTGTAAGTTAAATTGTTACTAACACATTAACATTTTACGTTCCGGAAATATAAAATATGGACTTAGTCTGAAACAAATGAATATTATTATTAAACACTGTTAAAGTAGGTACTACATCAATATTTGTTTGTTTCACTCTACCTACACAAAACTTATGTCACAAATGCCTACAGTTTAATTTATTTACAGTCAAAAATTGAATAACTTCACATACAGAAACTGGCATAGATAGACAGATATAAAACGCAAAAGAGTAAAGACTGTATTTATTCCACTTGGCTACAGATCTCTAAAACATACACATACACGATAGAAAACAGTTGAACGTCGTTTATTGTCGCTTACTGAAACAGCAAGAGCTCTCTGTTAGAAGATAATTGGAGATCCGTATAAGGACATTAATAACACAACAGATATTAGAGTATATGGCGGGACGGGCCCCCTGCCGCTTGTTATTTCTCAAACAAGGATGCGCTTCCCGGGAAATATTGTCAAGGAAAATTGAGGTCCTACGACCTTAATATAGATATCAAGGTTGTTGCTCTCAGACCCGACAACAACATCTCTGTCATGAATCAAAAAGATTTGATTGAAGTCGCTTATTGATGTTATTTATAGTGTCGTAGTCCTTTTTTATTCTGATTATCTGTTCTTTAATTAAACTTAGTTATAGAAATACCTACATTTGAAATAAGTTTACCTTATGCATATACGAAACACTATTCATGGAAATAAATATTTACTCATTAGCAGTAGAGAATTAAATACTTTATATTTAATTCTGTACTGCTAATTGGGTGGCTATTTTAAATAAAAAACAGTAAATACTTTTATGTTAATAAACCTTTATTAGTTGCGAGCAGATTTAATATTTTACATTATTTAACATTGAAACATTAATACTAGTTGAAATATTGACAAGTTTATTATCCTTAATCTTTTCAATTTGAACCATGTTCCATTTCTTCAATTATTTTCTCCTTAATCATAATAAGATCCCTGCGACTAATAATGATACAAGAACTTACATGTGTACATGTTACAAGTGCTATAACAGATGTAACACGCACACATAAGTTCTTACATTTCCGTATTCATATTTCTGTTTGTAGCCTGAGACTCGAATGGATTTATTAAGCATTTGCGCCTGCGTGGCGCACAAAGCAAAGCTAAATCAGGCGTCATTTTCAGTGAACCCTTAATCACACCACATCCGTTGATAAAGTGACTTGTTACTATAGACGATTCGTACGGTGTCATGTTGCCTGCTAGACACAGCTCGTATGAGGCTTTAGAGTGGACTACTACTTTACTAACAATTTAATATGGTTTAGTAGATAGCAATTATTAATGATAGAGTTAAAAAAATATATATTTGAAAATCTTAGTTGAAAATTTACACAGAAATATTGCGGATTAGAGAATTGAGTTAAAAAAAGATTTGTTTTATCGCTGATTAGAGAATATATTATAGAGTTACATTTCCAGTATTTTTTCAAATACTTATACATAAGCTGGTATAAGTATTGGAAAAAATACGCGAGAAGCTAAAGTAAACATTGATATTCTGTTTAAATCTACAGACTTTCTTTTAGTTATTCTGTGTTAATTAAATATACAACTATTTTAGTATGATTTTAGATTTAATATTACAATTAAAACAAATAATTCTTATTTTGTAATATAATTGTGTGTAGGTAAATATTTATTTACTTTTCTGTTTCGCGATAGAAACCAAATGAATATTAAAAATGGCGAGAAAGGGCTTAATAAATCGGTCGCAAATAAATTATTTTTATAGACTTCGAATGTTTTTACCGAGTTAAACGTAAAGTTAAATATATGGTTATTTACTTGTATTATTTAGATTAATTAATATTAAAGCCCTTTTCGTGTACACCTTAATCATAAACGAGCAACTGGCCATGTCCTTTATTCCCGAATTAATATTCTGAATAAACTGCTAGTTAAATGTATATTTTAACTTCACTAACATACTTTTTTGGAATTCCTGAGCTAGGATAGCTTAGACAGAAAATATAAATGAATTCCGTGAAGTTGTGAGATAATTAAATAAACAAAAAAATCACATTGAAGCTTCAAAGACAGAAATACATTTTCAAGGAAACTTAGTAAATGTAATCTGATAAAGTCGTTCGTGAATATTAAAATATACGAACAGAATAATTAGTTACGTCTTCTTGTTGGAGTAATTTGTATAAGAATTGAATTCTGCATCTTATTACGATTCCCTTCTTTCTAATTTGTATTTTGAATTAAATTTTTATAAAACTTTCCTATTGGCGAATACCCTTGTTGAAATTGAGTTTGTCGCATGTAAGATAATTCTTTTCTTGTTTTACTACCTAACAATTTTATAAAATTGATGTATTACTTATTTGATAACGAACTCAGTTGTTTTTTTTTCTTGCTTGAGTATTATTTTAAGAAGTGTTCTATAAATAAATATGTATTAACGCATAACCAAGTATTGAGTTCTTACTGCTACGGCGTAGGCAGTAGGAGGTCGTAGCAATTCTCTTAATATGCTTGTTATACCAGTATAGAGTTTTACAGTAAATACGATTTCACATTTGTTCTATGGTCTAATAAATAAAAAATTACGAACATTTTTTACATTTACTTTACTTTTATAAAAATAATGAGGAAGGTGCCATTAAGAAATTGTTTTTACACCAAAGTTTTAAAGAAGTTTTGAAAAATCTTTGAAACAAAGCATCTTAATAAAGTCGAAGAATAAGATCAATTTATTGTTGAAATTAATTTTGACGGTAAAATGTAAGGGAAGCAAAAGCGCGCGCTAATTGGATTAAAATTTTAGCACTCCATGAAGCTGTGAGTATTGATTTTTGATTTGCTTCTTTGCTTAAGAATTCTGAGAGTTTAAGAAGAATCTGGTTAAAGGAACATTCAATTAACATTAATTTTGTATGTTAAAATGATAAATTTTAAATAATTTTTTGTTACACTATGGAAGTAGCTAACCAACATGCTGTCCACGTGATGGCTAGTGACCACTGCCGGTCATGACCTATGTATAATCTAAATAAGATCAGAGACTTACCTGTGTTTAGCCCTTGATGCGTTCATAGGTTACATAATATTTATCCGAGGGTGTTCCAGCCTAAACCAGCTTGGAACTCGTCAACCCATTAGTGTCTCAATGCTGGGCACGGGTCTTCTTTCAGAATGAGAGAGTTATATGCCATAGTCCACCGCGCTGGTTAAGTGCGAATTGTTGGACTTCACACACCTCCAATAACTCTTTTTTTTAAAGAACTCTCGGTTGTGTAGGTTTCCTCACGATGTTTTCCTTCACCCAAAAGCAGTGATAATTTTAATAATACACACTTAATTTCCGAAAAATCAGTGGTGCGTGCCTGGGTTTGAACATCGGACCTCCCGATCGAGAGGGCAAGTTTCAGTCATTAGACTATCACTGCTTTTATAGATGGGTGCGTTAAGGAAGACATAACTATTCCGTTTATGTATTCCTTAACAACCCCTTGAGACATAGCACTTAGCACGGAAAGGCTCTGTAATGGGTCGATAATTAATATAAAGTGTGGCATTTTATCAAATAGTATTCATATTTGCAGCATAGTAATTTAATATTACGCGCAAATCCACTAAAACAGACCGTAATTGTCCAAATATGCGTAGCGTGAGAGAAATTAATCTGCGCGCCAAATTGTTATATGATTGCACATCAGCATAACAATGACAGGTAGAGACCTATTCTACACGTATTATAGATTTCTATAGTATGCAATTCAGTACAGGAGGGTGAAATCGGGCGGCAACATAGATACTTCTATAGTGATTTGATATTTATTTCATACTACCAATTGAACGTAAGTAAGTATAAACTTCACGGACTATTATAACGACAAATGAGTAAAACACTAGTAGAAAATTAACTATAGTAACTATATTAATATTTATACTCATCAACAGATATGTTTTGACTGATGTAAAATGGATATAAAAATGTTGTAAACAAAATGCTCGATCGGGTACGAAAAAATACAAGAAATCTAGATTATCATCAATGGGCACGAATGTCTCATTTAGCTGCTGTTTCACATTTTAAGAGGTAATTGAAATAATTAGTCATTGATTAATTGGTCATTTTATGAGGCAACTGATCTAACAACGTACATTTGTTAGCTAAGCAAAACAGAAACGCTAGGTGATTCCACAGGGAAGAAATCAGAATGATGTTGGCGAGGTTATGAAGCATGAAAAGTTATATCGCTCGTTCATAATTAATAATAATATTTATTTCACGATCACATAGTTTTATAACGTTTCCATAAATATGTCGTGGAAGCGATGCATTCAAAGATTGGCATCCAACAGGTAAGTTATATCAGATCCAATCCGGGTTACGGAGCCAACAGAGTGCTAGTAATATTTGAAAGGTCAATAAACGAGCCAAGTTTTTAGATGAAAAGCGAGCCAAGTTTTTAGTTGATTCAGCTACGATCAGCAGCAAAGTTACGAATTAAGATCTAAAGAAGGCAGAATTTCAGCTACCACTGCCAAATAATAATTTATTTTAATAAACTCGATCGTTTCTTTATCTTCTTACTGCTTTATATTTTTTTAGGTTGTTTTAAAGTTTATTAATTAAAGTATTACCAAGATCTTATGTTGGTAAACTATTATTACGTATATCTAATGTAGTTTGTAGAATATGTTCGTAGAATTAATGTACCAAGCGCTCTTATTTACTGGTAGCATCATTTTATAAACAGTTTTGAAAGGAATTATATTTCAATTTAAATGTGTTAATTTATTGCTGTTATTACCTACTATGTATAACTGACTATGTTTCGAAAACAGTAATTTTAAAGTAAAGCCTATATTAATATAACTTATGATGTTATTAATAATACGGAAAACAAAGGTGTAACGGAAGGTATCTATTGTATACGTACAATCAGAAAAAGTCTGGTAACAACAAATGGAAATCGGAAACAGTATCGTCCAAATAAGTATCAACTTATAAAGAGACATTTATTGTTAATACCAGTATTGCAGAACATAAAACAAAGTTCGGCTCCCGTCATTGTATGCCGGTAAATCGAGTTGCCAACATAGGACCCGATGCGGGAGGCAGGCATGCCTGCTCTATTTGCACACGTTTGAATGTCATTGTCAGAGTGCTAATTGCCTGCGACTGCACTCCCCATGTCGTAGTCGGCATTTGCATGTATTAAAATATTTGCTTCATTTCCGACACAAGTAAAATTTTAAGATATTCACCATTGTGCTGCAGCTAACAGCAATGCAGACATTTTTCACGCTATATTTTAATTAAAAAATGGTGAAAAAATAAGGAAAAACGTGAAAAGTGCACGATCACTAACTAGGAGAGATTTTCAAACAAAGGACTTTATGCGGGTTCAGGGAGTAGAAAATTCTCAAGACACTTGAACGTTATCGCAAAATGCATAAGGTAAATCACAATAGGGCATGTGTGTGGTATTTTAAGTCTGTTAATTTCGTTCACAGGCTGCGAAAATGATCGTAAAAAGGAAAGGTTGGCGGCTCGGACGGGAGAGGGCGCCCTCGTCGCTGCCGCAGCTTCGAATTAATTTTTCCAGGCAGTTGAGTTCGAATGTGCTTCCGGCTTGAGTTGCCTCAACTCGAAAGCAAACTTTTCGTGTTTACATTACTTTAAATTCTTTTAACTCTTAGCTTTGCTCGCAATACTTTGCATAGTATCATTTGCAGTCTTTATTTATTTCTACTTTTAAGAGAAATGTTTTTGCTCTTTCACTTGAAGAAAATTACACTTCAAACACTTGTTAAAATTCCCCTCCGTATTTTTCTGTAACTTGTTAGAGGCTCACAAGATGGCGTACTAAAAGTTCTTAATGCACGTTATTTCCCTTTGGATTTTAGGGGCTGTATAATATCATCTAGAGGTTTGATGATTTTAGTAAAAGCTTTGTGGTAAACCGATTAAAATTCCTGTATGGTATATAGCGAATGACAGATAAAGATGAAAACCATTTCCGCTTTAATATCGAGCGACAAAATTGCCTTTAACACAGGAAAACGTTATGCCAAATATAGTTTGGCGACGGGCTCTATCAAAGGCTAATTGCTCAATACTATGAATGAAACCGGCGCCCCTGGCGTCCTTTGGTCTCTCCAGAAATTAACCGATGTGTACGCTGGCGGAAATATGACATTAAAGTACTTATGCCATTCAGACAAAAAGAGAAAACGCTGTAACATCAATTTATGTTAAATTGACTTCTGTTTGAAAATGCAGTCGCAAATAAGTGTAATAAATACAGGTTACTTATAATTAAAACAATTTTAGCAACGGAGTCCTTAAGCGTGATTTACATGGCCATTATCTATCTTCTCTTCTTTTTCATCAAAATTATTAATCACTTATCAGTCAGCATTTCTTACGGACGAATTTAAATAAAGCGTCTGTTTGAACTATGGAATATATTGCGTTGCATACGATGTTTTCTTTGCTTGCCTTTATCCAAAAATATAATAATGATATAATTATACCAAGTAGATTTTTCAAAATGCACTTTAAAACTGAATCTTTAAACTTAAGGCACATCGTACCGATAAAATCATCACACATTCATGTAAATGATTATTAAGGTAATGTCTCCAGAAGTGTTTTACTAAATATAACACGTATTAAGGCACTAAGTAAGCTCTAATTAAAATAATATATGGCGTCGAGCACTCCCCGTGATTACGAGTGAAGCATCTATTTATCAAAGCGCTTTGTCAAACCAATTATTATGAACTCAGTATTAGTGTAACCACTATGGAGTACCTACCTAAAATAATATTATATCTTATCAGACAAAGTTAATATAGGTACAGTGAACTTCCACAGTTTTAACTTGCAGATAAACTTTATTTATTTTACTTATAGTACTTAATTAATGCGTATTTAACAGGGTATAAATACTTATACCTTATGGTGGTATAAATACTTATACCTTATACATTATATGATCAGTAAGTACTTATACACCCTTACTGGTCATATAAACCACCAATTTCAACGATGTTTGATTTAAGATAAGGCTATAAATTTAAATTATATGAAGTCAAAACATATATCATATTATTTCATAAATATTAATACGTATTTTCAAATACATTTATTTTATTTAATATTTCAAATGTCATAAGATACCTATAATAAGTGACCTATATACCTAGAAAACGGCATACGATACCTATATAAAAAAGAAGACTAGCAATCAAGTCTAGACATCCTAAACGCGTGCACTTGACAGTCAACAGCAAACATTATCGCTGTAGTTAAATGCGTCAACATGCAATTTCACTTTCCAATTTACAAGGTAGCAAGGCTTTGTCGCCCTCTGATTTTACGCCTTTCAATTAACCAGTAATCATACACGCCCCGGAACCCTTTCATTAACACTGGTAATGAGTTTTCACCCTTCGTCGAATAGTGGACATCGGAGCTTTCGCAGACTACCCCCACGCCTTATTTTATCTTTTTTTCCTCCATCCAGACAGATCGGCAAAAAACGGTTTATTGAGTAAAGATTGCTTAATTGAGCCAGTACGGATTGCAGAGGTCCTTTTTTAAATCGTTATTAACGGAAATTATTTCCTGGCTTTGACTGCGTCGAATCCATTTTTTGTACACGTAATATTTTAAGCAATGTAAGCCAATGATTTTTTACTTTATTTCATTTCAACATAGCTAAATAGTTTTTGTGATTAATTTTAGTTTTAATTATTTCCCTTATTTTCGGATACTTGCTTAACAACTATGTTTACAACATATAAAAATACAATATGATTGAAATACAATCTTCTATTCTATGTATGTATCTAACATAAATGTATTTGAAAAAGGTGATAATATTTGTAGTGTTCGTTTAGAATTAAAACAGTTTGAAATGTAAAAGTGCACGTCTCATAACGCTCGTTTAATACTAAATAGTAAAGGTAGTGTAGTTAGGGTTCAGCTCCATAATTAAACCAACTCGCCTATATGCTGTTGTTAGAAAGAGAAATTCAAAATTAAAAAAAAATCCCTAATCACTCCATTTAGCGTCCGAAGTTTACGTCTTCAACTGAGCATCAAACTAACTCTTACAATTCTACTGAAGTCTTCAGTGTACAGAATATTTAATAGAAAAATACTACCTATATATTTACCTATATATTTTATATATTTATATAATACCTACCTATATATTTTAGGGTATTGGAGACCCCATATTTTTAACACTGAGTTGCCTTGCAACAATGCTTGTATTATCTTAAAAGTGCAAAATATATGTAATAAAAGCACTTATTCAAATTGAGAAAATTGCTTCACTTGGAAGCGTTGGGAACTGGAGTAGAGCACCTCAAATGCTTCACGTTTTGCACGTCTCATACGTGCAAAATACCATATCTAAAGAACGAAAATGTTAATTAAGCCAAAAAATACTTCATTTCATTTTATTCGGAACGTTGTGGTTAAATTTAGCGTATTCGTATCTGAAGTAATTTTAATGACCACATAAAATAAGAAATTCCGAACGAAACGACTGAAAGCCAAAAGGTCGTGTTACGATTGAAGCATCCTCATTAGCAGTAATGGCGGCTAGAACTGTCGATATCTGAGACGAAATAGCGCAATTAATATTGGGGTATCCTTATAGATAAATCGGTATATGTATAGTACATAAACATGAAATCAATTTAGAGTCTGCTTAGGAAATAGAGATAATATTTTCTAAGAATGACGAGATCCAATTAAAAGTTTTCGCAGACAAACATGACAAGGGTTAGTCGGCATACAAAAGTTGATATATTTTATTGTTATACTAAAGGAGCTTACCTAAACACGATTTTCTAACAAGAAAAGTTTAGTGTGCTGTAAATTTAATATTAATTTATCGTTTAATCGGAGGAAATAATTGTAGAATCAAATACTTAAGGTTAGTGTCACATTACTTTAAATTTAGCATTTGATGTTTTTTGACTTTTATTGTTGTTAACATTTTAAACGTTAGGGTACTTAGCGTAGACACTGTTCCTCTACATTTACGTGACATAACATAATAAGTAGTTAAATTATTCATACTAGCGCAGAGTCAAGCCCTCTTATTCATAAACTATTAATAACAGTGTTATTCCTATTTAATGTTTCATCCCTTAGGTACACATGCTAAAATCCGTTATATTAATATTTTACGCTTTAATCAAAATGAATATACAGAAGTACCTACTTATGTTTTGTGACGTAAATATATGTAGGGTAGTGATGTAACGAATGTCATTATTTGCGCATTCGCGAACGCAAATGCGAATATCCCCTACTGACATTCGCAAATGGTTTTTTTTTATATTTATTGGTATAGGGGGCCAAAGGATCTAGGTTTGACGGACTTTTTTTAGGTCGCCAAACTGCAGTTCGATTTCAAGTTTGACAGATTTGGTGAGCTTTTTTGCAAAGCATTGCAATGTAATATTACACATTCATATCACATTTTTTTTGTCCCAAAAAAATCGAATATTCGAAGGAATGCGAAGGAATATTCGTTACATCAATAATGTAGGTACAAGCATCACATAAATTAGGTATGCAAGCCTCTTACACAGCGGCGTCATTAATATTGAACCTATAGACTCCAGTTAAGCGATTAATAATCTTGAAGTGCGACCATTTAGATGGATAGGTACCTTCGAGGGTAACGTATGTGTATTATTTGTACGTCTTATTCGTTACTTACACATACGATGGGGTGATTAAGTATATATTGTTAATCACAGGTATTTACAAAATGTTAGTATATCTGTGCTGCTCGAAATTATACACTGCATATAAATAATCATAAAATTTGTATATTATGAATAATTGGAATACTTGTTAGCATAGGTAATTAATTACAAGGTGTAAGATATTTTTGTGCGATATATATTTTAGAGGTGGTCAAACTATTCATGGTATGAATGTGACAGCATTTCCTACTACCATACGTAAACTGCCTTTTAGTAGGGCCAGGGTTTTAGATTTAACTAGTGATGTGCCAACTCGAGATAAACACAATTAGAGTTAAAAGCACGTAACCCGAGTTAACTCGAGTCAACTGGAGTTAACTGACAGTAAAGCGACATACCTTTTTTTGGTCCTCAAATTGGAATCAGTATATATAGATTTCACCAATTCGCACTGTCCACCAATTCGCACTTGGCCAGCGCGGTGGACTATGGCCTAAACTCTCTCATTCTGAGAGAAGACCCGTGCCCAGCAGTGGGCCAATAATGGGTTGATGGAATATATAGATTTGACGCTTAAGAATACCCAACTAGAGTTACAACGAATTCAACTTGAGTTAAATCGAGTTAACTTAACTTGAGTTAACTCGAGTTGACCATCACTAGATTTAACGCCGTGAATATATTATTTGTGAGGGTTTAGAATAGTGTTAAGGAGTAGCGACGCAACTGTGTTCGACATCGTTATATTTCTCAAAAAGATATTTTCATGAAATAACAAACAATTAAAAATAATTATCGTTTATTGTGAACAATGAGAACAATTCAGAATAAACAAAATGCACACGATTACAAAAGAATGATACACAATTTATCATGTTCTCAGTCTTTCCACAGTATAAATTGACTGATTTTAAATAGGCCTATGAATGAATACAAATTAGAAATTATTACTTAATATATTGCATACAATTTTCGGACTGGAGTTGTCTGGATATTATATAAGAATAATAATATTAATATTATACAAAATGTCAAAGTTATAGTTGTTTTTCATAATTTACAAATACAAATGGTAATTTACAAATACTATTGGTAGGTTTACAAAAACCCAAGTCCTATATCTAACGTTAATATTACGACTAAACTACATAACAAATGTACATGTTTATAAAGAACTTATATCTAGAGTATAAAGATGGATAATGAAATACATATTTAATACCCGTGATCAATAAATAATAAAACAATACGTCTTTTTTTAGGGCAAATATGCTTTGTAAGTTCCGGTACACATAAGCTTAGGGCTAACGTCCACCATCCAATATGGAGAACGCCGTGCAAGTCTTTTAAATTAATGTAAAATTGAAACGAACAGCTCTTACTCACTTGCGTTATTATAGCCACTGGCTAGGATGTAAAACCTACAATTACCTGATCTATAACAGATAACAAGTATTACATTTTTGCAAAATTTGTAGTGTTTTACTTTGTTTTATTCAAAAAATAAGTTAAAAAAACATAGGTTTTCCTTCTTCTAGTCGTAATTGAAAAAAACTTCTTACTGCTAATATTCTTCACATAACAATGAAGTTATAATGCAGATCAGTTGTTTTACAGTAGAGAAGAATGGAAGTTAGTAAACCCATAATGCCCTATATGGTACCGAAATAAATTTGTGGTTTTTGGGGACGAAACCCTTTCGTGTACTTAATGTCCATGCAAGGATCGCTTATGTTACGGCTATTTTAAACAAAAACTGACATAATTATACGAATTCATGTATATACATAACATAAAGTGCGTATCAAATGATAAGGTTTTTAAAATGTCACTGAACCATGTGCGTTTGGCATTATGAATATACGTGTACATAATAAGTGTCTCGTCTATTTAAATCCTAAAAACGCCCCAACTTTTGATGATAAACTAATTGAAGTAATGTCTTACTTTTGTAAAAAAAAGTACAGCGTTTTTTAGCGAAATATTTTAGTACTTGGCATAATAAATTTGCAAAAGTTTCAGATAATTCTTTTGAATAAAATGCCCATTACCTTACTTTAAGTAATATGAAGCTTCATTTTCCTCTATTATATATTTTTGTAAAGACGAGAGAACTATTTCATCAAAAGTGGACGGGTAAAATAAAGTACATTTCTTAACTATAATGTAATTTGTAGGTAAGTATTCTCTTTGGCACAAATGTCAATCTTTATGAGTATAAGATGCCTGAGTTTAACTTACAAGATACTATTTGTAATTAGACCGTAAAAATAATTATTTACACATTTACATACACAGAGAATATTTTTATTCATATAATAATATAAATGCCATAAATTTGACTTAAAGATGGAGTGTGTTATTAAAAATATCGATAAAATATATTATTCTCAAATTCTCAAATATCCATTAAATAGGAAGGAATATAATTTATGCCTCTTTATTATATTAATAATAATACATTCCTTTCCTGGGAACAGCTCTCCTCTCTGGGTATGAGTTTAGGCCATAGCTCCCTATGCTACCTTACTGAGGATTGGTAGACAATTGATAGAAGAAAATACATTTTTTCTGAGAACATCGTAATAATTTACTCGTAGGTTTCTTTATCATATTTTGCTTCACAGTTAAAGCAAGGTTTTTTTCTATAACTCGTAACGTCGAAAAATCTACCATGTCATATTTACATGACCACTTATATGGGTACGTAGTGTGTCATGTCACCCAAAGTTTGAGTATTGTTCCAAAAAGCCGCTGTTTCCTCTATGTGCTATTGGTTTAATTTATCATTATCTAAGTTGTAATACACGGCCACAGCCATATTTTTAACACCTCAATACATCATTTTCACCTTACTAAATGTCGAGAGACATAACAAAGGAGATAATGTTACAGTTATTAAAGTTTTGTAGGCGAATTTTACCTTATGGATCAACATATTCTTACAAAAATTAAATAATAAAAGTATATTTATTTTAAAATCCTCAATTTTACAACTCTGTACTCATTTCAGCAGCCCTGGAAGATTTACCGACGTTTGCAGACAACGATAAGGTAGAGTTCACCGTGCTAGTTGTTTCATGAGCTGGGTTCAATTGCTCTGCAGCCTGTATTCAATTAAAAATAAGTATAAACTATACTGGAAACAATATGCTGGAAAAAATATATTTAGCTTCAACACAACATAAAAATTAGCGACAAACAGGTGCTAGATTACACACAAAACGTAAAATGTTTAATTACAAAAATAAATTACATATTTAGAAAATAAAAAATAAAAGTAACCAGTGCGTAAGTTAGTCCGTGTTAGTTTACAACTAATTAAACCATCCACAACCGAACCGCATGCAATACACAAAAAAACAGAACACAGATCCTCCGAGCAACCGGGAGGGGACACAGCGTGCTAACATTCCACTACTCCACGGTGAATCCTGCGTGCCTTACTTACTGCGTGCTTTCTATGAGAGGTTTTAGAATAATGTCGAGTGTGTTGTCGTGTCGGAGATGCGCGTGGTGGGCGTGGGCGTGGGCGAGTCGCGCGTGCGTTCGCGCCACGTTCGCGTTGCAGTCGCGCGACTCTCGCGACGGCCGCGCGTACCGCCGCGCCAGCGACCCGCTCTCGCCGACCGTTATGTTGTTGTTGCTAGCATGTCTCTGCGTCCCAATTACACACGCGCGTCAAACTACCGGTGCACATACCTTTTTACATAAATACAATGACGACCGAAGTATAATTTATAGAACAGACAAGGTTCGTCAAAGTAATTAAAATATATCTAGTCTGGTAAAAGTTGTTGTGACTGTCTCTTACGCCGTTCTTTCTTTTTAAAGAAATTTTAAGATACGAGTTGCTAAGTGCAACAATTTATTAAAAGTCTAAAATAATATGTTTATTATGAAGCTTAACGATAAAATTTAAATTTAAAATGTATAACTGTACCTAAGTTTATTTAATTATTTTGACAATCCTCGTTAAATAAGATAATGTAATCAGTATTCCCAATATGTGTTGCAATACAATGTACATACTACATCGGTGAAGATTCCATAGAAATGCAATTAACCGGAAATATTTTGATTATCTAAATAAAACCATTTCATAAAGTAATAAAATCTACTGTAACACCATAGAACATCGCAAATAAAGCCCCCTAGAAGCATTTAGAAACTAATGGAAATAAAATACATATGGAAATAAACATCATGACTACTTTTCTAAGATGTCAGTGTATTAGACTACCCTACGATGGTACTTCAATATGAAGGTTACATAAACAAAATATTGTATTAATATGTAGATTTTTTAAGTACATTGAAATTGTCACTTTTTTGATGTAAATATCGATAATGGATTTAGAGAGCAGGTAAAATGAAATTTGTATTTGATGAATTACGTTATTGAGCAGCCTGTACACGTTAAATTCGAGCGACCCAGAAACAGGAGCTGCGGATTAGTCCGACGGCCCTCGCGAGCCAATTTAATCCCCAGATTATCATTTTACTTCTTAACAAATACTTTCTCGTATTTCGCAATTTATTTCAAAGACGTACCAAATCTCTAACACATTTTTAAAAGAACAATGATTAAAAGTTAAAATTTTCCTTAAACGATTCACCAAACTCTACATAGCAACACCCCTGTTGTATTAAGATTTGGTTCATTATAGCCGTAATTTGCCTAACAAATGCATAGACATAATCGTACATACTATGTAAGTCACATAGACATCTATCATCAATGGCGAGTATACTCCATTTGGTAACTCAACCATCCAAACGAGGGCTATCGGATCGCGGAAGTATGTTAGAAAGCGAAGCGCCCACTCACGAAGAGAGAAAAGCCATCTGCCGGATGCGGGTAGCGGGGCGGGTCACGCGGGCGGCGCGAGGTGGCGCTGTCGCTCGCGACCGAGAGCAGCGAGCGCTGGGAGCCGGACGCGGGTACGCGCCGGTTGGGTACCGGCGGCCGCCGCGTGAGCGCGCCCGCGCGGTACGGCCCCGCGCCGCCCGCGCTGCCCGCGCCCGTCCACCTACTCACTGGCACTGCTGAGCCGCCCGCGCCGCACTTGGCACTGTCGCTCGATCTGTTGATCAGTGGCGTCATCATCAAGGTTATCATTACTATCAACGTAAGCAATACTATCATCAAGTTTATCTAATCATTACTCTCAGCCAAACGCATGTCTCGCATCACTCTACACTCTATAAAGGGAAGGGACACCTACACTGCATATGGACAGTTCTTTTTATAATATGCAAGCAGCAGCATGCAGTCTATGCGATTGTAAGTGTTCAATGACATCAATAGACATCAGTGAGCAACCCCAAATAAGATGAAAGTGTTGTCTAACAGTGAAATAATTAAGTCTACCTTTTCAAAACTTTTAAACTGGTATACAATGGCTTAACACTGCTGTTACTAGAATTAAATTGATGTGGTGAGTGAAATCGCAGTCGACCCACAAAAGTTTGTACCACCAATAATGTTTTATCGCTATTATCATCATCGAGGTCATCATTACTCTATTACAGTTAGCATAGGTCAAACGTATACTACGTTTGACCTATGAGAGCATCCGCCTAACCAACTTTCGTGACTTTTTTGTAGATATACAATTTAAATATCTACCTATTTATAAACGTTATTGGCTGTATTGATGTTATTGACTGTATTGATTAAAAAAAAAATTGTTTGCGTAATTTTTAAAAATATTTCGTAAGGCCCGTGCACTTTTGTAGTATAGAAATAATTGTTTGGACTTTACTTCCAATTTCACAAATTTCTACATAAAAGAATTTAATAAAAAGCTATGAAAAAAGTTTCTAATTCAGAAATGATAAAATGAAACTTTCGTAATATGTAGCTTTACTAATTATAACGATGGATTAGACCACACAAATAAAGTATAACAAATCTAACCTCTCCGAAGAGTACGCGTAATCTTGATCAGCTCCTAGGCCGGAGTCGGTGTGTTCGTGGGACACGCGTGCACTCCCCGATATCAGCTCTCCACTGGAGCTGTTGCTGTTGCTATTCGTGACGGGGCTGTACGGGTTGTTATTATTCGACACCGGAGTCACGCTACTTTTGTAACCATTATTCGACAAAAAGTCTTCCCCAGATCTCCCCATCGTCTCGTCGTAGCTCGGATATACACGCCTGAAAACATCCCCGATTGAAATTACGATGATTCTTAAGAAGCGTATAAAATGTTGAAGGTAAAACGTGAAAATGTCATGCAAATTAAAAATTGTAACGTTCTATTTCAAGTGGCACTCAATCTTATGAAAAGAACATAAGCCTCGGTATTTATTTAAGTCGACGGTGAGGGTTTCTTTTAGGTAAAAATATCCGCATAAATGTGTACATCGAGCAATGTTTTGTGGATTAAAAGGATATAATTGTGAGTTCAGACCTTCCATGTTTCTCGGAACTGGTCCTGTGAGTGCTGAGCGTACTCGAGCTGGATCTAAGTGATCCTTGATTATGGCTATCGTGGCCACTTTTGCTGTGAGACGAAGAACTCTTGTCTCTCCTAGCTAATGACCCGTGTTCCGCTCTGCACGAAGAAAAGTATTATTAAAAATATGAAGACATTTTAAAACGAACTACAAGAATATTATGAATGTATAAATCTAACAATAGATAATTAGCATGTAGGTATATAATTAAGTTTGCAACTTCAATTTTGAAAGTGAAGACAGGATTTTGTCTTATTTTTTTTATAAATATTTATTTTATTAAAATAATCTCAGTCCATTGTTTCTCAATTTTATTATATTCTTCATTTCGAATAAGATATTTTAAACTGTAAGAGCAAATGTCGATAAAAATATAAGACGTTATTATGATTTCTAATTTTCTTTGTACAGTTTTTTAAATATTAATATCCAATTTTATTAAATGTTTTAAAGCTATTTTACTCACGTAGTCTGATTATAAGTAAAACTCACTGTTTATGCTTCGATGATGTGCGAAGCTTAGTTTGCCGAGCGTGACTGGTTTGTACGACAGTGTACGGTATTTCCTTAAGTTGCTCTTCAGTCATTCCTGCAGTGTCGACTAACGAGAATTCTAGATGTTGTTTCAGTTCAGTTGGTAACCATTTCTTCTCATTCGGTGATCCGGATCGTGACCTGCTCGAGTGTAGTGTAAATCAATATATTGATACTATCTCCTGTCTTTAAAATAATCGGATTTATGCAATTACTGGATGGAAACCCGGCTTCACTCAGGTGTTATGTGACTCTGTTTTAAATGAAAATTAGTTGTTACAAATTAATATGTATGAATTGGTTTTGAACGAACTCAAGATGGCTTCCGGGCGGCCATTGTGGTGACTGTCGCTTGCAACATTATAATTTAACAAAATACTCGACAGTCTGAATTTTGCGGAATTATGTTACCAACTCGAAATCAATATTTTTTACGTTTTATTATTCAGGTATGGTTTCAATCGAGTCCATCGGTACACCTTGACGGAATTACTAATACATAAGATTGATTGACCTTTTTATGATAGTTTATAAAAATGTCGGCAAATGTAATAAGCACATTATTATGTGTAAGAAGTATATTGAATTCAATCGTAGTTGTTTTCCGGACAACACCAAAGAGAGGTACACATTATCATGAACGTTATTGCTACAAAGTTTAATCCAAAATCTCAAATGTGGCTTAGAAATGTGATGAATGTTCTGAAATTTTAGATTTATGTTATTATAGTTCAACATTGTAAGTACTAGCACAGTATTAATATCATACTAGAAACACTAATCAACACAATGCTCGAATTATTACGTACTTATTTACATGCACTATTTTATTCATGGACAAAATATGAAAAACATATATTTATTAACAATGCAGTTGTATTAGGATTGAGTAAACAGAACCTATTTACAAACTACAAAATACATTCATTCATTCAATATTACAAACCCCGCAAACAGGCAATAAACTCCATTGTTCAGCGAGCGTACATATTTATGCGAAATTCCACAACAATTGTTGGAACATGTAAAACAAGTAGGGATGACTATTTGAAGTCGATTAAGTGGAAAATCGATTTTTTGACTGAAAACATCCAATTTTTAGGTAAACGTTACGTAATGAATCAATTTACTCGTCGTCCAACATCTCGCGGCACGGAAGACGAGTGACCTTTTTTGCCTATTTCTAGAGCAGTAACAAAAATGATAGATGATTCTGCGAATCGATTATTTTGACTTCGATTCGAATCGATTTTGAAACCGATGCTCTTCGCACAGAATCCACATCCCTAAAATCAAGTAAAAGCAAATACAAAATGTGTTTACCGATGCTTCCTGTGCCTGCGAGGCCGGTGTGATGATCGATGCGTGCCGGTCTCCGGTTCCATTTGCGACCGACGGACACTTGCAACCTATGTGTTCGTAGAATTTAATTATGTTTTGTTGCTTAAATCAATTGTTATTATTTGCCATTAATAGATGAAGGTATAAGTTTTATGTAACGTAGATATGTGACATTTTACAGATGGCAAAAATTATTATAAGATATAGGAGTTAAGAGAGTTTAGAGAAAATTGAGAGAGAGAGAGAAAATTGGATTGATTTATTTAAAATATTTGTATAATTAATATAACTAACAAAGATGCAAAATTACATTAAAGTAATATTTTTGCCTTTTTACCCGGCTGCTTAAGGACGTAATTTGTGAGACTATTACACTAATAGATATGGGGCAGTAACATCAAAACCCAAAACCCTAAGATAGATATTTTGTAAACTTTATCCCCTCTCTCTTATAAAGGGATCCTAACTTAAATATACTTGCAATGGACTTCTAAGGTTTCTAACGAATTAAGTACATTAAAGAAGCTATGCCAATTAGACTCTTAAGTGTAACTTACTTGGACGCCGCTCCCAACGGTCGTCTGTCTTAAAACTTCCTTCCATTGCGACTCTGAATCGACTAGCTCGTACTCCCTGAAAGAAATTGGCCCATTAATAACTGCTGTTTGCAAAGAACATTACGTCTTCGTTTTGTTAACTCAGTCGCGAGTGGTCTAGAGTATAAATTAATGATGTTTTTACACTGTGATTTTATGAAACCCGATTAATGATTAACAGAATGTGCATTAAAGCGAGATAACTGTCTAAACTTTTAACGTAAATGAACATCGCAATCAGTGCAATCAATGAGGTTCGAACACGAAATTTGTCATACGCGTCATTACTCGTTTTGATGCTTGTTATTTTAATGAAGTATTGTTGCCGTAAAATCCCGAATGATAATTTAAATCAATAAAAAAGTTCAAATTATAAATGAAGTATATAATATAAAGTGAACTGCAGGGTGCAGTTGAAGTAGGTGCCGTACGAGTATGTACAATTTCCAAAACTATACATTAGGAATATTTTACTAATCTTCGTACAAGGGAGCATTAAAGTATTACGTATTGCAATTTGACGAGAGGGGTCTTGTCAGACGTTACCATGCCTTACAGGAGAGGTAGTAGTAGGTAGGAGAGGAGGTAGGGGGGGGGGGTGTTTTTATTTAAGTATAAAACTTTTTTTAAGTAAAATACGGCCACATCGACTTGCTGTAGGGAGGGAGGGTCTAAAACCCTCAAAAATTGCGTTATTTTATACTTGAACGCTTCCCAAGTAATACACTAACTTGGTGTCAGGTTGTGAATCGTCTCTCTCCGAGCCAGATTCGTGCTTGTGTCGCGAGCGGTGTCGCCGGTGTCGTCGTCCCGAGCGGCCGGACCCACGAGACAGCTCGCTCTCCGCGTCAGATTGCTGCCTTCGAGAGCGGTGTCTGTGTCTATGGATACAGGCGTAGATTAATTTCACATTTTTGTCATATATTGCAACCATATATATAACAGTATAATACTCGTGAATAAGTGTAATAAAATATATATAGATACTGCATAAGCATAATAATCTCATATCCATTGTTTGCTAAGTGCAAAATCTATCAAAATGTCGATTTAACTACTATCAATATAGTCCGGTCAAATTAGACTTAAAATCAGGGTAAAATTACATTAACTCGCAACAAGCTGAATAATGGTACAAATGTTAAAAAGAGAAAATAAACAAAACTTGAAAGTTCCCCATCATTCCCGTTAATGGAAAAAAATATCGACGAACTGGGCTAACGTGATTTGGATAAAACCAACGAACAATCCGATCGTCCAGATACTAACTAGCGGTTTGACCGCGAGTCGTTTGAGCTATGTCAGTCCACGGATGCAGAGCGATGGCGTGGTACTAGCGGCGGCCGGATCGCTGTGGGTGACGCTAAGTACAGCCCACGGCAGGTTGGCGCTGACCGTGTCGAGCGCGGTTGCTCGCCCAGACCAACGTAGTTTGGATAATGCTAACCAAAAATCTGACTATCCAGATACTAACTTGCGGTTTGACCGAGAGTCATTAGAGCTCTGGGAGTCCACGGAAGCAGAGCGGTGGCGTGGTACAGGCGGCGGTCGAGTCGCTGTGGGTGACGCTGAGTATAGTCCACGGCGGGTCGGTGCTGACCTAGTCGAGCGCGGGGACGCGCCCGGGCCTGTTGGCTCGCAGCCGGACATGTCGCCGCTGATTCTTAACCTGTGTGGTCAAATATTAATATTCAGCAAACTATCAACTACTTTAAATAACTATCAACTACGTATTATATACTACTTATGTATTATTAATATATACTGCGAACACCGAAAAAAGGGAATTTGAAACCCTCAAAAAAGGAGCTTTGACTGTATTTAAAAGTTATGCCCTTAGAATCTATGAAAAAACACGTCTGAGTTATAACAAAATGTGTCCCAAAATTTGCGAAGCTTTGTTAGGATATTCAAACGAATCTACACAGAGTAAAGCCTATTTTGAATAAATTATTCTTTTTTGTACGACAATACTTTAGCAGTCATAAAGATGAATGTAAAAGCTAGCGCAATTGACATTAAATAAAATTTAGGTACATTTGTTTCAACTGTCCAAAGAAAGAAATAAGAAACAAACACTGATACCCCTTAAATATTTTTACCACTTCTAACTTACTTAAATAAAAAGAGATTAATGAGTGAAACATTTGACAAGAAAATAAAAGCACTTACGAGTTAGGCCTGTGTACTGAGGTAGGTTGTTTCATTTCCGGAGGGCAGTCTTTTATTCTCAAGTCTTCTAACTTTGGCACTGAAAAACAACACTTTGTTAAATGTAAGTACAAAAATGTTTAGGACTTCCTTTTTTCCATTAAAATTATCGTTTTTGATTGACGATTAATGTATTTTTTTAAACATAACAGAATCCATAACTATATAAATTTTTACTTCCTTAATACATTCATCTATTCTTAACTATTAATAAATTACTGACTGTTTATCTATCAAAAGATATTATTATTATGACTCACAATACATTCGTCCCTCTGGTCAAACCATATTCTAGATAGCATTTCAATAAAACTGAAAAATTGCATAGATAAGTACTAGAACAAAACCTTACTTTAAATCTTTTCCTCGTACATTACATAGATTCACAAAAACATATAAGAAAGCTGTCACTTACAGTCGTGTAACGAAGAATAGGACATGTGTGGGCGCGATATACGCCGAGACGGCGTCCTTGTGAAGGTGGGCGGCGGTCGCGGTCGCGCGCCTTTTCCACTGATAACAGAATTTATTGTTTTAAGCCAAGCCCGTGAGGCATATATCAGTACAAAGTATAAGAGCATACACAATACGATGTAGTACAACATTGTAACTGAGTGTGGTTGCCGGTTCACATTTATGAGTCCTCGGGTGAAGTGATGCGTCTGTGATTGACTTCAGATAAAACCACTGTTCTATATGTACATGATTACAGATGTCCATAGATGGCGGTGACCATCGGGTGGACTGCATGATTTTTAACTACTTTTACTACTTATTTTATTACAAAAAGAAACGTTATACGTGGAATTAAACAGGTTGTATCGGCTTTAAGTAAATATTTAAGTAGTGTTTATTAATTATTATGTCTATAAATATATCATGCACAAATCATCCACTAAACGTGAAAAAGAAACAAGTTTTATCTTAGCAAGGGTAACCTTTGTTGGAACAAAGCCTTAATGAGATTTCAGATAAAGTAAAAGTTAGTTATTACATTACTTAGGTTGTCAAGAAGGATTTTTGCAAAAATATAGTGCCTTCTAGGACACTTCGTCCTTCTTATTCTGTTTGTACATCAAGGTCATAGTAATAACATGTATTCTATTGTATAGGAAGTATAAAGTTCGATATACATATTTAGTGAGTTACTTAAAGATTTTGTAATGATAATCTTAGGTCATCCAGTAGAAACTTCAATTTTGTAAAGGATAGGTTGGAGCAAATTACGAATCCACCTTACTCAGGACGCACACATGTATTTAAAGTAGTGATTATAAAACGGATATTTCATATAAATAATGATAAATAATTTATTGCTAAAATCATAGGACAATTATTTATTGAAAAAATATTAAGTTCTTTGAATCAGAATATAATAAAAAATACCTTGTCCTTAACCTAGTTCCTAAAGAAAACATATCAGCCGATGCCGGTGATGTCTGCTGGAGGCGAAAGAACGTGTGATGATCTGAACAGCACCGCCATAGATGTCGGCAGGCGGCCCGCGTAGGAGACTCGAAACCATACGTTGATGCTTCATTCTTTTAACAAAAACGTGTGAAAACAGCTTTAGCTAGCTCTCGTTACATATAACAAGTCTTGCGGTTTTATTCGAGTTCAAAGACCTTAAATGTAAAACGATGTTCCATTATTATAGTAAGAGAAATATATAGTTTGTTTAAGCATTGTCACATAAAAGACGAAATTAACTTTAATTATGCAAAGGCTTTTTCTTATTTTGCATCGAAGATTTATATTAAGAAATCTTCGATGATGATTCATGATTTTTTTTAAATGATGTAGGCTGATATCTTCTTTACTAAATAATAAAAATGAAATTTCTTTCAAAGTTAATATTTTTAATAACTCCGTACCAACAATATCTTACGAAAAAAATATACCTACGTTTTATTTTAATGGTAAATCTGGGTGTTAAACAGAATTTTGATGTTTATTATACCTTCATAATTAAAAAAAGTAATGTAGCATTTTATAAATTGATTTCAAAAACCTTTTGTTTAACGCTCAACAAATTACTTCATTTTTTACGGAATTTTATTATTATCTGGTGTATCTGGTTAATTGGCCTAACTATACTTTTTTTCATATATATTATTTCTTTTATCTATTACTTTTCCATATCTGAGAAACATACTTTGATTAAGCTACATTGATTTAAGTATAACAATACTAAGTAGCTTGCTTTTAGTTACTGTGAATTTTCATTAATATTATTCTAACTTCTCACACCTAACTTCACATACCGCAAAAAATGACTATATATCCTATTTTAGCTTCTGTAACGAGTAACGCTGATATTTGAAAATGGTTCGTATGTTTTACGTATCGTATAAACCGAAATTATAAGCGTTTACCTACAAAAAAAACCTATTCCCACTTCCACAAATATTTAACATTTAGTTTTATAATCCCAAAGCTTACTTTAAGAATAAAAAATATCGCCTGCAGAGATTTTCCAGAATAGTTTTAATAAAATTCAAAAGCACATGCAGTAAGACGGCGAGGTTCGGCGGAGCGTTATCAGGCGCGCCCAGAGCGCTGTAAATACTGTGCTCAGTTCTCGCGACTTATCTATAATTGCCTGCCTACGAATGTCTTTGAGGAAGCAGCATACGGTGGACTCTATCTTGCACTGCTATTCAAAGCCCATATCAGATGGAATGAACCAAACCGGGAACAGGGTCAAGTGTTTTGTCCGATTTTGTTCCGAGCTTTGCTTATTTGCGGAGATTTCTACTTTTGTTTAGGGTACGTAATATGAAAATTTGGCGAAAATGCTTTGCGAATAATTTTAAATTATTGCGTAATACCTTGTACTTTTTGCCACTTGGTTCTTGCCAAAAGATACTTTCTACTTCTTTACAGCATTTACAAAAATAATCTTAAGGTTTTTGATCCATAAGTGGATCAAAAGCATAACATTTAAACAAGTTTGTTGGAGTTAATAGTTTTAAGTTGGTTTGTTCTGATAAGAGGCTAAGGAATGGCAGAGTTATGTACTAGTAAAGTATTCCAACTTAGTCCTCGTATGTATATTTATTTATTTTTGTAGTTAAAGTTTAGAAGGTAGTACACGACTAGTGTATTACTAGACGTATGTATAATTTATCATATATTTATGTTTGTAGTTAAAATTTATAAGTTAGTATACAACTAGTGTATAAATAGACTAAAGCAACATACTAAATCATAAGAACGAAGGCAAAACAAAGTATACACAAACTTGTGTACATAAAGTAATACCAACTGAACTTTATCAGAATGTGACTCACATTTTTATCCGCGACACGAAGCATGAAGTATCGTCCCTTGTAATAAAGTTTGGACACGCGTGGCCAGTAATAGTTGGCCACAGTGTGTTTCCCACGAAGGAGCAACAGGCCACTTGGCGCTAGTCCCAAGAAATACTCCACGCTGTCTTCGCCCTGTATCAAAGCAAATAAATTCCATGAATAAATAAAAATTATATAAAAATACTCATATATTCTCTTTGATCGTTAAATAGGTTCAGGTTCAATCAGAAATATCTCCTGAACCATGCTGATTAACAATCATCAGCCCTTTAATATTCCACTGATGAGCAAGTCTCTTTCATCGAATAAATAAGATTTAGATCATAGAGTACTTTAAGTAGGTTTCCAACGTTTTAATATCCTTCATTATTAGCATATAATCAATGTCTTATACAGCTATTTCTGTATAAATTATTCAAAGAAGCCAGAAATTCATGCCTAAAAATCGAATCCTATGTGTAAGTTCTAATTCTACTAACAATTAAGGGATTTTTACATTTAATGCCACAAAATTATAACCATAGAGTAATTAAACCGTCTTGTGAATTTCAGGCAATATTTTTTTTCATAAAAATAAATAACAATTAATGTTTCCGGCATCTGTGAAGCATTTGCTCACGTCTCTTTGTGCACATACGCATTAGGGGATGTTCACATTTGCCAATATTATAATAAGATTCCTTACATCACTAATATAAAACATTCATCAATTAAATTAACATATTTACCAAAACTGGATGAAGGTCGACGCCGTACATGTCAAGCCATTTTACTTTGTCTAAATAACTCAATTCTGCCTGCGCTGGTGAAATGCCCCTGGAACAAAATAAGATTATAAAAGCAACATATAAAGACTAATTTAATTATTATTATTAAACATGTGTACCTATGTGTGTATAAATGAATTATGCTTGGTACCTTTGAAGTGTATTCGTGAACATTATTACTGTGTTTTTAACTTTCTAAATAGTGCCTTCTAGGACACTTCGTCCTTCTTATTCTGTTTGTACATCAAGGTCATAGTAATAACATGTATTCTATTGTATAGGAAGTATTAAGTTTGAAATACACATATAGTGAGTTACTTAAAGATTTTTGTAATGATAGTCCACCAAGTCACACTTGGCCAGCGCGGCCAGCCTATATCTCTCTCATTCCGAGAGAAAACCCGTGCCCAGCAGTGGGACAATCAGGGGTTGAGGAACTTTCTAAAATATTTTGGGTTATATCTCTATCAATTCCTTCTAATAAATATACATTTATGGGTGTAAATGCAAGAATAAAACGGAATATTTTAAAAAAAACAAAAAAATGCTTATAAAATGTGCGCTCGAGTGTTGTGCTTAATTAATAGGAGTTTATCACAAAAGGCTAGGCGTTGAATAATCTCTTCATCTCGGAGACCACGCCGGTTCACTTGCTGTCAAGTGGGTAGGTAGAAGGTACACATAATTTGCATGTAATTGCGGCTTTGTCACGCCAACGGCGCAGACTGCATCTTTGCATAGTTAAAAATTCATTCAATTAAACTAAGGTTTCCAACATTTGGTTTTATTAAGGATTTATGCTTATAATCAAACTGTTATAAATTTTCACTACATAGTATAAAACAAAGTTGCTTCTTACAGTCTGTCCCTATGTACATATGCTTAGATGTTTAAAACTATGCTACGGATTTTAATGCAGGTTTTTCAATAGATAGAGTGATTCAAGAGGAAGGTTTTTAAGTATAATACATGTATTAGTAGTGAAACACTAATAATTTTAGATTTTTGACTTTTAGGTGGAACGAAGTTCGCCGGGTCTGTTTTTTTTTAATGAAAACGGCGCTATGAAAGTAGTTTTCGGCGCTACAATTAGATGGCGTTGTACCCCTTTCAGAATCACGCTACCGATTTTACTTGATAGATGCTATAAGGACGTAAGTTTGGTTTATGTGAATAATATAGGGTGCAGTGATTATTTAATCGATTTTTGAAAAAACATAAGTCCTTATTCCCCTACGCTTAGATTTTTCGGCCGTTGAGCGCAGCGACCGAATCTAGAAATTCCGAAACGAATAAACCTAACACCCGCCACTCCGCCTACCATGTAGCGCGGCCGAGCGTTCGTTTAACGTGTATGTATATGGTACGACAATACGAAGCTCGAACGAGTCGAGACGGCTGCTCGGAGATCGGACAAATATGTAAGCAACTGTTTGTGAGAAAATATATAGTATTAAAGAAAAAGACTTGAATTAATTTCAAAGAAAAAAAATACTGCATAAATAAATAATTATAATGGCTATGCAATAACTTTACCGCGGCAGTCCCCGAGTAGCGCATGTTTTTTTATTATTATTAAGTTTTACTTCTGCCGTTCGCATACATAATTGTTTGTTGAAGGTTCCTTTGACTAGTTAGTAGTTTTAATAAGTACGGTAGTAGTTTTGATACGCTACCACGGCTCAAATCTTGTCGATTCTATGATCCCTGCTTAATTCCTATGGGACATGAAGTCCATAACCCTGTGTAATGTTTCTCAAGATATTACGATTGATTTGATCGACTGTACGTACTGTAGTGACTACTGATGTTAAAGAAACAATCCACTTCGGTATAATACGTTAAGAATTTTCAGGATTACGCAACAAAGAAAATTAAATATTCAAGAAGATCCAATTAGGCAGCCTAAGTGCTAATTCTTGCATACGCTCCTATAAGTGCACAATCAACTTTATAACACAAGAAGGCTTATGCAGGACTGTCTCAAAAGTTCGTGATAGTTGGCTTCTTTAAATTAGGCGAGGAAGGTGGCAAAGTTTAATTTCCGGGGGAGCGCCGCCGCCTCTCAGTGTGAACTGCGTCTTAAGTCTTAATTCCTGAAACTCGTTGTTCTGACACCAGCTGTAGACAATTTTACGCGCCAAGTATGACATTTATCCGGCACAGATTATTTATATGGAGGAAAATAGAGACAATTACCGAAGCGAATTGTTAACTTTTAAAAATACGAAAACTTTTTGTAATCATATGGTTGTTTTGTCCAGGTTTATTTAGAATGTGGACCAAAATAATTGCTCTACATATTAGTAGTTAAAACATATACATTTTAAATGTTTCAAGTACTAGAAACTAACATACATTTAATTTAACTTATAAATTTAATTGTAATTGAATAACTGGAACTCCGGCTACGTCCTTCGGATCTTAATTTCATTAAAGTCAGAAGATATGTACGTAATTATATTTTATGTGTGTATGGTATGGAATTAGGTGTACCCAGCGAATGCGTCTCTTAAACGATAGCAAATATGTACATAGGGGTTTAAGCCGATTACAGGAAACGGTTGGTAACGTTAAATCGCCTTACCAATATAGAACGTAGAATATAAAATGTAATACAGTAGCAAATAGAGTGGGTATATTATTTGCTAAAGTAATAAGTACATATTTTTTTGTACTTGTAACACAGTAATTAAAAATTCATCTACTTAGGGCACTGATATTTATAATGGAATAATGTTACACTCAGCCATAAATACGTTTTATGCGATTGAAGTAGCAATCGAATATGCAGTCCACCTTATGGTATCTGGTCACTACCACCCGTAACCGTAACCCGTAGACATCCGTAACCAACATTACCCAGAATAAGTGTTCTATCTGAAGTCAATTACAGATGTGTTTCTACTCTCGAAATCTAAAATGGTCGCCTCATATAAATGCAGAAATAGGTGTAGCGGTAACTCCTCGGCTAAATCACATAAGTATTTCACCCTGCAAAGTTTATATGGCCTCTTGTTTGTTCGTGATATGCAAATTAATTTCTACAGTTATAACATACTAAGTATCCACCGTCGTTTCATTCAGGTTTAAAAGTATTCGCGAGGAGCGCGGAATTTTACATAGCCTGACGATAATGTAGACGAGCTACTAAAAATAATCCAACGCCAAACGCAAAATAGTCACTGTCGTCTATAGATATTTGCAACACCAGAGCAATGTCCAATGCATCGTCGAATTTGATGAAGAGCTTGTTGAAGAGAACTTTGTTGAAGGGCCCCGTGTCATAGCGCCCCGCAATTATCTCCGGAGGAAGTTAATTCCACATCTTGCATGTATACTAGGTCACTTACGTTAAAGTGCGGTGAATATCAGCAGCTCGTGCCTCCAGCTCAGGCGTTTGGTGTGCCAGTAGCCTGAACTCAGAAACGTAGCCGGGCGCATGTCTCCGCGGGTCGTAGTCACCCAACTCCGCTGTTAAGATAAAAATAAATTAACAATCCATACAACAGCTTTCCTTAGTAAAAATTTTACTATAGTAAAAGATGCGAAGGTCTTCAAATTTAAATCCATAATTAATTACTATAACCCTGCGTGGCTCCCGCGGCGTCGGGTACCTTTTGAAGGTTTCCCCCTTCAGAACAAAAAAAATAATAAAAATAAAAAATAAAAAAAGGATATCTACGATAGGAAGGAAAAAGTAGAGTCCTGTAGAGCCATTATAGGGTGATATTCTGACGTACTATAGATGGAGTAATAATGACAAGAAAATTTAAATAATTTACTCTAAATTAGAGGAGCAACGACCATTTGCCATTGTTTTGAATAACTACTTATTACAAAAAGATACCTGTATTAATCATGTTTTTAAATGAAAGAAGTATCACTGGTTGATGTATGAAATTGATACTTGTTCTTAAGTACACACTGAACTACAAATAACAGTAAGTTTCTCGTGTTACGGTAACATCTTGTTTTCTTACTGTAACGTAATTAACATCGAAACTAGTGAATCGCTTTGGGAACAGACACCTTGCATGCAGCGGACCGAAAACTTAATGAACAAACAACTAATACGGTAAATGACATGTCCCACCACGAGCGAATATTGCTGGAAACATTTCAATCAGGAGTTATGAAGGATAAACCCAAATTTTTATCTTCATCAACCCATTGCTATTTCGCTGCAACGTGTCTCCCCTAAAAATAAGACGGGTCCAAGTGTGGATTGAAATGTCCAATTTTTGAAGGTGGTAGAACCAGTGTAATTCGACCGGGGTGGTTCCACCGCCACACCTATTTCCAACGTGAAGCATTCATTGCATTTCGATGGAAGGCTGTGGTTGCTGGCACATTTTTATATGAGGCGACCATCCTAGTCCTCGGGAGTCGCAACGCATCTATAATTGACTTCAGATAGAACCTATGTTCTATATGAAGTTGCTTAGAGATGTCCATGGGCAGCGGTGACCACTTACCATCAGGTGGACTGCATGCTCGTTTGCTACTTCATTATTATAAAAAAATTAAAAAATTTAAAACTTTAAACACCCTTGACATTTTCTTGTTAATAATCTATCAGTCGTATAGGTTTCCACATGATTGTTTTATTTGCCGTTGAATTTAGCTACAATTAATTTATATTTGAGTTCGAAATTATATGATCTTTTATATGAGACAAAGAGTAAAGATCTTTTATATAAAACATTTGTAAAAATAAGTTTTATGTATTGCTAATATACTATGTCTATAGTTGCTTAGCGAAAAATATTCTTAACAAATAACACTGAGCACTTATTCTATTGACAACCAATATTTTTATTTGAGTCAAATTGTTATAATAGTGATATCAAGCTGGATATCGAGACTACCTACTATTAAATTAACTTAAGTGGTGCCCTCGAATTCCTACACAAGACCGTAATATAAACCCTTATCGTCTATTTAACCCCCTTAAAGCTCGAACATCAAAAAACCTTTCTTAATAGGTGTCTACATTACAAGTTCGTCTGTTATCTAACTTTAATAGTACTTAATGGCTTTAAAAGTTTAAGTTAGATGATGATTAGTTAAAATTGAGTAACCTTTTGCTTCTTATTAGAGAATTACTGTATAGTAGCAAAACTTTTATGTAAATCAAATTTAAAAGATTTTTTAAATATTGATTATTACGTGGTATAAAATACCTGCTTTATTATTATAATATTATATATCAAAAATATTATTTAAACCAACAGCTTTTCGTTTAGTATCTTGCGATAGGGAAAGTTAGTTATTTATATGTTTGTTAGCAGACCCATTGTAATGGCGACCCAGTCTTTAACAAATTGCAATTAATTTAGTAAAGGCGAGTAAACCCCTGTCCTAACCAAATAAGGGGATGACACAGCAAACACTTGTTATAAATGTATCTAACTCGGTATATTGTAGGAAATTGTAGTACTATTTATCTTATAATTTCAAATTATCTATCTTACAATATCTTTATATCTATATATAAAAAGATTAACTGACTTAACTACTACACATCAACGCACACCCTTAACAATTGTGATTAGAGACTTGAAAATATTACACACTTTTATAGTGAAAGTGCGAGAATATAAGATATTTTTTGATTTTACGTCTAAAGGGCATAAAAAAAAGATAAAAATCGATATTTATTATGCAAGTCCACCAATGGTGATGCTTACTTATTGAATTAATAATGGATTTTCTAGTTTGATGAAACCGATAATCTGTATCATGTTATCATGTATCACATCTATTTCTAGCGAGAAGCATTTCTTGCGTTTCGATAGAAGGATGTGGTTGCCGGCATACTTTCACATGAGGCGACCATCATAGTCCTCGGGAGTAGCAACGCATCTGTGATTGGCTTCAGATGGAACCCATGTTCTGTTTGAAGTAGTCCATGGGCGGCAGTGACCACTTACATACCATCAGGTGGACTGCATGCTCGTTTGCTACTTCAGTCAGATAAAAAAATGTTAGGTAAATCAACCCCTAAGAGAATAAATAGGGGTTAGAAGCTTTGAGCTTGACGCTCAATGAAAATTTGTATTTGGCTTTGTGTTGACGTTTTGTTCGTAAACAATACATGTTGACGAACAAAACGGGGCTATGTTCAGCATTGGATCTCAAAAAAATATTTTAGATGGATTATATTATGGTTTGTGCGAATGAAGTCGCGGGTTCTGCTAGTTAAACGATAAACAGAAGCACTTTCTACATATCTATACTATACATTTGTTACGTATGATAAACCATCCGTGAGATGTTGTTAGTCATTAGATAGAGAAAAGCCTAGGCTATTAGAAGTGAGATAATTTGCGCGTTATTACGAAAGTTACGAGAAAAAATTACAGCATTACTTCTAACGTAAGTCTTGATATTATGGCTGTAGTAAAAGTATTATTATCTTACTTAGAGATTGTAAAAACTTTAGTTCAACTATGAGCGGACTACCGCCACTGCTATTTCTGACTTAAATTTAGCAAGTGTCAAGCGCTACAGTATGCTAGTTTGATAATTTTACTTAGATAGACTCAATCTTAGCTCAATCAAAGCTTTTAGTGCGCTTTAAGTTAATCAAAACTGGCAACGCATTTACAGGTGATTGTTATTATTGTATATATTTATTAGTTATTATTATATACTATATTTTATCAGTAGTACCTCAGATTTGACTTTCGCTTCATAACCAGTGGTTTTCTGAAAAAATACCCAACCTTACGACGTTAAAGAAAAGATAAATTACCTACCATATTTTAATAGCTTAACTAGTTACTAACTCAGCAAAAAAAAGAAAAATGTTATAATAAATAAGCACGAATCAGATTTTTTCTAAAGTACTATTAATGGTAAAATGTCGCTGTATGCTTGTTTGCTATTATGTGTATTTAATCTTACTACATTCTACCTAAAGACGTCCAACAGTTGTTAAACAGTGTCTGCGTCATTAGCGACAACCTCAATAAAGATGCTAGTTCTACCAAATGTCTAATAAAATAGAAATAAGCGAGAAAATCCCATGAAAGGCTCAGAAAAAACTATGAGTAGTGAGAGAAACTGTCAGTCGTTTCCCGCCGTATATCTTGTTGTCCTCGGAAACCGCAACATCTGCCATACGAACGAATATGTGCGTTAGAGGGAACATGTGTTTGACATTTCGCGTTTGATCACGTCTTGATATAATGGTAATTTGAATGTGCAATATGACTGACCCAGATAATTCATTTTTATGTTTTTCTTTTATTCGTTAAGTGGAACTAATGTTGGAACACACAAAGGCATTGTTATCCTTACTACGTATTAAAGTTTCTAAAAATGTGATGGGTTCAATTTCACCTCTATGCCCAAGTACATTGCAATGAAATTGTACACTTCGTCACTTTGTACTTATGTCAATTTCAGAAAAAACACATGGGCATACAGTTATTTCACAATATCCAAAGCTGTCATTTTTAAAGGTTACCCACTAATATTTAAATCATCAAACAATTACAAGACCCGTCCGAATTGATATATATTTCAATATTTATACAGGCCATTATCAGATACGTAGTAAACGTTTAACCATACATATAGTTTTATTGGCAAAAAATTCTAAGTCTATGTGTTTATCGTAAATGGTCTGACTACAAAAAAACTTATAACAACTCTATGTCGCAGATGACGAAACTTGTTTAGGTACTGGACATAACTACCAACAATCGAAACTTGTAGTTAATGCTCTGAGCGCACAAAAAAGTATAATAGCTTAAGTTATACGTTTCCTCATGATGATTCGAGTCATTATCTTGTCACAGACCCCTGTTATTCTCCTTGAGACCTCGATCGTACCGTGATGCGAGCGTATCTACAAACTTTTGTCTTGACAAATATAGAACTTGTTTGTCATGGTGTTATTTTAATATAAGTTTATGTCGAGGGTTATTTTTGTTACTCTTGTAGGTACGAAGGGACTTGCTATAAATTTCAATAACTATATTTAAACTCCCCTGTTTCCGTTTAAAGCTTTTTAAATGGATCCAAATAGACATCAAAGGCAAATATAAATTTAGTTAACAGTGCAGTACCACATGCACATTGAATTAATAGATGCATATACTCGCTAAACCAATAAGCCCACCGAGTACTACGTGCAATTTCTAATTGGAAAATTGTATTATAACATACTTGTTTAAATAAATCGTCAACAGTTTTATAGCGGTCTGTAATAATAATATCATTTATTTTAAGACGGAAAGTTATTTTTTACTTTTGTTGCTGACACTTTTTAAAGATTTGTGAATCATATACATATATTGTTGTTGTATAAAATTATAATAGGATGAATAAACTAACTTACACAGTTTAAAATAATTGTACACATAAGTATTCTGGGTCATATTTAATATAGATACTTGGGACTAATAATAATACACCCAGAGCCCTACTTTTTATATAGGGTAGAATATTGTAAAGGGTTGATCGACTCAGTACACCTAAAGAAATATAGGGGAGAAAGCTTTGTAAAATCAATGCTTGCTGATAATTCCTAAGGGAAGAAAAGGGGTCATGTGACCGGCTAATGAGCTGACCTCTTATGTCTCCCTACATCCTTAAGTACCCACTACGCATTTTATTACTAACAAGAAAAAATAAAGCATAAACTTATATTTACTTAAGACATTATTTTAATAATAAGAACGCAAATAAGTTTTAAGGTGTAGAAAACATGTAACGCTCTCATACGTTTAAGAATATTATGGAAGAAGAACTTAAATGCATAATAGTGCAGAAATGTTTTCCTAAACCGTCAAAGCATACTTACTCTTTACGGATAATAATAACTACACAAAGAAAATTGAGGTATGTATATTGAGAAATACATTTTGATTTGCCTCTTTACAGCGAACGGCTTACTATTATAATACAATTAAACGTTTTAAATGTTTTCGTATTCCGTCCATATCGATTCATTATTATAATAATTATTAATACCGGGTAATTGGGGTATATGTATTACCGAATACATATACGCCAACCAGTTTTTGTTAGGTATGGTAGGATATAATATGCTTGAACTGCGTCGTACCGTCGCATTGATTGACTACGTCATACAAATTCTTAGGGGTGAGCTGTACAATTTCTCAGTGCTTGAGCTGATCGCGCTAAATGTTCCTAACGACTACATATGGTCGCGACGAAGGAAACTGTTCGCAACACCTAGGTGTACTCTTGCTTGTGAAGGAGTAGGGTAGAATCAGATAATACCGGTCAGGAGGTAATACCGGTCAATATAAAATCTCCTATCCTTTAAATCAAGCAGCAATATTGCTGAATAGATTGGCGGCTAGTAACCAAATAATAGACGATTTTGGCCTCCAAGAGCTGTACTTCGCAGGACGGCATATGATTATTTTGCGAAGCTGGGCAAATGAATTGGACTAACGCTGTAAGGTTTACCTAAGCATGTAAAAATGTTAATAAATAAATAAATAATAAATTATTGATTTAAATACGGACTGGACGGTCCTATACCTTTAATATCAGTATATGAACTGTGCGATATCATAAATATGCATTCGATTTCTAACATTAGTTTTGTTCCATGAATAAAACACATTGCATTGCATATTTAAAATTGCCTTCGTATTAACTGTACTCTACATTTTTCCAACATTGCAATCTCGGTAAGAGTTTTTTAATACATGCACACATTTGTTCTAATACCTAAGTAGGTCACATACTCGACCTAATGAAAATGTTTACTTTATGTAAACCATGTTGCGTCATTTACTACTTCGATATAATTTTTCATTTCTTAATAATTTATTTTATACAACATTAAAACGTTCAATATAGACAACGTTTTAATGAACCTTTTACGCAGGGATTTTAAATATTTTGATAAGAATCTTATCCGACGGCCACAAAACATTTCGTTCAAGCGTAATTTTCTGGGTGCTAATAGCGCTGCATTTGTTTTTATCGTTAAGACATTGGATGTTCAAAACTCTTGTATGTGTCCGATCTTTTTTTTTTGTTTTTGAGTGGGAAACCTTCAAAAGGTACCCGACGCGTGGGAGCGACGCAGGGTTATGTGGGATTTTTACCGCATTAAAATCCCCCCGGTGGCCATCCTCGGCGCTGAAAAGGAGGACTCCGGGATCTCGAAACGACTTCAACCGAAATATGTGTCCGATCTTACTTATAAATAGTGACCGACCGAAACTTTTGTTTCCGCCATCTTCGGCCAAAAAAAACACCTTCGGCAAACCCATGTGTCAATGTTTTGGCCGAAGACGAAGGTTTGCACCAAATTGAAGAAACTGGCATGAATGCACGACACTGCGATAGAAATGGTGAAGCGCAAGGTAAGCACGCACTCAGCACAGCAGTAATGGGCTTGCTGCGATAACTGTTCAAAATTTACATTATTTGAAAATATTGTCAATTTAGAAGTTGCAAGATATTTGTTATCAGAAGTTTTTATGTAAAATTAATGTTAATCTTTATTTGTTAAAGGTTTTAAGTCGTTGTAATGTTCAATATTGACAATTTGAAACTGATTTGCTTATGGTTTTGAAACATTCGGCTATTACTTCGGTTTCGGCTTCGGCTTCGGCTGAAGTTTGTACCAACATCAGCATAATCGGCTTGGAACCAAAAATCGACCTTCGATCGGACTATTTATAAGTAAGAAAATTTTACTGATTGCAGCACCAAACGAATGATTCCTGACTCACTGATTAGAGTGCCAAACGCGAATCGATCGATCGTGAATGGTGATGGATGTCATCATCATTTTAAAGTCATTCTCTCTCGATCTCTTAGTAATACGGCACCTAAATCGGTCAACGGTAAAATGGTTCAGTGTACATCAAATATCTATACTTAAATAGTCTACACTACAATTGCAGAAAGCGAACCATTGTAAAATTTATTATCGATCGATAATATATTCATATCCACCTTAAAAATCATCTCGATGTGTTTACGCAATACAATTTAAATAAAGATTTCCATCATACGATGACATGATCAAAATCAGAATCAAATTAATACATAATGGTCCTCGTAATATATATGTAGGTGCGCGACTAACATTCTCATTTCTCTCTAGATATGTATACCTATATGGCATGTGCTCAGTAAACAGCATTAGTTAAAGCCATCACACGTATACCACTAATAACATAAACACATAACATTCGGAAATTGATTTCAACACGGTGGACCTCAAAGCTGTATCCAATGGTTTCTATCATACATTTCAACAATTTAAGTCAGCAGTAACTTTTCACATTTATATTGTGGTGTGTAAACTAAGGTGGTGGACTAAGGTTCATTAATCTATTCGTATCCACCTCAAGAATCATCTCAACGTTATTACGTGCTGCAATTTTACAAAAGATTTCTATGTAGTTGCAATGACATAAAATTTCAATCAAATTAATACATAATGGAGTTCGTAATATATATAGGCGCGACCAATATTCTGATCCCTCTCTAGATATGTATACCTATATGACATGTGCTCAGTAAACAGCATTAGTTAAAGCCATCGCATGTATACCACTAAACTACTAATAACATAACCACATAACATTCGGAAATTGATTTCAACACAGTGGACATCAAAGCGCTGTATCCAATGGTTTCCATCAAACATTTCGTCAATTTATGTCAGCAGTAACGTTTCACGTTTATATTGAGGTGTGAAAACATAAGGCTATCTACGCATTAGGTAAGCACGCCGTGCAATTGGGATGTTCCACATTGAGCAAACTATTGCATTATTTTAGCTGTAATAGGCCTGTAATAGGCCTGTGTTTAGTACGAGTTTATTATATTTTCTCAAAGCAATTATTGATCATGTATTCGCCCATCATTGCAAAGTACCTGCATTGATATTTGGTATGATGTGGCTCAAAAAGATAATGTAATCATGTAATGTAAATTGTATGAGCGACAACTGAAGCAGTTATTAATTTGAGGAAAGGTAATAAACTCGTAATAAGGCCATTAGTATAAAACAGTGAATTGAAATGGTTATCTCTTTTATGTCAATTTTGCGTTGCCTAATAACCTCAAGTTTATTATCATTATATAAGTAACTTTTTGTGATATCGATTGTAATTAGTTATCTACTTAAATAGATAAGGAATATATGAATATTAATTCTAGGTTTACATTCTTTTAATTCTCGTTTTAATATCAGTTCAATATAATCCAGGATTAATAACCAAAAATACATATTGCAAAATATTTTATTAGAGTAAAATATAGTTATTTCCAGAATCATACAGATCATTTCAATATAAACGTTGCAAATACATTGCTTGCACAGACATTAAACAGTTCGCCGTCAACGGTTAGCAAAGTGCGTTCACGGCCTACGGAACATGTTTGAAAAGACTGGCCGCAGATGTTTTATCGATCCTTTCAACGTAAAATGTACACAAATGGGACAAGGGCAGCCCACGCTATAAAAGTTTTAGAGGTAAACCAACTTTTCTTTTGTTATTTTATAGGAAAACTATTGGTACACTTCTGTAAAAGAAAATGGGACACAAAAGTGTAAACTTACATAAAACTTACGTAAAACTATATATATAAAACGTGTTACATAGATATACGATATACATACGAATAGTCGTATAAAGCTAACAATGTTACATTGAATAAATAATGTAGTTTAAACGAAAACAGAAATTATCTTCAATATCTATAAAGCTTTGTTTAAAACAGAAAGTAAACATAAAATTGTAAATCCATAAAAGTTTAAGTGGCATAACCCAGTAAATATCACTATAATGCCGATGTCTCGTGTATCACATTAACCCTCGTTGATTTTGACCCGAAAATAAATAAAACACTGTAATCGTAATGAAAGTGCACGAAACACTTAAATGGCACAAAAGTATCATTAACTGACAAATAACAAACAACGAGTTCATTAACGAGCATAATGCATTCGGGATAATATTTTGCACTTATCCTTTTAATCTACGCTCAATTGAAACTAGTAATGTGCCAACTCGGGATAAACACAACTCGAGTTAACTCGATTTAAAATGCACGTAACCCGAGTTAACTCGAGTTAAGTACATGAAAGTAAGGACTGTTAAGTGGCTGGACTTTTTATCTTTGGTGGTCATACTTGAATCAGTATAGATTTTTTTATCTGATTGTAGTAGCAAACGAGCATGAAGTCCACCTGATGGTAAGTGGTCACTGCCGCTCATGGACATTTGTAATCAACTTCATAAGGAACGTGGGTTCTACCTGAAGTCAATTAGAGATGCGTTGCTACTCCCGAGGACTATGATGGTCGCCACATATCAATGTGTGCCGGCAACCATACCCTTTCACCGAAACTCAAGAAATGCTTCACGCTAGAAATAGGTGTGGCGGTGGTACTTCCCCGGTCGAACTACACCTTCAAAAATTTATTGAATAGATTTGACGGCCTTTTCTTGTCGTCAAGCATAAGAATACCCAACTCGAGTTACAAAAAAATCAACTCGAGTTAAATCGAATTAAGCCTAACTCGAGTTAGCAACTCGAGTTGACCATCACTAATTGAAACTGTAATTTCACGTAATCCCGGCCGGCGGTCGCACGGTTTCATCTCGCTCAGCATCCGAGCGATTGCCCATCCAGTTGATTAATGTAAAGTGTTTGTCGAGCCGGCTAACTTGTTGCGAAGGACGAGCCATTGTCTACATTCAACGTACTTCCAAACATAAAACGACTTCACGAACAGGCATCTAAAATAGATGGCGCCCAACAGTGACAAATAGTGCTTCGTCGTTCACTCACTGTAACGTCTTTTTTCGGGCTACGCGTACTGTTACAAGGGATAGAAAACCTAACGAGGTGGAAAATTCGCTTCACAGATTGGTATCTGCACTAATAATACGGGGTTTTTGAATAGTGAAATTCATAAAAAAGTGATTTAGAACAATTTAGTGAGTTTAGAACAATGAATTCGTCTAAATTACTATTTTTGGAGTTTACTAACTCCAAAAATAGTAATAGTAGTAATAGTAATAGTAGTAATAGTAATACTCCAAAAAAGTAGTGTGTTCAAATTTAACAAGTCTTCGGCATGTAAAAAAAACAATAAGGATTGAATAGCAATATAACTTCTGTGACCTAGGCTAGATTTACAGTAACATTCCCACTAATTCCCTTCTTTTGCTAGTTCCCGAGAGAGTTATCGGCTTCAGATGGGCGAACGTGAACGTGTGTGATACCTCTAAATTGAATCCGAATGTAATGTGTTGTCAACATCCAGCTAGCCTAGGATCGTGTAAACAGAACATATATAAAAACTTGTGATGTTTTCCATTAGTGTATATGTAACATGTACCTACTTTTTGTACGTAAATATTAATTTAGTAGTCTATATTAAAATGTACATACAAAACCTAATTTTGATTTTAATTTTCGTGGAAAAACTTATTGAAGCTTTATATTAGATATTAGTTGAGTTTTATTCATGGAAACTAAAATAGAAAGACAAGTTATACGATTGATAAGAAACTCAATAGAAAAGTTGAGTAAATGAGTTCATTGATATTCATTAAAATTGTTCATAAACGCATGCATATATGAATAATGTATTGCAAAATTATATCATAAAGAAAATGAGGGGACTGCATCATCTCGGATGCAAAGAGGCGGGAAAACCGGAATATTTTATGTTGTCTGTGGTGTAAAATATACAAACGAGCGACTGAAACGCTCGTTCCGAAATATCATTCGGATATGGTTCACCAATGAAGTTTGAATACAAATTTGGAATCACGGTATTAATGAACATTCGCTTTCAGATTGTATTGGATTCTATTTTTTCACATCATTAAAAATAATGTCAGTTTATTCTTTACAATCTGTACAAAAAGTTGAATAAGTTAGACGCGTTACTATGCGGCTATACGTAATACGTTTATTTTCATATCTATAGTTTACAAATTAATAATGCTCTTTTACATACAGTTTTCTTCTACATATCAAAAGAAATCTTATACAAGAATTTTTCAGAAGAAGAAAAATATAATTGTGATTTTTGCAATGCTCTATCCGTAAATGAGTAATTTACTCAAAGCGAGAAATATATCTCCCAACCGCATCTAATTCCATTGAAATTTGGAAGCAAAACATGTGTTAGCTAAACTACTTCCGCGTAGCAAACTTTTGCTTAATTAGGTAGTCTATGGTTCTGTCACGGACTACATTTGTTGGGATGGCTCGACGTAATTTCGGAGCGTTCTAACGCCAGTGTACGTCCCTAGAGACCTCGCAAGGGTCGCTGATGTAGGTGAGATTAGATGCAAACGATGCCCCACCGCTGATGGCTCATTTACCTCTTGAATAACGCATTGATATTATGCCTCCAGCGCTCCACTTCACCTTTGATACGGCTTAATAAAACGTCTTTGAAAGCATAGCTACGAAATTCTTATTCATTTCATTTTTAAATTCACGGTACTTGGTGCTCCAATTTGCTACGCTATATCTGTACTTTTGATGTGCTTTTTATTTCATTAGTCTTCGACGTTCGTGTTTTTAGTGGGTAAAGTGATATGTTAACCCATTATAAACGTTTTCTATTCTATTCTTTTGATATTTGGTAATTAATATTACTGCAAATATATTGTTGCTAAGCTTTAACCAAATTTTTCGCTTTGCACATGAAACAGTGGTTATAACAATTGCATCAGATGAAAATTCAATGATTGTTAGGTTAATATAGTTTTTAGTTTTTTAAAGTTTTTTATAGTTTTTAGTTCATATATAAATGAAGATTTGTAAGAAGAAATAATATTTCACTATCTTGAAGTAATTATAACCCAAATAAAATGAATGAAATTAGATGTGTTTGGTTATAATAAAAAATCATACCTTAATTTGCGTAATAACTGAAAAAACCATAGTTATTTTGAAATAATGAATGCTTGTTTAAATTTTATTTCTTTTTGCAGTGTGATAGTATGTCTATTAGAATTAACTGAATGTTGATAGATAAAAGTGACTATATTGAAAAGATAATTAACAGTTTGCGTGGCGATCGTTCGTGCGAGAAGGCTTTTATGATAGCCCGTAACTACTCGATCGGTACAGTCCGTATCAACATGATATGAACTTGGAGTATTATATTACAAATTAATGTGTTTGTTTATATTTCCGTTTAGTAATATAACCCTGGCGTGATACTTTCATAAAAACAACTAGTCCCCTCTGTCCTCTTAATGAAGTGGTCACTGAATATCATCATCGTTGCGTACAGCGTAAGTAAAGGATAATCGTGATATCTGAAATTAAAAAAAAAATACATCGATAACAGATGCATTGTTACATTTCAAGACGAAATTGAAGCACAAAGCTAACGACATACCCTTAAAAATAACGAAAGTGGTACTACTATAAAATATTGCTATAGTCGATCTAATTCGGTGCTCCCTTGTTTTAACTAAATAAGTTAAGGCTAACAAGTGGTTTGCCCTGTTGTTCAAATTCTACCATAATTAAACATTTTTGTTTTAGGAACAAATGTAGGATGCCAAAACAAAACAAAAAAAGTACAAACTGAGCTATTTTATATTTGTTTATTTATCTATAGGTTGGTTGCAATAGCTACAGTGACTATTAAACCTGCTATCTGATGCATCTGTATAAGCCTACAAGAACAACAGTAGTCGTTCAAAAAACTGTTCTTTACATTGTTTTTTTCGCTGTATATTTACTTTACAAGAAACATATTCAATTACAACTAAACAGACATAGGCATTTAATCAAAACTTTTCTGTCGCAAAACGAAAAGACGGCTGAAATATACAATGGAATACGTTCGGAGTTAAAATAGATTTTCTTATCTTAGTACTGATTCAGAGCTATGGAAAATACCGCTAACAATGCTGTCGCTGGCGGAATAGAGCCAGACTCAATAGTATTCGATGGACAATGCAACCAATTGAGTAAATTGGGAAAAGAGCTTAAGAATTATTCCGGCGTACAAAGTTGTACTCGGGTTCTTTGTAGACCTGGTTGTATCGTGAAACATCATTTAGATTAGGCTATCCGTTCGTAAACTAAGGGAGTCCACGGGCTCACTTAAATCTTAATTAATTCGTATTTCATTCAAGAATATTAATTAGGTGTTTTAGAGAAAAAAGTTACAGTTATTTTAAATAAGAGATAGTTGTCATTTTTTGTATTTATGAATCGTGGGATTGATATGAGTATCGTAGTTGATAAAAACATAGTTTTTTACAATTCAAATTTATGCAAATACTACAATGTACTATGTCTAGGTTCTTGACAGGTTATCTACCTATAGGAAATACTAATGAAGAAAGGTTACTCGAAAAATGGTACTTAATATAAATTTTATGGATAATACAAGTACATAAGTTTAAAATATCTTGTATAAACACATCAATGTGAGTAATTGCAATGGTTATGAAGCACAGTGGGTACAGAGCGACCTTTATTTTATAAATGAAAGAAGGAATTAATTTATAAGGCACACAAAGTACAACATTGTTCATGATACGCCCTGGAGATATTTTCAACTCATATAAAATAACATATTCTACTTACAAAAACAACAGAAATGAATGTAGGTAGGTAGACTGTAAGGACGCATACACATTCACTGCTTTCTGCATACAAGCAATAAAATCGTATTTTTTTCGATAAGGTACTCGCATAATATTTTCTGAAATATTCATGACTCAATTTGTATAAATAAAATACATTATGCAATTTTTTTTGTGTCCCTGGTGTTTTTAGTATTTACTACACTGTTTTATGTCTATGGGTGGAAGACTTAAGGCCAGCCCTTATCGGTGTAATCCTATTAATTCTATAAAGTAAATTTACATCAATAAATATATAACTATTATAAAATAAATTTCCTTAATAGTGTCGTACTAAGCGCACTTCTCTTTGTCAATTAATTGCAACCGCGCGCAACATAGACGGTTACTAGAAATTATAAAAATGGAACTGTAAAGATTTCATTATTATGAAAAAGTTCGAAGAGACATTTCTAATTTCAATGCCCCAAGTTCGAGCAACCTGGGCAAATAAGTACGAATTATAACGTCCACACATCGTAGCATATTTGTCAGTAGAAAATAGCGCGTGTGTCTCCGCACTAACGTGTATGGTCATTTTGTACCTGCGTCCAGCGATGAGTCAACGGCCTCATCCACACATCGCCCGCGGGGCGTTCAATTTAATTTATTATTCCATTGCGTGTACTTTACAATTATGTCACGGAATGTTGAACAGATTGTTACAGTTATTATCATGGCTGGAGCTTGCTAAAGCATTTTAGATATTAAAAGTAGCAATTTAGTTCACCAAACTTAATTTAATTACACTGGCGGTGACGAGTTGTGGGCAATCAATGTTCTGTGCGGTGTTTTTTGTTTGTGGTTTCAAACACATACATTTACGCATACAATAGAGCATGGTTAAACGAAAACTTGTGTTTGGTGTTTTGTTAATAATAATATTCTACGCGTTATGATAAGATTATAGCCGTAGTAGCTACGAGTATAACCGTAGAGAATATTACTACTATTATTATACTTTACTACGCACCTAAGTATCATTATAGGGTTAAATCACAGCTTAACATAGAAAGATACATTCTTAAAAGCTTTGTGGCTTCAAAGTAGTGACTTTTAATTTATGGTCGGAACCTAGGCAGGTCATTTCGTATTCTGAAAGAAATAATTATATGAGGGATGATTGGAGTAAGTAAGATGATATAAATTCTTCAAATTCAAATTAGAATTTATTGAAATTCCATTTTTATTCTATGAAATTTATGACAAACATATTGTTGTATCTTATACTATAAAATTTAGACGCATCGTAAACGTGACCTAATCCTACATTTAGTTTGCTGATTGAATGGTATTCCGTTGCTGAGAAATACACAATCTCTATAATTAAAGAGATAATCTGGCATTTTCAGGTATATCCAACGTTTTTGCCTCGACTACTAATGATTTGCCACCCATTTCCGACGAAAAACAGTGAAAAAATTAACATTCATAAGGCTGGCATACTCCGCCCCGGGCAAGTGCCCGGCGGGCTTTGGCAAATACGCCAATGCTGGTCGTTATTATGTAGAAACGACAACATAATTAAATGTAAATTTAAATAAAACGTGATAAATAAGACTTATGATTTAATTAAAGATTTCCTTTAAGGTGGTACAATGATAGTACTCCGTAGTATCACCGTTACATCTTTTTCTTTCTAATCACAGCAGTGTTAGGAGAGTGTTCGCAAAGCGCAATATTTTAACATAAGGACAATGTTAGGGTATCAATTCATCTGTAAAGTATCAGGGAGAACTCCAACCCCATCTGGGGTAGCGTACAAACATTTATTATTCACATATTCTTTATTGACCAGACTTAAACGCGGATATAATGCTAAATAGCATTTTCCACCAGTCAGCCAAAGATAGCGCAGAAAATAGAAATAGGATGCGCTGGAAACGTCTACTGTTTCTTAGTCGTAGAACTAAAGTTAAACTACTTACATTGCAACACGTACGCGGCGAGCTCGGCCGCCAAGTCGAAGCCGACGGGCAATCGGCCGCGCAGCACGTCTTGCTTCAACTGGAGAAACAGTTGGTACCTGCACGGGTAATATGATTAGTATATACTAAGTTCATGACTCATTTAATATGTATCGATAATATTAATGAGGATTCATAAATAATTATCTTAAAGGATTTTTTATTATTAGCAGCTTGTATAATTATATCGATCGATACGTTCTTACTAAGAATAGTTTGACGGCAACAAAATGTGTAGGTTGTATTTCATTAACATATAACACAATTAATTACAAAAACATTAAAGTAACGGATGAAAAATTAACGGTAAACGGTAATGAGGTTTAGCACAGTTTTAAAATTGTATTCTAATATTTATAACTTTTTATTTACTTCAATTTAAGATAAGACATAATAATATGTATATAGTATACTTGCTCATTTATCTTATATTAGCCTTAGTAAATAACATTATCAGCAAAAACTTAGAACACATCATAAAACATATATAATGTCAACCTTAATAAATTATGTAAAACATTCTTTGTAAGTACCATTGTAAAAAACAATGAAGTTTTTTAAAAAGCTTTATTCAGTCTACGAAGATATTTCTATAAAACAGAAGGAATAATGAAACAAAGATGTTTTTTTATTTAATTTTTTCCCGACCGACAGAGTAAGCTTTGTAAAGTCGTTGTGAAAAATATAGCCCGTAACAGGAAATTAAATATTAAAAGACCATCTCAACAAAGATTTTATAAGTATTAAACTGGGGTCCTTTCCTAAGGGCAGGGTTTCCCCTCGGCGCAGCTTTCGTACAAGTGACAAGAAACAGGCCCGCACGGAGCGCCGTGTCAACGCGTAATAACGAATTTTAATAAAACAGGAATTCCTCTGTGCTACTATTCCCAAGAGAGCAGGTAATAAAACTTTAAGAATCTGCTTGAATAACTACACCAACCTTTGTTCCAAGCGCAAGTACTTACGCTTCCTTTAAAACTTATTTTTTTATTTTATTACAATCTATCGTCCGCTTCTTTCTTGTCTATGTCCCGTCTTTATGATAAGATTCTGTTAAAATTATAAAACTTAGCGCACCATCTCATTGGGATGTCCTGACAGTTTTAGCGTTCGCCGATTAACAGATATTGTGTAGTCACAAAATTATATGCAACCACTACACATATAATATATGCGACCACTAGACCTATTCATGATTTACTGTTAAAACATATGAGGTAATACGAGGAATCCAAGCTTCTGAATGTTAAATATTATAGAAATTTGCAACAAAGTCTAGGGTTACATAGATTTTTAGGATATACTTGACCAAACTTACATTTGTTATAATAGGGGATTAGTAAATCAGACGTCATGCCTATTCTGTGCAGTTTAACGGGGGCGGACTACGCCACATCGTTTAGTTTCAAAACAGCATTTCTGTCGGAAATGGGTGATGAAATACAAAAAGTCATACGAGGGATTTTAATTTACTTCTGATTCGACAGCGGTCCTAATTAGGTTTCGAATAAGACGCCCACGTCAGGTAATGACCCGATAATATCATGTAGACTGTATGCTAATTTGCTATTAATATCTCAGAAAAAACTGTATTTTTTCACTGTTTCTATTCATACTATATACCTACATACATGAGTATAACCGTTAATTGAATCTAGTGTGCGAATCATGCATGTATGAATAGGTAATTGAAGCGTAACAAATATGTCAAGTACGTATCTACATATCCCAGTTATACACACGCCGTTAGATACACGCGTTACATGCTTTTTTCCACTAAGATGAATGCAAGTAAATAAAAAAAGGTTTTGTGTGTCGTCCGAGAACTAATTTACGTGGAGAAACCTATTCCCTGAAAGGTGCATCCAATTAAAATTGTTTATGGTATGAAAAATTCTGCTACTGTTTTCATTCGTGCATTGCGGAGTCAAGTGCTCTAATGCCGAGCCAGAGTCTCTAATGCCGGTCCTTGGTCCATTCATTAATTTTATCACAGCCACGTCTGTTTACGAGCTCACCGGCTTTACTGCGAATGCACTGCGTCTTTATTTTACGTCCTACTTCACGTCGTGGACATCAAATTTTAACGTTCCTGTATAACTTAGTGGAATTATTCGAAACGTCTATTAAATTGGCGTCTTTCATTAGTTTAGCGAATAGAATTACATATTTTGTGATATTACCACACTGTTAAATGTTCTTGTTAAAGATCATATCACTTCGAGAAATACGCTGTTAACACTATGTTTATGTAGGTGCAATGAAATGCTCGCTGCAATAAACTAATTCTTTCATTCTTTGTCAACTATAATTGGAATCCATCTTGGTGTCGTTCATGTGTAATTACTATCTTTAGACGGAAACACACTTGATTTCGAAACCTTGAATATAATTTTCTAATAACCGTTAAATTTATTTCACTTTACCTAGTACTTAACAAAATATTAAAGGTTTCAAGTTTAATAAGGATCCGTAACTTAAAAAATTGGCTTCGTCTCGTCAAAGGGGAAATCCTTTGTGATACAGAATAGGATTGTGCCCAAGTTTCTCTACGCTCAAGGCTAAGTCCGGAACAAGATCTTGTAACGTTAGTCGGCTCTATATTTATGTACTGTTTCATGGCTGGAAGGCTACATTGTGATATCGCATTTTCTGCCATGAGTAAATAAACGAATTTTTATCTACATTTAAAATTGTTAATAAGGTGTCTTTGTAATGTACATTTAGCTGACAGCATTTATTTCATCAGATGGTAACTGGATAATACATAGACATCTATAATCGCAGATCGAATTAAAATGTAGTCTTAAATATAATTCCGATTCACCTGAATATTGAGGACTAAGTTAAATTACCTCGTGTATTACTTACCACAAAAAATTACACTTACCTACTAAAACATCACCACTATACGATATTATATCAGAGAAAATAAAATAGGACATAATTGCGAGTTCTGTCTCGGTTTTTAATCCATAGACAAAACAACGTATTGTATAAAATTTATAGTAGGCAAAACTATATAACTCATTTAACCTGTCTTCAGATATACCTACCTATAATATATTCACGTGTTATTATTGATTACACAAAGTAAAAAAAAAAAACACGAATCTATTATATAAATTTTGACACTTCATCGGTATAAGTAAACATAAACAACTAATTATGTTTACTATAATCAATAAACTAACCGAAGTAGGTAGTATTAAACTCATGGTCAGAATTAAGGAGCTAAAACTCCCATTTGCTAAAGGTACTTTACTATACTAGCGTTCGAATAATGTCGGGAAATAAATGTAGGACAAACCTAACATTCCAAATAACTAATATTTATAAATCAGACAGATGGAATCAAACAGAGAATCAGAATTAACTGGTTAGATAGAGTTATATGTCCATATTGTCGTTTCATAATATCGATCGACAATATTAAAGGAGCAGGGATCCCATTTTGTCGCGTAGAAAACATCCTCCAGTGAATGGCGCTGACTCGGCACTTGATGCCGATAGCCTCGCATGTAACAACAGATGTGTTTTATTGCCACTGCCACCACTCCCGACCCTTCTACTCGCATTATTCGTATTATTAGGCTAGCGTTTGCCGTCTTCTCTCCGTTATCAAACCCGGAGGTAATTCCGTGGAGTGTGCAGGTATGCTCCATAAGCATAAATAATTTCCCTTTATTTGCTTTTCACGTGTACACTCGGCAAGGAAAATATTAACATACCAAAGGACGGTGTGAGGAAAATAAAACAAATAGTATAAGAGCGCAAAGCTGACAAAAAATATTGCGCAATTTCATGAATACATTTTACATTACATTTCGGTACATTTTAATGATTTCAGAAATCAGTAGCTTTACATCATTGGTATTAATTGGTAGTAAACATTTTATAGCATAAAACATGCAATTCAGAGATTTCAAAGTGAAATTTATTACGTGGCGGCAGTGCGTAAAATTTTCACGCTGAATAAATAATTTGGATACTGTGAATCCATTGACTGTTTTGATGGAAACCACATCACTAAATACAGCTGCTGATAATTTTATATGTGCGGTAATTAAATTTATTTTTAAATAAAACTTAGTGGTTTGGTTTAAACTCATCGCAATCCATACATTGCATACATGCAAATAAAAGCTTTGATTTCGAAATGCCTGTTTTAACTTCCCACTGTAATGATTCAAAACACGGTGTGTCTCTGATTTTCAAGGATTATTATCACTTACTCACTAATCCTACTTATTTATTTATTTTAAACAGTGGGTATTATTTACCTTTCGATAAATCTAGGAAATATTTTTCTTTTGATCTACTTCATACGTTGAATAATAGAAATAATAATTGCGCAAAATCAACACGCACTTGGCTTGTTCGTTTGTTTTGTAGTCTACATTGATTTATGTTCTTTTTATCTGATTGAAATAGCAAACGAGCATGCAGTCCACCTGATGGTAAGTCGTCCCTGCGGCCCATGGGCAGCATGAGGTAAGCAACTTCAAATATAACGTGGGTCATATCTGAAGTTAATCATAGATGCATTGCTACTCCAAAGGACTATGATGGTCGCGTCATATACAAGTGTGCCGGCAACCACACCCTTCCAACGAAACGAAAACAAATGCTTCACGCTAGAAATAGGTAAAGCGGTGGTACTTCCCCGGTCGAAGTAAACTCGTTTTACCACCTGTTATATTAAATGGGCCAAGTATACTTTTGTTTATTCAAATAACTCGTAAAGTAATTGTTTGCTATTTGGCCCAAAAACATTTTTTCAAATAAAAATATCAGCACGTTAAAATTTCACGAATGACGCCCTTAGGAATTCGACACGCACCTAGCACCGTGGAGCGAGTTAACCCGGTTTTTTAAATGGTACACCGCAAATTATCTTTACGAAACTCTTGTAATTAAAATCTTGGTTCTCACTTCGCTCGCATTTTAACTTGAACAAGTTTTAGTGTCGGTTTCACAGGATTAACGGTGAATAAAAAATTCACGCAGGTACGGGAGTTAACTTCAGCGGTGTTAAAATAATCTCGACGCTTAAGTATTCATTATAATTCTCCGAGCATTACTACGCCGAGTTTATGGAAAAGCTCAACCTTTACTCACCACGTTTTATATATTTCCTTGCCCTAACTGTTATCTCAATAAACTAAAAACTTTCACTTAGCAACAGAATATCTCGCTTAAATGCCCGAAAATTCGAGTGGAATAACAAGAATTTACATTGTAAAATAGAACCCTTGTTCTCCCGTTTGAAATATTTTGCACATACCTCATGTCCGTTTAGAATAAACCATCTCGCTAAGAGAAAATAATTATGAGAGAAATATGAATATTTTTGAAACGCAAATACTTGAACTTTTTCTTTGCTTTACTACACGTCTGAAATACGTTTGAAGTTTGATAAAATCTGCAACATTTTAATACTTTGACGCATGTTTACGTAATTTAACTGTAACTGAAATGTACGTATTACATAAAGTAATAAAATATTACTGAACACTAACTACTATAAAAATATAAAATCTGTAAGCAACTTCAAAAAACAGAGTTTTAATGAAAGATTGCGGTGCGTTGCTTTTAGAGTATTTATAGAAACTTTTTTTTTATAATATCGTAGAAGTCTTCAAGCATTCAGTCCACTTGGTGGAAAGCGGGTTCTACTACCAATGACAAATAAGTTGGAAATCACAAGTATTTCCTACTTACTTACTACACTTTTCGAACCGTTTAGGTACAGGTACAGGAGCGCTTAACACATTTCTTCTGCACAAAAATCAGAGACAATCGCCTACTATTTAAGACAAATGTATTAATATATACCGTTACAGTCAAACCACACTTAATAATAGCAAAACATTACGCTACCAATGCATGAGTTTTCGAAGCACCAGACAAAGTTAAACGGTAAAGTCGAATAGAGTTTGGAATGAAAAGTTACCGTGTTTGCGCAGCGAGTTACATGTTGCAAATTTCCAAAAAATAACTAATTTTAACAGCCTTTGTGAATATAAGCAATAAAAGAATGTACTTATAAGGATAAATACTGAATACTATTTATAATATTCACACGTTCAAAGATTTCCAAAAATTACTAAACATACAACTTTTCTTCCACTTCCACTAGTCTTTTAATCTGGTTAAGAACAAAAGAAGCACACAGTTAAATCGATTAAACTGTAAGTAATGTTCAAATACATGCGACATACGTATTCATAATTACCTTGTAATTTCTTCCAATAGTTTGCAAGGATCTGCCGCGTAGAATTTAACCCCGAAGTAGAAGGTGTGTGGATCCGAACCACGGAGCTGTCTCCGCAGTCTCTTACCAGCATCCAGCCAATGCTATTATGGAGAAAAATTAAAAAAATTGTATAAAATGCTTGAAGAGGCGTCAAACATGTTTCGTACAAAATATTTTCACTCACGTTTTTGGAAACCGCAGCCAAAGCTACGCTGTATAGGTGGATATCGACACCACAAACAAAAATCTTTTATTTTTAATCGAGGCCTGAATTTACTCTGGCCCAATAGAAGTAGAATTGTTTGTGTGGCAAAAATATTATTGATTTAAAGGTGTGAATGTACTTAAACTTACAGTTTGATTGTCTTGGTCGACGTAGCGTAAGCCGAAGTAGGCTGTTTCCAACAAATCTAGGTGCCTGAACACCACGTCGAGTAATGCCTGCCCCGTGCTGTTATCCTGGTAAAAAAAGCAAAATTTTAATTACGAAAATTTCGTAATATCCAAAATTTGACATTGTAACTCCACCTCATGTACTAATCTGCACTATATCAAAATGAGAATTCGTAAAAAATCTGTTTCTAGATTATTTAACTATCTGAAGGTATCAATGTTAGAAATCTTAATATATATAAATTACGTGTCACTTTATTTATCCGCAATGGACTCTTAAACCTCTGAACCGATTATAATCAAATTTACACAACGGGTGCATTTTGATCCAACTTGAAAGATAGGATAGTTTATATGTATCTTAATTTATAGGTTTGATTGCAAATATTTTTTTTAGCTTCAGCTGTTAGCTTTATATAATTAACTTTTTACAAATACGAAATAATACAATTTAAAATTTATTTATGTAACTTTTCTTTAACCACAGCAACGCGTGGACGGGTCTGCTAGTACTAAATAGATTTCCATAATAGTTTCATAAAAAATGTCTTTAATGAACTATGCTCGCAGTAAGACCAAAGTTTTTAATAGGAATGTCCAAGAGATAAGTTCAAAACAGCCAATTTTCGATTTATTTTTATATTCGATTTCGATTGACTTTTCTAATACGTTTTAAAAAGGCAAGTTACCCTTTAGTTAATTTATATTTGACTTCTTTCAGAGAAACCTTTGCAAAACACCAGCTGAAGGTGGTAGAACCAATGTAGTTCGACCGGGGAGGTACCACCGCCACATCTATTTCCAACGTGAAGCATTCATTGCGTTTCGAAGGAAGGTTGTGGTTGCCAACACACTATTATTTGAGGCGACCATCCTAGTCCTCGGGAGTAGCAACGCATCTGTGATTGACTTCAGATAGAATCTATGTTCTATATGAAGTTGCTTACAGATGTCCATGAGCGGCGGTGACCACTTACCATCAGGTGGACTGCATGCTCGTTTGGTATTTTATTATTATAAAAAAAGCTGAACAGTTCTTAACATTTGTTTACGGAACAAACAGTATCTAATTGATGGTAGTAAAAGTCCTATCGAATACCCTATAACCGGCTATAGATAGTTAAATCAATAAGCCAGTGCTCCAAAAGTGAATAAAAAGCTCAGCTACCAATTTACGCAGCGATGTTGTGAATGTAATTTGTGAAGGGTGGGAGCCCCAAACAGTGACACGAAGAAAAAACGAATAGCAGGGAAGTGAGTTAGATGTGCCCCGCAGTTCCAGTCAACAGTACCTATCTCACCCATGAGACCTTTTTTCGAATTGAAATCACGTCATATTTTCCTACAATCTAGGATCGAGTTAGAATTATAAAAAAACCCTCACAACATTTTTAATTGTATTTTAATAGTAATTAGATTATTAAAAACATATTACAACTAACACAATTTCTAAACGCAAACAGTATTTTAATTAACAAAGTAATTAACTTTCAGAATCTATCAGATCTAGAATACTCTGTTGAAAGTAAATATACAATTTGTGATCGTAAATAGTCTTATATTTACTCCAAATATTCCTCAAAAGCTAAGTTGATATTTCATACTAATTATGCCCAATTTCATTAGCGTTGAAAAGAAGTAATCAAAGCGTGAAATTGTAATAACATTTAATAGTAAATATCTAATGAATTATTTTTATAATGAAATAAAGACTAAATGTTACTTCAACATACGAACTATGAATATATTTACAATTCTGTACATAAATTTCATTAATAATTTAAATCTGGTTTCAAACACACGGACAGGCAAAAATTCTAAAAATTATAAAAACACAACCTTCACTTTTATTATATTTATAGAAAATGCGACTACTTAGTAATAATTAGCTTAGAGGAATCAGTTAAACAAATCTGGTTTATAGTATAAAACGAATCTTGAATATTTACGAACTTAAATACTCGAGTATAACAATGTGTTATTTAGCTTTATATCCACAATTAGTGTAAATGTTAATGTATTTACATATAAATCCACGTATTACCTACACAAGTAAATCATAAATGTTTGTATAAGCCTTCAAACATAAACTTATGCGCATTACGCATTCTGATAATTACTGAGAGCAGGTTCACAGTGCCGTTGCTTTAGTTTATTACGCTCTGTATACAAATCTATGATATTAATCAACTAGTGACATAAGTACACATTACTAATATTAATACGGATTAATAATGGTAATGCCTTTTTGTTTTCAATCTGATAAAATACAATGATTTGTTTACAACATAGCGGTATTTTGTATGGTATATGATTTGTATGGGAGGTATTACCGCCACACCTACATTTTTTTTTTATGAAGTAGCAAACGAGCATGCAGTCCACCTGATGGTAAGTGGTCACCGCCGCTTATAGACATCTGTAAGCAACTTCACATAGAACATAGGTTCTATCTGAAGTCAATTACAGATGCATTGCTACTCCCGAGGACTAGGATGATCGCCTCATATAAAATGTGCCGGCAACCACACCGTTCCATCGAAACGCAAGGAATGCTTCACGTTAGAAAAAGTTGTGGCGGTGGTATCTCTCTGGTCGAACTACACTGGTTCTACCACCTTTATAATTGTAGTGTGAAGCAGTTCTTGTGATGCGGTCAAAGAGTGTGGTAACACTTTCATATATGGCGACCGTCTTAGCATTTTGAAGAATAGCACCGCATCGCGGAATTCACATAGAACCCCTCTTCTGGGTAAAGTTGCTTACAAAATTTCATGGGCGGCAGTAACCACTTATCAGGTGGGTTGTTCGTTTGCTAGTATCATTGTATAAAAAAGTTAGAGTACCTACATGAATTACTTTAATGTGAGTAAGGCTCATAAATGGGGTTTCTTTTTTTCTATATAATTTTAAATCTTGATACTTTTTACATCACATCCATAAACATTTAGTATTTATTTTTTGAGTAAAATATGAAAAAAACGGGTTTCTTCGATTTGGTATGTCAATTAGCAGATAAACATAGAAATTACTGTTATATGGAAATCGTGGACAGACACTTTATTGTTATTTACCTGTATAGTTATAGCGTGATTTACATTTAAAACAGTCTAACCAAGTCTATAAATATTCAATAGTTATTAACCAATTTTAAAATAAGAGAAAAAAAAAGAAAGCAGACGGTAAAGAATGCGAATCAAACTCCCACGATATCCTCAATTCTCCAATTAGCGTTCTCAAGCCTGGCTTTCCACAATTAGACCGATCGCACGCAATGAACCAAGGACCAGTAAGACCAGTAGTCGTTGATGTGGTATTGGCACTATAATGAAGGGCTTGGTAGCGATGTACTCACGCGCAACACGAAGAGTTAGCTCGCCTTTTAATGTGACTGCGGGTTTGAAGTCAATTTCGCCCGAAAATAAAACAATGTTGCGTTAACGCATTTAAACTGAGAATGCGTATTCATGCCGTCCGAATTAAAAACATCTTTATTGAAATTGGTAATATCTAATATATTCTAATCCATTTTTATAATATATCCATATATATAATGGAATATAACATGTATTCCATTTTCCCAAGAATAGCTTAACTGTTTTATTAATGGCACGCAATACGCATTTCATTCAAATTCAAAATGAATTCGTTTCCTTTAATTTGTGTTGACATAATCCCGGCTGGTATTAATCCAACGTAATTACGTTAGATTTATGTTTCAGCAACATGACGGTATTCGACGGCTTAATTAATTCTTAAGACAGATATAAGCTACTTAACATCAATAGGTGGCTTAAAGTGCCCGTGGGAAATGGTAACAGATACAGAAGAACTCACTTATAGGTAAGCTGGTAATGAAGTACTATAGTGTATACTTATGCTCATTCACTGCAAAGACATAATTGCTGAAAAGGTTAAGACTAGTATTTTACGCATAGTTCCACGTTCCACTTTTTTTATAAGCTTGACGTAGGAAATGAGTATGCAGTCCACCTAACTGTCCTGCCCCCTATGAATTGATAGGATCTCTTTCTGTTGTGGCTTGATTAAAGGATTAAGGTGGTAGAACCAGTCTAGTTCGACCGGGGAAGTACCACCGCCACACCTATTTCTAACGTGAAGCATTTCTCGCGTTTCGATAGAAGGGTGTGGTTGCCGGTACACTTTCACATGAGGCGACCATCATAGTCCTCGGGAGTAGCAATGCATCTGTAATAGACTTCAGATAGAATCCATGTTCTGTATGTAAAATGGAAAATAGACGTTTCACGATTACTAAATTAAGTGGTTATGGCGTGTGAGGCCAAAGTGCAATACGTGGGTGCCGGCTCGACCGAAGAATACTCTCCAATAAAACCTCCAGTGCTCCTTTTCTTAGCTTCTTTTATTTGTTTCCTTGTCCGAAGTCGCATTCCGAATGAATGCTGGTCCTACATTTGGGTTCTATATATATGCCCCGAAATAGGTTAACAAATGTCAACTACTGTAACTAGTAAAATGGCCCTTTCGGCCAATAGCGTTTGATTTCTCTGCCATCCCGCTCTCGCAATTCGCTATCCTGCTCTCACAAATTCCTTACCTGTCGTGACAGGTTCGGACGTGTCTCGACCTATTTCGGGGCTCACAAATATTCCATACGTATAGCTACTATCTACTCATTACTTTTAATACTTACTAAAATAAAAAACAACCTAGCTAATACATTTTTATCCCTACTCTATGCTAATAATCATTTATTCAGTAATAAACTAAACTTACATACTACAAAACGCTTATTTTACAATACAATTGAATACTTATATGCTACGTGATACTGATATAACTCAAAAATGCTTATATACTACGCGGAAGACGTCGCTTACAATCTCCCCCCAGTGTCCGGCGGTCCGCACACTTCATCTTCGGGTTGCGGCGTCTTGTTCATCAGGATGAGGCGGGACACCGGTCGTCTCAGCACTCCTCCCTTGGTGCGTACGTTGACGATGCGGACTCTCCCATCAGGACCCGGAAACGTGCTCTCGATCTGTCCCCGCGGCCATGTGTTGCGCGGGAGCGTAGCGTCTGCGATGATAACCACGTCGCCCTCGCGGAAGTCTGTATTCTTTGATTTGTCGATCTTCCGCGGCATGAGGGTAGGAAGATATTCCCTCATCCACCTGGACCAGAAATGATTCGCCATCTGCTGTACTGTCTTCCAGTCCGCCTTCCCCACGAGGCAGGAGTCGTCAAACTCCCCGAGGACCGCGGCACCGCAGGATCTGCCCATTAAGAAGTGGTTCGGAGTCAGGCTTTCTTCATCTCGGGGATCGGCGCTCAGGTGTGTGAGAGGACGGGAATTGACTGTGTGTTCGACTTCGGTCAGCAGGGTGTAAAGGACCTCTTCAGGCGGACTCTTCTCTCCGAGGACGGCGATCAGTGCGGTTTTCACCGAGCGCACCATTCTCTCCCATGCTCCCCCCATGTGTGGAGCCCCTGGTGGGATGAATTTCCATGTTATACCTTCTCGTTCCGCGGACTCAACGAGGTCTTTATTTTTTATTTTCTTAATTTCAGTTTTCAGTTCGTTATTCGCTCCAACGAAGTTCGTGCCGTTGTCACTGAAGATGACGCGAGGGCTTCCCCGCCGAGCTGCCAACCTTCGTAGGGCCATAATCATAGAGCTTGTACTGAGAGACGAGGCTAATTCTAGGTGTATTGCTCTAGTAGTAAGGCACGTGAAGAGAGCACCCCAACGTTTCTCGCGTCGTCGACCAATTGTTACATGCATCGGTCCGAAGTAGTCCACGGCTGCACAGGTGAAAGGAGGCTGGTGATGTGCTAGTCGCTCGTGTGGTAAGTCGCCCAGTGGTGGAATCTGCGGTTTCGTTCTTCGCATCTTGCACCATTGACACTCGAAGGCGATCTTCCTTACAGCCTCGCGTAGCGATACAATCCAGTACTTCTGCCGTAGCTCGTTAATGACCGTAGCGTGACTGCCATGAAACAAATGTCGGTGATAGTGTTCTACGATGAGTCGGGTCGTGCGTTCTCTTCCATCTAGGATCGGCAGTCCTTGTTTGCTGGCTTCGATCTTCGACGTCCGGCTTCGAAGTCGTAGAATCCCATCTTCACTAAGCGCGACGTCGATGTTTCTTAGGCGGCTTGAGCGTTCAATCGGTTTATTCTTCCGTACGCTATTTATTTCGCGCTCGAACGATTCCTCTTGACTGCTTCTTATCAGTGTCACTTCTGCCTTTTTCAAATACTTTCTGTCAATGGGCAGGCGGGCTTTATCGTTCTTATTTTCGGAGCGTTCTTTGTCGACTTTACTTCGACACATATCTATGAACATGTGTACCCTCGCCATTGTTCTTAGCAGGCGCCACCAATTGCTGAACTTGCTGGAGTCTATCAACCTTTCTTTTTCTTTGACTACGGCGATGGTGCAGGCGTTCTTCTTTTTTATTTCTGAGTCGCCTTCTTGCTTGCGTATTTCCTTCACGGGCCAGTCAGACTTCGGGCCGTAAAGGAATGCAGGACCTCTGAACCATCTTGACTCTTTGTTAAAGTCTCGCGGGGCGTTCCTAGTCGCGTCGTCAGCTGGATTGTCCTTGGTTGGTACCCATCTCCACTCGTTCGGCTTGGAGAGCTCTTCTATGGCGGCGAGTCTGTGCGCGACGAACACCTTGAAGCGTCGCGGGTCTGCTTTCAGCCATTGTAGAACCGTCGTGGAGTCCGACCAGAACACTCTATTAGTAACCGTGAGGTCGGTTTCTTCGCACACGGACGCGGCCAATCTTGCACCCAATAGCGCAGCTTGCAGTTCTAGGCGGGGAACCGATGTGGCTTTGACGGGTGCCACTCGCGCCTTCCCAACCACCAGCCTGATGTTGACTTCTCCGTTGTCAACCGTAGATCTCCAATACACGGCGGCGGCGTATGCGGTTTCGCTGGCGTCGACGAAGGTATGTATTTCGCCCGATCTCGTAGTAAGCGCCAGACATCGCGGTATCTTGACATGATTTAGAGCTTCGATGCTTTCGGCGTATTCTTCCCAGGCGTGATGTTGTTCCTCGTTGACTTCTTCGTCCCACTGGACTCCGGATCTCCAGAGGTCTTGTATCATTTTCTTCCCCATTACCAGGACTGGGGCGGCGAGTCCCAGCGGGTCGAAGGTGGACATCACGGCGCTGGTGACTTCCCTCTTTGTTGGCTTCCTCTTGCCATTCTTGATTTCTATTGGTATGTTTCTAAGGCCGACGTTAAAAGCTAATGCGTCTCCTTGCACGAGCCACCTCATACCCAATGTCTTCTCTTCTTGGCCAAGTCTTTTCTCTTCTATGTTTTCGCTCGCATCGATCTTGGCCAAGGCTTCCGCTTCGTTACTGGCCCATTGCTTCAAAATGAATCCAGCTCTTTTGTGCACTCGGTTTACTTCGTCAGCAACGGATGCCGCCTCCTCCGTGGTAGAAAAGCTCTGTAGGTAATCATCCATATAATGGTTACGGACGATAGCTCGGGCCGCTCTGGGATGTTCCCTTGCATGTCTCTCCGCGTTGGTGTTCTTTACGTATATGGCGGTTGCTGGAGAAGACGCTGCGCCGAAGATTACCGACTTCATTCTGTATTCTTTGGGCTTCGATTCTCGGTCCTCTCCTCGCCAGAGAAAGCGCAGGCTGTCGCGGTCTTCCTCTCTAATTTGGATTTGCAGGAACATTTCTTTAACATCGGCGACGACTGCTACGGGCCCCTCTCGGAATCGTATGAGTATCCCAAATAGAGACTGGAGCAGATCCGGGCCGGGGAGCAATGCATCGTTTAGGCTCTTCCCTTCATGCTTGGCGGCAGCGTCAAATACTATGCGAATCTTCCCCTTCAATGGATGCGTCACGGCGAAATGTGGGAGATAGAATGTCCGACCTATTGTAATATTCTCGGGTGCTTCTTCGGCGTATCCACTTGACAACAGGTTGCTCAGTTGCTTGCTGTATTCTTCCTTAAGTGTAGCATCCCTATCCAGTTTCCTCTCGACGCCGAGTAGCCTGCTTCGAGCTTGAGTGTAGTTGTTTGGTAACGTCTCGCTCTCCGATTTCCATAGAAGTCCGGACTCGTATCTTCCATCTGGTAACTGCCTTGTAGATTCTTTTAGTATTGTCAGCGCTCGTTCATCCGCGTCGTTGCTAGGACGTCGTTCTTGTATTCCGATCGAGTCTAACGCGAAGTGCTTCTTAATTAATTCTTCAATAGTTTCTTCGTTGCTAGCAGCTCGACAGTGGTTTATGAAGTTGACTGAAGTTATCCCGGCGTGGCCCCCATGAAGTACCCAACCTAGGCTCGTGAGAGAAGCTACAGGTTCGCTTCGTTTTCCCTTCAAGATCTTCCTAGAGACTATGAGGTCCCAGTTGTCTTGACCGATGAGCAGTGCGGGCCTTTCTTTTTCGTAAACCAATTCGTTATTCAGACTTCTCAAATGGTTACATTCTTCAATTGACTTCTTGTCGACGTATTGGGGTGACAACTTCAGTTCTTCGACGGTGCGCACGCCTCTCAAAGCTCGCTTGTCCTTCCTGTGTATGCCTCTTATCTTCAGATCCATCTTCTGTGACCTCTCTTTGGTAATTATTTTCCCACCGACGGTTTCCAGTATGAGTTCCTTTTCTTCCCCGGTGGCCCCTATGCGTGAGGCGATGGAGGCGTCTACTAGTGAAACCGTTGAGCCCTCGTCCAGTAGTGCTAGCACGCGGGCTGATCCTTTGGGTCCATAGATCTCGACAGGCATCATTTTCAAATAGACTCTTGTTCCGTCCGCTGCGGCGTAGACGGGTCGAGCTTCTTCAATTTCTTTCGCTTGATTACACGGTGACGGCGTGAGCTGCTGTTGTTGCGTAGACGGTGCTATTGTGTGAGTAGGCTCCGAGTGCAACAACGTATGGTGCGGCTTCTTACATCTTCTACACGGTTGCGCTCTGCAATTCGTTCGTATGTGTCTCAATCGCAGACACTTAAAACATAAACGCTTCTGTTTTGCTATTTCCCATTTCTCATTGGTAGCAGCTTCTTTAAACTTCCTGCATTCGGTGAGCCAGTGGTCTCCATTGCAATGGAAGCAATTCTTCTTATACGTTTCCGATGACGTTGCTACCGTATGGGTCTCTTCTTCTTCTCGCGCCGCATGAACGGGGAATCTTCTTTGCGCGAATCTTCTCTTATTGATTTCCGGCAGCGCGAACGATCCGCATAGGTCCGCTTCGGAGTTCAGAAACTTTTTGAGCTTCACTAGTTCCGGTTCGTCGTGGTCCACGCTGGCATTGAAGTCGAACCAGCGATACCGAAGTATGGGCGACAGCTTTTCAATGACGATTCTTGCGATTTCCGGCGAATACAAGTATTGGGCCTTCTTCAATGCTTCTATTGTTGTGACTGCGTTGCTGACTTGACTCGCGAATGCGCAGATGTCCCTCGGTGTATCGCCGATGCGCGATAATTCTTTCAGCTTTTCGACTTCGACGAGAACCAATTGCTCTGGTCTTCCGAAGCGGCGTTCTAAAGCGGCGAGGATCTCCTGAGGTTCCGACGACGCGAAGAGCAGGCTTCGTATTGCTTCTCTTGCGGTTCCTTTTATCGTTCTTCTTAAGCGAGCCATATTCTGTACGTCGTTGAACTGCTCCGCGCTGTCCATATATGACCTCTTGAAAGGCAGCCATTCTTCATTAGCGCCGTTGAAATCGGGTAGGTCCCATATCTTGTGCGGCGCGGATGTCGGTTGTACTGTCCGCGCGGCGGTGATGATCGCGTCGGCGAGGTCCTTGAGTTCGCTCTTGCTCGAAGGTACTTCTTTTTCTTCGGCGTGTTCAACATACGACGTCGTGTGTCGCACCCATTGTTCTACGTGCGATTGGTGTTCGACTTCATATTCGTTCCCCATTTCATCCTCGGAGTCGTACTGGGCGAGTTCCAGTTCGGTGCGTGCGAGTGCCGCGGCGGTCTCCGCGGCTACCAGTTGCTTCTTCTGAAGTTCCGCTTGCGCTTTGAGTTCTGCTTTCCTGGATCTGGAGGATCTGGTCGTCCGGGGAACCACGGTTTCTGAAGACGCGAACGGTGGGACATTAGGCCTTCCAATGTTCTTCAGGTGCGCGCGTGGTTCGGTGCTTGCAGGTGCGGGCATCGTCGTTGCGGGCGTCGACGTAGTCGCAGTCGGTGCGGTGCGCGTAGTCCTACTCGATGTCGTAGTCGTGGTCGTCGTCGCGGTCGTCGTCGCTCTCGGTGCTTCGGTCGTCGTGGGTTCGACGGTGGCCGTGGTCGCGGCCGTCGCGGCGCGTGTTCTTCTTCCGCGGGTTAACGCGGGTGCGGCGGTCGAGGCGGTGGCGGATGTGGCAGTCGAGGCGGCGTTGGACGCGGCGGTCGAGGCGGTGGCGCTTGTGTGATGAGCGGTGCTTGCTTCCGTGGACGTTGATGCGGTTACTGTATCTGCAGGCGTATACATCGACCAGTCTGTTCTTGATTCTTCGGAGCTTCGTTCTTCTTGCTTGGAGCGTGACGGTGATCTTGAACGGATGGGCATCTTCGGTTTGCTTCTTTCTTCCTATCCGGCGCTCGAATGGACCAGCAATTATGGCGTGTGAGGCCAAAGTGCAATACGTGGGTGCCGGCTCGACCGAAGAATACTCTCCAATAAAACCTCCAGTGCTCCTTTTCTTAGCTTCTTTTATTTGTTTCCTTGTCCGAAGTCGCATTCCGAATGAATGCTGGTCCTACATTTGGGTTCTATATATATGCCCCGAAATAGGTTAACAAATGTCAACTACTGTAACTAGTAAAATGGCCCTTTCGGCCAATAGCGTTTGATTTCTCTGCCATCCCGCTCTCGCAATTCGCTATCCTGCTCTCACAAATTCCTTACCTGTCGTGACAGGTTCGGACGTGTCTCGACCTATTTCGGGGCTCACAAATATTCCATACGTATAGCTACTATCTACTCATTACTTTTAATACTTACTAAAATAAAAAACAACCTAGCTAATACATTTTTATCCCTACTCTATGCTAATAATCATTTATTCAGTAATAAACTAAACTTACATACTACAAAACGCTTATTTTACAATACAATTGAATACTTATATGCTACGTGATACTGATATAACTCAAAAATGCTTATATACTACGCGGAAGACGTCGCTTACAGTGGTATTTAAAACGTCACAAAATAATTTACTAAAGATAATCAAAGTAGTAATATAATAACAAATATCTGGCTTCCAATTAACTGTTTAAAACGCTCACAAGTACCATAGACGATTTTAATACATTCTGCCATCCTATGTTTCATCAAATGTGATAATAGTAGTAGAATATTTTAATTATTATTTATGTCCAATTTTCATAAGGCACTTATACGTATACGGATTAACAGGTCACGATATATGTAAGTACATACAAAAGGCGAAAACCGTGTTGATAAAGTCAGCAGTTTCATATCATAATATAATGTATAATATAATGTATAATTTTAATTTTAAATTTATTCCAGAAAAAAAAATTCTTTACTTTTCTTTTCTTTATTACTGTTGTTATTATCATTTAACTTACATGTAACTCGCTCCTTTTTGCAACCAGTCTTCGCCTATAAATGTAGTGGAACTTAGCTTTCCGTATTGTATACTTTTGTTCTCTTTATATTATAATTGGTGTAAATTATGTAGGTGATCAAGAATAAATAAATAATAGTGATGAACATGTAATTTAAAAAAAAAACAAATTTATTTTGTAGTTCTTGTTTTATACAATTTTATGCTAATCCTTAAATACCTCATAATACCGTTGCTACATTAATATTTTATTTGCTCCGTAATTAATTTTACATAAAGCTGCCTTTTGGGAACATAACCTTTTATGGCGAGATTATAGTTAATTAGATCCTTTGATCACATCGTATTTACTGGAATTAGGTCAGGCAGGAGGATAGATTCATAATACTCGTATTGGGAATCTGTTTGTTTTTAATTAATTTATCGAAAGGCCCGTGTAAAATTATTTTTGCTTGCGGTCATGAAATTACAGCAGACCTAAATTGAACCAGGTTTTTTATTAAAAATAATAAGGAGTCGATAAAAATCATGCTCAAATTTTAGCTTTTTAATAATTTTTAATGTCTGGTAACTGCAGGTAGGCGATAATTTGACCATAGATATATTCTATTTCTTAAGCTCGCCATTTTACCCACTAGAACGATAAGAAAATTGACAAAGGCAAAAACAACTTTATTCATCTCTACCTATGTATGGCTATTTAATGATTACATATATATATTTTACTAGCTGTACCCGCGGCTACGCCCGCGTGCAAATCAAAGTATCGCAAAGTTTTTCCCGCGCAAATCTCCACTCAGTGGGAATTCTACGATAAAAGTAGTCTACATGTTGTTCCATAACATTTTCTATAGTAAAAACCCGTAAAAATCGGTTTAGCCGGTCAAGGATTACCCGGACAAACACAGAGTGAAAAAAACGAATTTTAAGTGTGTATTTGTGGGTAGGTGCATATTGTTATGTAAAATGTTATGAAAATAAGACGAATCAGAATATCGTAAACCCCTTTTTTGAACCAATTTACAGTCTTAGTGGTCACATTATCAATATCGGAATACATCTTTTCAAATAACGCCTCCACATTTAAACCAAAGTGCATCGATTTTCAAGATGGATTTTAACTTTTATGAATTGAAAAATACTATTGTAAGTAATTTTGGTCCTTTTAAATTTCTGAGTAAGATTACATATAGGTGAACCTACTTTTAACATTAATTTGACAACCTTGACGACCCGCGTTGCGGAGTAGCTACCACACCCGGTTCGATTCCCGGCCAGACAGGAATCTGAATAGATTAATGTTCTGGGTCTGGGTGTTTCTATATATGCCTTGTGTGTCCATGGTACCCACGACACAGGAAAAAATCCTAGTGTGGGGCTATTGTAGAAATTGAAATTGTAGAAATTTTCTATTTTATTGACTGTAGAAAGCGTATTTTTACTAAAAAAAAGTTTGTGTGGAGGAGTACCGGGAGGCGGGTCGAAGGAATCCAAAAATTTTGTTGGATAATGTCTTCGATCTCGATGGCTGTATCTACAGAATCTTCATCCCAAATAAGTAGTCAAATAACAATCCCGCATTGAATTTCCAGTATTCCTTTGATTTGAAATATTAAAAATGTTAGAGAAATCGTTGCTACAAATCTTGAGAGGACGCTCAAAGGCGAATAGGCAGGCATTGTGACCGCTTTTTAAAAGTGTGGGCGCAACGCTGAACGACGCCACGGCAATAGCTATTTTTCTATCAGATCTTATATTTTTCGCTAATAGTAAATTTATTAAAAACGTTTTACCCGTGCCTCCTAATGCCTCTAACTAAAACTAAAAATCTAATGACAGTATCAATGATTCGTAAACTAATTTTGGTTCTACTAACATTTAAGCGGCGCTCAGGTATGTTTTTAGTTTATCTTTATTAAGCCTTGTTTGTGGTTCATTACATTAAAATTTGAATTTGTCGGCAAGGTAAATCCAAATTATTTTGTACTTTTACCTGACAGAGGTTAAACCTCTATTAATTTCATATAAACTTTGTGACACATTGATTCCCAGGCGGGCGAAAGCTTTGCATTTCCGATACTAAATAATATTTAAAAATGAGCTGGTTATAAAAAAAATAATACTAAAATTAGTATTTATGAAAACTACAGATAATAATAATAATAATAATAATGTACATCAGACAACTGGATTCGAACCCCAGACCTCGCATTTCTAATCCGCCCGACTTGGCACCACACGGCTATCACGATTTTAATAACAGATGCGAATTTCACATACTTATGAGTTAAGAACATCATCTATTTTGGCTTATTTTGACACACTTTGTTATTCTAAAATTAATTTAAAATATGTTGATTAAGTGCATGTTTTCTATAACATTATTTATAATGAACATATCATAAATATAAAAAGAACAATAATGTTGACCTTGCTCGTTTGTTATTAGAGCCAAGTGTTCATCAACCATGCTTCAATATTCATTCAATTATTTATCACAAAAGTTGCAAAAGCTTCTCTAAAATAATAATTCATGATATAATTGTTATACCATAATTAGATACTGATCGACTTTATAATGTTAGTATTTTGCATAAAAAACTATCAATTGTATTTTGTCCATAATATTTATTTTCGCTAAAAATGTACGGGTATGGTCAATAACATAACTTTATTTAAGCAATAATAGTTATGAAACTACGTAAGTTCTTCGTAATTGTATCTTTCGTATTATAAATACATTTTTGTTTTATAAATTCATAAACTATGGGTAAATTAAAATCAATTTAAATCACATCTATTTTTAAGTTATTTGATAGTTACAAATTTATACGTATTTTTTTTTAATGAATTCAGAATTCATCCGTAGCCATATTGGTGACATGACATGTTGGCGTCCGGGCGGCCATTATGGCTACTGTCATGTCATTTGTATTAGAATTTATCAAACTCCACGACAATCCGAATTTTACGGATATATGTTGTCGACTCGAAATCAATGTTTTTTTATGTTCTATTATTTAGATAAGGTTTCAAGTAAGTCTATCGTACCCCTTGACGGACTTGTCAATATGAGACTTTGTCAAAGACGAACTCCCATACAAACATTAATGCCCGGTTTTAACGCTTTCAACCCATTTTTTTCGATAAAAAGCAGCCTATGTCCTTTCTCGATGTCAACATGGTCTGTGTACCCAATTTCATAAAGATCAGTTCAGTTGTTTAGGCGTGAATAAGTAGCAGACAGACAGACAGACAGACAGACAGACAGAGTTACTTTCACATTTATAATATTAGTAGGGATTCACATAATTCAAATGTAATTAATCAAGTTACTCTTTATTACAATATATTAAAAATAAACACTTCTTGGAACTCACTTTTATCCTTAAAACAAAGAAAACAGACATGCAAAATGTCTCGCGAACTCAGTGAGTAAAATATTCAAGCACGGTGTCTTCAGGTATACGCATAATGTTACCACGTTACATTCGCTCGAAGCCTCCGAGTTTGTGGGAAAATTGTGAAACAGTTCGTCGGGCTGAATAATAAATGATTTAATAACAGTGCACGTTTGCTCCGAGCAGAGTGCGCTCGGCTCGAAAAATAACAAACGATTTCAAAACCTGACGGCAATCGATGTACTCCCAGCCAAACGTAGCTTATACACAAGCGATTTGTACCGAATGAAAGGATGTATCACAAGATACAGTATTGGATTTATTTTCTATTTTGCATGTAATGAAAAAGCGAGCGCAGAATAGAGCCCATCTGGTGTTTAATTGCATCTCTAATAGGGCAGCTAAGCTAATTTTGAGGGGAGTTTTATGTAAAATGGATTACACTAAGAGTTTGCTTTGTTCGAGAAAATTGAAATATACAGTATTTGTAAAAAAATCCTTATAAGAATAGAAATATAAAAGAAAGCCACAATCGTGGATTACTCCTGTGTAGTGTGTGCTATGGTTATACAAAGACGAAAACACAAACACTCAGACCCAGAACAGAAATCCAAATTCATTTTTAGATATCTGTCTGGTCGGGAATCGAATCTAGAAAACTATCTTCGTATAATACCTACGTTATAGTAACCACTAAACCACGGGATTAACATTAATAACAAAGTAACAAAACTTAAAATAATAAAGTAACAAACAATGGATAAAGCGCTGATATGGATTTTTAGTACAGATTTTGTAATATCCAACGAGCAAAGAAGAAATTGACATCGCACAGTCAGCAACCGACGTAGAAGCGATTTAATACCCGCGATTTGTGTCAGATCTCGTACATGCAGGGAAATATATTTGTAAAACGCTACGTTTGCGGTGACCACCTTATGTTAAAATGCATGCATTTTGTGTGCATTTTGACGCCAGTAACCGAACACTTTGGATCATGTAGACTGCGTGGACGTTCACACTTTGTATTTAATATCAAAAACATTGAACTTCCTCACATAGAGATATTTGACAATGACCATGTTATAAATTTTAAATTTCATTGATTAAGGAGGTAATCACCACAAAGTAATCACGAGGATTTTCCTCGTGATTACTTTGTGGTGGCAATTCTGTGACATAAAACGCTATTATATTTTGATATTAAAGGTTTAGTAAGACATCTTTACGTAAAGTACTCGTTATATTAAATCATGTCGTACGATGCGTGTCATCTTTACTCCATCTTATTATTAGTTTTATATAGTAATTTAATTCCCTTATTAGGTGTTTCATAAATAGTTAATAACTATTTTACTTTTTTTTATTATATAAGTAGAGAACTGCTTCAAATTATCTTTGAATAGTCAATTCATCTTTAGCGGAATGCAAGTTCATATTTATTTTCAAAAGCAATATCATAGAAATTCAGATAAATTTAGAACGTCTATCTAAATATATTTAAACTTCGAATTACATAATCGATTGAGTAGGTGAGCGAGTAATGTTGTGGTAGCATTTTGGAAATCATTTGGTATACCTATTATATTAAAGGAATACTCAACTCAGTAAAGAAGAAACTTTATATTATGTAGGATAGTCACGTGTGTGTTCAGATAAAGTTATTTATAGTATTTGATTTATTCTTAGCTTTACTGTTCAACGCCCCACTGTTCCAATGTAATGTTTTATGTATATAAAGCCTTTCGCAGTTGGGAGGCAAAACATGAGAAAAGCGATCGTATAATTTATAGAATGTCTAGTAACGAAACGGAACCGAGCAAATCTTATACCGTGCCATTCGATTAGCCTAATTGATTATGAATTTATTTAATTAATAAATTAGGTCAGATCATAATAATAATTTACATACATAGGCATACATACGAAAAGGTTAGTAAATTAATATCACATAGAAATATCAATCAAGCATACAGTCCATTCGATTTAAAAGGCGACTATTGCCACTAACATCTAGAATTAACCCTAGATGATAACGCCCAACCTGACGTCAACCACAAATGCATTGCTTCTATTGTGAATTAAGAATTAACACCTCGTATAAGAATGTTTCTCTTACTCTTCAAATCAGAATACAGCAATTCTAAATGACAGAAACCTCGTCGCTTTCTATCAAGTATGAAACATTATTATTGTATTCCCTCCCACACCCCTATGAACAGAATACTCTCATTATAAACACGTTCGTTATCCCTGTTCCTTCGTATTAGTCTGTCGAAACGATCTCAAAGCGTCTGGTGACACAAAGCGTCGACGCTGTGCACTCGAGCAACAGGCAATGAAGACGCCATCAATAAAGCACAGAGAAGTGCATCTACGCAGCAGACCGTGAAATACTGTCGACTCAATTACCGCTGTGACAATACAGTACATAAGTACAATCGCCTATCCAACACTAGGCTCGCGTAAATTGCTCCGCAATTCCTTCCCTATTCTTTCTATTATTTGAAAAGAATAAAACTGTAGCACCGAAGAAAGAACTTTAGCGTCTTGTGTCTAGTCAAGGGTTAATAATTTAATGTTCGATTTCTTTTTAAAGTTGTGCTTCTTTTAGCGCGTTAGGTAGGTAAATCAGATATGAGTGCATTTTAGTTATGCACTGGGTTTTCTTAGCGATATACATATTATATGAATACTGTGATCATTCCATCGATAAATATCAATTTGATGCTTATTTAGAATAAATTCAAAATTCAAATGATTTACATATTTCATTACAACGCCAAAAAGGTGTATCCTACTAATATTATTATCAATACGTACTTACATAAGTACATACACGCACACACGTGTTTAACACAAGCGTCAACGACAATAAATCCGATCTGATAATTTATAAAGTATGCCTGAACGCAAAAAGTATGAACTGTACTGTAAAATCGCGTATTATGATACCCACGTACATTCTGTATTGTAAAAAGATTTAAGCTCCGCCAATTATGGCATACATCGCTTAGCAATTCCAAAAATCGCTTATAATGATCGTCCTTATTAGGGTCGTTACATTCCATACTCATCCTTCCTCTGAACACATTATTAGCCAGGATGTTGTATTTCTTATTTTTCTTATTATTGAGAAGTAAAATGTCCATAATTATACAAAGAAATTAAACCTTTAATTTAAGATCGTTTGAGTTTTTTATTGTTATAGAAGTAGCAAGCGAACATGCGTTTCACTTTATAATAAGTGGTCATTGCCACCTAGAGTAAATCTTATTATTTATATCGATAAACTTTTGAGGATCAAGCCATTAAAAATAATCCTCTGAGGTCAGAATTAAGACTTTCTTCAATCCAAAATAATAGAGCAAAGCTTTACTACTGAAAGATAGACAAGTGGCAGTAGCCGCCAGCCAGTAGTGAACCTCTAAGAGCTCTCTAATTTGAAAAATAAATTTAGTTCTATTATCTTTAGTTTGTCTAAAAAAGAATATAAGTATCGTTTACTTTTTCATCAAATAAATTATTAATTAATATCATAATAATTAAGGCGCTTCAATCAATACTTGATCTAAAAATACGAAAACATTTTACAACTAAAAATCCGTGCATAATTTGTATCAATGTATATATTACAGAGGCAATTAAATTCCTTTTTATCTCTGCCTTTACTTCAATTGAATTCCTAAATAACTACACAGTGTATTTTATCAACAATGATAATATTTAGTCTCTACAATATCTGAACACCAATAAGAAATGGAGACGCAGTCGTCGACACGAATAAATCTTGATGTATTAGTAATGTGGGAAGAGAAAAGTTGTCGATGGATCCGTTGGAGACAAATGTCCCTTTGTAGATAGGGAAACTGCGAGGAAAGGACAGCGATTTATCTAAAATAACCATACAATTTAGCGAAAATGTCGAACTCTCGTCGCTCCCACTTTACCCAAATTGGACAATTCTAGCCCAATATATCTTGAGAATTTGTTTGAAGAACAAGTTACGCATCGGATTATAGGCCAAACAAAAGCATTTTTGTTAGAGATTGTACCCTTGTTTACGGTTATGGCGGACTTATGTAAGTATATAACTACGAATTCGTTTAAACGAACTTGCTTTTATGCGTTAAGTTTGTGCAACTTTTAAGATAGGAAATACTATATGGATATTGGCGTCGGGCTATCGTTGTAATAGAAAAATGCGAGCAATTTTATTTAAAGTTTTAAATTGTTCTACTTAATACGTTGTTATTTAAGAACTATGTTCGATAAGAAAACCTTTAAATATGATGAGACTATCGGAACGCTGAAACATTTTTCATTCGCTACGCAACAATTTCACACATCCTTAAAAAGATTATATGCTGTAATATTAATGATATTCAGTTTTAAATGTTTATTTAGTTTAATTATATGACCCTTACAGTTGCTTATAAATATAAGTTAATTTGACAGCAATTGCCATGGCATGATCTGAAGCTAAGGGTATTACTAAAATAGATTTTCAATTGAATCAAATTTTCACTTTTATGAGGGACTAGCAGCTAGTAATGTGAAGTGTGAATGCAGTGATGTAGCGTAAGGACACGTGCGGAGCTCGCGTCGCCCGCGATCTACTCTTACATTCACCACGCGGCGACAATGCCAGCCAAATAGAATTTAATATTCATAGAGTCGACGTACGATTCACTGAATTCATCGCCCGCACCTTGGGCTTGAGTCCCGCATATAAAAGACCCAACTTTCTTGAGCCCCTGGGTGTACTTCAAATAATTCGCCTCGGAATGACTGCACTTCAAAAGTGAGGGATTGAAATGGAGAAAAATCCACGCGTTGTTTCATCACACTATGAAATTGAAAAATGTTGCCAGCGTCCGAGGGGACTCGTGTCTGCGAGTTCGGCGCGCAAACGATATTTCGATAGTCGTACTTATTTTTAATACACATTCCATTCGTCGTCGGGATAGGCCCTCGGTACCTAGCAGAAGTAACCAATGTTAAGTTAGTAAAAGAATGATGACCTAGCCGTAGGTTTGCAAGATTTGAAAGTAAAACCTTTTGCGACTTGACTCCGCAGATACCAGAGCTACACCTACTTCTGCCTAATAACAACAGTGTCAAGTACTGTCGTGATTTGGATGAAAGAGTGTAGTTAGGATCATATAATTGCATGAGGCTTTCCGATTTAGTCCACATGGGTGGCGTCTCTGGATGATTTTAGATAGTTTCCATCATGTAAAACTTTGCATTATTAAAATGTTTAATACATTTTAATAATGCAGAGTTTTACAAGGCAAGCAATTACATTTTAATATATAGGTTTCCTGTGAACGCATTATATTTTATCTTTATTTCAATATCTCCAAGAATTTTAATTTATAAAGGAAGTTCGAACTGTAAAGTTTGATGACTCACATTTCGCTCATCAACAATCTAGACGAGCTACCGATAACCTACATTATGTAAAAGTCCCTCGCTGCGTTAATCTTTGAAAGTCTACCAGAAATTGATTGACTTTAAATCTTATTTTGCAAGTCGCAAACAAATCTCTGCCCCATAGCCCTTGATTTACCTTTCTTTTTTGGGATGTTTATTTTTTTATTTTTCAATAGGTAGGTACTTTTGTTATATGAATGTCAGTTTTCATTAAATATATTAAATTTTATTAAGTATGTTAGATTCTAATAAAGAGATTTAATTTATAGACTTATAAAGTGGACATTGTCGAAATATTCAAACAAAATCTTTCATGCCGTATCACACCGATATCATCTCGAATTGATTGACGTTTTTCCGATATTTCCGGAACAAATTATTACTAATTGGTGAAGAAGTAGTGATAGCCTAATGGCTGAAATCGGAAATCAATCGAGAGTCCGAGATTCAAATTACAAGCACGGACCACTATTTTTATTTAATGATATGCGTACTAAAAACTAATTATCACTGCATTAGGGTGACAGAAAAACTCGTGAGTAAACCCACTTGAGTTCTTAAAAACATCTCAGTGGTGTGTGAAACCAATTCGTACTTCACCAGCTCGATGGACTTTCACCCAAATCTCCCTAATTTTGAGAGAAGTCTCGTGACACCAGTGGGACAAAATGAATAGAATGACGACGAACAAATTTTTATTAAGAAGTCACTCATGGATGACACTTTTTCTCCCCATGTCCGGTCTATTACTACAATACTTTCGTTTCATAGATCAGGTGTAATTATGCTTTAATTAAATACCTGTATCTCGTGTAATAACTCCCGTTCATCAAGCAGCACAACTCGGCAGGCCAGCGTGCGCGGCGCGGGACACAAGCATTCCATCATCGTGCTGCGTATTCTCCACTCCTAAAACAAAATAAAATTCTGTTAATACACCAAGTTAGTACTGTAAATTTAGTTATAAGCTTCACTTTACCACTCAATGTGGTTAACTGACCTCTACAAGTTTAGCAACATCTAGAGAACTTCTGCTCGGTTTGTGGTGGAAGTTTTGTAACTTCAGTAATATAATCGAAATAGTTGGCTTGTTCAATAAATAATGTAATTTAACCCTGTTAAATAATAGTATATTTTATCCGTATATTCAAACAAAGTGATAAAAACAATTCAAATAAAATATTAGTTTTAAAATCATATTTTTATGTAAGTAGGTATGTATAACTGTAATATTAACTGTTGCCTATTCACAGTGCAATTTCCGAATTAATTAAAGAAATTTAGCAAGTTTTATTAGCTTTTGAAATACATAAAAAAATGAATACTAAAATATACATTACGTATTATAGGTAGTAATAAAATTCGCTATCAATGATTCCGAAGGTTTATTTAACAATATAGCATAAATAAATTTTAATCTATTTAACAGCTTCAATGCTTCCATACCTACGAATATTCATTACAATTTTGTAGCACACCATAAATGCAATGCTTATTCAGACAATCATCTAAATGTGTTGCGTGGGTTTACCATATAAAATAAATAAACTTTGTCTCTGACACATTGAAACGTTGTTTTAGCAAAGTTCATTAGTGTAAAAGCTTTCTATCAGTGAATTTATACCCATTCGTAACATTACATTTATTTGTAAATCTAAATGTGAAATTTTAATTCGCACAATCATCTAAAAGTGTCGTGTGGGGTGCTTCGGAATAAGCAGTGCTCGAAAGCGAATGTGAGCCGAGCTTTGCATTGAGTTCGGCCTCGTTAGTTCAAAGGGCGTATGGCGAAGTGTGGCGGACACTCGTACTCACACGGATCACACAAATTATGTGCAATAAAACAGCGATATAATCTTAAATAACCACGGTTGTGATCATAGCACTAACACCATAAAATAATTGAAACAATTTGCATCAATATAAAATTTCCGAAAATGTATTGTATGTATACGTAAATATGTAATACATATTTTAACCCTAAAAAAGTTTTGTGCTTGTGCCCCATTAGTCCGGTCAATAGAGACAGACAAATAACAAAAAAGTCAAGTTTTGGTAGAGAGCTGGGATTTATTATTACAAATGAAGTTTTAAGAGTTCCCATCTATCCTATGTGTGCTCTAAAAGTTATTCGGGGTGAAATGTCAAAATTTTAGGCTTTTTGGATTTTTCTCGAAAACGGTAAGTTTTATCAAATAATCGAGTTTAATCAAAAAATAAGAATCTTCCACAATTTTACTCAACTGGACATTTGAACATGACTGACCTTAGGTACTAGTACACGCTGGAGAACACAGCAACCCGACTTTTTTACAGCCACATTAGGCACTACAACCTCTTTTGCAATTGCAAAAAATAGTGTTGAGGCGTTTTTCTGGAGCAGGTGAGAGAAAAGTTTTAATCGGATCTAGAGTATTTTCTCCTAATTTCCAACTCCAGTCTTCTGGACTATTTCAATAGAAAATTTTAAAATCAACAACTTTGGTTTGAAAAGTTTTTTGATAAAACTTACCCTTTTTAGAGAAAAATCCAAAAATAAAAACGCTAATTTTGACATTTAACTTTGAATAACTTTTGGAGCACACATAGGATCGATGAGGACTTTTAAAACTGTTTTGTTATGGTAAACCCCAGCTCTCCACCAAATATTTGGCTTTCTGGGAATTACCTATTTTTTATTTTTACCACAATTTCTATATCTAAATTGACCAGACTGCATGTTTATCCCGTAATTGCTTAAACCTGGAAGGCTTTTGTAAGTGGTTAAAATATTAAGATAAGAGTTAAATGATTTAGAAATTACTCATATTTAACACAGCTTTGTTAATAGAATCTTCTTTTAAATTTATTAAACGTTACACCTACCGTACTCTTTTAGACATTAGACTAATTTAATATAAATATAATAAATAAAGACATTAGACTAACGTAGACATAACTACAAAATATTTGTTCAGAAAGGTATGACTATACAAGTTTGATTATTCGTTGTAAAATAACATCGATGTGTCAGATATCTGTTCATTAAATCCATCCTACATATGCTACAGTTCGGCTGCCTGAAAATCATCGGAACATTAATTTCACTGGGAGTTTTATAGTCCCCAAAAATGCACCAAGCATAATCTCCAGCATGAAATTCTCTTTGTCGCTTTTCATGGAATTGACGATTCGGCCTCAATTACATCGGCGCGATAATGAACATGGGCCTATCTTTTGACTTTATCTCCTCTATGTAAAGTGCAGTTTGATTTACATAATTAGTACACTGATCGATATGAAAATATCTAAAAAAAACATTGCACACCTCAATTAATTGAGATAAATTAGAATTGATTTAGAGACATAATAATTAAAGTTTTATATCTAACATTCTACGAAATATTTTTAAGAACTTTAGTAAACAAAAAAGGGTTTAATTGGAGTACTAAAAGTTAGGCCTACGTTAACCAAGGCAGGTGATTACATAGAGACTACATAGAGGCCGACCCCGATTCGATTTATGTTTATCTTTTACTCGTGGTGTTTTGGGATCCCAAAACAGATGTAGCATCGGTATTCTCTCCAAAGTCAGAACTTGTTTGAAGGCAATTACGGAGTTATTTGCAGCCAGACTCAACAGTAAAATCACCAAAGGGTTGGTCGAAACCAAATATATCCTCGTTAAAAGTTAGTCCGGGGAGCATAGCGCGAACCGGGCTCTGTTTTAACAATTTTATTTTAATTAGTAGCAGCGCCCTCCCTAATAGGCGAATTTGATTCGACATTTTTTTATGCTCACGTATACAATTTCATTTCCGAGTATGGACGGACGTGCATTGTACGCAAAAGCAATGGAAAACTCTTTCCAGCGGAAATATGAACGTTTTGACATTAGGCAGGCGCGGCCGACGTAAATTGACAAATTGTAACAGCGTTCGTGTTTCGCATGTTTAATTTTATTTTGCACTAATGCAAAGTGAAATCTGAATTGAGAGTAAAAATGGAAAAAATAACGCGACCGACCCCGCCGGTTTCGTCAGAATTTTGGATGATTAACAACGTCGGTAATTGGCGAATATACCGCGTTTAAGACTAAAACAAATAGTCTGAGATTGAAAGGAAAGCAAAAAACATTTTCGGGGGTCCAACAAAATAGACGGGATTGAAGCTTTATGTTCACAGTGCATCGCTAAACTTGTAACAACTAAGCAAACCGACAACTTGGGAACAAACAACAAAGACGGCAATACGAGCCATTAATCCGAACGATCCCGACAGAGATTAGTGCTCCCGCTATTGACCCCACACTCCACGCCACCGCCCCCACACGTAGAAAACATTTTCCCGCCATTGTCTGAACGGGAAACAAAAAAAGGAATCGCGATTGACATCGCGGCTCTGTGACGCGAGCGCGGGATAATAAAGCCTCGAACATATTAGGTGACGCCGAGTAGCAGCATTAATATTTTTAAATTGCTCGACCACCAAAATTCAGAAACCTTAAAGTAAATAAGTTAAAGGTGGGAAAACTATTCGTAGTTTGAATCCGGAAGCACCACTACCATAGCTATTTCACCTAATAAAACGTAACGTGTAGTGTAACGCGCCACTGTATTCTGGTCCAAAGGGTGTCTTAAAAAAGTCTTACTTATACGAAGCCTTCCATATTAATCCGCAAGCGTAGTATGTTCAGATAAGACTGATCTTATCTGGGGATGATTACAGATGTCCATGGAAAGCTGTTGCTACCTACAAGTACCATCAGATGCACTGCATGTTCGTTGGCTACTTCCGTTTATTTATTACTAATTGTTAAACATACGTGATATAACATTCCAAATTCACAAATTGGTATCTACTTTAAACAACTCCGACCATGTATAAAGTAGTGCAAGTCTGCATCATAAAGATGCAAAGAGACTTGCACTACTTAACAGCAATTTTTCTTGCAATTATTAATCATTCATGTATTTAATTTTCCGTTCATTAGCACTTAAATACTAATGCTAGGTTAAAGCCTACGCTAAGAAGGTTTAGCAATAGTTAGCGCGCAAAATAAAATTTCACACAAAGAAACTACTGTCTCATGCAGGAACCATTTAATCCCTTAGGCTAAGTCTACTACATACTCGGAGAGGCAGTGGAGCCGGAGCCAACACCGTCATTTCTTAGTATATAGATAGGTACATGTAGAGACTAACCCTCTGACAGTAAATGATAACTGCAAGCTATACATAAATGTGACCACATTCAAACAGAACAGTAGTCCTAATCTAGCACTACCTACTACATGTTATGTATCTTTATTAACACAATAGTTAAGAATAAGATTATAAGATATTTGAAAATAGTCCGCTAACTCGTTTGTGCAATGTGAACACGTCATTATAAGGCTAGAAAACATTAGGAGGGACCGCGATCGTTGTGTATGGAAACTTCCGGACTTGATACTCACAGCTTACAAAACTGCTAGAGTAAATCTTGCTTCTTCCATTCGTTTGATAGACTGTTAAACTGCATCTGAGTAAAATACAGTTCCATTTATATTTGTAACATGTCTGATTGTTTTTATTTGAAGTAAATACAACATGTGACAAATTTAAATTCTAATTTACGATTTTATACTTCTAGTATACACATATAGTATAGTATCTTCAGAATATGCATAGGTATATATATGTATACGTTTGATAGTTTCCTAGTTATAAGATTTACTAAGTTAGAATCGACTTTTAAATAAGCCTTCTTGTATGTTATATGTTATTTCTACCATTGTCGTAAAACTTGAAATAGTTATATGGAATTCGATGGCGTTTTTAATACCTAAACAGAGTGTAATTTAACATCACAGTAATAAAATCAAATGACCCACACAAAACTGCGGACAAAACTAGTTACATTTAAACGTTCTTGAGTTTCGCTGCGTCGAGTTAAAATAATACACAAGAATTGGAACAAAAATACTCTTTTATGAGCTTTATCTTTTTATCGCACATTTGCCCGCATACGGATTCTGCAAACGTCACCCGCATTACAAAATAAAAGACATCCGCTTTATACAATAGCAGTCTCGGCAGTGATTTTTAAATAACAAATTTATCGCTGACGTTGAAAATCATCGGTTCATTATTATTTCATTGCTGAGAAACGATCTCCGCTTAAACAAGGGTTTAAACTATAGCTTAACTTGGTTATTATGCTCTACATTGGCACAAATAGTGGATTGATAACATTAATTGACACTAAAGAATTTGTATTTAATTTTAAACACAACTTTCCATCGCTATATACATTTAATAATGTTTTAAGGTGAAATCAAATGATCTAAATTTTTATAGCATGTCATCAACCCATCACTTGCCCACACTACTGTGCACGATTTTTCTCTCAGAATAAGAGAGTTTTAGGCCATAGTTCATGACAGACTTCACACACATTAGAGGACTTTATTTTTTTTAAGAAATAACAGGTGTGTACGTTTGCACAAGGTTTTTTACTATAAAGTTGTGAAATTTTATAATACTTACTTCACTGTAGATACCCTGGCAGTTGAACCTGGGATTCCCGTTGAAGGTGCCGAGTTTTATCTATTAGACTCTTGCTCTTTATTTAAATCACAAAACCTTCAAATTTTGAAGTTTCTATCCCCACATCAGTGGCGTGGGATACAGAATCCATATCACTGCAATACATTGTTTTTGAAAAAGAACAATACTCAATATACATACGTGTCTCCGGATCATTAATTTTTAATGCTTATCTCAATAAAGATGATGCGAGGATGCGAAGTCTTTGCAATGTAACCATTGTTACATTATACGGGAAGGAGATATGGATACAGCGAACTGATATCACACGCTTTTTATTCTAGATAATATCATCTGACAATTAAAAAGTGCTTCCTTCTCACGCTTTGCAGCGGTATATCTGTTTATCGATGTACAAGCGTTCGGCTTCTTCTTAGAATTAATTTTGTATCTTTTGTTTGTAAGATTTTCTATTTCTTTGTTTGCTGAGCTACTATTTTGCGTCTGCTTTTAATCAAACCATCTAATATGACCCTGTTGACTATTGTTCATATGAATTTGTCTAGAGAATTGGGTTTTATATTTTTTTCTTGATATCTTGTAGATTTTGTATTGTAAGATATATATTTCCTTTAACATAGGTGTCAATGTCTTTGCTACATGTTAATGTTTTGTATCTAAATCATCTAGTTTAGAATTTATTGTCAACATAACTCGATTTTAACATCTTTAATCAATTTACAGAAGCTGTTACATCCGACGATCGTAAAATTTGGCATCGCGCTCTAAAGTTACGGAATTATGGATTCAAATTTAAGTGATCACAGATTTTTATAATAAACAGGTGCTTTTAAGTAGTCACATTGTGTATGCTCAATGCTTATTATATGGTTTATTAATAAAATATTGTATCAAATAAAAAATTGCAGCCATGTAAGTATTTAACATAATTTTGTATCACAAATTTTAATGAGAGGGATAGCAGTATGGAACGGAAATCTTCGTATCCATCAACTTTCAATTTTTGTCAACATCTGTTTTAATTAACAAGACAAACAATAATAGATGGTATGATTGCATATACGTTCTGTACCTAACCCATTTAAATAGCGTTGGATCATATCGATGGGATATATCGACGCTGAAGAGCAACAACTCTTTACCTACCCTACCCTACTACAGTTTGATAATTTATAATTAATACATCGTTCTGAAATTTTTATGGTCAAGTTCAAATTCTATTTCGTCCTATTCGGTATAACATGGCATTTATTTATAGTGGCATGTAAATACAGAGGCGAGCGGACGCTAGTGCATGCCGTCACGCGCCCGCCACGCATACTGATCGTGGAACCGACGCGCCGTGAGCTATCGATGAAGAGTGATAGTTCATTCAATAATATATATTTTTTGATCCGAAGAAGTAATTCGAAGTAGCAAAATTTGTAAGCGGTTACTGCCGCCATGGACGTCAATAAGGAATTTCATGCAGAAAAGGTTCTATCTGAAATAAGCAGGGAACCACACCCTTTCACTGAAACGCTAGAACTGCTTCAAGCTAGAAATAGGTGTGGTGTTGGTACTGGAGTGAGTAATGAGTATGCCGCTTTTTTGCTCGACTTGGCGGGGGCACTTTCGTGCCCCTAGATAAACTCGCAATCTTACTTTCTATGGCCCTAAGGAATTCCAAACAAATCTATTGCCAGATATAAACTATGTAGAGATTTATATGAAGTATTTATTGTCATTTTTTTATGGGACTTTGTTTACCCGAACATGCCAAAGTGAAAAGGAGAGTAAGATTTTGATGTTGATCATTAGGTTGCATATATTAAGTTTGTATGTGTACGTTTCATCGTAACCGCCTTCTTAGTCCTCTGGCTATGTAATGTCACGCGAAATTCCACATGGCATTCTCTAAAAAGCATAAACAATTAAAAAAAAATATATTCTAAAATTTTGTATAACATTAATAATATAGCTGGCTGCTACTCCAATACAATTAAAACTGCTTATAAAGAGAAGAAACAAGAAAATATACTTACAGGTATCTTCTTAAGGTAGCTGTGAATGTATTGTACTTTATCCTAAAGATTTATCATTACTCTTAAGGCTTAGTGCCCTAAATACGTCCAAGACTATCTTCTGAACCTCACTATAAGAGTATTCTCATGTTTCACACTTTGCGTTGTTGGATTTTAGTTTTTGAACATGTTTTTATAGGTATGACGCAAATGGGTAATGTTAACTGATATGTAATTCAAAACAGATAAAGATGAACAGCTATGTATATATTTTTGTACATATTCTTAGTTCTTGAATTTCGGCCACTAGGCGAAGTGAAAATTAATATGATGCGAAGGTTTGAACATAAATGACGTAAATTTGCCTAAAATACCAAAACAAAAGAATGGCGTACTTTTAATATATTTATTGTTGTTGAAGTCTTGGTCTACGCGAATAGCAACGCGTCTGTGATTTAGTTTAGTCACAAACTCTTGTTCTGTGTAACATTGCTTACAGATGTCCATAAGCAGCAATAAAGTGAACTGCATAATCATTTGCTATTTTATTTTTTTATTTAAAGCATGTGTAATTTATTTTACGGGTATCGAATGATAGAATACGAATACAAAATAAATATCTTGCTTTTAAAAGCATTTCTTACCGTATTTTCTATATACTGTATAATCTTATTTACTATACCCGTTATACCTTATATCTTAAACTCACGAACTAGGTCGCGTGTAGAAACTAGTTATATATGTAAACACAATTAATTAATTAATTATATACCAATTATCGTCTGTAACAATAGCCAAGCCACTACTTACGGCGTTGTATTCGAACTGGCAGTTCGGATATCAAAGCCCTACTTCTATTCTTCGGCTATTAGTCTGCAACGTCTCGCATGTAGAAAATCTGATATGTATTGTATTCTACTACTAGTATGTAGTATCAACATGCTTCTATGTATACTTGCTAGATTTTTTCATTTCAAAAGTAATTACTTTTTGTATGTTTGGTTTATTCAACAAATCCAAAACCGAATAAGAACGGCTTAAATAAATATTTACTTATAAGTACCTATATTTTTATGAACAAGACATTTACAAGTACATCTTACGGAAAATAAACATAATACATAAGATATTCATAAGGTATCTCGAGTCTGTAGACATAGGCAGATTGTCTTACAAAAGTTTATCCAGTCCCTGTTGAATAAGCAAGTTAGTATTGTTACAAGAATTTATGTTATCACTAACTGGAACGGTTGCACCTGAGAACGTCTGGATATATGGCTACCGCAACCACAGTTTATTCTAAGCCGACCCTCCCATACATCTACATAGTACTTAGAAACACACTGTTCTCACTCACGTTAGTAGATGAGTCGTTCTGGGCTATCAGCTTTCTATAATGCTGTTGTTTATCCGAGATCAGTTTTCACAAACAAATAGGGGAACCAATCAAACTTGTTCAGTGAGTACTTATATGTAGGTAACATAGGTGTAGAAATGCACCCGTTTGATCAACGAAACATGAATATTGTTTGCAATTCGAAATGAGTATGAAATAACAGCTTTGTAGCATTGCGGCTAAATAACGCACAAATTTTGTTAATTTACGAAATTTAGCGAAATGGATTTTAAATCGCAAACCTCAATAAAATAATTCTCATTCGATACAAATTCGTGTATTCAATTTATGGAAAACATTTTGAATTTATTCGCGTCATATTCACGGCAAATAAGGGTTTACATTTTCCCTTTATGCTTTTGATCGTTGCGTAGAGCATTGAAGTGCGTGGCTGGGCGTGACAAAAGATAAACAGTTAATAACTCTGAAAGACTAATCTGAACGAGCAATTATAAAGTAAGTCATAACTGCCAAGTTAATAAGCTTTGGAGAAGAATGAATAATTAATTTTACATAAAAGCGATAAAGATTGCGAAATTAGGGACCGTTTTTGTCACGACTTGCCAAATTAAATGGCCTCTATACGTTTTCCTATTAAGTCAAATGGCTCACCTCGAATTTTATACGGCTATAACTCGCACGCAGCGCAATTTGTTGCACGTACATTCTTATATGTGATGTATGTAAGCGCTGGGGAAGTTTGATCTTCGAGGCCATATCTCGCCGGACGGACGCCGTGAAGCTAACTCAGTTCAACCGCACTTTTCGTGCTTCGACACCTTCAAGTCTTTAAACCAATCTTCAACTAGCAAGTTATCGAAAGCTCCATCAAAATGACCTCATCGACAATTTCCTTTTGAGAGCAACAAACCACAAAGTTGTGATTACGTCTTGTGGTTTTATGTTGTTTGTTACTGTTTGTTTGAATAAAACAGAGGCTTAGTTTTGTTTCGTTGAGTGCTCAAAGAACGTTAAAATAAGAAATACACAAAGACATCATCCATTCGTGTTTATTTATATTTTTATCAGAAAACCGAAGTGAAGTTATATTGAACAGTTAGTATATCCTTGAAATAAAGTTAACAAATGACTTGGATCCGAGTGGTTGCTTGGAAGTAAGCCAAAAGCAAACCTGCGAGTTACTTGCGAATGACATAACGTTGGCGACATTCGTATACACGCTGAGAAGTGCCGGTGAATTTAAAAATGAAAGCAAAGAGACGCCTTTGCAAGACGAACACGGGCTTACCCGAGGCAAAGACAATCGTAACATTTGTGTCATTCTCTTACAATTGTCTTTGCTTAGTACCTATACATTTTTACATTACACAAATGAATTAAATTAAGCATTACATAGAAGAATTAGATTGAGTTTCTGCGTGTAATATTCAACAAAATTATAACAAGCTTATCGTATAAAAACAGTTCTAATTATTTAGTCGCAACGATAAACAAGCAACTTATAATAAACAACTTGATAACAAAAATTAATCATGCGATAGACAACGGTATGGTTAAATATCATTGAACCGATTTTAAAGCGACGTTAACGCTAAGTCACATATTTTCCAAAGTATCGCAAATCAACTAACTAGTAAGCGAAGTCGCATGAGAAGACTCGTTAACAGACAAACTCAGCCAACGCCCTGCTCTCACTCATTCGGTAAAATAGAGGGATATTCACCGAACAAGTCGAAGGTTTTTTCCCAACAAATTATTGGTTAGGTACCTACGTTCATTATGAGTAATTTCTGGGCTCTCAAATTATGGCAGGTAGCCCGCGGCTATCTCGCTCGTAACAATCAGTAGAACAGCCAGAACGGCAGATCTTACGCGGTACATATGAAGGCTCACCTTCCTACGCCGACCCCGCCCACTGTTTAAAATTTTTCAACAACGCCTGGGAATTAAAAGTTTGTGGTGCTCACGATATACGGGGCAACTACTCATTAATAGAACTTTGAACGCCGGCGTCGATAGTTTTTTAAACTTATTTTACTGCGCCACTAACCTCGTTACTAACTAGTATCGAAGCAGGAAATTTAGTTTGAAAATTGTACATCTTATAACCAAAGTGTAAACAAAATGTGATTGGTAACAATTTGCATAGGTGAATAAAAAAAGTCTCGTTGAAATAAATTGCCATAAACTAAACAATATTTTAGTAGCATTTTACTAAAACTATTTTTGTCTCTTGCTTTTTCGACTAATCTCAGAAAACATAAATTTACAAGAAGACAAATATCACGAAAAATGAAACGGACTTATTTTATCCCCAGTAACATTAAAGGTTTTGCGCAAAAAATATTTAAGACTGCAAGGTTATCCACATGAGCGAATCCATACGACAAAGCTCTCAGAATAAAAATAATATTGACTTCCTGGGTCTATCTAGCCATCGTTGATACAGAAGCCGTATGAGTATGTGTGGTTTTTATGGACTTAATTAAAAAGTTGCAGTTATCAAATAAGGATTCCCGGCTTTATTCTCCGGGAGAGCGAGGCGCCATTAAATGGAATTTTAATAATGCTCGTTTTGCCGAGAGCGCATTAAGATAGAAGGTTGTATGAGGGCGTATCCTACTTTACTTCAATTAATAGCTGCTTATTTAATATAATAGTTTTATGGTTAAATTGCTTTAATTTAAGTGGCTTTCAAGTTTAATCAAATTGTTTCCTTATTACGATGATGAAATAATACATTGGAAAATACATTTTATAAGCGACAAGGTATTTAATGGTGAAATATATTATTAGGATTTCAGTCTTAGAAAAATCTACTGGTACAATGGACTTCCTTTAGTTCCTAAGATAAGAAACGGACGTAATGAAGACATATACGTGAATCCGACCGGAGTGCCGCACCCGATTACTTATGCAGGTCCAATTGTTGTGGGGGACCTCTACGTTGTAATAAACGTAAATCCGATTACTCATTAAATACATCAAGCGTACGGAATACGTACTTACGTGAGAATATTCTGAATAGAACAATAACGTAAAACATATTCACCCCGTTCAAAGATTCTGCACCTTTGAATGAGCTGCTAACGAAGAACCCTCTAAAACTTCGCTCTGCGTTTGTACAGCTCGCTTTGTGTAATAAAGCGGCACTTCTTTCACTAAAACGCCATTTAATGAAACGAGATCGTCACAAATTCGTCTAAAGTTTCGCAACGATGAACAGAGCAGGCGCTGTTGTTACGTTTATGCTTAGGCCGGCTTCCTCTGTTTAGTCGAGGAAAGTTTTGTTTCGTGTTTTTATTTTGAGTTTGTAAATTGAAATTTTGAAATCGGTATAAAGTATGGAAGAGATCTTCTACAACTTTTTATTCTTCTTTTAAAACTGGACAGTTTTGATTTTTTAAACATATATATTACACATTATTGAATCAAATGTTAATATTAAGAAAATACTGTTAATAAGTTAACGCAAAAATTAGGTTTTCTTAACGCAGTATATTAGCTTAATTTCAAAACAATTATATCTCGACGACACTCGGTTACTAAACAAAATGTAAATAGAGCCTTAACCGCCCGTATAATGAGAGGTGAAATTTAATAACAACGAAACTTAAAAGATTTGAAAGCTGAAGTGAACCGTGAAGCGGGTGGAGCGATATAGTTCGATTCCTATAGGAACTTCTCTGACCACAAACTGTTTGTGACGGGCGCCCGACTGGAGTAGGACGTGCTTACTGTTGCCTGTCAGTTTTCGACTATTTACTCGCAGCCTAGTGCATTTGTTTTGTATTATTAACAAATATGATTAAGTTAACGCAAATATTGAGTTTTTCCTAAAGAAGTATTATTTTTATATTTCATAACGATTACGTCTCGACGACACTCATTACTTAACAAAATGCAAAACGAGCCTTAACCGCCCGCATAATGAGAGGCGAAATTAAATAACAACGAAACTTGGAGAATCTGGAGACTGAAGCGAACCGTGAAGCGGGTAGAGCGATATTAGTTCGATTCCTATTGGAACTTCTCTGACCACAAACTGTTTGTGACGGGCGCTCGACTGGAGTACGACTTGCCTACTATTGCGCTCCAGTTTATCAAGTATTTACACGCGGCCTAGTGCATTTGTTTGGTTAAGGTTACCTTTTGCGTTTCTATATTACGTTTTTATACCAGAGGTACCATTTTTGGAATGCTGCATAGGCACTGAAATGTAATAGAATGAATTTGTTTAACTATGGCCCGAGAGTGATGCCACCACGGCTGCAGCAATTCTTGTGCTCCGGTGGATGTTGGCTTACAAATAAAACCACCTTACTCCTCACATGTGGTAACGGATCTGCCATAGGTTTCAGATAGAACCCCTATTTCATAGATCGTTGATTACAGATGCTATAGATAACACTGACAGTACCACTTTCCAAAAGATAGATATATGATTGCTCGCCATTTCAATTCTAAACAAATACAACTAAAATTCTATTTTCAGAACTGAGGTGGATGACCTCATATGACCCAACCAAAAGTTTATAGGTATTGCAACTTGACACGACACTTTGTTTTTTGAAGAAGATATCAGCTTTGTCCCAAACTTTCCTAATATCCAAAGACCCTACCTGTCTTGAAAATTTCATTAAAATTGTTTGACAGTATCATGTATTGTACGCGAAACAATAGGTATGATTAAACTACCGGCAATGAGTACGGAGAGTTAGTATACCAAAGATGTACACATAATTCTGCAAATATATAGCAAATATACCCACAACATTGTTCCTGAACTAGTTTGTGAAGTTGTTAAGTTGCGAGTTACGTCTCGGCTGTGCTGATTTATCGTCAAGCTGTACTAATTTATCGTAAGAAAACTAGAGAAATTTTGAATTGTTGCAAAGATTTTAGGGGTAGTGAGCGAGTAAGTTTTAATAAATTTCTATCACGTAGCTGTGTAAGTTGGTATAGCTCGTTGACAATGGCGTCGAAGTAACAAAAATGTTCCGTTCTGTACCGCCGATTATTGGAACGGGAGCGCTTTGACGGACACAATTCAATCTGGTAATCGGAAATGGGCATTGTACTACAAAGGCCCCATTGTGGCGGTCCGCCCGCGCCCACTGCTCGCCATCAGCCGCCGACATTCATGCCGGGTAATACACCGTCTGCATTGCATTCATCAAATCATCGCAAACTAACTACCATCTAACTGATAATGAATCGCCGCGGCTAATCTGATCGATTCCACTAAGCGCTTTGTACTATTCCTATTTGATATACAGTCCAATCCATTACAAAATCAATCACAATATCGGCTGAAGCGACTCTTTATCATTACCGGACAAATTTCGCATGTGTACGCTATATTTTATATAGCAGATACCAATGATGTAAACTATACCTACCTGTAAACCAAACCACAATTGCATATCACGAGTCTGAGACTCGTGTTTCTCATAACTTATGATTATTGGAATAGAAAACTATTACGTTATGACTTAACGGTGTCCTTATAAGAAATCAATTATGTCAGATAATAAAGAAACAATTACTTAGTTCCAATAAAGCAAAAAAGACAGTCATAAATATGTTGTAATAAAATCAGTATTCCTTGTTGAACTCATCTTTATTTCCTTAGTAACCTCTCCAGATACAGCTTTCGCATAGACCTTAATGAAGAGTCTCAAAATATCTTCACGAATAGAGGCGAAAGCGAGAAGCATTTTGAATAGGTGGCCCTTTGTGGGAGTGGACTGCGATTTACAGATCTTCAAGGGCTTGTCTCACCATAAACGAGCAACGAATAGTAAGTGATGAAACTGTATAATAAATCTTTCTCTTTCTTGAACTTTATTTGATTAATCATTATTTAACTATAGGTATTTCGTTGCGATACGGAAGGATAGTATTTGTAAATAAGTAATTCTATTTTATTAGTTTCAATTGTAAAAAATTTCATCACTAATCAAATTAAGCTTTAAAACAAAAACACAAGACTTCTGCAATGCTAAAAAGATAGTATAATGACAACATGCCACGACCTTGTTTATGACATGCCATGCTTGCCTTATACACGCATGGAATGCACGCATTTGCAAAATCTTAAATAATATGTTTACTACAGTAGATTTATTTTATAAAATCTGAGACTTACAGTTTGCATTTCTCTGTCAAACAAGTTGATAAAGAGGACAAGAGGGTACTCGACCTGAGACCAACCCCTTGTATTGTTTTATTCCTTGCCAAGATTACCAAGTTTCTAAGAATACAATTTACAACTTCACAACTTTCCCCAAATGACATACTAATAAAAAAATGTAAGTATGTATATTAATCTTCTCATGTTAACCGCTTTCACTCCATCTGTTCAATTCGTAAAACATTAATTAAATGATTTTAACAATCTATGTTTTCTCATCATTTCGAAATTAATGGTCAATATTTAGTATAATTCAATGCATGACAACATTTAAATGAGTGAATGATGACGGTAAAGGTATAATTCACAATTTTATAAGGTATTCTTAAAAGAACTCTTAAAAAGCAAATATTTCCATGGAGCATTAATTTCCAATCTCGTTTCAAGACGTTTGATCATATTCCGCGCTGATTTTCTAGAGAATGTCTCAGAAAAATACTAAGGTATTATTTCAAGCAACGGTAATAAATGAGATCGTCTTCGTTATCGCCGACAGTACCAGATCGAATGGAAGAAAGATGGCAGTTTCCCCAGAGATCGACGGAAGCCGAAGGGATTTTTATGTAACCCAACTAACAATATGACTCCCATTTACATACAATCTTAAAATACGTCAATTTTAATAAAATTAAGAAGGATTATCTTACATTTTTAAGACAACATTAATAAATATGAAATTGGTAGACTGACTAAAATAGTTTACTTATATATAGGTAATTAGTAGTAAGTATAGTATTCCTATAATTTATACAAAATTAATTTTGTTGCAGATTAATCATTCCCTAAAAGTAGAAAACCTTAATACCGCTTAAATATACATAATGCCAATACATGTATATGCGTCAGCAATTTATTTATTCTAGATTAGATCATTTTGTTCCATTTTCGTCTACCTGTCTGCATATTTACTATTTATAATCACGGCAAATTGGTAATAGATATGCAGGTTTATTTACTGACATTTTTATTTATCCATTTATAATCAGGAAAGTAAATAATACTATTTCATATTTAACATCGACTTTGTGCCACTTTATTATAAAATTAAACTAACAAATGAGCATGCAGTTCATCTCAAAAGTTCTCTGTCGTGCATGGACATCTCGACGGGCCCCAAGAACAAAATCTGAAAAATTACCAATTTACAGTATGGAGTTCAGTATGACTGTAATAGTTGATTATAATAGCTAATTAGGAACTTATTTAATAAGTTCCTAAATAGCTATTACAATGATTTTCCATAGATCGTCTATCTTGGCGTAAGGAATCAATGTTTGTTAGTCCACAACTCCTAAGCTTCATATTGTAAATTGGTATTATTCATATAGGTACGATTTTGTTCTAGGGGCCCGTCAAAATGTCATTAGCCCTTAATGTGATTAAAGTTCTACTTGTGATCGACAAATGCTTTGCTACTCTTCAAGACGCAGTTGGAACGACTCATGTAATGGTCTCTTAGTACTTTTTACCCAGATAAGTCAAAAGGAGGGAAATGTTTTTCGAATATATAATGTATGTACATATTCCTTCCATTTCCTTCGCACGCATTGCTGCCCAAACATGTTGACAGAATGCAATATATAATTAACTAGCTGAACCCCGCAGCTTCGCCCGCGTTAAAAAAATCGATGTATCAATTGTCCCGTGGGAAAAAAATATTTTCCCACCATAAAAAGTAGACTCTATGTTGGTCCAGAGTGTCAGCTAACTCCCTACCAAATTTTATGAAAATCGCTATAGCCGTTTAAACGTGAAGAAGTAACAAACATACACACTTACAGACTTTCGCCTTTATAATATTAGTATGAAAATAACTTAGTTGTCAAGGTGATAAAGGCTGATAAATTATTAAATATGACCCTGCGATCAGAGAAAAAGAGGGGGAAGAGGCGATTTTTTAAGGAAAAACATCTATAATCGCGTTGAGGCATTTTCGGCAGGAGGTAAATGGATTTGCTTCATCGACATGCTAGATTTTACTTACTATACCCATAGCCAATGATATTTAAATTAAGCTTATTGGTTGTTATCATAAAAATATGGGTATTCTTTAGATTTAGACCGAAAGCAAAAAAAGCTTTAAATTACATAATATATTATTGAAATAATCTGAAGAATTACCAATCAATATTTTTTAGCAGTCAGTTAGGTCTTTTTGGTTTAATAATTGAACAATTTTAGTAGCTTCAAAACAAAATACAATAGAGCTTATCACTGCAGTAACAAAACACAAATAGATTTGAGGGCCCATCAATTTTGTTTAATATACCTGTTTAATATATCATTGCTAATACATACCTTTATTTTTAATTGCATATGCCCGAACCTACAAAAACAGGTCAAAGTATGATTTATTACTATGTGACAGGGAATAGGGTAATAAACCCAAATCATTTCCACACAAATCCTTAGTAACAAATGTATTTTTTGCGTTAATAAAACGGTACCACACGACTGACGTCGGCAAATGGACGCCCTTAATCGCCCTTAACCGACACGAAAGTAAAGATTTGTTCTCCTGGGAAAATTGAATCAGGTCTCAGGTACCGGCTATACTGACTATTATTTATCAGCCTTTCACAACAAGACCATAAACTAAACATATTCATTTCTTTTTGTTTCACGTCTGTATTTTTTTTCCTTCGTACTTAATTTGTTTATCAGATTGAAATATTGGTTAACAATTAACCAAAAGTGAGAAAGCACCGGTTATACATAGGTAGAAGAATAATATACCTAGGTAAGTATATTATATTTATTATACGTTTTAAAGTATACATTCATTTTTGCAATTTTTGCAGTACAAGTATCCTCGAAGCAAAGGGTGAATAAGAGTGACCAAACAATTGGATGGATAATAATAATAATTTCAAACTTAATTCACTAAAAAAATCGTCTATCGGATCGAAAATAATCTGATAGAATTGTAATATGATTATTTAATGCAATGTACAAGCCTAACATTATACAATTTTCTGACATCAGCATTTATTTGTTTTATTTTAACAAATATATCATAATCATAAAATATTTAATAATACAAAACAATAATGTAATTCAAGAACATTCAAGTTCAATAGAATTAATAAAATATAGGTACTGCTGCTAATAAAATATTGATCATGCTAAATTATCCTACTATTTCTTATTCGAATCGTAGATGCACTAAGAATCCGAAACTTAAAAGCTACTAGTATTGGATAATGTTCGAATAATACTCAAAGTATGTAAGAAAACTACTTATTTATTCAAGGTGTGCGTTTCGTTACTTGCTCGCTACTTGAATAAGGTACGGCGTAGATTTCAAATAAACCGTAGGAACCGCTTCGTAACAAAGCGCTAATGTTTGTTGTGCTTAGCGTTTTTGTTACCGTGGATGTGCTTTGTGCAAACCAAATTAAATTAGATGATTGTCAAGGTGAGGTAATACTGCTGCGATCGGATGAACGGCGACGTCGGTCACGGTAGCGGGCATTCAACTCAACCGTGGCCTCGCGGTGCCCGAACAGTGCTCTGCATAACACAACAGTGCAACACCTATGCCACTCGTCCCTCACACTCCACCAACACCGCTTTACCATTATAATAATTCGCATAAATGCTTCACTTAACTATGAAACTTTTAATTACATCCCAAGTTCTTAACTAGACCACTACTTACAGTTAAATCCGTAGCCCGAAAATGTGCTCCAAACACCAGCTTTCGCACAATTCATATCCTTTCGAGAACTGCAAACATAGTTTAGGGGAATTTTGTATTCAAATCGTACTTGTGGACATGACTAGTAAAGCCGGTATTTCTCCGAACACTTTCACGACACTTTAAAAGTTCACATTTTATATCGAGACATGAATATGTGATAAACTGTACGGTCGTCAGTTACACAACGGAGGGCACAACAAGTGTTATAAACAAAAGAGCTGGATTCGCGAGTGCGAGTAACTTGCGCGGTGCGGCGTGGCACCTGTCACCGCGGCGAACAAATATGTACTGCCGCTGCCGGCCGGCGGCTGCTAATCCCTCTTTGCTCCCGCGTTCGCGACTCTAGCTCCGGACCCGCCGACTACTGTCACCATATAACTTAAAATTAAGATTACATTAAACGTCGTACATCGCGATATGTAATCATCTCACTAGACATCACCTCATATAGCAATTGATGTACTACAAACTCCTTAAAAATATAAAATCTCGCTTTTAAATACAGCTTACAGATTGAATAGGTATTTAAAAAGCTCGCGTCAGGAAAGTTTGTTGCGTTAGTAGCGCCATCTATGTAGAGCTCTGAAGAACAAAACAGAGCCATCTGTAAAGTTACTAGTTAACTAACGTAGTAAGTAGTTAGCTAACCAGTTCACTGAAATACTCGTTGGTCCAGAACGAGAACCTACACTTTAGTAGTAAAAACGCTCTTTACTAGATGTCGCATAGTAATTAATCTTACTAGTAGAAAATTAATGTCACTACCTATTATGTACTTACTTGTTATATTTGCTCTTCTATCCCAACTTCTATCAATTTCTCGTTTTTATAACACCTAGTAAAGAAATATAGTAACATTAAAAACAACAGCAATTCTTGAGAAAAACTAGAAACATGAAGCATAAATAAATATTCGCGTCATAATATATGAGAATAGCTTTGAAAATAGTGCAGCGAACTACTTGTTAATTGATACGTGACCTTAATGACGAGTTTCTTGTTTCCTCAAATAGAAATACCTACTTTTGTGAACATTACCTAATATCGTAGAGACGAATGTAGAGCTTTGAGGAAAAATTAAAATAAACGGGTTAAAGCTTTGAGTCTAAACCAAGTTATATTCACATGCCTTTTAAACGGGATTTTATGAATTTGGTGCAGAAATTAATCTTCCTTGGTGCTATGCCAATTTTTTTGTAGTGATACAGCGATATAGTTTTATAAGGAGTATGTCCTTATAAAACATCTCGAAATCATATAATTTAAAATAAATAGTTGAAAATATTTTTGTATCTGATTGCCATTATCATTTTTACTAAATGAATGAAAAAGTTTCTGGTTTTTAAATCTGTATTATTCCCTTTAACCTATATAGCAATACTGGTATACAGCAAAAATAGGTCAGGCACTGAAACTACTGCAGTAGAACTCCTAAGGGCTCTATTATCTGATTTACTCAAAGGTACTCTAGAAAACCTTATTAATATTACAAATGCACCATTTTGTGAGGATTTATGTATGTCTGTTACTCTTTTTAAAAAATACCGGCAAAAGTTTCCACGTGACTGCGAACCCCCTTAACTTAACTAATTAGATTCCCCCCCCCCTCCAGAAAATATTGTTGAAAAAAATTACGCTTTATTTAAATAAAAGGTAACATTAAAGTGACAAAAGAAATACCTATCTTTTTACTACAATTACTGCGATGGGTATCCTTGTTTGTTGTCACAAATGCAGTCAGTTATAGGAATATTTTTTGTATTTTTATTACGTAAATCTTGTCGCGAACCCTGCCAACGGAAGGCGAACCCCTAGGTTCACTTACCCGACTTTGCGAAACCCAGATCTACATTAACACATAGGATACTCATTACCAGGATACGTGACCAAAACAGGTAAAGCCGCGGGAATAGCCTACGTAGTTACATACATGTGACATATTCCTAATAATAAAATATAGTTTACCATTTAATATTTTACTAACTGACCTGGCAAACTTCGTTCAGCCTAAAAGTCTAAAATCTAAAATTATCAGTGTTCCTAAAATCTAAAATCACTCTATCTATTAAAAAAACTGCATCGAAATCCGTAGCGTAGTTTTAAAGATCTAAGCATACATAGGGACAGACAGCGCGAAACGACTTTGTGTTATACTATGTAGTGATTAAGAAGTTTCCTACACATTCAACAACATAAAGGTAAACCACATAAATAATTATTAAATAGAATTTATATTATTGTTCCATTAGTCATCGACCGGTCATTTTATATTCTATGGTGGTTCTATGGTGACTAGCGATGCTATGACGCATAACATTTCATGTGCAAACGTGACAAAATTTTAGAAAATAGGCTTTTAAAATATCTTTGCGTGAAAGCACAAATGCCTACATTAATTACTAAGGTATTAATAAGGATCATGGAATTCTTGTATAATCAAACAATAATCAATAAATCGTTTGTGCTATTTTATTTATTGCATCATACATATATGAAAAAGGCATTAATTTAATATATAAAAATATTTCAGTAAACTTTAAAGAAGTGTGAATGTATGTACCTATACCTAATATTTTACTCACTTTATATTAACTTAAAATACTAGTAAAAGTGAAATTGACCCACTTCTGAGTATCGGATTGAACTGAAATTTTAAATACAGCTTTAGATCCTAATAACAATGCCATTATAAATATATAACTTTGATTTACTCCGTAAAAGTTGCCACAGAAAACTCACGCAATGCAGATTATATTATAACGCATTCTATATGGATATCAAATAAAAATGCTTCTCTTCTCGTCAACCCATCATTGTCAGCTGGGCACGGGTCTTCCCTCGGAATGAGAGAGTTTTAGGCCTTAGTCCACCGCGTTGGCAAAGTGCGAATTGGTGGAAAAAGAAAATAATAATAGGTTTGACTTATTGACTACCAAGTTTATTTTCTTTTTGTCAGTGCATTTAGAAAAAGTTAAATTAGATAATATAATCTTTAATTATTTTTATATTACAGTAAAACGTTGTGAAGAAAGCATTAGGTAAGTATATTGTGCATTGCTTAATACGTAAACGTTACCAGTACCTACATTAACGAAATGCTGTATAACTGCTATTATTGTCCTACAGTGCATTTATTTTGGTTACGATCGAAGCAGCTTGTTACATTATATATTTGTTTTCACAAACATCTCTAACAAACATATACCACAATGATATAAAACCACTGTGTCACAATGATTCACCACTTATGTTTACGTAAGACCTCGTGTAATGTTGGAAAACAATGGACAGCTGGCAATAACGTCTTTTTCTAGTCCAGATACTCCATCCGTCCTAGTTGCTCTTTACCATATAACGAACAAATTTTTTTCACTAACTGACCCGGCGAACTTTGTTTCGCCAAAAGGAAATTAAACCTGAGATTTTAAAAATTAATAACTATCATACATAAAAATCTTCTTCTTGAATCACTCTATTTTTTTTTTGTGCTCGAGGTGGAAACCTTCAAAAGGTACTTGACGTCGTGGGAGCGACGCATAGTTATGTGAGATTTTTATCGCTCTAAAACCCCCCCAGTGGCCGTCCTCACCGCTACAAGGAGGACTCCGGGATCTCCAAAGGAACCGCAACCGGGGTCCTCTAAACGCGTTGCGCCATCGAACCCCTCCCAGGTGAGCAGCTGGGTCCACCGCTCCGTCTGGTCTTTACGACAGTATGTGACGACACATGGCGCCGTCCCTCCCGGGATCGCCTGGCTGGACTGTTCCAGCTCCCACTCTAGCCGCCCGCTACTCCGGAAGCCTCTTTTAGTCGCCTCTTACGACAGGCAGGAGATACCGCAGCCCTATTCTGATCCCAGAACTACAGTGACCTGAATCACTCTATCTACTAAAAAACTGCATTAAAATCCGTAGCGTAGTTTTAAAGATCTAAGCATACAAAGGGACAGACAGCGGGAAGCGGCTTTGTTTTATACTATGTAGTAATAATGTAGATGTAGTGAAAGAAGCATAATCAACCCTAGATAGAATTGTATTCTTACCCGACCCCCACAGATATGTCGCAGTTGTCGCTACCACTGCAAATAAAGTAGGAACCCTTGCTATACATTTTTCTTCTTTACCCCACCAGTGGATTGTTACCATAAGATAAGGAATCATTTGGTAGATTTAGAAATACACTTTGAACCTATGTTAATTATATTATTTATATGTATATAAATATAGTGTATATCATACCAATAAATTAACCGAGTTTCAAGTAAAATACACGTGTTAAACAATTATTACCAGGAATGAATTTTACGCTTAGATATTTTTGTTATCTGATTGAAGTAGCAAACTAAAAAAACAACGTAGTACCTACTCTACATATATGTAATATAGTGTATGTGCAGCAATAATATTTTCCATAGCTAAGGAAGATGTATTACTTAGTCTATATAATTTCTAGGTATTGAGCTTAATTTTCCGAAAACTGATAAACATAAATCCTAATGAACGCACATGCTGTAATTTATCTACTCTGACGCATGATCGTCTGTCCTTATTGTTGTGCCTACACTCAAACGTCTACGTATCATGTATGAATGATCAATTCATGTAATTTGTCATCATTATGCGGAAATGTTCAGCTTAAATACGCTACAATTAATTCCGCCATTAATGGTTAACTTCTATTAGGTATAAATTACAGATGGCAGTTAAAGTCGTAATGTTAATATTCATACTGCACACTACAACTTATTCATTTTAAATTTAATGCGACATGGATGCGACATTTTACTCAATGTTCTTCCTAAAGCTTCATATGATTTTTTTATATACTAGACTATATATAGGTGCTTATAGTAGAAAGTTGATTTGATCCAGTGAACGTACCTGTACGTGAACGTAAAGTGTACCTTTGCAAGAGTATGAATCACATCCACCATGTCGTAGACAAAATATTATTGTTCATATTGTTCATTGGAGAAGCTTTCAATGGCTCAGTTACTTTCAATATGCATATGTCGAGCTAACGGTAAAGCGACACTTGTGGATAGGCTATCGCATTCATTCAGGTGGAACCGACGCCGGTTCTCATGCTGAAACCGTATAGCATTTACTGATTTCCGTATCCATTGAACTGTGTTCAACTCTAATTGAAACGGTTTTAAAGGTAGGTGGTTCTGTAACTGTACTGTGGTGCGACAAGTATTTGTAACAATACTTGTCTGTCTCGAATCAGACATGTGATTGTTGGCAACGACCAGCATGTATCATAGTCCGACAAAGCGCTGGCTAAGTACAGGACAGACTACATACATGTAACACACAAAAGAGAAACAAATTTCTACTAAATAAAGTACGTGCTTCCGCATATTCTGAGGCGTGTAAGTATGTTTTGAATCCCAACACATATTATTAAATGATATACTATTTTTACTACATTGTAATGTAACGAAAATAACCTCTTGACAAAAGTACTATTTTATAATGGCATATATAAAAAAAAAACTTAAAAACATTAATACATACTTTGCAAAGTCATTAAATAAAGCTTTTCGTTGCTTAATTACTGTACGAAGTGTTGTATGCATGTACTCGTAAACCATTCACGGGCATATAATGGTAGAAAGTAGGTGTTTCTTTCTGTAAGAATAGAACGGATTGTCGCCTTTGTCTTGTTTAATTAATTCAGTGTTCACACGAACAGAAACTTTGCCAGTAATGGAAAACTCTAAGACACATTTGTTACTTCAAGCACTCTAAGGGAAGCCTTAAAAGTCTTGTATTTAGGTGCGCTGTGGTTATTATGCAGTCAGGAATTGTACTACAATTAGTCATCCGTTGTTTTGCATATTGGTACGTTACTACCAAACAGGCAGTTCTGGCTAGCACCTTTTACGCGTTCTCAGCCCAAGTCGTGAGATCCGGCTACGCTAGTCGGTGCCAAAAACATATTTGGTATTTATATACCTATGTATCACCTAACCAGTTCTGATTTCTATAAGCGCAATTGTATCTTGAAGTACTTAAGTACTCAACCGCCCGTAAATTGGACGGTATTATAGATTTAACAAGCAACGAAATAGAGACGCTACCTGAACTGTTTGTCATATTTTTTTTTCATAAGTATACTATAAACTGCTGTCAAAACCTAATTAATAAGAAAAAATATTTACGATCATAAATAATCAAAGATATTGATAAGTTAAATTAAAATTTCAATTTAATGTTGATGATACTAATAAACACGACCGTTAACGATCAAGGCGACCCGGATCAAAATGAATGATATCATCTTGATCTCGTCTGGATATATTTTCACAGCCGTTAAATAACAGTGTGTGGTCTACACAACTACATAAATAAATAGTACATACTGTATAAGTAGCCTTTTGACTATTAATTACAATTATTATTCTTATTTTTTGTTGTAATTAAAACCTTGCTGTCATAACAGTTGGTTTAACAATTAGATTGGATTCTACAATTCGTTGCTTCTAACAAGAGTTGTTTTAGAATATTAAAGTGGCTACCACGTTACCGCCATTTAAGTTACTACCGCTTTTAAACATTTGTAATAAGCCCCAGGTAGGATTGAAGTCCGCCCTTAGGCCGTCCATAGGGTTTTCTACACTCATAGCCACACAGTAGGATTCTCCTGTATTGTGGGTGCCATGGAACAAAGACGAATACATAAATACCCAGACCCAGAACATGAATCTAATCTCATCATTCAGATACCTGTCTGGCCGGGAATCGAACCCGGGACCCACTGAGTGTCAGACCGATATGGTAACCGCGCCGCCACGAGGGTCGTCAATAGAGTTACTACGCCTGAGTACTAAGTGTGACTTATTGTTCTCTGGCACACTTGTATGTCTGACCAAACCATCCAAACCACTCAACACCACTGCGCCCTTTTTTTTTTTTTTTTTTTTTTTTGTTGTCGAGGGGGACACCTTCAAAAGGTACCCGACGCCGTGGGAGCGACGCAGGGTTATGTGGGATTTTTACCGCACTAAAACCCCCCCGGTGGCCGTTCTCGGCGCTAAAAAGGAGGACTCCGGGATCTCGAAACGACTTCAACCAGAATCCTCTGAGCGCGTTGCCCCATCGGGCTCCTCCCAGATGGGCGGCTGGGCCCACCGCTCCGTCTAGTCTTTACGACGGTATGCGACCACACGTACCGCCGTCCTTCCCGGGATCACCTGACTGAACGGTTAGAGCTCCCACTCTAGCCGCTCGTAACCCCGGAAGCCCCTTTTAGTCGCCTCTTACGACAGGCAGGGGATGCCGTAGCCCTATTCTGGTCCCGGAACTACAGGGTGCCGTTACCCTCGGCCGCGTCGGATCCTTCTCCGAGAGGGTTCAGCGCGCTCTCTGGCCCTTTCGGCGTCTTCCTTCGCTGACATCACGTCCTCACAGAAGGTGATCATGCCGTTCCAGGCCTCTCGCCGCTGAACCATCGCCGCAACGACGGCCGCTGGTGAAAGGTTCGCTCCAACCTTTTGTACGAGGATCCGCCGCTGAGACTCCCAAGCTGGGCAGTACTCGAGCGTGTGCTGTGCGGAATCCTCGTCGTGCCCGCAATGGTGACAGAGGGCTGTCTCCTGTCTCCCTATCCTGTTCAGATACTGACCGAAACAGCCGTGTCCGGTTAGTATCTGAGTCAGGCGGTAGGTCACTCGACCGTTGCTTTTCATCCATGCGTGGAAGTTCGGCAGGATAGCGTCGACCACCCGTTGGCGTATACTATGCGGCTCCTTGAGTCGCTCACGCCAGCACCTCATAGCGCGCCATTTGGCTCTCCTCCGAAGAGCTTCGATCGTCCCTGCGTCGAAGGGATCAGTCCCCTGACGGAGGACGCGGATCTTAAAGAAGACCCGTGCGTCTATATCCGCCAGGATGTCCAGAGGCGGAAGCCGCCCCAGGACAAACGCCGCCTCGTACGAAATTGTGCGATAACCGCGGGCGACCCGAATTGCGATCATACGGTGCACGGAGTTTAACTTCCGCGCGCGGCGCCGGCTGCCAGAAAACTTGTCCGACCACACCGGCGCCCCGTAGAGCGCAATCGAGCGCACCACCCCCGCATAGAGGCGGCGGACTTCTTCCCTTGGTCCCCCAAGATTCGGCAGCAGTCTGTGCATTGCACCCGCTACCTTGAAAATCCGGGGGACGAGACGATCGAGGTGCTCGTCAAAGCACCAGCGGCCGTCCAGTGTTAGGCCGAGGTACTTCATGTACCTGCCTATCCGGACGACCGCTCCACCGACGCGCAATGAGGTCTCATCTGGCTCGACTCTCGACCTTCGGCCGTGGAACCACATCGCCTCGGTCTTCTGGGACGCTATCTCGAGGCCCAACCTGCGGATCTCCGCCACGACGCGTGCCACTCCGAGTTCTGCTAGCCGTACCGTCCCCTCGAAACACTCCCCTTCCGTAAGGACGAGGGTGTCGTCGGCGTAGTAGATGATGCTAACTCCTTCCGGGAGCACCGTTCTCAGCACCGCGTCGTAAGCGATATTCCACAGCAGTGGGCCAAGCACCGAACCTTGCGGCACTCCACGCACGACGTTCCTCCCGCGAACGCTCCCATAGCGGCCAGGGAAGCGGATTTGTCTGTCCTACAGGTACGCCTTCAGCACCTCCTGCAAATAGGAAGGCACCTGATGGACAGACAAGCCATCCATAATCGCACTCCAGGGCAGAGAGTTAAAAGCATTGACGATGTCAATGCTGACTGCCAAGACTACTCTGCCCTGGGAGATGGCCTGCTCTGAGAGCGCTCGGACACGGAGGATGACGTCCACGGTCGATCTCTGCTGCCGGAAGCCGAACTGGTTATCGGACAGGTCCGGGCCGGGGCATGCAAGGTGCCTGCTAATTCGAGAGGCGGTGATCCTCTTGAACAGCTTGCCCGCCTCGACCAACAGGCAGATGGGTCTGTACGCCGACGGAGACTCTTTGGGTTTACCCTGTTTGTGCAGGAGCACTAACATTGCCTGTCTCCACACCGACGGAAATCGTCCGTGGCGAAAACAGGCAGTGAAGAGCCTGCACAGCCTCACCCCCAGCACCGTCAGCGCTAAGACCCATGCACGTCCTGGGATTCCGTCCGGCCCCGGCGCCGTGGTACGCTTCGCCATGCGCTTTAAAGCAACGTTGAGTTCGCCCTCTGTCACCACTAGATCCTCCGTCCACGGGGAGGGATCCGGCGACGCCGCGGAAGGACCCGACTCGTCAGTGGTTCCTGGGAACAGGCTGTTCACCACTGTATCCACGAATGTCGGGTCTAGGGTCTCCGTAAGCGGTGGCACCCATGGCCGGAGCTTGCCAAGAACCGTCTTGTACGGGCGTCCCCATGGGTCCCGGTCAAGTTCCGCCACGAGTGCACTCCAGTTCCGGGCCTTGCTCTCGGCAATTGCACCTTGGAGCAACATTGTTGCGGTACGGTACTCCGCGTACGCTTCCTCCCTTTCCGCGGCGTCGGCTGAGCGGCGTCGCCGAGCCCTGGTGTACTGGCGTCGCGCGCGCAGGCATGCTGTACGCAGCCGTGCAATGTCCTCTGACCACCAGTACACCGGACGCCTCCTGCCGGGTCTGACACGCGGCATCGCGGTATCGCAAATGGCCGTCATGTCATCCCTCAGCCGGATCGCCTCCTCGTCGGGATCGAGTACGTCATCCCCCTCCGCAGCGCTGGACCAGTCCATAACGTGGGCGGCAGCGACGAGCAAGTCTCCGTCGAGATGCCTCAGAGCCCATCGCCGTGGACGGTCGTTCGCGCGGCGGGCGTTCGCAGCCGGAGGCCTCAACGCTACGTCCAGCAAAATGTGGCGATGGTCAGACAGCGTGATCAGATCTTCGGCCACTCTCCAGCCTACGACCAGTCGCTCGGCAGAGAGAGTCGCCCACGAAAGGTCTACGATCGACTCTCCCTGCCAGCGCACGCATGTACTGACCGTGATGATTCAGCAGGCGAAGGTCCAGCCCGGCTGCCCACTCGAGAGTGGCGCGACCTCTGGCGCAGTCGCGCCTGCCTCCCCAGGCCCGTGAGTGGGCGTTGAAATCGCCCAGAACGATCACCAGCCGGGGAAGACAGGAGCGAACGCATTCCGCCACCCTGTCGAGGAACGCCTCGTACGCCATCAGACTGCAATTGGAAGAGACGTACACTCCCAGCACCGCGAGCGGACCTCACTCTACTGCGACAATACCCCGCTCGGAATAGAGTCTAGTGCACGGAGGATCTCCCTCGCCTCCCGCCCAGTACACACCGACGGTGTGCGCGTCGTCACCAGCCCAGCGCGGATGCTCTGGAACCCTATATGGTTCCGCCACCACCGCCAGGGAAACCGAGCAGTCCACGAGACATTGCTAGAGCAAGTCCTGCGCCCCGCGGCAATGGTTCAAGTTTCCCTGGAGGATCTTAAGTGACGGAGATGTGGCCATTAAGATTCCATAGCTTCCGCTGGCGGACGACGGGGCGACGCGCTGGGATGCACTGGCCCGCCGGTCCTCTGGGAGCCGGTCGGGGCTGCCACCCCACCCGCTCCACTGCCTCGCTGCCGCCTCTTCGGAGGCTTGCATTTACGGCCACCAAGGCGGTGGTCGGCCGGGCGTCCAAGGTCTGCGCACACGGCGCATCTCGGCGTCTGGGCTACACACTGCCTCGCTCTGTGTCCAGGCTCGCCACATGCGTAGCACAGATCGCTCCTGTCCTTGGCGCTGGTGCACACTTGCCGCGCGTGCCCAAATTCGAGGCAGCGAAAACATTGCAGGGAACGGGCGGGCAATACCTCCACTCTTGCAGACACCCAGCCAACAAGAAGCCTCTTTGCGGCGGCCAATTTATGTATGGCAGTCAAGGGACATCGCACCCAAGCGGTCCCCAAAGTCGACGGCCGCTTCCGCACCTCTCCGACCCTGACGTCGGTGGCGAGACACCCGCAGGAGGCGGCGATGGCACTGGCGATATCCTCCTGCGTAACGGAGTCATCCAGATCCATCACCCTGGCTTCCCCCTGCTTGGTGGGCCTCGCCACCTTCACGCCTAGCTCGGCGACGACAGCGTGCATACGTGCTGCCAGAGCATCAGCCTTTTCGGCGCAGTCCTCTCCGGCAATTTCGAGGAGAAGGCCGCCATTAATGGCCTTCTTCGGCCTGACCTCGGTGATGCCAAGGTCAGCGAGCTTAATGCTCCCCTTGGCCGTTTTCATAACATCGGCGTACGTGACGTTGGAACCCTCGGGCACCGTCACTGTCACGGCCGCCTTTCTCTTGGACTGCGCCGATTTGGGCGCAGGGTGCGCCGGCGCCTGCACCGCTCTGGCTGCCGGGCGTAGCTGGGAGGTACCCTTTACCGCCGACTCTACAAGGGCGGGGCGATTCCTTGCCCTTGATTTCCTCCCCACGACGGTTGTCCAGGTCTCCGGCGCCGCCGGCGTTGTCGGTACCGCCAACTGTAAGGGCGCTGCGGCCAATGGACGTCGCGCCGGTGCTGCCGAGGCCTTCCGTCCGAGCTGAGGCTCGATGGCTCTCCCCGGGAATAGCTCGTTCCGGAAGGACGCCAACTTCCTGTCAATCATGGACCCAATCGGGTCCATGAGGGCGTCCTCACCGTTTCCGGTCCTCCTCAGCTCAGTCGCGCGGGGGGCCTCGGACTTGCTTGGAGCGCTCTTACGACGCAGCTCGTTTAGTTCCGCCGTGAGCGCTTCCATCCTACCGTGCAGGCTGGCGAGCTGGGAACGCAGCACCTCGTTTTCCCGTTTGAGGTGGGCAGTAGTTGCCCTCTGCATCACCTCTGTCGCCGCTGCCTGAACGTTGCGCACCGCCGTGCGGACAGCACGCACCAGGTCGCCCTTTACGTTGCGCGAGTTGTCAACGGCCTTCTCGATCACCTCGAGGCTCTCCGTTATGCGAGCGCCCAGGTGATCGGTGGGCTGCTCACTCATTTCCCTTTCTAGGGGATGGGAGGGTTACCTTCGACTTCGAGCGGGTCACCGGCGCCATGGGGTCCAGGAAATCTTTTGCTCCCTGTGCCTTTCCCGCCTTTTTGGGCCGCTCGTTCTCACTGCCACCACTTGTCGGCAGTGCCCTCTTACGAGTCCTAGCCCCTCCAGCCTTTTTTGTAGTCGGAGTAGCCGTGGACCGTGCTGAGTGTGCTGACATCAGCGAGCAGTCCGAGAAGTCCTCGGCCTCCGACGTAGCGAGGGATGCAGGCTGGCGCCTCGACACCCTCGTCAACCGCGCCTTGGCAGGCCCGGCCTCCAGTTTGGACGCTACCGCGTCCCCGTCCGACTTGGACGGCTCCTTCTCTTCGTCTGTTTTTTTTAAATGTGGTAAAAGTTTCTCCATTTTGTCCCACGAGTATGGGGGAAATGAAAGTCCACCCGGGCAGTGCCCCCTGTACCCGGGTAAGCCTGAGCGTAACCCGCCACGGTGTCGGCTGGTGCCGCGGCGGAAGTCGCACTAACGACTGGCCTCCCCGCCAGCCACGCATCCCCTCACGGTGCGCTGCCGCTTGGGATTGGGGTAATTATTTATAGAGGTTTTCTTCCTCGCAGCCCGGCCAATTAAGGCAAGACCCTCGGTCCCATCCGAGGTCGTGAGACATGACCACGGCACCTCTCTTGGATGGGATTACGATCTATGACGGAGGCTAGGCACAATTTGTGCCGTAGCCCGCCCGGCGGCAGGATTAGTGCACACCGGGCCCGTCCCGATGTCCCTGAGAAACATCGTGCAGGGCACTCCTACCCTTCCCCCGTCTGACGAACCCCCTAACGAGTCCCGACGAGGGGTGAGCTGCTCTTAGTCTGGCCCCTCCCCACCAAGTCCACCCGGCATGGGTATTCCTACCGGTATGGCCTTGGGGATCAACAGGACACGCAAGCCCCCCCACCACAACAAGGTGGCAGCCCTTCGGGGGGGACCACTGCGCCCTAATTAAGAGTTTATAACATCCAAACAATCATTGCTTACGTTTTCAGGAATACTTTGCACTGATTTTTTTTTTACTATGAGCTAAAAGATAAACAATAATTATTTTGTTTATCGTAATAAACCCGTACTAAGTGCAGTTTATACCACAGATAAGACTTAACACTGTTCGTGACTGTGGTGCTCCTGTAGTCGAACAAAGGGCTACAGTCTTCTTCCATTACTACGAAAAATAAAATAGCAATAACACTGCAGAAATTTGAACAAATCAGTGCTTAATTGAATTGATTCATTGTGATGTATTCATGGCTTGGAAATAATAAAAATGTTGGTTGTATAAAGGTCATGTTACAATGTGTAACCTTGAATTGAGGCGCGCCTCTTTACATTTGAGTGGGTAACTTTGTGCAATAATAGCATATTACATTACATTACATTGTTAGAGCAAAGTAACATTGATTTAAAGGATGACAATTTATGAATACTAGTTCTCTCGTCAACCCATTATTGTCCCACTGCTGGGCACGGGTCTTCTCTCAGAATGAGAGAGTTTTAGGCCATAGTCCACCGCGCTGGCCAAGTGCGAATTGGTGGACTTCACACACCTCCGAGAACTTTTTTTTAAAACTAAGAACTTTCGGGTGTGTAGGTTTTCTCACGATGTTTTCCTTCACCGAAAAGCAGTGATAATTAATTTCTAATACGCACATAAATCGGTTGTGCGTGCCTGGGTTTGAACCTCGGACCTCCCGATCGAGAGGGCAAGTTTCAACCATTAGGCTATCACTGCTCAATACTAGTTACCTCTCTGTAATTGCCGAAATTTGCCCGAAATCCAACTGCAAAACTAAACTTAATAAGTTTAGTTTTTTGGTTTAAGGAGTTTAGTCCTCCGTCCGCGTAATTTCTTAAAAAGATATATTTTGTGTTGACATTTAATATAATAATTTATTTTTTGTCAGCGATAATATTTCTGTTATCGCTGTTTATATTTTTAATAACCACCATTTCACTTTATTTCTATGAGCAAAAGTTTTGTAAATATAAAATTAATAACATTTACTAGCGTTATATTTTTATAACTAAGTAATGTAACTTTAGAAGTATGTCACGTCGCATACCTAAATGTAAAAAAGACTTTATTTGTTTTATTACAACTAGAAATAGTTATGTACTGTCCATAAAATATCTTAAGTGTAACTTTTAAATGATATCAAAAATGTATCACAATTAAAAAGATGAATCCATCTGATCAAATAAGCAGTTACAAATAAATATTATAAACACACCTCCACTCTCACCTACATTCCAAAGGACTTAAGGTGTGCCATGTGTCTATGCCGTTGTTCTAAGAAGCACTTGAGTTCTGAATTGTTTATATAATAAACCTTTTGTTGTAGTTACGATGAAAGGGACGGAATGTTTGACTCCCCAAACAATGCTTTACCTCGTATTAGATTAGACCATCAGAAAAATTCCCACAGAAAATATGAAAGTAAAAGTGATTTAAAAAAGAAACAACCAAATCGATACTTTTAACATTTTGTATGATATCAAAGGTGTAATAATATGTATCATATTACAGTAAAGCTTTCACTGTATTCAAAGACTAAATTAGTCTACGTTGCTATTCACATTAGAACTTTCGAATATCTTTTTCGAAAATAAACTTCTAGCTTTGTAAATTACTTTAGCACTCATCCCATTAGAGGCTTGTGTGTATAGTGATGTAATTAGTATTTGCATTCGCGTTTGCGTGTTTTAGATATTCACATTCGCAAAAATTGCTTTCCAAAAAAGTTTGCTAAATGTATACAAATTAAGTCGAAATTGCATTTTGTCGCCAAAAAAAGTCAAAGGTCGCCAAATCTACATCCTCTGGCACCCCGCACCAAAAACTGTAGAAAGCAAGCAAGCAGTTTTCAAGATAGAACCAGTGTATTTCGACCGGGGAAGTACCACTGCCACACCTATTTCTAGCGTGAAGCATTTCTTGCGTTTCGATAGAAGGGTGTGGTTGCCGGCATACTTTTACATGAGGCGACCATCATGGTCTTTGGGAGTAGCCACGCATCTGTGATTGACTTCAGATGGAACTCATGTTCTGTATGAAGTTGATTATAGATGTCCATGGGCGGCAGTGACCACTTACCATCAGGTGGACTGCATGCTCGTTTGCTACTTCAGTCAAATAAAAAAAGCAATATTCGCATTCGCATTCACATTCGCGAATGTTGATAAGGGATATTCGCATTTGCATTCGCGAATGTTCAAACAAAAAATTCGTTACATCACTAGTGTACTATCTTGTTTTTATGAACAGCGAACTCGAATGCTAACGGTTATGATTTGAAATGGCTTCCGCAGCATGCACCCGACCGGAACCGTACCATCTTTAAACTGACTTTTAGTTCAGCTGCTTTTAAAATATTCATCAAAAATATTTCCCTGCATTCTTTGACATACGTTGTATGCCTTAGGTTAATTAATCTTCCTCGGCAAGCAATTGTAAATAGCTCGTCTCGGCTAGTCGACTTTGGTTTTAAATGGTTTAAAGATAGAAAAGTATAAAGATGGAAAGCAAATTGTTATTAAATTTCTTCCTATTTCTTCCTATCTTATTTCTTATTAAATATCTTCCTTCCTTCTTCCTTCCTTACCCGAATATTCCCTATCCCCCCTCCCCCAAACCGCTTAGAAAGCTATAGTATACGAAAGGAAGGGTAAGATGTCCCGTGTCACGTCATTTGTTTTTATACACCAAGTGACACGTGTACAAGCATTGAAATATGGAAGTGAAATTCTGTAAACATGAAATATAATCAAATTCCTATAAATACTAGATGAATTATTATTAATGCATAACAATGCGTTCCTGTAGAAAACAGCTATTGTATTTGGTAACGCATTACAATCAGAAGTATACCATATGCATATAGGTCGACTGCAAGGCATGACTTATAGCCGTTGGGAAGGGTTCAAACAAAACAAACCACGCGTCCACACCTAATCGTGCTTCGAAGCCACAACACGACATTATACAGTATGTTTAATTTTACGTTTAGTAATACTTACATTTTGTGATTTAAATAATTTTAAAGATTATTATGTACACATATTATATCTGTAATAACGTCTCCATTTATTTACTATACTTAATAGTATTACAAACCGTAATAAGCATGCATTCGAACTATTCAGTAACTTGTGTGTGAAATATTACAGTGTGAAATATGCAGTAACTTAATCAATATTTTTATCCTATTATAAATTTTTACATATCTGTGAATTTCGCTTAAATATATCTGTCACCAAATTTATGTAGGACTCTTTCTCAAGTCAATCACGTATACGTTGCTAACTTGTTAGTTGTGAATACTAACATAGAGAATAAAAATAAACTGAATGTGCCACCATGATAAATCACAGATATGTTTTAATTCCCAAAGGCAGAGTGCCTCGTATAAGTATACTACCTTACTATATATGTATATAAATACTCTTCATGCCAGAAAGAATAATACGTTTATTATGGTATTTTGCACCAAAATTCATTATCCGTTATAATCCAGTTACAGTCTTCTATGTCTATTGTTCTTCGGTACGATCGTTTTACTACAACCTTTAAACATAAAAGAACAGGTATGTAGTAAATCCTTAGTCTATAAAGATAAAGGGATTAAAATATGAACAAAGAACTATCCATAATTTTCCAAGAAACAAATAATTTCTGATAATATTAATACTTACCTACTATTCCTTGAAATTGCATTCAACTAGCTGTATATAATATATCTGAATTTATCGAACATTATTTTGAATCAACCTGTAAATCGTGGTGCGATATACCCAGCTCTACAAATGTAGAGTCATGCGCGTGCCTCTTCAGACACGCAGTAAACACGCGCCGCTAGCCGACGTACGTTATACTACTCTCGCTTTATGGACTTGAAAAACGTCTTATAAAGTTTTGTATTAGCTTTGTATTTGTTTGATTAGATAGTTTAAACTGTGGAGCTAGGAATACCAATATTTGAAAAAAAACTTTAAGAACCCTCTGGCTGAATTTAACACACTTAAAATTACTCTCAAAATATAAAAAAAATCAATGTGTTTTATGATGTAAGTACACTAATTTAAGAAGAAGAGTAAAAATGTACTTAATTAATTTGTAATAATAATAATAATAATAATAATAATAAGCCCCTCATAAAACTAACTCCACGTCCGGTACGACCACCTGTTACCACGTGAGGGGCGGACATTGGCAGCACTTAGCTATAAAGAACAATGACTAACGGAGCGCTAGTATTTAGAAATTATGCGATGCGACTAAGAAGTAGGCAAATACCCCAGGCGGGTACCCGCAAGGGAGAATCCCGCCCCGGGCCTTCGGGTTCGGGCTGCTCCACGTATTCTGGGGGGGGCACCGCCTCGCATATAACTACCCAGTCCCATACTGCTGTAGTTGATAATACATCTCATTTCCTATCACATCCATCATCACCTATATCATCCACACATAGCCTTTTTCCATCTCCTGGTTCATCACCATATTCATACCAAACAGAATCATCTTCATTTAGATCCAACATCTTAACATCTGAATCGGAAACAAATAATTCAACGAAATCTTCCGAGTTACTACTGGCTGAGGATGTTTCGCAAGTAGCTTCGGCAATGAAACCTGCGACCACCAAGGCTGGCAAACCCCGTGTGCGCATGAAGTGGAACAAAGGCATAAACATATTCATAATGTTACAAAATTAGAAACTGATTTTACAAGTTATAGACAACAAATGCATCAAAAATTCATAGAAAAATACGAAAACACCCAAGTAACAGAACAAAGAATATCAGACCAGAAACGATTTATAATTAGAAACAAACGACTATCTGATGAAGAACTTAAAGAAATTAGGGATGAAGTAGCAAAAGAAATAGAAAAGGAGGAACTTAATAGTGAACAAGACATAATACCAAATACATTTCAAAATATAAACACAACATATACAAATTATAAAAGGCAAAATAAAAGTAACCAAAAAATCAATTCCATTCCTAGTACGCCTATTACTAATGTAAATGTAGATTTACAACTATTGCAGAAAGACGAAACAACAAGTGAAGTAAGCACAGAAGCGTTAATTAAAGAACTAGAGGCCAATATAAATAAATTCAGTGTAACTGATCCGACTTCTAGACCAATTCTACCTAAAATTAAATCATCGAGGTATACAACATATTTAATTAGAAAGTTCAATAGAGATATATTACCAACCAAACTTAATTCAATAGAAACTATCACAGATACGCATACATTAATATACTGTACAGCACTCACAATAGCAGAGCATTTAGGCATTAAAATAAATTATAAAAACGGTATTAATACTTATACTAAACCTGCCTGGCAAATTAGATTAGAGAAAAATATAGAAGAGTTACGACAGGATATAGGCAGATTGACACAATATAAGTCAGGTAATAACTCCAAAAAGTTATATAAAAATGTACAAAAAATCTTAGGTAAAACAAAACAACATAGTTCACATGAGCAATTAAATATAAAGATTAATGAATACCTAGATACTCTCAAACAAAAACTGGCAGTTAAAAGTCACCGATTAGCTAGATACAAGAAAGCTAAAAACAGAAAGGATAATAATAGATTATTTACTACAAATGAAAAGCAGTTTTATAGAAAAATTAAAAATATCAATAACAGCGTGATTGAAACTCCCTCAAAAATGTGTGTAAAAGACTTCTGGTCAAAAATATGGGCACATAATACTGAACACAATAGAGATGCTGAATGGATTCGTTCTGAAATAACTCGGTCAAACTATATTCAGGATATGCAATTTGATAATATAACTGATAAAGAACTACAATATATAATAAATAAAACCCATAATTGGAAGGCAGCAGGAATAGATGGAATACACAATTACTGGTTTAAGAAACTTTTTGTAGTGCATAATAAATTAGCGGAGCAAATTACTGACATCATTAGAGGTGTTACTTTACTACCAGATTTTTTAAGTAAAGGAAGAACATTTTTATTGCCAAAAAATAAGAATACTGAAGACCCGTCGCAATATAGACCTATAACCTGCCTTCCAACTTTGTATAAAATAATCACCTCACTTATTGCTAATAGAATTTATAAACATTTAGAACATTTCAATATTCTGTCAGAGGAACAAAAAGGTTGCAGACGACATCATATGGGTTGTAAAGAGCAACTAATAATTGACACTACTATCTTAAAACACGTAGAAAAATCAAAACAAGATCTCTATGTTACGTATATTGATTACCAGAAGGCATTCGATAGTATCCCGCACTCGTGGCTGATTCAAGTTTTAGAAATATATAAAATTAATAACACAATCATTAGCTTCCTTAAAAATGTAATGTCTACTTGGAAAACAACTATTTATTTAAATACTAGTAAAAATCAGATAAATACAGGAGAAATACAAATAAAAAGAGGGATTTTTCAAGGAGACTCGCTCAGCCCCTTATGGTTTTGCTTGGCTCTAAACCCATTATCACAGGAACTAAATAGTACAAAATTCGGATTCAAGATCAAAAATAATAAACAAACTGTACATCAAATAACTCATTTATTATATATGGATGACCTTAAGCTATATGCCAGTACAACAATTAATATGGAGAAATTACTAGATGCTACAATTAGATTTACGACCGATATAAGAATGGATTTAGGGCTTGATAAATGCAGGAGACTAAATATTAAAAAAGGGAAGATAATAAGTGGTAGTTATAATATTAATGAAGAGCAACAAATTACTGCAATGGAGAGTCACGAACTATATAAATATTTAGGGTATAATCAGTCACGTCTTTTGCAACATGCAGCTATTAAAGAAAGTCTAAAGAAAGAATACATTAGCAGGCTTCACGTAGTATGTAAACAATATCTTAGTAGTAAAAATTTGTTCAAGGCAATAAACACTTATGCTATTCCAATACTTACATACTCATTTGGCGTAGTTAAATGGTCAAAAACTGAACTTAACCTATTAGAAATAAAAACTAGAACCATTCTTACTCAACACCGACATCACCATCCAAAATCTTCTATAGAACGAATTTGTATACCTAGAAAGGAAGGAGGCAGGGGACTTATAGATATCACTCAATTACACAATAAACAAATAAACGCCATGAAGCTATTTTTCAACAGTAAAAAAGAGAATAGTCTTTTACATAAAACAATAATACAGATAGATAATAAATATACGCCCTTAAACCTTAGTGACGAAATCACAGAAATAGTAGATACAAAAAAGAATACAGAAGAGAAACATAAAAAATGGAAAGAAAAAGAACTACATGGAAGACACAAAAACGATTTAGAACAAGCACATATAGATAAAGAAGCTTCTAATAAATGGTTGGAATTAGCTGGACTTTTTCCTGAAACAGAGGGATTTATTGCGGCTATACAGGATCAAGTAATTACAACAAAGAATTATAGAAAACATATACTAAAAGATAATACTGTAGTTAATGATCTTTGTAGAAAATGCTTAAGTAAACCGGAAACTATACAGCACATAACTGGCGCATGTATCAAATTCACTCAAAACGACTACACACACAGGCATAATCAGATTTGCAACATCATTCACCAAAAATTAGTCAGAAAACATAAATTAATAAAAGAGCCCCATACACCTTACTATAAATATTCACCTCCTCCAGTTCTAGAAAACACAACACACAAAATATATTATGACCGTACAATCCTTACAGATCATACTATATACAATAATAGACCCGACATCACTTTTGTAGATAAGAAGAGTAAAAATGTATTTATAATAGATGTAGCTGTACCTAATACAAATAATATACAAAATACAATAGTTGAAAAGATAAGAAAGTACACTGAATTACAAGAGGAAATCAAAAAAGTTTGGAAAATGAACACTGTAACAATAGTCCCAATAGTAATCTCATCCACAGGCGTGATACCGAAACAGCTATCCCAAGCACTTAAAATATTAGATTTACCAAAATTTACATATGTTACGCTACAAAAAGCTGCAATCCTAAATACATGTCGGTTAGTTCGAAAATTTCTACAGTTTGACACAGACAATGATAATTAGTTATCATTATTATTCATTCATTAAAAAAATGAGGTAATACTTGGCAATATTTGCCCGTATTATTTCAAAAATCCTGGTATACCCAGAGCGGAAAACCCATAAAAACATAATAATAATAATTTATTGCCCCAAACAAACATAAATAAGAACAGAACATATTAAAGTATAAAATTTAACACTATACAACGTACAAAAAAAAAAAGAAACTAAATAAAATAATAACTAGGGGGCAAAGGAAGTGTCTCAGCTAGTTGCTGACACGAGACTTTTGTCCCGGGCAGCGCTGTTTTTCAGCCACTCCCTTTCTCCTTCGGATGTTATGCAGGAGATTACAATTCCATTCCATTCCCCGTCCCAACCGTCACAAAAAAACTTAACAGTAGGATATGCAAACGATAGCTAAATATAGAGTGGCAGATTAGATAGGTATATAGTAAAATGTACCTAAGTGACTGCATGCGTGCTAGTGTGTGTGTGTTTGTGTATGTGTGTGTGTGTTTGTGTATGTGTGTGTGAGTGTGTGTGTTATGTTAATGTGTATAGATATAGACCACTTATGTTAAAAAAAACTCTCTTAATGGCAGAGATTTCCACATTTGTACAACATTATTTAGAATCAACCTGTAGATCATGGCGCGATATGCCCAGCTCTACAAATGTAGAGTCGTGCGCGTGCCCCTCCAGACACGCAGGAAACACGCGCCGCTAGCCGACGAACATTATACCCTCGCTTTATGGACTTGACAAACGCCTTATAAAGTTTTGTAGGCCATGTCAACTAAAGGATAGACAGATTAAACTTAGCCAAATTAGCCCCATGTTTGAACAAACTTTAGCAGCCCTCTGGCTGTATTTAACAGACAAAACATAGTAGTAAATGAAGATAATGTACAATAGTTGTAAATAAAAAAGAAAAATATATCAAACAGTTCTTTTTTCGTACGTGAAGCAGTATTGTAAGTAAATATACCTACTCGGCCAGAATCCTTTCGTAATAAAATTGTTGCGGGGAGCCTGGGAGACGCCAGTCGGGGAGCCAGACTGTTTATGCTATGTTTCATTCGTAAATGTATAGTAAGTCTCAAGAGCTTTTGGTCTTGTTGTCTGAAATGACGAGTAAATCAATATCAGACATGTTGATTTACTCCTAAACATAATTAGAAATTGTATAGATGATGTTAAACATAAATAACAAAAGTATAAATTATAGTAAAGCAAAATGATTGAAAGTAATAATTGCTTTTAGTAAAATTATTTTACTTACATCCAAAAGACCTACCAGTTAAGAGTATGACGGCTTATAATTACGGTCAAGCATAACAAAGCAGTTTTATATGAGTCAAACTAATTTGAATAAATGTAACAAAGGAATTAAGAGCATAATATCAGTGTTAACATTATTCATCTTACTATTTATTAATGAATATACATCCATAAAGAGTAGTCGGTGTTTTATTAAGACAATAAGGGCCTACTGTGGCCCTTCTACTTGTCTGGGCAATGGTTAATTTTCTTGATAGAGTTTAATTGAACATACCACTTATGCGCGATGTGTAACCAACTATGCCTACCGCATTGAATTTTTTAAAAGTAAACGTAGGATCCAATTTACCTAGAAACGATTTGTGTTAATCTTATCTTTTGATAATATTTAAGTCGAGCACTTAAATATTTTCAGTAGTTGCTAATTTTTCGGTAATATTTAGGTGTCTGCAAATATTACACCTATTTCTGCTGAAATATGTCAAAGAAATCGTTTAGACATGGTATTTTTATGCTTTTTCGACGCATACTAGAAATAGAAACCACCTGACTTTGTCCCCTATCCTTAAGTCAAGTGGTAAGAATCGTAAGCAGGTTTTTGTTAGTGGCTGTTTCAAATCATTCATTCTTCTCGGGTGAATAGCTTTCTGAGCATTAAAAGGACCCCGGGGAGACGTTGCGCAGGTACACAAAGTTTGGTCTCAACTTTTTTGTTGACTTGAGGAATAGTTGAACAGTGCTGTGGGCACATGTACATGTAAATATTCGTATGCTTTATTGTAAGGTAAGGTGTATTTTGAAATATGATTTACGATACCATATGTTTATTTAGATGTTAGTAACTCTCATATTATATTGATAACTAAACATTCTCTTATATTTGTTTGGTAGGCTAGTGCCTGTTTATTAGAAGTTCAATTATTTACTGGTATTACAGTAGCTTAGGCGTTCTTCGTAAACCCACATTATGGGTTTTATTAACGACATTGACATAGTAAGTAAATATTAGTAGTAATGAATACGATATACAAGTTAGTCCATTCACAAGGTTTCCTCTGTTTGTAAATGTTATTCGTGCACCACGAAATTCCAAACGTTTCCGTTGCTTTCAATGCGGTTATCGTGGGCATGGCAAGAAAAACAGTTTAACGAAATCCTACTACGAAATTAATTGAAGTAACTTCGTTTGAAGTAACGATAGCATCTGATAAATAAATGAAGCGTAGGTCAGAACCACGAGCGTTTATCAAATGTTTTTTGTCTTGTTCTTTCCCTGTGTGGTTTAGTTTATTTGTCCTTTTCCTCACAATTGAACTGAACCCTATTTACGAGCGTACAGACGGCATAAACAATTTCTTAACAGCGCGCGCTTAGCTGCGTAATTTTGAGGTTATGTCAGTATTAATCCGTCGGCCGTTACAGACGTACGCTCCGCTCCGGTTTTGCCGGCAGTAAAGTGCACTTTTTACAACATTCATTGATAATACTAACCTTTGTGACTTGGTAATGTGATATTATTATTAAATCGTGAAGGAATATATTGCTGCTGAACTTATGGGAATGATTTCGACTTCAAAAGTTCCGCCGAATTTAAATTTTGGACGTCATTGTCGCCCGTTGAGGTATGTTAACGACTTTTGTTTATCGCGTAGTGCCAATTTAATATAATTAAGGTATTAAACGATAAAATTATACACTTTTGAATGATTTTATAAATATACTTTGTTGTATGCCTAACTTTTTATAAAAAACAAATCGGTTACATTTAATTTAAATTAAGTAAAGAACGTTTTTACCTACATAGAGCATTGGATTCAGTTTTTTTTAAACTGAAAGCAACACATAGTTCCACCCACCAGCTAACAATTTTATGAATTAATAAATGTTATTCAAAAATAGTTATTTTATAGCTACGTGGGTATTAAGTTGTTAGTATAACATAAATGTAGTTATATAGTCTTAAATTTATGTAAAACTTAACGTGTATTTGTTTCTCATACTTGAATGTAAGTATTTAGTACCTAGTAACAATTTGACTGTATTTATATCAACGAAAAGTCAATACCTTAGACCACTGACTCTATCAGGCGCCTACTACTCTACTACTACTATTTATAAGAAAAGTAAGAACAGATTTTTCTTAAAAAACGAATTTCGGGAATAATATTTTAAGTAACCTGATAAATAAATGCTTAAAAATAACATTGTTAGCAGTGCACCAAACGAGGGTTCTTACGTCCCCTTGCAACTCGGCCCCTCACTCGCCACACTTCGGTAGACAAATGTACCAAAAGCTCCAGTCCCGCTGTTCAACCCTTACCGCTTTCATCCCAGGGACGGTTTTGCTTTGCGATTTAGCACAATAACTCATAGTCCCGCCGTCATAGTGCATTCATCCCACACCCTCCCCGTTATTACCTATACCGTATGTATATTGCGGTACCTATTGTAACTTGCATCAATCCATTAGACGATTAATCTGACGTATTGTTATAATACTCATTGTGAAAACTGCTCGTTCATTGCATAATCTCGTTAGGTAGGAAAATTGTAACTAAATAAACAAACTGTCACTACTATATAAGCGTACGTAGGTAATTACCAACATATGATGTCACTATCTTATTAACTTTGGTAGGTCCTATCTATTTTGGTAATTAATAGGCGTTGTTTCTTATTCTAAAAACGATTGCCGAATAAATTAAAAAACTAAATAAATTGATAAAATCAAATTAAATTTAATTAATTTCTTTAATAATTAACTTCATAAAATAATGTTAATTATTAAACTCCAATCTACTAAATCTTTTAACGCATTAGATATCAGGAATAGTATCCGATATTTTAAATCTTCCCTACAGTTTATTAAATAGTCCAAAGCATTCCGTATTTTGTGAAGACACAAATGACGATTTTTCAGCAAGCCAGGTGGCAGAAAGGTTGTGATTACGTATCATGGATTTTTTTCCATCCAACATAATCCAGAGTTTAAAATCGGTGACGATATCTTTAACGCAAGTGAATCATATGCGTTGACATATCATTGCCGAAAGATAAACATGTGTGCCTCCTTGTACTTAAATGGTAGCTTGGCTCGGGTCATTATCGCGACCAAAGGAGCTACGCCAAGTATGGAAAATGAGTGTGGGTTAGATTCGAATGTGTTGTCGAATTTCATTGACAACATACTCTTTTGTATTTGGTTTGTTTTAGTTTATATTATAAATATGATTTGTTCTTATCTAAAAACGAACTGGTTACTTTATAAAATACTAGTCGACCCGGCGAACTTCGTTCCGCCTAAAAGCCTAAAATCTAAAATTACCAGTGTTTCTCCACTATATTAAACAAGTATTATACATAAAAATCTTCCTCTTGAATCGCTCTATCTATTAAAAAAAATCCGTAGCGTAATTTTAAAGATCTAAGCATACATAGGGACAGACAGCAAGAACCTACTTTGTTTTATACCATGTAGTGACGATAATATCAGTTTGTGGTTCGATGCTCGTACAAAATACATTCAAACGAAACTACTCTTCCTGGAGTTTAATTGGAGGTCGCGGATATGGTCTTTGTTTCACATATTAGTGAAATGCACATCGTATATTGTTGGCATTAGTATATCTAACAAAGATAAATATTCAAATACCAACAGTCTAACTGACATAAGTACAGTTCCGTGGTGATAAAAACAAGAAAAAGAGCAACACATCTTAGAAATTAGTATCTCAATTTCGACTACTGGAACTTCATATTTCTATGTATAATAACAATGTGTAACGCTGCTTCGATCTGGCTTAAAGTTATAAAGTTCAGATACTTACATCTGGCAGGCTAATTTAATTCTCAGGAGTACCAACGCTTCTGTATATCTTAAGAAGAACCCCTGTCTTATTTTAATTCTTGTGGCAGGTGTTCTTTGAAATGATGGCAAATGTAGCTTTCATAAACTTTCACACAGAGTTATCTAAGTGATGCAAAGTGAAACAATGGATAGGTACTTACATGAGATAGGGGCGGTGGAGACTAAATAGTAATTGAAAACTTATTGTCTTCGGTCACGCGCTTCCTATTACTATAAAAGTGATGATCCAGCCATTTCTTTTGAAATTCCATACAGCGCTTCATTAAAGTAATCTAGAATATCAACCTTCGCGTAAAATTTCTCTTGAGGTTGGTTTATAAAGAACTCAATATAAGATAAGTGGTAGAACTCCTCACAGTTCAATGATAATGTATTTTATAGCTACTTAACATACTTGTAGCTCGCAGCTGCTATACATTGTATAGAAGTTTAAAGTCGATTTTACTCTTATAGGTACTATTTATTCGCAAATCTTTAAGAATCACACGAAGCCAATTAATGTTTTTCTATGTAATATAATAATTATTATTTTCCGTCAAAGCGGTAGATTCTAATCAGCGACATCTAGGAGGAAAACCCTGTGATCCCTTTAAATACATGTATATGATGCCGAATTCACAGAACTAGGCTAACATACCAATTCTAATACATACATACATTGAACCTCAGTAACTGTTTACAATACAATATTTACTAGATATATATTAACCGTTACAACTTGTAGGCATGAAAACTCTCCCATCGCGCTCTAATTTACATGAATGTCTGAACATTCCTGTGTTTGATTCCGCCTTTACAACTCGGTCCTTGATCTATACGGGCGAGACTGCATTTGACATGGCTGTAACCTTTCACGTTATTATTAACCAGTCACGCGAGCTGAATGTAGTTGTTACAATACATCTCACACATCCATAGTTAAGTTACGGCCAGTGTAACAGTTTGTACAGCCGATATTATTCCTCTATAAAATGAGCGTGAAAACGTGAAAGAAAATCGTGTCTTGATATTATAATCACTGATTGAAAATATTGAAATAATTCTTGCATTTCAATTGCCTTAAGCCAGTTACCTTAATTGCCGAAGTATCTTAAAATAAAACGTCTCTTATCGTGAGATATAATAATGCTATTTTCTTAAATTACTATGTATGTAGTATCAGCATGTCTATAAACGGGCCTACAAACAAGAAGTTCCAGTAGGGTAGTTTAGGGTTCTCACGGGAAAACCGCGGAACCGCGGAATGTGTACACTTCTGTTCCACTTGAACGCATTCACAGGTGGCGCTGTTTCAATATTTAAAAACGTACTTCATGATATATTTTTACTATAGAATTTGCTGTATACATGTATAAAGAAAATAGGTTTCTTTAATTATTTAGTTCTTTTTTTTAATTTGACGTGTCTGTCTAATTTTAAAACTTCAGAATATATTTTGTGAAGAAAGATAGATTTAGTGGAATAATAAACTTGAAATGTCGTTTCTTATTTTCAAAAGCAACACATTTGTTTATTTTCCAAAACCCTAACCCTACAGCAGATACATATACCTATATGTATATGTATCTGCTGTAAAGAAATAGAACAGCAAATTCCTTTTATTGTTGTGAGAATTTAAATATTAATTCCGGAAATATTTTTAAGTGTGAGATAAGTACCTACTGTGATATATACAAAGATATTCGTCAACCAAACTTAGTATGTAAAAGTATTCTTTGATAAATAAAGACATTGCTCACGACTTGACAAGTACTTATCGTTATTTGAGTGAAAAGTTAGGTATTAGCATAAAAGAACTTAAAGACAATGCGTGGTAGCCTTCTATCTCTACGTTTAGACATACATATTTATGAATCAAGGAAAACATAACTCTGAAGGCGTACAAATGGCATCATAGTCGTAGGTCGAAGGAAATGCGTCTTAACTATAAAATATTAAACTTAAACGTATTATTGTTGAGTTTTAGCTATACCCCATAAATACATACATTTGCTTATTATTGGAGTCAGGCAAACCACAAAGTGTTAAAGAAAATGTAAAATGAAATAGTTTTTGTCATGCAAACTTAACCACAGGCTTAACAAGCATTATAGGTCGATACTGTAACTAAAAACAATGTAATTTAATATTAACTCCGTTTAAAAATAGTAATAACAATTACGTACAATATAGGGATACAAATTAACTGTTACCATACGAAACTTTAGTTCCGCATCTATTGATAAATTATCCTCATAGTACAACGTCCAACTTGGAACTTTATCATATAAAAAACATAGACGGAAATCTACATGATGAAGTTTGAGAGAGACTGAAACTTTTTTATAATAAATTATTGTAGGTATATACTACGGCAGGGTTTCTCAAACTTTCGGCTTCATGTACTCCTGTTAAAGTTTCCAAGTGACAGCGAACCCCTTAACTTAACTAATTAAATCCTTCCCTCCCAAAATAAACTATAAAATTTACTGTTGAGGAAAATAATGTTTTTATTTCAATAAAAGGTAACAATAAAGTGCCAAAAGGAATATATTTTTAATATCATGTGGTCGGTGTGCTTGTTTGTTGCCACAAACGCAGTCAATTTTAGGAATAATTTTGTATTTTTATTACGTGAATCTTGTCGTGAACCCCCTGCGTTCAAATAGCGAACCCCTAGGGGTTCGCGTACCCACTCCACTTTGCCAAACCCTGTACTAGGTTATTCCTGCGACTTCATCTACATCAATTATGACTATTCGTTTACATGATAATGAGTATTCTATCTGTCGATGTAATTTAATAAAATAGGTTTGAATTTTAGCGAAATTCGATCAGTAGTTTTTACGTGAAAGTGTAACAAACATAAATACACCCTCGCAAAATTTCCCGCGGCTTCGTTTGCGTTTAAGCCCGTAATCAAAGATCATCACATTCCAATAGAACAGAATTAATGATTCATTATTTAAAAAAATACTACATACAAAATAACTATAATTATAATACAAAATAAATACAATAATATTTTTAACATGTATTTTAATTATAAAGTATCTTTTGTTTTTATTATTACCTCTAAAAATATGTGTACAGTTTCATGATAATCGGTTAAGTTGTACCTAGTATGAAAACAGAACAAACAAACTCACATTTATAATATCAGTAGGGATGATCGTAAAAAAAACCTAGAATTGTGACAGTTATAGGTACCTTTATTTCCATTGGTTGGATACTATTTCATTAACGTTTTTATTTCTAGCAAAATAGGTCTCACGGCTGATGGAACTAGTGTGCGGACAATGGCATCTTTATGTAACGGTTGGATTGTATGAGGGCAGGGATCCGTAGGTATACGTACTATATACATACCTACACGCACATACTGAACAGATGAGAAATTCCTCAGCGACGCTCCACAATTCAACTCTTTGTGCCGATGTCTCTTTGAAGTACATTACTAGTATTTGCTATGCTTACAAGTAATATCAGATATCCTAGGCATGCTGTATCAAAAACGTATGTTTTACCACGATTATTTAAGGCCATGTTTTTTCTTGTTAGAAACAAATTAAAGAAGAAGAGATTTTATTGATAATAAATTACTTAATTAAACGCTTCCGTAATTATTTAACTGTTGTATTACAAATTCGTATGTACATCTATGCCGTGACAATTTTTAAAATTAAGTTAATACTTATGCAAAATTTTTAAAACTACTCTACATTATTGATCGATGCATGCATTACGTTATTTCTTTAAAAACAATTAGTGATATTAAACATGTTGTACATTTTGGTCAAAGTTTTTGATGAAATTAAGTAGATGTTAAAAATCTATTTACGAGTATTACAAACGCGAAGTTTTGTAAGATGTGAAGTATAATTTTGTTACTAAATTTACTTGTCTTTAATAATTCGATCAATTTAATGTGAAAAATCCTTCAATCCATTCATGAAATAAATTTAATTGACGGACAAAATTATATGTTGTTAACAAATCAAAAATTAATCGATTAATCAAATGACATTCATCAATTAGTAATCTATTCAATACTGCACTTAACAATCAAGCAAAAGATATGACGTCTTAACTGATTTTACGAATAGTGTAACGGTAGACGGTGGACAATTTGTTGAAGATTATATGAGCGTATATGAAAACTTTTAGGTACTGTCTTTCTTTAAAGCTAAACTCTGCACCTCTAAGCTAGTACTACATGCCAAAATTGTTTAACAAAACCGCATCATCAGCTTTATTCGACCACGACTAAATTATAAGTTGTACGTGTATCCTCTTCACGACTTTATCTTTTAACACTCGTCGATGTGTGAAGTTAACACATCCAAAATCATTGTTAGTATTAGATTGTCTATATTATCTATTGCGCTCTAGGTATATCTATAAGCTTTTACTTTTGATGCTTGTATCGAATAGAACAAGTCGTTCATACCTTTTCATAGCAAAAAAGAATCCGATACACGCACATGTTCTGTTGCGAAACCTCGATCGTTGGCCCACATACAATGCCGTAGCGAAACCTTAACGCTCTTCGCCATCTCCACTCAACCCACTATTGCTCAGGTCAACATACGTCAAAGTACATCTGTATAACAATAGTCTAAAAGCATTTCGTATTTAACCTATAAGTACGTATGTATCAATCTTATTTGTTTGTGTCTTAATTTATATATTATATTATAATAATACGTGAAGCAAAAACTTGTGACGCATTTTTGAGTAATATGCCGTGGACGGATTAGTATGAAATTTTGCACGGTTATAGTTGATGTAGACAAGGATTGCGTAATGCTATTTGTTTTTTCAAATAATGCATAAAACATACATAAAATCAACTAAAAACACATCACTACCTTGCATTTGGCACAAACACATACAAAATAAACGAAATAGAACATTCAATGTCTTACTATGAAAACACATAACGTCAACAAAGTCAGATTGTCAGAGAAATATTAGTTGTACTTTGGACAATATGAAGTTTATTTTTTTAATTAAAACTACGGTTGAATTTCGACCGTTTCGGTGACTAGTAAAAATTAGTGGGAACTAAAAATTTTGTATCAATTCCTAAGAACGTTAACCATGTTAAGCTATAATTGGTATCTAATAATGGAGATTAATAGCCCAGACTTAGAAGCAGCCTCGGGGTCAGAATAGGGCTACGGTATCCTCTGCCTGTCGTAAGAGGCGACTAAAAGGGGCTTCCGGGGTTGCAGACGGCTAGAGTGGGAGCTCGAACCGTTCGGTCAGGCAATCCCGGGAAGGACGGCGGTATGTGTGGTCGCATACCGTCGTAAAAACTAGTCGGAGCGGTGGGCCCAGCCGCCCATCTGGGAGGAGCCCTAAGGAGCAGCGCGCTCGGAGATCGCTCTCGTTTCGAGATCCCGGAGTCCTCCTTTTCAGCGCTGAGGACGGCCACCGGGGGGGTTTTAGTGCGGTAAAAATCCCACATAACCCTGCGTCGCTCCCACGACGTCGGGTACCTTTTAAAGGTTTCCTCCTCGAAAACAAAAAAAAAAAAAGACTTAGAAGCAGTAAATTTGAAAGTATATTAATTTATACGTTTTGTTTAAGGAAGAAAACAGAAGTCCAAACAAGATAAAGAAATATTTTAATGTCAAGATTTTGATTATTTATTAAACCACCTACTGATAAACACAAGTAATTATAAAATTGTCAGTGTCATATACAAAGTTGTTAATTAAGTAGATTTTGACACCAATTACAGTGAAGATTGATTGATACTTAACTGTTTTGTGCATTCCATCAAACAAGATGACCAACGTGTTGCAATCACTTTTAATAAATAACATGCATAGAAACACCGGTTAACAAGCTCAGTAGCTTCCGTCGCCCGCTATAATTGACTTGAAAAATGATCCAATAAATCTACCGGGTCCAAAGCCTGTTTTGCACATAATATTGTAAAGAGGATGAGAGTTTCACACGAACTCTGCAGACTAGTGTCTTTTGTATGCCGCCTACATTCGCCACTCGAAATTTAATAACATTATTTACATAAAGATATTAGCGGATTGTTTGCTTTGCTTAGTCATTCACGGTATTTTAAGCTGAAACAGTAATCGTAAATTAGATTTAATTTTGTGTTATAATGCGTAATAACAAAATCATAAACTATACTTAATCTACAAATTTTGGAATTATATATTAACGTTTATTTCTTTCCCTATAATTTACTGCTTTTCTTATAATTTACTATTACTTTAATGCAGCCTTTAACCTACTATATTTCATTATAAAACGCTTTTAGGATACCTATTTTTTATATCTCACGGAGCATATTTTAATACAGTAATTACTTACTTAATTACCATACTTAAGAATATTTATTGACCGTCTTTATCAAATATACTTTAATATGAGCACTATGCAGTTCCATTATTGATACATGTACTCAGTTATAACTTTCTAACCCTATTTCCTATTAACCAATTGTACGCCTACGACAGAACAAATCCAGATCAATCAGATTTCTCTTGAGAAAAAATGAAGAAGCTGTATCATAATGATGCATTATGAATGAAGTTTCCCATACTCGCTGGATCTAGAACATCGACCATGGGAATTTCTGAGGTCTTAATCTCGCTAATAACAGAATTAAGAACACTTATTAAGAATTACCGTTGCAGAGATAAATTACTAAACGGAAAGAGGTTTTTTTTATTTTATATGATTGAAGTAACAGTAATATGAAACGAGTATGCTCTCCAAAGGATACTAAGTGGTCACTACCGCCCATTAATATCTCGGACAAATTCCGTACAAGGGTTCTACTTGAAACTAATCAGATCCCTCACTTTTAAAGGATAAGTTGCATCATATGTCAGCGTGTCGGTATTCACATGTCTTCACTTTAACGCAGAATACTGTTTAATGACTAGGTGTGGCGTTGGTAATTACCCGATTAAACTATGCTGATTCTACCTTACAAGGTTCAACATCTAAAAAAAATTTTAAAAACCTGTTAAGCCATATTACGTCATGAAAGGAAAATAAAAATACTCAACATATTCGGCGTAATTTTTATCGACCCATTAATGTCCCACTATTGGGTGCTGATCCTTTCAAAGTGATAAGGATTAAGATAAGAATTCGATAGATTAGTAATTGGACGAATTTTGGCTCTGGACCACCAGCGTGGAAGAAAAAACATAACAATAAGCTTATTTTATTTATTTTTAATAATTTGATTCCTTTGTCATTTTATTTACAATTTTTTTTCGGTGATGGTTATTCTCTACATCGGCTTGATGTTGCAATATTCTACTGTAAGGCCTAAGATTAAAATATCCCGACTACATAGTTTACTTAAGTATAGTGTATAGTGTTAGTCGTCTAAAGGGCCGGAGCAATTTTTATAAAATTTGGTGGGGAGTTAGCTGACACTCTGGATTAACATATAGGCTTCTTTTTACTGTGCGAGTATCTTATTCCCACGGGACATCGATATTTTAACGCGGGCGGAGCTGAGGGGTTCAATATATACGAATATTATAGTAAGATTGAACATTAATAAAACTCTAACATTTCTAGGTGTCAGCAGTAATAACAATCAGACATGGGTTACATTCCGCAGCCAGTCTTACCACTATCGGTCTCTTAGTTATGTATAAATCTCAGATTCGTTAATAAGTGTGGGCGCACCATGAGCACGAACCCGTTACACGAGCTATATTTCTTATTTAACAATGCAGTAGAGTCAGACAACTCCATAACATCGATAGAACCCTCTAGGAAGGAATAATGATAGATTCGACATTATTTTTATAGACTTCTACATTAATAGCCCTTTACTAGGATTTCCTGTAACCACAACATCAGAATTGAAACATCAATTCATCTTTAAAATGTTAAGGTACCTACCCGATGATCGAACCTGGAGGCAGCGTAGTTGATCCCTGTGTGGACCACTATTCTATAAGTCTTTTAATGAAGTTAAATCTGACTTATAATTCTTATCCTTTCCAGTTGTCATTGCAAATAATTCAGTAGTTGCAGAAAACACATTTACATATTGACATATGCAAGAATTTTGTGGATATAATGATTGTCATTTTCATTAGCCTCGTGCATACACGAAATAACAATATGATAGTGTTACATGGAGACGCACAGAACTGTAAATCACTTCATCATATTATCTTTCTAGCTTTTATTGCCTAAAATAATAAGTTAAAAAGTAACGTTGACATAAATATCAAAATTTAATAACTTCATCCTGTCAAATTAATTTATTTCCAGTAAACGTAGCTTGAATTAAGAGTCGAATATTCGGCTATAAGTTTGTAACATATGTACATAAATGTACACATAACAAAATTGCATTACTCTCGCAGAACGCAAAGGGTGACTTTGCCGTCGCCCTTTTATTTGCGAATACGACGGCTTTCGGCGAGAGTGGTGGCGCCAAGAATAGAAAAATAGAGGTGAAAAACCCGAAATGAAATAAAACAAGTTTTGACTTCAATGTTCATACCTATAGGTTTTTTTAGCTAAACCAAAACGTCATGAAACTACTTTGGAAACGAAGTCGGTTAAAAGGGCCATATGTACGCGTTTTTGAAAATGACTGAACCATTTTTCAATTCACTTTAGGAAAAAGGACCCGAATATAAGATATTTTTTTGAAAATATGGTTAAAAATATTAAACCTAGTCGTAGTTAAATAAAAGTTGGTGTACGTAATCTTACATTCATATACTATATGTACCGTAACAATTTAGGCTGTTGTAGAATTAAATAATATACATAATTATGTCGTTTCAGTTTAATGAAAATTTTAGGTCTTAATCACGTAGGCTCCTAATATCGGATATCTTTTTTAACATATAACAATCTCTTTTAACAAAAACACAAATATGGTTTATATGCTTATGGAACTATTAACAAAAATACGGTAGCTACAACAAAAAGACGTATTAAATGTTTCATATTTACAAACATATATTTTTTTTTGAAAATAATAACTCAAAACAAGTATAACAAAAAGTTTTAGACTTCCTCTTACCAATTAATCGTCTTTTCAACCGCAAGTTCCAGCTCATATTTAAAAAGTAAATACTAAAAATATAAATCAATCCGAAAATCGGATATCTAATATTGACACTTATCCGATATTGGCTTTTTTAAAGTAAATAAAAGGAAAATAATAATCAAAAACTTAATCGTAGTTTTCGTATGGATTTCTTAAACAAGTAATATATCCAATACTTAAAAATAGAAAAAAGCATAACTTTATTATGCGCTTAGTTTTCGAAAATATTACTTCAAATAATCACTATTTAAATTTTTAGGGGACAAAAATCACAAAAACAGTACTGGCGTGGCCCTTTTGACGGATGCTGCGCTAAATGTGCCGCAGTGCTTTCATTTACATGTTTGAGGAGATATTGACGTATGCGATATTCTGCAACCATCCGATAATCGAGTCCCTTCCCCTAATTTTTACTTTGTAGGTCAAATATAGGGTGTGTAAATAAATTATCTGTAATAAATTTAAAAAATGCCATATTTTTTTAATCATGTATTAATTTTATTGTAAAGGAAATAATATCTTACTATTAATTGCCAAAAATTAAGCAAAGCATATTCGTGTTGACATTTTCGAAGTATACTTGTACAATTTGTAAGCAATTACTTACAACGTTATCAAACACATTTGGTATTTGATTACATGGTTTGAGTGTGATGATGTCATGACAAATTATTATTTGCAAGAAATATGTTGCTAAAGGCTAGATATGTCCAAGTACTGCGACTATAATATTTACATTGCAATTTGTTCGTGTCCTAGATAGAACATGAATTTCTGATGATAACACTGTGATGATTGATATTTAATGACTATAAATTACTAAATATTCAAGTACCTACTGATTATATAGAAATCAAGTTTTACTTAAGTATTTTTGAGTACGTAGTATGTTAATACAAGGTATATGTACATTTATACTTGCTAAATATTTTCTCCACTACAAAATTTCAATTCATTGATTCTTGATGCTCTGGAAAACCTATCTAATCTTATGCTCCACCTAACTTCATGAGAAGTAAACTTTCTCGACTTTCCTAGAATTTTCATTCTACAATATTTTTTAAACATCAGTATTATTACAATGTTTTTTTTTTATAAAATTCGAGGTGCTATTGTTATTTATAATACCATCACGATTAAATGTTATAACCAGTTTTTAGGCGCTGTATCTATAATAAAATTCTATAGTATTTTGTTCTTCGTCACAATTTAATCATCTACAGCATCAATCAGAAACATCTGTATAAATAAATCACAGTGTGGGCGAAATGAATAAAAACACAACATTGCGAGGGTGTTCGACTAGTCGTATCGGTCCACATTCTTTTTATCTTCGACTCTGTATGGCTATATGATTTTCATTCTAGCGCAGTGATTGCTATTTGAACAGGATTCAAACGGATTCATTTCGTAGAAAATGTCTGTCTTCGTTACTTTGAACGTAGATACATTGCGAGATTGGAATGAATGAATCGATGTCTGATATCTCTCTCGTCAACCCATTATTGTCCACGAGGTACGAGTCTTCTCTCAGAATGAGAGAGTTTAGGCCATAGTCCATCGCGCTAGCCAAGTACGACGTGGTGGATTTCACACATCTCCGAGAACTTTTTTTTTAAAGAACTCTCGGGTGTGTAGGTTTCCTCACGATGTTTGCTTTTCACCAAAAAGCGGTGATAATTAATTTTAACACGCTCATAATTTTAGAAAAATCATTGGTGCGCCTGGGTTTGAATCTCGGACCTCCTGATCAAGAGTGCAAATTTCAGCCATTAAGCCGCCATACATGCCATATTAATGTCTCTTATTTTTTTTAATTTGATTAAAGTAGCAAACGAGCATGCAGTCCACCTGATAATAAGTGGTCACTGCCGCCCATGGACATCTAGCAAACTTCTTATAGAACAAAGGTTCAATCTGAAGTCAATTACAGATGCGTTGATACTCTTGAGCATGGTAGCCTATCATAAAAGCGTGCCGGTAACCACACCCTTTTATCAAAACCCAAGTAACCCTACCTCCCTGGTCGAACTGTTTCTTCACACTGGTTCTTCTATCTGGCAAAATACTTTTAATCATATTGAAATAATACTTTTCTTAATGAATATCTTTTAATGAGGTAGTAACTTTCGTCAGCATCCATTTTAGTGTGTCGCCAACCTGCTTATCATTGTCCCACTGCTGGGCACGGGTCTTCTTTCAGGAATGAGAGAGTTATAGGCTATAGTCCATCACGCTGGCCAAGTGCGAATTGGTGGACTTCACACACCTGCCAGAACTTTACTGATAAATAAATATTCGCAATTTTATTTCGCCGTCCGCAAACTTGCATCGACGGCACCGTGGCACCGGAAGAGCAGTGACCACAATTGTCCAAATTCGGCGCACAACGGGACTGCGCCGGCGCAAATTAACGATGTTTCCGACCTAACGGCAAGCTAGCCGACCATTGTATGATGGAAAATTAAAAATAATAGAAAAGAGAACGTAACACGCACTGTTTCATATTTCACATTGTCTTAAACAGAGGTTATTGCTACTGAACTACGAGAAATAGGTATGATAGTAATGGTTTGTAAACAACATTATTTCTTGTACCTACAACTGTGTCTTACTATAAATTGTGTGAATTACCTCAACGAATTTTCGCAGAAGCTTTATGAGTACACCAAAACAAGTTTAGTATTTACTGCATGAGAACACAATAAATAAACATAATTAGTAATTATATTTTACGTACATACGTACTAGAAACAAATTATTTTGTTGGTAATTAATATTAAAAACTACAAACAAATTTTCGCAAAGATATGCGCGACAACATATCATAACTACTGAAACCTCTGCCACCAATACATACTGAAGCGGCATGGTTTTTTTATCCCGTAAACCTCTGATACAAACCCGATAATGCATTTGATTGTAAAGTAGGCACCTTCAATGAAAGACGAATATTTAGGATAAGTACAATTCGATTATTGTGGTACATGCACGATATATCTCGGTATATGTGAATTCTAGTTCTAAGCGGTTCCTAATATCATTGTCCGATGTCCCCTTTCGATCCAAATGCCCGGGAGGACTATCTATAACAAAGATCACCCCAGATCACCCCCGTCGCCCTGCGGCGATGCGGTATTTAATTACGTTTACCGTAACGAACCAGCCCTCACCATCCCCAGAGAATAATTCTGGCATTGCGGTTGATAACCATCCACAATTAAAATTAATATTGATCGCCGCCATTACTTCATGTCATTCGTTTTGTTGCATTTTGTTGACAACATCTGAATTTAAATAAGAATCTCGGTTGAAGCGTACTTTCAATACAAGTTAAATGAAGACTTCCCTCTTTTAAATGAATAAAAATTGTTAAATATTGTCATTTATGTACTTGTGCATTGGACCTTAAAAAACTAGTACAAAAACGATTAAAAAGTTAGCTAAAGTAAAAAATGTTGGATACGTTATAAGTAGGGACCTAATTGCAAATGGGCTAAAAGTTCTTCTGAAGTACTTAATCTCATTCCGTCTCTCATATATATCTGTAGCCAATCCGAATAGATCTTCAAGATGCAAAAAAGACCGAGAAAAACACGTCATTTCTCCAGAGTCATCTTAGTTTAAAGCCTCGTGAAAAATGTTCTTTAAAATAATTAGCTTACATTGACAGAAATTGGGTCAAACGTGCTTTATTTGGATTTTTTTTTATGTACAAATCTCTTACTCAGCTAATTTCTCTTGAGTTATCTCGAACCCCTAAAGCATTGTAATGTAATGGACAACAAAACCAACAGAACAAGTATTAATCACATCCATAAATTTTCTCCCATTTGCCTGAATGTGATCTCGATTGTTTTATTATGCACCCCATTATTTATTTGCTGACATATGATCCGGGGAATTAATGAGTATTAGATTTATGTATATACAAAAACGTTTCCTCAGAGTTAGCAAAATGAAATTTGATAATAACGACCTACGTAGCAGAGCGGTTACCATACCGGTCTGACGCGCATTGGGTCCCGGGTTCGATTCCCAGCTAGACAGGTATCTGAATGATAATTTTAAATTCATGTTCTGGGTCTGGGTGTTTGTGTATTTGTCTTGTGTGTTTCCATGGTAACCACGACACAGGAGAAAATCCTAGTGTGGGGCTATGAGTGTAGAAAGCGTGAGTGTGTGTAGTCGTCTCAACGTGCTCATTGCATTATATCTAATCCAAAACAAAGGCTTTGTCTTTGGCCGCTCTCATCCCCTTATTACTAAACATTCTTCTTGAAGTCTATCACAAATGCTTTAAAAGTACTGAGATTTTCTATATGATCTTATGCTTCCTTCTTATAACAACATATTAGTGCAGGTAGTAATCATATTATACATAAGATTTGTCTCTCCTGTCATGATATTTAAATTTTGTGCCTTATTTTGGTTATTATAATATCTACTATTACTTATATAAGCCCTTACAAAAAATAAACTATTACTTATAATACAGTCGTACTTTCGGAATGTATACTTTACTAGTAAGACGGAATATAATGTACATTGAATGCTGTAGTCATTGAGCAGTCTATCCACGTGACTCCTAAACTGAGTGCTTTCAGACTACTAATTCTACTTACAACACAAGTGGGATTCTTCGTATATTGATGAGAAGAGCCGGAGCGGATATCCGCAGCACAATGAGTGCATATTGTATGTTACTTTTATCGTAGTATGTAGGTACAATCTGTCAATAATCTTTCGTGGTATACATTCCACTTTTTTATATGCCACTCACGTTATGCGGATTTGATATCTGTACCTACTGCAGATATTTTGTCGTTCGTGAGTACTCGATACATACTAACTTTTATTGCCATGTAAAAAAGTAAAACATGATTGTAATTATATTTTAAAAAATGGATATAAATAAGAAAAAGACAAACCCGCTGAGTCTCTTGCCGGATCTTCTCAGTTGAGGTCGTATTCCGATCCGGTGGTAGTGTAAGTGTCAATTTGTAAGTGCCCCCGTAGGCCTATACAACATAAAGACATTTCATTTCATAAATTATATGAATTCCATGATGATATTCGAATTAGTCTTAGGTCGTACACTCTATTAAACATATAGTAGTATTAGATCAGACGAGTGCCTTCCACAACATACTTATTAGCAATTAGTAATAAGTTGTTTTGATATATAATGGTATGTCGAACATTAATCGATGCGAAAAGATTTGAGTATGAAGCTAAGACAGATTTTGTACGAGAATCTTGTCAATGTCTAGTCTACAGTCCTATGTATATATTTTTTTAGTTGGTACATATTATCTTATTGGCTCTTTTTAATGCAAATGCAAAAAAAGATGTACAATTGTTATTGGCCTCACTTTGTTACTTCTGTCTACTGTTATTAACCTTACTAGGTACTTTTGCTTCATTCTCACAACTTGAAGGGCACACACGCTTTTGTCATGGAAATCTTAAAGTGTACGTAAATGCTATAAATAATACCTCTCCCATTACCAAGTTTTCCTATTGAATCTTACTGCATTGCAACTCAAATCTTCAACTATTATTATTTAAGTGTCGGTATTATAATTTAAAAATAAATTTCTATATGATTTTATATTCTAATCAAAACGTGCAGTAATATCATTTGAAAAATAGATCTTTTTCAAAAAAAAATCTTAGTTAAATTCAAGTTTTGAATAGATTGTATTCATCATTTTTATAAGTTTTATACAAGATTCTAATAATACTATGCAAAATGAAATGTGGCTTCACCACATTCTCTTAATTATATTTAACTATTCATTTTAATTTATAGAATATACATACAAGTTTATACCTACTCATTAAAACTAATCGGTTACAACGCTTTTCACCTTCAAATAACAACCGTATACGGGATTCGTAGTGATTTAGATCTATTTACGTTTCTCATTCTAGAAACAAACGCAATTAACTTAAATAATTTGATCATATACTTAATTAAGATCTGTAGTGACCCAATTATAAACTATTTTAAAATGGAAATTTTATTTTTTACACGTTCTTGTTAATTATATTGTGTTTAAACAAATAATCAATGCAGATAAGATTTAATAAAAAACACACTATAATATGCTAATGCACCTAAGATGCAAAGTTAGCTTTCAAAAAACTGTTCATTTAACATATAAAGTATTATTTATGCGAAGTTTCTAAAGCTGTTAAACAATTATAAGAGCACCTACTTAAATATTACATTTGTATTCGAAGGGCCGACTAAGTGCGTTTTTTCCATTAATGCAATGGTAGAACATGAAGGTGAAACCGTGGAATACAATTAGCAAGGTTGCTCAAGATACGCATACGAAGCCCTAATTGCCGGACGTTGGCTGTTTACGCGACCTAAACCCACGCTGAGTGGGTGGCAGCCACCGTGACCAACATGGTGCCAACAATTTTAGGAAACACTAACCTCTTTTTTGTGTAACGCTCACACTGTCACAAAGAAGATATTGAGGAAAATCTTTGTGTAATACACGTGTACTTCTGAAGTCACGATGATGTTCATATTTTAAATTGTAACATATGTATTTACCGGAAAGCATTGTAAGTTACTCTTTAAAGGCAGTTTTTGTTTTTGTGGATTATTCCTATCAATAGTAGATATTAATGATATTTAGAAAAAGATCTTAAAACGAGTAAAATTCATTTCCATAAATTAAATGTAAAATATTGCGATAACAGTGTCTGATATGTAAGTTACATATTCAGACTTTGATTCATATATTTGTAAACATTATACATATTTATGTCAGACATTTGGATAATAAATAGATAAGCTATCGACAATCTCCTAAAGGTTAGACAGCCGGTCAGACTTAAAACCCATTTATTAGTAAAATAAGAATATTATATACTATCGATATTGCGGTCGTCTAATGGTAAATGGGCACTGATGCCCATAGACGTCTGTTATCAACCACAGGTACATTTAGAGTCCTATCTGAGGTCGGCAGTATATCCTTTGAAGACGATGCTTGTTACCTCAGAGGACTAGATGAAATGTCCAAGAGAAGACTGCTTCCATACCATGCCCTTTATACCAGAATATCGCTTAATACTGTTATTTTGGACAGAAATAATACGCGTGAGTATCTACGCGTAATATATTAAAGTACCAGCTGCACACCATATTCTAATATCTATAATGAATTCAATTCGAACACTTAAAAGCGTTACGCCTTCAAGAGTTGCTAGAATTAAACGTTTGAACGGTCATGTCTAATTATACCGTGGCTTTTTATAAGCACAAGTGGTAACTCTATTAAACGACGCATGTTGGATCATTAAACTCGAACATTACTTTTGTAATGACGCTCGGCTTGCATTATAAACAAAATAGTCAAGAAAATGAATCCAAATCACATGGTTTGTGTGCATAACCGTAAAAGAAAATTTTCATAGTTCGATTGTTGTCACTTGGATTATGGCCTTTACGACGTCTTATAATTGACACGTCTAATAAATAAAATTCCAAAGATATGAGTATTATTTACATCTAGTGTAAAAAAAGCTATTCTAATCCTCACAATTTTAATAAATTATTTTTAAATATTGCATAGTTTTAGAATATTTAATGAAAATTATTGTGTGCATTAATATTGTTTTAGATTTTTAGTTTATTAACTAGAAATATTGCAAACAAGCTTTATTAAAAATGTTTGCAACACAAGGTTTAATAAAAATGTGTTTTAAACCTTGTGTTGGTCAAAAACTTTTAGTCAAGTATTGCTCTATTGAAAATGGAAAGCGATCACCATGAAAATCTTGAAAAACTTCGCATGACCCGTTTGGCTCCAATGTCATGCTGTTTAAATCTAGTTTACTGCCAAGTTCACCTTCAATTCACGTTCTCTTATCAATACATGCTTTATTGAACTTGCTAATGTTGTTTAATTACTTATATTGCGTTTACAATACGAACTAGTAATGTTTGCTGTCATTTATATATTTTTTTCATCCTTCCTACTTTCATTTTCATGCTCTACACACAAAGACGTTGCCAGCTGATAACACAGTTCTTATATGGTTCTGTTGTTCTTCTGGGCAAAACAGAATACTGTAATAAAATGGAGCAATTTTATTACATGTATTGTACATGTTGTACATTCTCACTCTCATAAAATAATATATCGCAAACTTATTTTTTTTAGAATACTGAAGACAAGGAATTTTATGCATGGCACTAGTGTTCAATACTTAATACTTTTTATTATATATTTATAGTGTATCTTCAATGTTAATCAATAAGTAATACTAGTTAGAGAACACATCAATAGTGCTAGTACAATTGACCGATTTATAACATTGTTATTAATTTTTATTACACTAATAATCATTTAACGTGTAATGACTCTGAGTAATCTCATTGTTAAATGTTATTGTATCTATTATTATTCACATTATTATATCTATTAATATCATTGTATTATTAAAAGTGTAAAATATATCTTACTTTCCAGGGTACTCGCGTAAGCCATGGGTGCGCCAGCATGGGGCTCCCGCGCCAACGGCGACCGGCCGCGGCTGCTGCGGATGACCCCGCTGCGCCACAGTTTCGCCGCGCCCGCCACACCGCCCGTGCAACCGCCCGCGCGCACGCACGATTACGCTTCAGATGCTGATACTAATAAAAAAGGTATTAACTCTAAATTAGGTCGTAATAACGTGAACGTCACCTAGATTTAGGAACTTTAATTCAAGAAGGCGTTGTAAGTTATTGGTGTTAAGGCCATGGTGTTATTATTTATCATTCTCCGCTAACCGTGCTAGATTCACGAAGTCGATATGAACTACCCTAGTTTTTTTTTCTAATCTGCTATTTATTACTTATTCAAAATGAATAACTGAAAACAAAGACGACAATCTGCAAAATTATTACAGTAATTTTTTGATTTAAATACCTACGTAAAACTTTTTGCCATTAAACTTAACTACTTGTATTACTATTAGTATAGTATGAATTTTGTTTTAACGTGATTTGTTCTACTTCATGTATAGTACAACAAAAGTTAGATATATCTGAAATGTGCATGTAGGCGTCCTTAAATTATTTTTACAAAACACGTTGTACCTGGCATTAAAAGTTGCGTTATACTTTTCAGAAGAAAGTTGGAACGCCAACCTGTCCCAAAGATGGCGAAAGTTACGACGCCGGTGTTCGCGGCTGCGGCCCGGTTCCGGCAACCGCGAGCCGAGTCCCGTGCGCTGCTCCCCGTCGCCCCCGCGACCGCCGCCGCATTGTTCACCTGCTCCACCATCCAAGTTATCGTTTAGACACCGCGGCAAAGTTTATACAACCGCTTCGTTGAGAGTAACCAGTGGAGCACCTGATATAATCAGGGCATTAGGTAAACTTGGAGGGGGATTACGCCGACGAGCGCTCTCTGCACATGATGTCTTAGCACCACCTCAGCAGCAACCGCCCACATTTTACGTCCCCAGCCCGACAGTAACTCGATCGCCTCCATCTCCGTCCCCTCCTCGTCAAAGCGCCACATTGCGAAGACGTTGCAGTTCGCCCAATGTTTACCGCGCCAAGCCTGCACCGGCATCTAGAGACCGAACTCCGCTCATCAGCCAAGACGATGAAAGTAGGGATGTCGTTGATTACGCCTACGAGATGGAACGTAGAAAGAACGGTAAAGATGTGCGAAGTAGGCCGTACAGTGAAAATGTGGAAATTAACGTCCCTGTTTACAAAAATGGGTACAATAGGCTAACAACAGATATGACAGACCGGCTTTGGGAGGAGCCCTACAGACTGCCCCGTGTACAAGCCCGTCAAGAGCCAATGCAGCAGTTACGCAACTGCATAGCGGAGCTGCGTGTTAGCTCTACACCGAGATCTCCTCGACCACCGCCCGCGCCCCCTACAAATGGAGCAAAAACAGGAAAACGACCCCCTGCTCCTGAACCTCGAGATTCGCATACTTTCGAGGTATGTCATAGTTTTTCACTTTAATACAATGCATTAAAATACAAACATAGAGAGAAGATGATTGACGATGATGATCACATATTATGATTTTAGACTTTAATATGTAACGGAAACTCATGATATGCAGTTTTGAAAACATATTGCCGATATTTTGACCCAGTTACATGAATCGTGGTCACAGTGAAACTCTTTATAACTCGTAGATTTTTTGAGATACTTACTTATTACTTTTTAGACTAAAACGTAAATGTGCTTTCTTATTTCAGGTGCGTTTCACCAAATCAGCGGGTGGTAAAGGATTAGGGTTCAGCATTGTTGGAGGACGAGACTCTCCACGTGGAGACATGGGCATCTTCGTGAAAACCATTTTCAACAATGGCCAGGCTGCAGAATCTGGCTTATTGAGAGAAGGTAGGATCAATCACACACATTACATACAGGGACTCGATGACGACCCGCGTGGCGTTGCAGTTATCATACCGGTCTGACACGGGTTCCGCGTTCGATTCCCGGCCAGACAGGTATCTGAATGATGAGTTTAGATTCTTGTTCTGGCTCTGGGTGTTTGTGTATTTGTTTTTGTGTGTGTCTCCATGACATTCAAGTCACTGAAGAAAATACTACTGTTGATAATACTTAAAATCCTATTGAAAATCTTACTAGTGAGGAAAACGTTTTTTGCAAAAAAAAAGTTTTGAAAAAATTAATGATTTTTTCCATGAGATATTAAAATCATTGGATTGAAGCCAACTAGATTAACAGTTTTAAAATCATACCCTACATATGCAATAGTAGAAAGGTGGGAATTCCTCATCGACGGTTACGCGACAGCTGCATACTATAATCATTTATAAGGAAAGCTACAAACACCTGCCTTTAAAGGTTACATAAAAGCGTACATGTTTTATATGTGTACCTGAATACCGCGTTAAGGAAATTGCATTTCCGATTATTTTACCATTGTACTAATTTTGCATCGGTTGCAATTTGTTCAACTGACGGATATCATAATTAGATATATTCATTGTGGTAATGTAACAGAATATTTTACTATAATAAAATGCTTCATTCCTTCCTTAAATGTAATTTGTGAAAACATCAACATATAATATTACCATACTAGGGGTGCAACCCATTATTGTCTCACTGCTGGGCACGGGTCTTCTTTTAGAATGAGAATTTTAGGCCATAGTCCACCGCACTAGCCAAGTGCGAATTGGTGGACTTCATACACCTCCAAGATCTTTTTTGAAAGAACTCTCGGGCGTGTAGGTTTCCTCACGATGTTTTCCTGCACCGAAAAGCAGTGATAATTAATTTCTATCATATAAATCAGTGGTGCATGCCTGGGTTTGAACCTCGGACCTCCCGATTGAGAGGTCAAGTTTCAACCATTAGGCTATCACTGCTCTACAATTATTACCATACTAATTGTCGATTAAATGTCACCTAGTACAAATTGTCACGTTGATAACTCAGATTAACTCAGATCTCTTTCTTAGCTAGATACATCTGTACTTTGTCTATTCTATACAGATACTTATATATTATACTTACCATAAATTATAGTATACCTAGTTATCTGCAATGCAGTTGTTGAGATGCGGATTAGTGGACATAACCTGACTGCCGGGTTGTTTAATATTTCGTAAAGACTTCCGACAAGTTTAACGACTATTGTCAACCGATAAGGACTTTAAAGCATGACGTTTAAATACATATCGCTGTCAATGAATTAATACTTGTTCACGAATACTAAAAACCATTTCATTTTTGGTTAAATCTTAAAGAGGGATGTATTTCCTCTCTATAACTCTTATATTCGCATTTTAGGTAAAATGTGGGAACTCGAAACGCAAAGAAGATCCTTTACTTTTATTTATGTATTCAGGATTAATGCTATCAAATCTTTATGTGCGAAAAGTAGGAAAACCATAATGTAGTATATCTAAAGTAACATAGCAAGAATTACATCTAAAGCTAATCACAGATGCGTTGTTTGCAAAAGATTGAATTCTATGGTCTTATATGTGAATAAAGTACAACCATTAGACTAGTATCACGCACATAGGCAATTAAGCGAGCATTAGCAATTGCCGATGATGTTTCTACCAACACTACCTATGTATGTAAGCAGGATAATCAAAAGCAATAGTTATTTACTCTTATATGAGGTGACCTCTTATATCTGTGATCGACTTTTGATAGAACCCTAGTGCAATATGAAGTTGCTTACAGATGTCCATCGATATACTCACCAACTGGTGGACTGCATGATCTTCTACTACAGTGTGAAAAAAATATAAAGGGCTAGCTAACTAGCTTATCCCACGGCTCCGTCCGCTCTAGTCGTATGTGTTAATCCCAATGACAACGAGTTAATCCGGGTCATGAACTATATGAGTGAGTGAATTTTAACGAAATGGGATCTTTTTCTTTAATATCTGTAGCAAACGAGCATGCAGTCCACTTGATGGTAAGTGGTCACTGCCGCCCATGAACATTTGTAAGCAACTTCAAATAGAACAATACAATACAATAGATTCTATCTGAAGTTAATCACACATGCGTTGCTACTGCCGAGGAGTGTGATGGTCGCCTCATATAAGTGTGCTGGCAACCACATCCTCCCATCGAAACGCAAAAAATGCTTGAGTCTAAAAATAGGTGTGGCGGTGGTACTTCCCCGATCGAACTACACTGGTTCTAACATCTGTCAAAATATCTGTAGCTTTTGTGTGAATATTAACACACATATGTATGTGTGTCACAAACAAACTTTCACCTTATCATTTATAATAAAAAATCAAAAATTCCAGGTGACGAGATCGTGTCAGTGAACGGGCGTGGTACGGCTGGGCTGACGCACGGCGAGGCTATCAGGTTGTTCAAGGATGTTCGCGCTGGCCCCGTGCTGCTGAGGGTGGCGAGACGCGCTCCCGCTCGCTGACTGCCCTGCGCCTGTTGTGGCGACCAGCCACTTCAGGCGCCTACTTATACTACCTACTCTACTCTCTAATATGGGTTCTAGCATTGAAAATACCAAATGCATAAAAATTTGCTTAATATTAACGCAGAGGTTGAGTAAGAAAAGCAACGTAGCAGCAATGCAGACAAATGTCTAATTTTTCAAATTAAATTAATATTACGATTTTACATAATGATGTCACTTGCTTTATTGGTGAACAAAGACATTAACAGAATTAGTAGAGGTTTAAGAAATTGAAGAATTTCCTATAATTTTCTCAATGGTTAACAGAGTCTGCAATTGAATAGTATGAAAAAACTTAAGCTTAGCATTAGCGTAAATCCAGGGCCAGCAGTGAGCCAATTGATGAAATGATGTGTACTATTTTAAACTGTTAATAATTTAGTTAAAATAGGTTCCTGTCGTAAAATAACGTTTTAATATATTTTTATAATATTTAATAGTCGCGTTCAATTTTACGTATTAAACAGTTAATGAAACTATACGTTGAAGATACTGAAGAAAATAACGTAAACTTGACGTTATTCATGTACTCAGTTTAATGAGAAAATTATTGTAATGCTTTTCTATAAAAAAAATATGTAAAATAATCATTATTTCCTTAACATTCCTTCATTATGCTAACACTAAAAATGTACCTACCTAACTATAAATTTAAACGTTAGTTGTAGTTATTATTTTAGATGTTTATAATGCTTAAAACATATTGAATGTGTCGATGTTACTTAAAGATGTTAACGTTGCCAATTTGTATTGATATTCGAAAACAGTGGCATTTCTAATCGTATTTAATAAGATATCTATTATATATTGTAGTAACCGACATTAGTAAGTAAATAAATACAAATGAAATATTTTTACACCAATATGTAAGCAATAGTTATAAAATAATAATCGTGCAAAATAAATTTATCGTTTTTCGATGGACAGTATTATATTGTCATAAATGCTATTATATTATTTTTACCTTCCTGTCCATCTATACTCCTCTAATAAATATATATATATATAAATAGACAATAAACAACATTTTGCATTTTCAATAGTTTAGTCATTGGATAATCCGACAGACGAAGATGTGAACATCTTTATATTATTTGTCTGTGATATTGTATTAGGGCAAAGATGTAATTCGATAGATAACATAGGTTAATGTTTATTTATTTTTATACTTACCTACTTCAAGTAAATTATAACCAAATAAAAATAGTTCTAAGATAATGCAAGTAATTAGATATAAACCTGAATGCGTTTTTAACGTGCAACATTCGGATTACACTAATAACTTTATATGGATACACCTATTTTATAATTGTAGCTATAGGCATTTATAGGATTAAGGCAAGGAAATTGCTTTCATTGCAGTACATACCTTTGTTAATTTTATATAATTTTAAACATGTTGTCACCTTAATTCCATGGTAGCGACGATAAGGAACTGGTTCTCAAAGAGAAACATAATACTTTTACTACACTACTACATAATCTTTTACAGTTAAATTCGGCACAAAATTGTCGTTTTACCGAATGTTTGGCACTGTCAAGTATTATAGGTCAAGGTATAATATGATCTACTTAAATAGGATATTATTCCTCGCTAAAGGAAATGGAATGTATGTAAATATCAGTACGTGTTACTCCAAAACAAATTCATTTTCAAACAATATTTGAATTTTAAAGTCGAAGTTGCATATTTTATATACAACTTTATCATGTAATCTCAATATAACATAGATTTCAAATATATTAGAAACCTCGTAGGAAAAAGTAACTCCCGAATTGTCCATATTTACCCATATTAAAATTAATTTCAAATAAAGGAATGAAGTATTTGTTTACAAAGAAACACCAATCCGAATGGTAAAAATATGTGTTTAATAAGTGTTAATTAATTAAAATATAAAAATAACTTACGCACAAGATAACTTCATATTTTTGCATTTTTGTAAGTCTTATCGAATGTAAGCTGTAAATGATACAAATCAAATAATATACTTATTTAAAGAATTACAATGGGTTTTTATTAATATCTCTATATCCTGTTTTTTAAGAATAAGTACATTAAAATAGCGAATAGTGAACGTTCAATATATTATAAAGACAAAACTGAAATGAATATTATTATATGTAATTTAATCATTACAAATCATGAACTACTCATACGAAGCTTTTTACAACCAGTTTCTTAAATATATTTATTACATTAATGGTAAGATGCGGCTTACAAGCAAAGAATATTCGTGGCAAGTATTAAAAAATCTAAATTAAGTTTTCACTCACAAGATGTGTCTTTAGAGGCTGCTTTTATCTCTTATGAAAAGAAGTATGACGCCCTGAGCGATGTAACCGGGCATTTTTACTTAAAGCATTTATCTCTACAAACACACCTTATTATTGATACTTATTCTACGTAGGCTTTCATAATAAATACAAAATTTGCAAAAAAGTAACATAACCAGTGAGTAACTTTTTCATAAAATTAAAGTGATTAACGTAAAGATGAAATGGGTTATTTTATTATTATGATATCTACAGTATAGAGTAATAAAATCAATATTTATGAATCACAGCAAATATGTTTGCTTTGAAGGAAATAAGCAGCGTTATTAGTCACTTTGCGATACCAACCCATTCAAATCAAAAACCACTTATGTGCGCGAAATGCACATTCCTAGATAACTGATAATGGCACTTACAGTAAATCATGGTACTTGTACCCTTTATATAACTACAATGCCTAGAATAAAGGACCCTGAGCATTACGCTTATCGTCCAGACTAGTATAACGTTAATCAATTAATAAATAGACAAGTATCATAATGCAAAAGGAAACAGTCTTGGATATATTTTAAGCTAACGATACCGATTTTCGCTCCTAACATCTAAACGTATTATAATAAAATACTATGTACAAGTCGCACTTATAGCAAAATACTGACTGTTATGGGTACACACGATGTTTAAGAGAAATTTATTTATGAAGGCTGAAGCGTAGTTGCATACTAAATGCTGTAATTTTCACGTTTTATTTTAAAAATCAATAATTTACGATTCTTCTGTAAGACAATATGTAAATGCTTGGTATAATACAATTTATCCAGTTATCTTTCCTTCGTCTTGAGCCTTAAAAGTAAATTTCCTTTCTACATTTCAAACAAGCCTCTTACGTAGGACCTTAGACATCTAACGTGGCTTGTTTTACTTTTACTCGTTGTGCTTAGGGTTTCGTAGGACTAGAGCCACCTGACCAGCCGGCAGAGCTTTGAGAGCAGACCAAGCCTGGGTGCGTGTTAATCCTTCCATAGATTGCCCCCCAGCAGAGAGTAATTCAGCTCCCACCAAGACTCTACCACTTTGTGCTGCTGCTCCACCTGGAATTTGACAAAATTATATGCTTAATTTAAGTAAACTCAATCAAAGGTTAAATTTATATCAATTTAATGATGACAAGGTTTAATATTTCGTTATTTTCTGTAAATCCTAATGACAAATTCAATCATAAACATTATAGATAATTCGAGTCAGCAATCAAGTAAATCGATAACTAATATAATATTGCTTGTTTAGGTTTATAAACATGATAATGTTTTTTAATTCTGGTATTCTTGTACTAACCTGCAAATAATTTCTTGATAGTAAGTGGGCGGTCCCCATTAGGCGAATCTCTGCCGCCGTCTAAACCAAAGCCTAAACCGGCTCCACCACCAGCTTTTTCCAACAGCACAGTAACTATAGAACTTGCAGTTTTGTTGTCCCTTTTAACTTTAATTTCTTCCACATGACAGTCCTTCGACTCCGCTGGAATGTAAGATATTATTATAGTTTAATATTAACATTTTTTTCATTAAACCGTAATTGCTTCTTAGCAGAAATGTTACCTGTTTCAGAGCCGCATTTCTTTACACTAACATTTTCTGGAGTTTCGTCTACAATTTCAATTACAACTTCAGATCGTTGTTCCTGTAACGCAAGAATAAAAATATTAATATTGACATCTCAAGGACATAGAACGAGTATGATTCAACCAAGGAAGTACCACCACCACACCTATTTTTAAGAGGCCTCACGTTTCGATGTATGGATGTGGTCACCGCCTTACTTTCATTTGAGGCATCAATCTTAGCCCTCGAGAGCAGCAATTCATCTGTGATCTGTCTGATCTGTCTGTCTTAAATAGAACCCCTTTTCTATATGAAATTGTTTACAGATGTTCATGGGCAGCAATAAACGCTAACCATCATGCACGTTTACTTTAACACATTTTATTATGTTTTCGTTAATACGTACTTTTAAAATAGTAACGGACTGTGCGTGTGTTAAACCCAGCATACTACTTCCATTAATGCTTCTGATCTTTGCACCACGTTTAAGTCCCGCTTTTGCTGCTATACTATCAGCTAATACTCGGTGTACCTGGAATAAAAAAGTATAAGTAAGAATAAGTTATTTTATATTTTTTAAATTCTTTTAATTACACTTAATTTATTTCTTTACTAACCGTAACATCCTTAGCTTCACAATCAATGCCTCCAGCTAAAATGAGACCCACGCTAGTACTCGATCCTCGTTTAAGTTTTATAAACTGTGTTGCGAGTTGTACATCTTCAACTGATTTTTTATCACTTTTATCGTTTAATAATGACGCATTCTGAAGTTTGGTATTTACAATAGGTTTGCTGGTTTCCAATGTAACCGCATCTTGGCGTCGGGAGCTTTCATTGTTATTATTAGAATTTACATCTTTTTTACTTGGGATAAAATTATCTATTCTTTTATATTCAGTATTATTTTTTTCCACTAACGATGACTTGTTGTTATAAGAATTAAAAGTATCAAGGCCAGCCTTTTTAATCTCTTTTATTATTTTTTCTTTAATGAAATTTGGTGCATCTTCCACTTTAACCGAATCTGGCATTGTTTCGTTTTGTTTGTTCTTATTGGAATTACTTAAATTTCTTTTCAATCTTGTATTTTTATAATCTGTCTTTCGTTGTCGAATGTTTACTTCAGTGTCCGAGTCAGAATCAGAATCAGCTATCACTTTATTGCGTCGCCTGTTTTCACCTTTATTTGCTATAGCACTCACCGAAGATGTGAGTGTAGAAAGGCGTTCAGACGTTTTATGCGTTGGACTGGGAGATCTGTCATAAGACTCATGTGAGAATTTAGTTTCAACAACCGGTGATTTTAGCTTTATGTCCCTGCCACTCCTACATTTGGCTGAAGCTAAAATATTCCTCCTATTAATTGTGTCAATGTTATAGGTTCTTGAAACTTTTCTCTTATCGGAGTCAGTAACAGAACTTTCTAAAGAACTACAGCTTGCTTGTGAACCAGACGTAGCTGCAGAGCCTGCCGAAGAGCTTAGAGATATATTTGTGTCAGAAGATACGGATCGGCATACATTACGTTTCAAATATTCTTCATTATGCTTCTCCGTCGTGGAAGACTTAGTAGGAATATCAGTTTTAATGCGTGAATATGTAGTATAGTGTGATACTCTGGGAGATAGACGGGAATTATCTGACTCGATGTTTTCTATATTCTGCATAGGAGACGAAGCCGAAGATCTGTAACTCGACTGCGTCGAACTCATCGCAGAGTCATTGTCGCTATCTATTATATCAGTTGCCGTGCAAATTTTAATTTCAACGTTTTTATATTCATGTATATCACTCAAGACTTTTTTATTATATTCCTTCATAATGTTCGTGTTCGACAATAGTGATTTTGAAGTATCCAACGAACTTCTTACGGATGGAGCTAAAGTTGCTTTCTTATTTATTTTATTGAGTGTGTCTATTTTATCAGCAAGTTTACGTTCTGGTGTAGATTCTTTTGACAAAGACGACGGCGAATATACTTGTAATGATTTCCGTTTAAAGGCTGGTGAATATTTCGGTATATTATTTGGAAGAAAAGTACTTTTCCACTTTATATCATTTAGCACTATTGGTTTTGCCGTGCTATTTGACTTGCTCTCTTTTTTGGCAATATTATTATGATTTATTTTTTGAAGGAATGCTTTCGATAAACTATCTTGAACTTTTATTTCAGGCAAATCAACGATAGGTGCATGCACTTCTGGTATAACTAATCCCCGTAATTTGGACATAGATTTTTTCCTTTGCTCAATTAAATACTCCAAATTGGATTTATGGGTTGAAATATTTTTGTTACTGTTGTCATCACTGACACTGCGAGCATGGTAAGTAGTTCTAGCGAATGATGAATCGATAGCTGATGGTAATGTAGTAGTGCTCCCATAAAAAAGAGGTTTATTCATCATATCAGTTTTCACATATCGGTCGGCTTTTGCATCTGTGACTGTATGTTCTATTGCTCCAAGCACTTCCGGTCTCTCTGAATGTCTTTTATAAGATCGAGGAGGTTCGTCAAGGTTATCTTGAGACTTCGTAAGTCGTCTGTCCAAGGAAGTAACTTCTGAGTAACTATTTATGTAAGGAGTTGAACTTTTTCTTAGAGTTGAGTGTGTTCTAGTTGGTAGTGTGCCACACTTATCCAGTCGGTCAGATGAGACAGCAATATCAGTGGAAAACATGGCAATTTTGTCCTTGACGCTAGCTTCGCTTCTCGCATCTTGAGTTCTTGAAGAATAGGAAAACCGAGGACGGGTATTAGGCCAGCCGGCTGGAAGTCTTGGAGGCAAACGGGTAGGTAAATCTGGCGTCTTTTCAATGGCCTCCGAAGGAGTTTCCACTCCATCTGGAGGCTGACGGGGACACGTGGGTAGAGGCGTCTCATCATTTGATAGGCTCTTATCTTCAGCGTCGCTTTTATTAACTCGATCTGAAATAAAAATAAAAATACCTTATAATACCTCTAAAGAATATTATAAAAAGTTTTTGTTGCCAAAAACTCAGCGGCACGGCTACTGTATCTATACCAACGATATTATCAACACGCAAACCTGTCTGCATTATAAGTGGCGCATCAGCTGTTTTGAATACCTCGTAGAATAAAATATAAATGGGTACTATACGCGTTCGAATACTCTATTTAATATACTAATGGTAAATTTTACGCAAGTATTATTGATGACATTCGTGCTGAGACAACATGAATCACTACATATCCTATTACAGTTGACCAACACATTAGCTAAGATGATGCGTCATGTTTTCTGTATCATGTAATTTTTCGTCGATGTATTGGAATTTTTTGTCCGTTTACTTAAAAATAAAATATTCACGAAATATATTACTTCAACATAATAACCCTAATAATATTTGAGTCTTAAGCCAGATGTTAAAAATAAGCTTGTATTATCACCGATTTTTTTATTATATGTATATCGGATAAATACATTTTTTCCGTCGAAGAAAAGATCGGATGCAAAATTCGGCCTTCTACCGCTTGGACTTTACTTTAATTTGCATTAACTTTTAAAAATGGCTAGAAAATTAATTGTCACATGTTTTATCTATTCCACACGTATGAAGTCAAACTAGTGTTCGAAAAATCGATAAATGTGTGAAATATAGAAATCCACATTTGGCCAATATTATATTATTTATAACACCTTATGCCTACACGGAAACGACACCACACTACACATATTTTCATTTAACTGCAATGTACTTGTAGTTGATGTCACACAGAACTCAATTTCCCTAGATGTACTATTCCTGGATTCCTGGAGGATTCCTGGATGCCTGGATTAGATCCCCCCCCCCCTGTTTTATAATAAAAAATACCTTCTCTTTCTTCTTTTATAGGATGTAAACAGCGCGAATGTCGTATCTTAATAATACTAACAGACTTGGAGTCTAATATAATAACATTTTTCGTATACATCACTAATTTATCACTACAATTAAATATGAAATATTAATGTACAAAATCACTATAATGTCACCTCAATAACGATACATACGTAAATACATAAGGCAGAAGAAATATTCCCGCAGACCAGGCACACGTCGATATGTTTAGACAAGTGTTAAGTTGCTGAAATTCAGTTACGCTTTTGAATTACAACGTATGCGATATTCTTGCTTATAAGTAATTGTATTGTCACTTATTTGGAACAAAGACATTGAACGAATTTATTCAGTTGCGAAAATATGTAGAGGACATCTCACGCGGTGCACAACACAATATAGCCTACTTATTAAACATATTCAACCGAGAGGTCACTCATATCTTACAAAATCGCTTTAAAACAGTGACTAATATTTTCCCTACAACACACATCAAAGTAGGTCAGGCGATTTCAAAAAATGTTGATATAGGTGGTATATATATATATACACGATCGCAAAATAAGGAAAGCAATCGATACGATTATAAAAGTAATTTGAATACGTAAGGAATTCAATTTTAAAACGGAAATATAAAACGTTACGAAACATCCTCTGAGTGAAGGTGGCATGACCGTATTTATGCGACCACGTGACACGGGTATTGTTATAAACACACTGATTCCCTGCATCCGGAAACTAGAACAATTCTTTATTACGTAACTGTCAAAATAAATTAAATTTACACTAATTAAGAGTTCCTATACAGATAAATATATAGTTATCATTTAACATTTTGATGCCTTGTCGGATTCATATGAGACTTCTATGGTTCTATAAGTTTTATTTATATGATGAGCTTGCAATCGCCCTGAACCCTGAATGAGTTTAGAGTTCAATCCGAGGCTGGTCACAACTACGATCCTACTCTTGAGATTTCTACAAAATAAAAAAAAAACTCTAAACTCGTGTTATAACTTGAAAAGATGGTGCTGGAGTTGAACTATATAAAATTCTATCAACTTTAAGTTATGACAGATACACTGGTACAAGATAGAAGTATGTAGTATGTGTCATTACGCACTCTTAATACAATCTCCATACCAAAACATCAGTGCAGTGATGATCAGTAGGTGCATCATCAATATTGCTGTACCTACAGGTGGTAGAACACTTTTATATGAGGCGACCATTATAGTCTTCGGGAGAAGTAATGCATTTGTTTTACTTCAGATAGAAGGCAGCAGTGACCACTTAACATCACATGGATACAGTCCATGTGATGTTAAATGCTCGATTGCTACTTGAATCAGATAAAAAAAATGAAAACTTGAAACACACAAAGTTCTATCAGCATTAACCAGCAGCATTCCAAGCTAATAACTCCAACATCTTTGCGTACATTTTATTAAAACTTCTGGCCAGGTCATTTTCAGATATATCGTAGCTTGATTATTCATTTACAGTTAAAAAGCGTAGGTACATAGTTAAGTTTCCTTTCAAAATTTCTTCATGTTGAAAGAGGTCAAGAAATTTGAAATTCACTGGCCTTAACATTGAATAGTGAATACTTACCTAGAATTTCAGGTAAGCCTACCAAATTAGGTCTGGTTACATCTGAGGTCTTTTGAAACACCACATATACATATTTATAATAATAATTCCGTGTTACAATTATGGCAAATAATTTACATAACAAATGATGTTACATATATGTCCTAAAAATATGCTGATTTTGAAGGTGTTAGAACTCTTTGTGAGTTGATTGTGACTTCACCTTAACACGTATTTCTACCTTTTACAGCCGTGTTGAGATGACAAGTTTTTTAGTCTCTTTCATACTAAAAAACTTGTCATCTCAACACGTAGTAAAACAGATTTACAAAGACGAGCTTATCACGACGTCTTTAGGACGCATTGTCCTATATGGGATTGATTACAGCTGAAGTTGATACGACTAAGGGTAGTGGTGACCACTGACAAGTGAATTGCACGTATGAAGTGCTTCTATTAGTTACAAAAATGTCCTGAAAGAACTAGTTTTGTAATTACTTCAGTGATGGTTATTTACCGGCCGGTTTTACATTTGGTTTTTTGGTGTAAGTATATAAAAAAAATATTACAATAACTAATATATAGCATTTTTTTTTAATTAATTGTCAAAAATAGTATTGAACACATTAATGGTTAAAATTACACAATAAAAAATGGCAATTTTGCAATTCATTCTTATAAGAATCTCATGAACAATTTAGAATTGAATCTTATAGCTAGTCTTAGAACTCTACAACCAGTAATTAAAATCTAACGATTACAATAGTTTCTATACGGACCGTGCAGAGATATTGAGCGTCTCGGCAATCTCCTTGTGTCCAGCATTGTCAAAACTTACACGACCGCAGAGTCGAAAGTTATTTGAACCAATTCATAACATTACACTTTCGTTCACGAAACCTGTTTCGGGTTGTCGTTCATTCATGAAAAATTTACTTTCATCGAATTGGAAAAAAGTGTACATAACAATGGCACCGGCACATCAAAGGACGAGGAGTTCACTTGGGTAACGTGACGTCACTGGGTGCTATAAAGGTTCGAGGCGAGTATGCGGAACATTTCCATTAACGACAAAATAACAGTTATTTGATAGGGCGGTCCGCGGTCCGGTGCGTGGTGCGTCCGATGTGCGCCCACGGCGGCGCGCGAGCACTCTCGAACGGCGTGCGCGGAGCCGCCGCGGCGGAACACGATGCACTGAGTGGCCGCGGACTTGCAGAAATTTGCAGCGTCGCCGCCCTTGACGGGGGCGTTGCTCCGAGCCAGGGACGGACGCCGAGCTGCGCACGCGACTCCCCCGCAACCCTCGGCCCGTACACCGAATGAATCTATTCCTTCAGATCTAGGTTCACCTCACTAAAATACACTACACTACCTCCACAAAATATTCTACACTATGCCTTTACATAAATAAAAAAAAATATGAATCAAACCAAGTAAGTTCTTTCGAGATCCTCATTCTCCAAAAGATTAAACAATATATATTTCAAAAATAACAAGCACTTGCTAATTATTGCTTGTGAATACGATTTACAGAATTACTCTGTACGTGTAAATTCAGCCCAGAACAGTTTCGTAAGTTAACCTCTGCAACTGAGATCAGGATATTCTTACACCAATCATGGTAGGCATCGATCAGTAATAGGCTATTTTTAGTGTAAAGGCGTTGGAGGGCGGCGACCGTGAGCGCTAGCGCGGCAGACGGCGCTCGCGCACCACAGATGTCAGGGTCGTGGCGCCCCTTGTCCGTCGCGCTCTACTTCCGATCTCAAAAATTCTTATTCAAAAGTCCAGCTTTTACATACACGTGCATACTTTGAAAAGTCTTTGTGAAACTTGGACGGTGCCTTTTAGTCCACACGAGCAAGCGGCGCGGAATGCACACAGAGATGACGACGCCGCGGCCGCGGAGGCTGGAATGCTGCCGGTGCCCTCCGCCGCCGCCCCTCGCAATCCGGACGCGGCCTTTAAACCGCTCCGACGTGTTCGCAAAGTTGTTTGCACATTTTTTTACATTCTTGTCCCTTATTAAATTCTCTTTTAGCCGTCACAGTAGGGCTCTAGGCATAGAGTGGAAACTTATTGCGAGAGTAATTTATCGACTATATATTTTTTCCTATAATTCACTTCGATGCAAGAAATAGTTTATGATGTAATATTATGTAAGATACGGTCTCATGTTAGACATATTTAGACGTCATCTTATTAATTGCCCATTCGAAAAATAATATTAATAATTATGTAAGTCAAGCTTTCGCTGCATCTCGACGTAGGCTTATAATGGCTACTTACAGAAGAATAAAGCTTGGCATAGCAAAGGTTAAGTAATAATACTGATTATTCAGAGACTTACAAAACTGAGAACGAAGCTATGAAATGGATAAGTGAAAGAAAGTGTAATCGATTTCACTTTCAAAACTAAATTAACTTTCTCCAGTGACACGTTTTATGTAATACGAACAAGATAAAACATAACCACAGTATTCATATCTTACATTTAAATCTAAAGGTCGTCGGGCTATATCGACACACCTCAAACAACATAAAGCTTACATCTAATAGTCGAGCCATGTATATCACTAATCGTTACTGAGAATACGAGTTCATTAAAATTTTAACAAGTCGGACGTATGAATGAAGGTTGAGACAATAAAGAAATAAGTTTCGTACAAAACCGCTTTTTCTTCGTCCTTTGTGTACAGAGTGAATGATTTTAAGAAGTAAAAGGCAGTACGTGTAAGTATAACTTAAATTCACATCAGAAAAAATGTTTTAACGATAGCAAGCCAGCTACTGAAATCGGTTACGTCCTGGAATTCATTAATCTCAACTGCACAGAACGTTACAAGACAGTCTCGCTACTTTATTGCAAACTGAGACTTTATGCTTTGCAGTAGAACACAAGTCGATAAAATTTAAGCGCTTTTTCTCATGATCGTAAAAGAATTCCAACATTTCAAATTTAAATGGCCTGTGGATAAAAATCTAAGAATACGACGTATCAAAATATTTGTATTTCTTGTTGGGTCGCGGCATGATTGGACTTTTAATTCGAGAAAGCCAATGTCATTTCTTATTTTTCTTTTACCAAGAAGAATAATAATAATAATAATAGGCAATTAAATAACCCTATTCTTCTACTTCAATAACTAAAAGTAATTTACAAATACGTTATATAAAACGACGTCATGAAAATTTCTATCCTATCAAACAAGTGTCATCAAAGAGCACTTCAAAACACAATACTAACACTTGTCATTAATATACGTGCTTATACGATTGCACCAGATAGAGCTGCCAACAAAACAATGTCAAGTGTCGTAAAACGAAATTAAACCCTCTTAGAGATGTCCAACGACATTACCGGTGCAAAGAATCGTCAATCACTTTCAATCATAAAATTAAAGTCGTGGCATGCAAAGTGGTGGCTGAACAATGAAAGCTGACGGGCAGGTCGTCGTTACTTTAATGGTCGTGCAGCGGAATTCCAACTCGCCTTACTTTCCACGCGGGAATTTATTTGTGAGTACCCTTTGTGATCGGAACGACTTTGAGATAAAGCACATTCATCATTTCGATACGTTTGCAATTACTGCTTAAAGGCTTTTTATTCTCTGATATTTTGCATCAGCCTGTATGCTCGGACGCTTTTGTGTTACCAAGCCAGCTAGATGATTTAGATAAGATTACTGATAGGGAGGATAAATATCTTTATTCTTAGGAACTTCACGCGTAATCTTTATACACGATATTCATACCTTGTATGTGTGTTTAGTAGAGTTCCTTGAACTTGGATTTCAGAGGGCAAAATCCCCTATATCCTAATCCCTTCGTCTGATATCAAATACTTCGAAAGGTTCTTCATTCAAAGCTTTCTTTATTAAACTTTGCTAGGCGTTAAGCTTTTATTGTACACTATTTTTACGCTCATGGCTTCGCTTGAGTGCAAGTTAAGTAACTTTTTAAATTTTCTGATTCAGTTAATATAAAAACGAATTGATATTCTTATTCAAATCATAATCTTAATTTAATTTGGGCTATACTTTGTGATGTAAAGTAGGTATCCCACATACACACATTATAAGTTATTTAAACAAATTTGAAGTAATTATATAGAAATAATAATCATAAAGGTTTGAGGTCAAATATAGAATTGGAAGCTTAAAATTATTTAATTACTTATATTAATTTTCTTCTTTCTGTTGAATTTGGTTGAATTAAAAGCCCATTCAATATCTCAGTAGAAAGCTATTGATAGATAAACGTAGTTGCTATGTCGTCAACCCATTATTGTCCTACTGCTGGGCACGGGTCTGCTCTCGGAATGAGAGAATTATAGGCCATAGTCCACCGCGCTGGCCAAGTGCGGATTGGTGGACTTCACACACCTCCAAGAACTTTTTTTTTTAAATCTCTCGGGTGTGTAGGTTTCCTCACGATGTTTTCCTTCACCGAAAAGCAGTGATAATTAATGTCTAATACGCACCTAAACCAGTGGTGCGTGCCTAGGTTTGAACCTCGGACCTCCCGATCGAGAGAGCAAGTTTCAACCATTAGGCTATCACTGCTCCATTAACGTATCTATAAATTTGTATAATGGACAACTTAAATCCTCAAAGTATCAGGAACTGCATTACGCCATGTGGAAGGAATGAACAGGTGCGTCAACGGTCGACGCAAGGTGCACTTTCACGGCTCCAACGCAAAAGCTCACACGTTATATAACAATATATAAATAGAATATATTAAAATTCTTCGCATTATTGCATTGGCACATGGAGTCGGTTAAGTAATGAACAGGATTGTTATATAATAAGAAATGTACCGGAATCATTAAGTATGTTTACGATTATATTACCTACATTGCTTTTGTTTTTTTTTTTGTGTTCTACAATTAAATTCTGTTTACTTTCTTTTCAACCGATGTAAATGATACTTTTTTTATCTGATTGAAGTATCAAACGAGCACGCAGTCCACCTGGTGGTAAGTGGTGACAGCCGCCCATGGACATCAGTAATCAACTTCATACAGAACATGGCTCCCGAGGACTATGATGGTCGCCTCATGTGAAAGCGTACCGGCAACCACACCCTTCCATCGAAACGCAAGAAATGGTTCACGCAAGAAATAGGTGTGGCGGTGGTGCTTCCCCGGTTAAACTACACTGTTTCTACCACCTTGAAAACTCGATACTCACGTATATTAAGTATAACGTACCACAATATTAATAAAAAGTTGCACCTTTGTTGACCAAAAACATTGTTATGGTTTCTGCCTTACGAAGAAATATCAAGTTTATGTTTTTACTTTTTATAAATGGAGTTAAAAATAATTTCAACATGTGGATTAGTGTAGGAATAGATACGATATAAGCCTTTAAATATATATCAATTAAATTCTTTACAATACTCTGCGTTATAACAGGTATTGAAAAAGTAAGAATTTTTTACTATTCTAATTCGTATGGTATTCTATTAGTTAACTTTTTACTATTCTATTCGTTTACTATAGGTATGACGAATTCTCGCAAGGTGATCTTGTCGATGAAAATCGTAAACATAACATTTAAATATAAGTATTGATAAAAATAAATGGTTCTCGCATTCTACAAACTATGAAACAAAATCAGAGTATTCACTACACACCAAATAGGTACTTAAATTAATATTCAGAAATACGAGCAGTTATGTAGTGCCTCTACCCTGTAGCTATTGCTATTACTATACGGTGGATACTATACGTTAATGTCGTAAATAAGAATTATATAAATATACTTTACGTATATGATTTTAGACTAATATTATCGCGGAATTGACACATTTTAATACTTTATAATACTTAACGGGTACTCACGATATGCGGTTTATGAATTCTTATAGAATTCTTTTTGCCGATATTTCGATATTATAAGGTTGACTGTAGCTGTGGCAACTCCTACATTGGACAGGCTAAACGAGCCATATCCCAATGGATTAAAGAACACATCAGCGCAGTCAAAAAGAATGACCCGAAAAAAATCTGCGGTAGCTGAACACATCCTTAATTCCGGCTCTAACCACTATATCGAACTGCACAAACCTCAGGTGATCTCCGCTGAGCGTCATTACTTCCCACGTTTAGTAAGAGAAGCTATAGAGATCAAAAAACATCTTAAGAATTTCAACAGAGAAGATGGTTTTAAACTTGCACAAGCGTGGAATCCGGTGGTTAGTTTATGTAAATCGCAAATAGTGCAAAGTGTTGTGCGTAAGGATACAGTTAGTGTTGTGTGTCGTGATATGGAACCTAAAAAAGAAAAACGAACTAGACGTAGGGTAGATAGGTTAATTTACCACTAGTGCTTGTCAACGGTTTCTCCCCGCTACCGCAGTTTGGCCGTGACCACGATCCATGCAACTGGGTCGAAATATCGGCAAAAAGAATTCTATAAGAATTCATAAGCCGCATATCGTGAGTACCCGTTAAGTATTATAATGTATCAATCAATTCCGCGATAATACTAGTCTAAAATCATATATTTTAATACTTAACGGGTACTCACGGTATGCGGTTTTTGAATCCTTTTCGAATTCTTTTTGCCGATATTTCGACCCAGTTGCATGGATCGTGGTCACGGCGGCAAAAAGAATTCGAAAAGGATTCAAAAACCGCATATCGTGAGTACCCGTATAGTATTAAAATACTTTAGGTACTAGATATTAAACGAGTAATCTGATGAATTACACCATCCACCATACAAATATCAACTACTACGTATTATAATATGTAATACAATATAATATACATGTCGATGGAAAAGGATAAATTCCAATAATTTTCTAATTCATATTGATCAGTTGATCTACTCACCATCCCAGAAAGTGCGTTCGAAAGAGGATTTTCGTTTTACTATTTCAGTCTCAGGGGCCCTTTTCCTGTAATAACAAAACAAAATAAATTAAATCACACATGTAGCAAAAATGTTGTTTCATGTGTCTATACATCGTATATATTTGCAAATAAATGTAAGACTGAGAAAAAGTTATAGTATTTATTTCTATATATTTTTGCCTATGTATCGGAAATAGCATCATCGGTTGATGCAATTTCAGATACATAAGCATAAATATATAGATTCATTTTATTGAAATGAAATATGAAAATATGTATAGCCCATAATTATTTACCATAAGGTAACATTTAGTATTTATTTTATTAAAGTATATAACTCTACCAAGAAGTATTAAAGTGTATGTTAATTAGCTTTTTTCTAAAAGCGGGTGAAACCGCGGGGCACAATAAATATATCATAAATTCAAGGCGTATTTATCTAAAGAGATTTCTATAACATTTATTAGATACTTGTTTACATATAATCTACAAGAAACAAGTCTTCATATTTATTAGAAAATTTCTTTATTAAAGTTAGACTTATGAAGACTGAAAAGGCGAAGTAATTGAGTTTTCCTAATTAAAATATAATGAAACTTTTTATCTCAGAAGGATTATAATTTAATTATATTTAGATATAATGTATGCAGCTTTAATAAACAAATCGTTATCTACTATACATCATCTTCTTCTTTATGAAAATGAATGTGTCTGTATGTCCTCTATGGAATCGTAAACTATTATTTTGATCATGTGATGATCTTTAGTTGTTATTCATGAGCTTGCGAAGGTTTCTGGTGTATTTATTATTATTATTATATATTTTTTGTGATGGCGTAGCAACGCCCGCAGGATACAACTAGTCTTCTTTATAAAAATGAATGTTTGTCTGTATGTCCTCTATAGAATCGTAAACTATTTATTTGATCATGTGATGATCTTTAGCAAAGTTGTTATTCATGGGCTCGTGAAGGTTTCTCCTGTATTTTTTTTATGATAGCGTAACAACGCGCGCAGGTTACAGCTAGTATTTGAATATAAAGATTTTGAATATAAAGTGTATACACCTGCTCTACTATACAACAAGGTTATTTTCCAGGTTTCCCTGGCTTCGGTCACGTCTATCACGCTGAGTATCGTATTTTTTAAAATAGGTCATAAACTATGTATTTTACAGATGGCAGAGCCAGTGTAGCTCGACCGGGGAAGTACCACCGCCACACATATTTCTTCCGTGAAGCATTTCATGCGTTTCGATGGAAGGGTGTGGTTGCCGGCACACTTTTATATGAGGCGACCTTCATAGCCCTCGAGCAGCAGTGACCACTTACAATTTGCTCATTTACTACTTTAATCAAATAAAAAAAATACTTAAATTTCCCACGAAGAATCATAAACACACATACATCTCCAAAAACTTTTACATTAATATGCAATGTCAATAAAATATTTATTAAATTTCAAGGTGGTAAAACCAGTATAGTTCAACCGGAGAAGTACCTACCACCGGCACACCTATTTCTAGCGTGAAAAAATTCTTGCATTTTGATAAAAGGATGTGGTTACCGGCACACTTTCACATGAGGTGACCATCATAATCCTCGGGTATAGCAACGCATCTGTGATTGACTTCAGATGGAACCCATGTTCTGCTGAAATTGATTAAAGATTTCCATGGGTGGCAGTGGCCACTTACTATCAGGTGGACTGCATATTAATAAAAAAACATCTAATTTAGGATAACACAAATTTAGCTTGGCTTAGCCATATTTAGAATCGGTGCACGTTTTCGTACGGTAGACGTTAGGTTATAAGGTTTCTTGTTGTATATGTAAACAATAAATGTTTAAATTATTGTAGTTTAACGTATCTGCTACACGTATTGTGTATAAATTTTATATTCCTTCGCTTCTCTATATACGCTTAAATTACGCCAAAACTCATACTTCTCAATTCAAGAGGATTTAGTTAAAAGAACTATTCTTAACTGATTATTTTTAACTAAGCTCCATACGAAGGTTAAGCTCTTAACACACATAGTAGTTTTACATAGAATTAAAATAATGGAACAACCTTAGTAATAAATGTAATTGCTTGACTACGTTGAAAATGATTCCCTTATGCCCCATTTATTATTAAATAATCGTTTAAGAAAATTAAACATAGTCATTATTAAAGCCTACTATAAATTTTCTCTTTTGTATTAATTATAGTTTTAATGCTAAAACGAGATATTAATTTGTTTCCAAGCACCGTTTCAGATAAACATGCTTGAAAAGTATTTACACTTATGTATCAAAATTTCAATAGCATAATCGAAACAAATATCTTTCCTAACAGAGTATTTTTTTTTGACAGGTGACATTACTTTTATTTTAATACGTATAATTATTATAAATAAATCAGAAAGCTATTTGAAATACGGGTTATCTAAAAAAACCTGATTCTAAGCAATTGTTTTTGGTTATTACTTTTCAAATTACGTAAAGTGAAAAACACATATTTAGCAAACTAAGCGGCTAGCGGTACTATACATTCACTTTTTTAGTTTTTTTCAACATCTACGGGGTAGTGAGTGTACGTTAAAATTTATCTATACCTATATTAATACGTGAAGCAAAAACTTGTGAAGTATTTTTAAGTAATATGCCGCGGACGGAATACTATAAAACTTTACACGGTTATAGTGGACGTAGAGAAGGAGTGCAGAATGTTAATTTTGTTTAATGCTTAAAATATACATAAAGTCAACTAAAAACGTATTTGACACAAACACATACATAATGTCAGATGTATTTGTCAAAATATCCGCTATTTCTTTTAAACGCAGCTTAGTTATTAAACCTCTTTATACCTTTAACGGGTGCGTTCAAAATAATTTGAAAATTATTACAATTTACCTACTTAAACTAGATAAATATTGGTGCTACTTTGGACAAAATGAAGTTAGTTTTTAATTTAAATTACGGTCGAATTTCGACCGTTCCGACATGTGACTAGTTTATATTAAAATGTGCCGGGCAGTACACTTAACGTGAATAACATGACAATCAAAACACGGCTGAGCAACTCACAACTTACTTAATATACGATCTTAAAAGGGTTAAAGCAAAAGATAAAATCTAGAAAGGAATGATTCACAAGAGAACCAAAGTCACCGAGAAAGGTCAGCGTGCTAAAGTCGCAATGGGCTGGTGACCTCTAGGATCGACAAACGTTGAAACAGGTTCCAGGAGGACATTTAGGCAAACAACGCAGGACGCCATCAAGCCAGATAAATTGCAATCTGCAAGCGGAATAATACGAACCTTATAGACATAAACCTAAATTAAGAAAATTGCGTCGGACATACAAAACTTAATTATCTTTATAGGCTAACGGTTACAAATTTCTAATAATCATAATTTTCAGGTATTGTTAACTGAGGTAAGTTCACCTCTTTGAAGGGATCTATGCAAGCTTATTTTGTCTTTTTTATACTATGTAATTAGCAAACAATCACTTCCCCTAAACTTGAAGGCACATTTTTCATTTGAACACAGTAACTGTTTAATTCACCACGGTTCAATAAACAGTAATTACGGCGCAATGAAGATACTCTTACGTGAATATTAGTATTTAAGTAAATGGTAATGAATTTGTAATATGAACACAGTTGCAAACGAGCACGTACTCTAGTGGTGGTAAGTGACCACTATCGCCTTTGGATATTTGTATTCAACTCAATTAAGGATAACGAAAAAGCAGTGATAGCCTAATGGTTGAAACTTGCCCTCTTGATTGGGAGGTCCGAGGTTCAAACCTAGGCACGCACCACTGATTTATGTGCGTATTAGAAATTAATTATCACTGCTTTTCGGTGAAGGGAAACATCGTGAGGAAACCTGAGAATTCTTTAAAAAAAAGTTCTCCGTGGTATGTGAAGCCCACCAATTCGCACTTGGCCAGCGCGGTGGACCATGGCCTAAAAACTTTCTCATTCTTAGAGAAGACCGGTGCCCAGCGGTGGGACAATAATGGGTTAACGACATATTAAGGATAGCGTTCTACTTGTAGGCGACCACGATCAGACGCGTGGCTACCCGTAAGAACTAAATTTGAATTCCTCGGAAAAGCATATCACTTTTCAATTTCAACTGCTGTTTGATTGAAAGAGTTAATAGGAGTAACAGTTGTGTCTCTGAAGCCAACTAGTAATTGTTTTACCACCTTCATCTCAAACTGTTAACTGCACTTTTTACCTACGTATATTGCATCGTGCTATACAGAAATGGAATATGTGTGAGCAAGGGCATATGCGACACGTGCCACACAAGAATAACACGGTATCAGCACGTTCTTCACGAGAACTGCTATTGTGCCCGTCTCAATAACTAATCAAACAAACATCTATTGCAATTTACTTGCCATAAATAAAGATTGTAAGCTCCGTTATTAAGACAAACCGTAATATTACAAATGTGAAAGTTTGTGAGAATGTATCGATGTTTTAGTTACTGTTTCATCCGAAAACTATAGATCGCATTTCGTTGAAATTTGACACACAGGTATAACCTGGATTAACATATGGGATTCTCATTATCATGGTAAACATAATCAATATATACACGCTTTTTACACTCGTAGCCCCACACTAGGCACACACTTACCGTCAGGTGGACTGCATGCCTGTTTGCTACTTCATTCAGATAAAAAAAATAAGAGAAAAGTTTTTATGTAGGTATAATATAGTAGAGAAACACTGATAATTTTAGTTTTTTGACTTTTAGGTGGTACAAAGTTCGCCGGGTCAACTAGTGTAATACAAGCAATCATATGCACTAGACACAGCCTTAACATATAGCGAAGGAAATCAAATTAGAGAAAAGTGTTGCGATATATTGCTGCTCTTGGGAACTAATATTGTCTCCTTATCACTAATCTACCTTTGTCTAAATACCTAAGCAAACTTTTTAAGTTGTTTAGTTGCGCATCAGCCAGTACCTTCATTTACGTCTAGTCTTACAGTCCACTAGCGTTTAAATTGATTCGAAACAAATGAAGTCTGCTGATGCTCTTTTGTCTTTTTTCTCAATTTTAGTGCGTAGTTGTTCGTTGTTGCGTGATATACAATTATCTATTCAGTGTGAGATTTAGACGAGTAAAAATTACAATAAATACGTAAATAGCACGCATTTTATTTAGAAAAACCACTCTAGTAGAAAACGAATTTAAAACACCGTATTGCAATAAACAACCTTATTACATCTTGCTTTACATATATGCAAAAGAAAAAACATATCGTTGATTTAGGTATGTAGACATGTTATATAGTTATGGATTTTTTTCTGATTGTACACATTATAATTGAAAACATAACAACAATAAATGCGCATGTAAGTATTGCATTGGCTAAGATTTTTATACATTTATAGATTGTAGCTTTATCTTACTAACTAGCTGACTCGGCGATCTTCGTTCCGCCTAAGAGTCAAAAATCTAATATTATTAGCGTTTCTCTATTATATTATACAAGTATAATACATTATGAATCACTCTATCTATTAAAAAACTGCATTAAAATCTGTAGCGTAGTTTTAAGGCGTAAGCATACATAGGGACCGACAGCGAGAAGCGACTTTGTTTTATACTGTGTAGTGATGGTATATATGCGACAGTTTGTGACGATGTAGGTGTTTGTTACTCTTTCACGCAAAGACTACAGATCTCGTTTCATAGTTCACACATAGTTTATGACTTAAATTAATACATAGAATACTAACTACCTTGCTTAACTCGATTGAAGCAGCCAAACCGCGAGAATAACCTAGGCCTGAACAAATAATAAGTTAAAAGTACACCATTTACCAATTTTTATATACCCTCATAATACAAATATCAATTAAAGCTCATCCTTAAATAAACTTAAAAGTATTCCAATGTTGGCAATTAAAATTTGCATAAAAAATACACACCTATATATGTAAAAACACACACGTATGTATCTAAAAGATAATTCGACCTCAAAGAAGTGCGAAATGTCTCGTTTAATCAATTCTCAAAAGTCAAGGCACCTTTAGTTTTACCGTCATCAATAAATATAAGCGAAGATATTTATTTATTTTCGACGAATAATATACATATTTTATGTGTCTCGTATTTTGGAATTATAAAAACTGGCACACCTGTTGCAAGTCGCTCTGTTATTTTAAGTTTGTTTTTTTATTTTATGACAAATGATGTTAGTGACCCGTGAATTTCAAAGGTTCTTTGACGAACGTTTAATTATATTTTAGATGGTCCAAAGACATATAACAATCATCACAAACATTTTTATGTGTTCCTACTGCTGAACAGAACTTATGACGTTCTTAAAGCTCATAATATTTTCCATTATCGGTCTCTAATCAAAGGACTAAACGCTCACTGTGTTACATATTTAGGCAGGTCACTTGTAACGAGCGCTTTTAAGTATGGAAAGACTCTGAAATTGAATACTATTAGCTGTCAGATTATCCATAAGTATCCATAAAATACAGTTGGGATAAAATAATTACTATAAGCATTTATTGAACGAAATACCTAGTACTTCGATGTTTTGCCTAAATCATTCGATAGATTAACAAAATGGCAGATTCCGTTGTTAATACAAATCGCTTTTTGTTTATTACAAATGGTTAATGCCGCATTCTGTGTCCAATTGAGGGACAACAAGCCATTAGCTATCGTCATCAAAATGTCAAGGTCTGCGAGTGACTGCCAACGACTAGATTCAGAATGCCAGCGGACTCCGAAGCCTGAATACCTAACCACTATTGAATTACCACAATACGGCTAAGTAGTGCAACCTCGTGCGAAATTCTACTAAAATGTTATTATGCATACAAGGGGCTCTGCGAAGGTGAAAGAGACCTCTTCAAAACGGGTTATGTTTGACAACGTACTCTCCTGGTAGCAAATGTCCTTAGGCGACAGCACCACTTTTTAAATTTAAGTAAAAACGAGCGTGCAGGCCGCCTGATAAGTGATCACTGTTCCCGTGGACAGCTGTAACAGGGAACCTTAACTTAGTAGCAAATTCTGACTTCTAAATTCTTCTCTTTTTGCTTTATTCTCGATGTATTATTGTATGTAGTATGGTTATGTACCACTTATGATTGGGTAACCTGTATTCTTTCTTTTAGTATTGCATATATTATATTAAACATTTCAAATAAATTTGATCGATTCTGTTTGATACCTTAGTAAAATTCCCTATTTAAATAATTTTGTAATACATGACATAAGTATGTTAAGAGTAAACGAGTATTTATTTGTAGGTTGCACCTACAAATAAATAAAATAAAAAAAATATATTTGCTTACAAATGTTAAATTTTCATTAACATTTTGTGCTTTAGGTATATGTTACAAGAGATTAGTACTAGACATAATTATTTAATTGTAGAATATTTTAGACAGCCGTGACCACGATCCATGCAACTGAGTCGAAATATCGCCAAAAAGAATTCTGTAAGAATTCATAAACCGCATATCGTGAGTACCCGTTAAGTATTTTATTGTATCAATTCCGCGATAATACTAGTCTAAAATCAAATATTTTAGAAGGTTAACTGCCATACAAACACGATATAAAAGTTTTACAGATAGGTAGGGAGGGTGGTCAACGTGGAGAAACCACCAATAAGGCGCATAATTTGCAATAAGCATTTATATCTAACGTTTAATTAACGAATTTAGTATCATCTAAATTTAATCACAAATGTATTTGACGTTTTCATACTTAAAATTGGCGTATTTTGTGTGTACCTATAATATAATTTAAATGGTTTATTTGCAAATAATCTCCAACAATGATGTCAAAGAATTCAAAAAATCATTAATAAACTTTTTTTTTATTTCACTTCATATTAAATGAAACTTGCTTCGATAGATTATTTTAAACTTGAGTCTATTTTTAGTAGAATAAGGCTCCGAATATTCTGAGTAAAGAGCGCTATACAAATAAGTTGTTACCTAATATAAGAAAAATATTCGGCAAATATGCGACCGCAAATAATTGATTTTAATAAATATCAGTTTAATTACTATTTTGTTGATATAAAATCGTCCTTTCTTCAAATCAAAACAATAAAAATGAAAGCTTTTAGCGTACCTCACTATCATATGCAAATACATAAATCTATTATTAAGTAATGCATATTAACAATTAACTTTTTTTGCGCTATTCTTATACAGTAAAATGTTTTACCGTACAAGGATAAATAGTATCAAGCCAAATCCAATGTAAAGCAAGACTAATGGTGTGCTTAAACATCCCAAAATATAAATGGCACGTCGCTCAAGAAAACGTGCAAAAACCGCGTTTGCGTTTGTCACAACAAGGATAATGTAATGCACATAATAATAAGGATCAGGGCGAGTCTAGAAAGCCAGATTGTTGGAACGCGGCCTAACGCAAGTTAACCGCGTTTTCATGTCACGTTGGTGTTTTTTTGGCATTCTTATGGTTATAGGTTTTAAGGCAACTCTTATAGTGCGGACTAGTATGCAATATATAGGCGTGCGCGTACCTACGTGTGTGTAATATACGAGTCTGCGTGTGTGTCGTCGTCAGAGAGTATTTAGACAATAGTCCACCGCGCTGACCAAGTGGGAATTGGTAGACTTCACACACCTCCGTGAATTTTTTTTTCAAGAACTCTCAGGTATGTAGGTTTCCTTACGATGTTTTCCGACATCGAAAAGCAGTGATAACTAATTTCTAATACGCACATAAATCAGTGGTGCGTGCCTGGGTTTGAACCTCGGTCCTCCCGATTAAGAGAGCAAGTTTCTAACATTAGGCTATCACTGCTCTCTGCGTCTGTGTGTACCTACTATTAATACCCTAACAAACAAAAAGGAAGAAAGGATCTAAGTGCTGCAGTCACCATACCTCGTCGTCAACCCATTACTGTCTCACTGCTGGGCACGGGTCTTCTCTCGGAATGAGAGAGCTTAGGCCATAGTCCACCGCGCTGGCCAAGTGCGAATTGGTGGACACCATACCTACTGGTCTGATACTCAAAAATCTCGAGGTCATCTCCAAACACGCAGAATAGAAAAAATATATAGATCCTCGTTTTGAATTTCGTACTGTACGTTATGTATCTACTGTATTTATATATTTCCAAGTCACACACCAATAATCCTAATGCCGAAACAATGAATGTAAGAAGTGTTATGTACTTATTTAATAAAAATCTGTCATTTTTAAGACTGGCTACTCAGAGTACTAGGTACCTACTTAGTCATAATTTTAAATAAGTTAGTAGTAGTTACAAATGCTAAACCAAAACATTATTTTCCAATCTAGCATTGTTAGCTAAATCTTATTTACAATGATAAAGATCCTTTCAAAAGTCAAACCGTAAGAGTTAAAGTACGTTCATAAGCACTATAACTGGTATAATGTAATAAATGCACATAACAATAAGGATAAAAGCAAATCGAGTCGCGAAAGTAACAATGTCGGAACGTGGCCTAACCTAGGTTAACCGCGTCGTGATACCCCCCCCCCCCGCTTCCCCCGCAAGCTCCACCCGTCATTCGCCGGAAAACCTTCAAGCTTATATTCAGTTACATCGATATCGACCTATCGAGCCTAAACCTTTAAAATGCACCTAATTAATTACCTTATGACTATGTCAATTATAACATTGTTAAAATTTGAATGTATGTTTGAATGCATTACTTTCATTTTCAAGTCTTTATATATTAGCCTACAATTTATTACTACATGTTTTTTTTTTTAATTTACTTTGGGAATTTATTAGGAATAATGAAACCACTACGAAGCCGATTTTGATTAAATCTAAAAGGTTTGAATTGAAAATTAAAAATAATAACAACCTACCCACCCTATTACGCTGTTAGATATAGTCGTTTATAAGAATCAAATACCTGGAAGTAATAATATATTAATCATGGGAAAGGGGTGTTTTTATAAGTAATAATACATTTTTTCATACATTTTCTAAAAGTTAACTGATCACCGGCACGCCGCCTGTCACTCGCCGGAAAACCTTCACGCTAATATTCAGTTACATCGATATTATAGATCACTACGTAAATCTTAGTGAAAGCAACCTGCTAATACATGAGTTATTACGTCTAATCAAAATCGAGAGGCGCTGCTAAGCATCAATCTATTGTTCACATTAGAATGGATGGAAATTTTATCATAATAAGTGGGAGGTATGTATATTATACCGGTGGATAAGATTAACGTTCGGAAATTATTATCTTTAGCTACTTCGATTAGTACCTACAAAAAGAGCAACAGAGATTGATATAGGTCGAAACGTTTAAAAATTTCAAATTTTAATTATGTAATGGGGATTGAAATTATTACCTCGTCAAAATTGAAAGTATTAGGTCATTCTTCAGGACTCTATAGACTAGTCAACTAATAATAATAAATAATAGAATCATATCTGATACCTGATGTACATAATTATTACGTAAAAGAACAATTTCCATTATGATAACGTTAGGCGAAAAGGTCAAGGTAATTTGGATAGAATTTGGTAACAACTATTTCATAAAAACGCTATCGTAATGGTTCTAACCCAGCAACATTCCGATTAATCTTCAACGGTCTTCTAATAATAATAATTTCACTTAGACAGGTCTTAAGAAACCCGCCGAATCGGAATTATCTGATGAAAACCAAGAATTTTAATTCGTTGTTTGGAAACTACTATCTTTTTATATGTTCATTTTAGAAAACATCTATACAATGTAGCAATTTAGATAAGCAGAGTAATTTGACCATAATTTCGGTCAGGTCAAGCGGTCAAACATACCTTAAAAAAGTTTAGAATCATAAAAAGTTATGAATCAGATAATTAGGAACCGCAGATTGAGCTTAACATTACTGGACAATCTGGACATAGATATCTCAGAACGTTACGTGCTTATAACATCGTTTTAATTTATCACTTTAATTAGTATACTTGACAAAACCTTGAGATAATTGCGAACAATGCAGTAATTTCTCCCTTCTTAATCGTTAAAAACAATAATAGATACGCGTACCTTCCCGTAAATCACACCCAGCAGCGAAACCCCAAAATTTGCGCTATTAGGTTATAAACTAATAATGTATGTGATGTGACTTATATGAAGTTTAAACAAATTTAAACAAATTTAAAGATCCTACGTTTTAATATGCACATTGTTTACTTTCGCACAAAAGCTTCGCCTGGCTCCTAGATGGCATTGATAAGGCAAGCTTCCATATAGAGCACTACAAAGTAATCATGAGAGCGGTATAAGGATATGAATGTACCTAGAGATCTTGTACCCTTTTTATATGTGATCTAATAAAAGATTTGCGGAATTTATGTTAGTTCAGCTTAGTACGAACTAAAACAAGAAAAAGGTATTAAAAACATCAAAGATTATTTACTTTTATGTATGTAATAGCTTAAAACAGATTTAAATTATTTGCATACTATTTCCGTTATTTTAATATGTCAAAAACAAGAAGAGATAAGTATAATTATTCTAGTTAAGCACTCGTAAGTGCACCACTAAACTGCTCTTAAATATATTAACAGTAAACGATATATAGTATATTGAAATACGAGATTATAATAAAAACCTTGGCCAGATTGCAGTAATTTAGTAAAAAATACGTTATGTTTTAACCTTTGTTCGTTTGATAGTACATTGCTTACGTTGGTTTCTTGCAAAGTAACAATCCATCTAAATAAACAATGCAAGTATTTATTTATTTTCAGTCAATCTAATACGAGTAATATTTAACTGATTTTACAAAACTAAATATATATTTAACGTAATATATTTTATACAGTTATGTTCTCTGTTAACCCAGCAAAAGCTATAACTTTCAAAAACTGTTCTGTCGCAAAGAGTCCAATTATATGTAATTAATTATAGAACTCATTGCGAATGTTACGCTAATGATACAGCGTCTGGCGAGGCACATGCAATAAACTAATAAGCCGATCGTAAATAAATGGTTAAACAAAGTTGCGTGGGATCGTTATAAACAAGAAGTAATAAAGCATCAATGCGGGAGGGACGGCCACTCTCGGTCCCGTTACCGACGCGACACTTCGCAGAACCGTTGCGCTCTTCATTACCTATAGCTGGCCTTATCTTGAGGTCCAGACACCGCAAAAACACCCATCCACCGCCAATACCGCCATATACAACGATACAACCATTATGTGCGTTGTATGCTTCTGAAAAAGCTTACTGTGCGAAAAGAATAAATTCGCTAGAAATCGATAGAGCGAGCTTTCATCAATTTTTATGAGGAGAAATCTTGATTGTAAGAATAATTGATATTTGTCCGTTATTTTCAAAAAACACTTCTTAGTTTTTAGTGCTTATTTGTTCCATACCAACACGTAAACCTGTTAATAAGATGTTTCTTGGCCAGACCGGACGGGCTAGTTTCGGAAACGGTTAAAATGATGTTGAATGTACTCTGACGTAATGATAGAAAACATTACAATACAGGCAAATATACATCTTTACTGGTAATATGATTATATTATCCTGACAATATGGGATAGCAATTCACGGTCGTTACCACCTATATACGTTTTATTTAACGCTTTTACGCTATCTAAATTCATAGCCCTATAATAGGAATTTTCCTGGTCGTGAACAAAACGTCATCCCCTCCCTAATCAGTAGAATCGACAATGATGCCTCTTTACATGCTAATATTTTAATTAATATTGCAGTTTTATGAACCAATCTGCTCGAGCAAAGAGCCGTAGCTGACACGGCCGTAGTATTTGAGGGGCTAGGAAAGTACAAATACCCAAATAACATAACATAACCTGTCGTGACTTCCATAGTAATATACGACGAATACACAAACACCCACATCTAAGATAGATAATTCATTATTTAGTATTTGACTGGCCGAGATCGAACTCTGAACCAACTACGTATCAGACCAGCATGGTCAAAATATTTATTATGTTCTAAGAGCTGAACTACTGAACTACCAAGATTGTATACCGACTTGTTTGTTAAATCTTCAACATAAAATTACCTTATCAAAGTTTAATGCCATTTAATAATTAAGTAAGAGATCAGAAATAAGCATATATTTGAATAATAAAACAATTTGATATGCATATTGTAGACTAACTCTAAAATAACTTACAAGCCATAATTTCTACCCACTGCAAAATTCGTATGCAAATGAAGTCCAACGATCCTTTGGGAAACAGACACTATCTTTGTGTCTGCATAAATATTTACCCAAAGAAAGGTGAATGCGCTTGGAATAAACACAATATTCGTAACAAAAATCCATAAAACGCTAATATAACGATTAAGAAAAAACGAATTACCATAAAATAATAAAATCGCATAGCGCGACGATAAAAACAAGACCGAATAATATTACTATTTAAAGTTTTTGTCTCTTATAATTTTGCAACATTGAACAATTATTATTAAATGCTAAAAATTAAATAATTTTAGTTACTTCACGCCTGTTGTAATTTTATTTTTCACGAATAAGTGCAGTTTCTTATTTGCAAGACATTGCAACCTTAAAACGTTTTCGCGTGTCTCTGTAAATATGTCAATATCTTTTTTACATATTTTTTGTACAAATAAAGTTTTATTGGGGCCATGTTAAATTATTTTATACCTTCTTATTTAATTAAAATGCTAGTTAAAATTATTTAACAAAGATGCATGCAGTCAAGGCTGAGGTTAATGAAAGTGCGTTATATCTATAAATAAAAAAAATACGGATTAGGTACTATACATAAGTACACCTACGACTATAACTACACCTACACCATTAGGAGGTGAAGCCGACTACAGTTGGATTATTAAAAGAGTGACAAAAATAAAGCTTACACTATAGAATTAATTAAACGACAGATCTATTTCTATATTAAAATATATATGAGCCTACATATATGTTTAAGATCCTGTTCCACAAGCGAAACGGGTAGATACAATATTAACCTATACGTAAAATAATAATGCCTATAATAAATGATCATGCATTAGTTTACGTATAAAATGGACGTATGTATGCTCTCATGACCTCATTCGTTAGGTTTTATGGATTCTATCATTCGATCTCAATGCACAAAGCTGCCTAGAGCCGCCATTTTAGTCCTACATTTTGACGTGAAGTGAATGTGAGTGAAGTTTTTGCGCGTCTTGCAATCGATCGAGTTCTTTCTGCAAATAATTATGCTAGATGGGTAACACGCATTTTGCTAAAAGATATATTAAATAACTAGCTGTACCCGCGGCTTTGCCCGCGTGCAAATCAACGTGTCACAAAGTTTTTCCTGCGCAAATCTCGACACCGTGGGAATTCTATGATAAAAAGTAGTAACATTAAAATCGGTTTGGCCGCTCAAGGATTACCTGGTCAAACACAGAGTGAAAAAACGAATTTAAAGTGTGTATTTGTGGGTAGGAACGTATTGTTATGTATTTTTTTTTTAATTAGACGAATTCTTATATTGTAAACCGCTTTTTTGAACCAATTTACATTCTTAGTGGTCTAATTCACAATATCGGGATACTTTTTTTCAATCAACTGCTCCACATTTGAACCAAAACGTATCGATTATAAAGATTGATTTGAACTTTTCCGAATTTGAAAATACTATTTGAAGTAATTTTGGCGGATTCAAATTTCTAAGTAAGATTATAGGTAAACCTACTTTTAATATTAATTTGTGCTTAGGAGTTCCGGAAGGCATTAAGGAATTCAAAAATTCTGTTGGATAATGTACTGCTTCCTCTTAATCTCAATGACTGTGTCTACCGAATAGTAAATCTGTGACGCTACTTTAAATTTTGAAAAAAAAAAAATCGTTTATTTTATCGACACGTTCATTGGTGGGTGGGTATATAGCCGTCTTTTGGAACCAATTTATAGTGTTATTGGTTGTATTAACAATATCGGGATATACTTTTTCAACCAAATCCTCCACATTTAAACGAAGACGTATCGATATAAAAATTGATTTTAACTTTTCCGGATAACAAAGCACTATTATCTACTTGAAGTAAATCATTAGAAAATTGGAATATCACTGAACAGCGACATATATTCTAAGTTCATATTTTGTTTGATGTGGCCAAAGATAAGATCTTTTAAGAGGTGCATCGGGTTATTTGTGTGCGTAAATCCCGCATTGTTCTTTGTAAAGCAGAAGACATAATCAAAACACTTTTACAATTCATACGAACAGGGCGCACCCGCTCGCAGGGCGCTGCCGCATCCTACTTGCTTATTTTTTATGTTTTCTCTTATGTTCCAACCTTTTTTTTCCGTGGGGAAACCCTTCATGGGTTCTTCTCTGCGCGGGGGCAGCTGAGAGGATATGCCAGACTCCTACCGGCTAAAACCCCACAGTGTTCCTCTGTACGCCCTTTGCTGGGACTGCAGGTACAGTAGTAATATTCGACCGCGGTCCCAGCGGCGTCTGCCCTCATCAGGGCCCGTCTCTTTTTGGGATGGAGTTGGAGTTTCTCCATCCCTCTGTCTTTGAAGTGCGCGCGGGAACACCGCGCACGCCACCTCGAGGCTTATTACGGTACCCCCGTATCCTGTGCCAATGCCTTTGTTATGGGGATAGGAGATGGGCGTGAGGAACCCCTCTCCTACGCCCGGTTTTCCGGCTGCGTTTTCCCTCTCCGCAGCCTCCTTCTGCGAGATGACTTCCTCGCAGAAGGATTTGACCGATTTCCAAGATCTCTCGCTCTATGTTCCAACCTAACCTAACCCATCCTGTTTAAAAAGCTACAGCTAAATCCAACTCTTAACAATAACATGACAATACTCCTGCATTTTCGGGATTTAGGTATTCAAAGTGACACTTTTCATCATAATGTTCTCTCAGGAACGGGTTGTAATGTATTGTAATCAATAAGCACCAAACTCATACGGCTTAAGTAGGTGTGTACTTAGATTATCAGGGTTGATGAATTGAAGTTTAATTTATTAATCACATTTCAGTTTAATGAGCTGTCATTAAACTTATAATATATACTAAAAACAACCGTAAGCATTATGTGACTACCTTTTATAATTTAGGCTTGCACTATCCCGCATCATCAGGGAGGAGTTGAAGGTAAAAAAAATATCCCGTGTCTTTGCTTAGTAATTATATTACATACCCGAAAGCATTAAATGGCCAACTCCTATGGCTTAGGCTTGCAGTACCCTGCATCATCAGGCTTGAGGAGTTGAAGGTCAAAATTTTCATCTTGTGTCTTTGCTTAGTAATTATATTACATACCTGAAAGCACTAAATAGCTAACTTCTATGGCTTAGGCTTGAAGTACCCCTGCATCATCAGGGTTGAAGAGTTAAAGGTCAAAATTTTCATCATGTGTCTTTGCTTAGTAATTATATTAAATACCTGAAAGCACCAAATGCCCATCTTGTATAGTTTAGGCTAGCAGTATCCTGCATCATCAGGGTTGAGGAGTTGAAGGTCAAAATTTTTAACGTGTATGTTTGCTTGGTATTTTTATTACATAACCGTAAGTACCAAATAGCCAACTCTTACGATTTAGTCTTGAAATACCCTTACATCATCAGGGTTGAGGAGTTGAAGATCAAATTTTTGTCCCATGAATTTGTTTAACAATCTTATTATATATAAAAACAAATTGACTTATTTCTACGGTTCAGGCTAGCAGTACCCCTGCATCATCAGGATTGAAGAGTTGAAGGTCATTTTTTTAGGAAATATCTGTTTAGTAATCTCATTCTACATTCAACCTAATTAGACTCCTACAACTTAGGTTTGGCCGAGTATCGCTAATTTCGTTAAATTGCTTCAAAGAAATGGATCCTATGATCAGAACTCATCAGAGTACCCTTGAAGTACATTCTTTCAAAAAAAAGAAAAGTTATCAAAATCGGTTGGCGGGAAATTGAGTTATTCATCTATTTATCGCGCACATCGTTAATGCAAATATCAGACTTATGCGCTTTTCTTATGGATGCCACTTTCAAAAGTGAACTAAAAATAAATGGGACCCCATGACACGCACTACCTTTCAAATGAAAAAAAAATCATCCAAATCCGTTCACCCAGTGCGGAGAAATCGAGTAACAAATATAAAATTTAAAAAAAATAGAAAAAAAAATACAGACGAATTGATAACCTCCTCCCTTTTGAAAGTCGGTTTAAAACTATGTTTTAACATAAAAATCAAAGCGAAATACTAAATTTTATTGAGGTGGCCTCAAAATTGACTGACTTTCATACAAACTTACATCTCCTATTTGGGTTAAATGGGGGGGGGGGGATAAGAAATTTCATTCATAACTGACGTCTACGTCATAAAAGGAACCCCTAGGAAAAATCATATTCGTATCCTTAGCAGTTTAAACTCTACGATGTTTATTTATTCAATAGATGAGTGAGAGAGCATCCTTTCGTTTTTATATAAGTATATATAGATATGTATAGTATCAAATAACATAGGTACACACATAACCGATAAAAAATACATAACTAAGGAATACATTTTACAGACCATAACATGTTTAGTTTCAACCAATTCAACTATGCAGTTACTTATCTTATTAACACTTATCGAACACAGAATAAATACTGCGTAGTTTTAAATTGACATAACTTTCTTATTTATAAACCGATTTACATAAAATAAACACTAAATGTTAAGTGAAGTTTCCCACAACACATCGGTCAAAATTATATTCAAATTAGATAAGCCGTTTCTGAGATTAGCGTTTTCAAACACACAGACAAACAGACAAACAGACAAACAGACAAACAGACAAACAGACAAACAGACAAACAGAAAAGATTTCTAAAAACCATTATTTTGGGTTCTATATCGTATTAAAGACCTCTAGAAATGGTTTTCACCAAAATTTATTCCATGTACAGACAGCGAACTCTTACAGATTTATTATAGTATAGAAGAAGAAGATAAGCTTATAGCAATTGAAACAACTAAAATATCAGATTCTATCGTTAAAGTTTATAAGTATATTTTTGGAAGCTTAAATGTAACCAATAATATTTGTATTTGACTTTGCCTTTCTCATACAGAATTTGTAAGACTTCTGCATAATAGTACCTTAATATATCGATTTTTTCACGAACTTTTACAGTTTTGCGTAATCTATTTAAGTAGTAAGAACAATTAATACGTACGGTACATTGCCACGTAACACCGCATAAAGGAATTTCGAGATACCTAAGTGCTTATGTGAAACTTAAGATAATAAACATAAGTGTTCTCCACAAAGACGTCGAGTCTTTGCAAATATCAAGTCATACACTCCTAGCCAACTCCAAGCTGGCAAACATATTAATCTCATGCAAACAAACGAATGTCAACTCAGAATCGAGCGCGAAATTGTTTGAACGAGAAGCATACCAAGACTATGCTGAATCATTGATTTGTATGTATTATACATGTCATTGCCAAGTTTATTTGAATCATAACCTACGTGTGAAAATAATATGCCTCCTCATAAACAGGGCGACCGATAAGTCAATAAGCCGAGAATGGGATGAGCGTGCGAATGGGGTCGAACGTGCTATTGTAACCACAACTCGGAGTTACTTGGCGACGTGTATCTCCTATACTTTCGAGTATTTGCTGTACATATCGACATATAAAACACAAGATCAAGGCACTCTCCGCCGCTTCTGCCTCTTAGGTGTGGAATTCCATGCATCGAAACGCGTCCGTACTGGTTTGCGGATCCGAAGCCGCATTACTGCCATTTCGCAAGCTTTCCACGTACATTATGTTTAATTACTCGTCTTTAAACAAAATTCTACAGATACCTCGACAGTCTTCCGCTTAAACGTTATTCAATCTCACAGTGTGTTCAATCATAAAAGCCTTCTCATTATCACAATGTGGGTGTTAAAATATGTTAAGCGGATAAAAGAGTCTATCGATGGTATCGCCGTGATCGATGCGCGCGATTATCACAAACAAGAGAAAGTACATGGGGATAGATAGATACACACATAAATTTAATAACAGTATTAGATATATCGAAGCACAGAGACGGCCGGGTCCACAAGTTGCAGGGCCAATCGCGAAGCTCTAGTACCGTTAGGCCGCCGCATGCCGCCGACAACAGACGCCGCGATCAGACCACTTACACTTCAGATAATCTCCTAATCATGTCAGATTATATTATTGCTACTTCACGATAATTACTCAGCTATTCATTTCATTTGGACTACCCACCAACTCATACATAGTGGCCTGGTTCGTTTCGACATAAATGTAGCGACATTTTATTTTATTTTTCGTCAACGTCCAATCAATATTCAAACAAAATTCAGTGTTAATTGGAGGAGCTTGCAATCTCCAATGCGGAGTGCTTTTGTGCCAACTACTGGTTACGCATATTGCCGGTTTACTGTAGTGGAATAACAAATTCTATTAACTGACGACCTCTACAACGGAATTTGCAATTGATCGCGACGTGTAAGATCTACATAAAGCTTACGTACATGTCAACAGCTCCTTGGTAAACACAACTCATATCGATGCCTCTCACGTATGCTCGCAGAGTATGCCAATACCACTGAAAAGATGATCCGTTAGAGAAAACATGACTATATGACCTCGAATATTACACTAGCTATATGCAGTGACTTGCACGTTCGAAGAGAACAAAAATGTTACTTGAAGATAAATCAATACGACTTAAGAGTTTAATGTCTATAAATTTACACGAATAAATTAATCTCTAATATGACTTAATATTAAAATCTCGTTATAAAGAATTAAAAAATATAAAGAAATGAATATTAAAAAAGCACTATTAATTTTGCTGATATCCTACAGAATTGAATGAAGTATTTACATTAATATATATAAAAATACATGCGAAAAATATATGCGAGTGTTACTAACATACTTACATTACTAAAGCTGTCACAAGAATATTCTAATACATGCCTATGTGGACACTAGCCACTTAGGAGAATTGATTAGACAACACATAGAACGCACTAACAACCAATTATATTATGGCTATCAATTACTAAGTGATTGGTCCGCCAGTTAATATCATAATGCCCTGTATTCGTTATTGGTATTTTCTCTTTCAACTTGGAGAATGTAGGCCGGTACGTGAACGTTACTGCTTTGATTATCTCAATCTGAAATGTAGAACCGGAACCGATTCGGTCAAAATACTTGTAGGGCATATCTTATAAATATCTAGTGTGCATGCAATCGTAATTAGCCTCGATATAATCGATTCACTGCTATCGAAATTGTACTAGATACTAATAGATAGGTTATGTTGCGCTACATAATGAACAGAACGTAATGGTGTTTGTTGCACCTTTGTAAAATTTCCTTAATATGTCTATGCATAAATAAAATACAAGCGTCTGTCTACTATCTTGGAATAATTTCTGGTTTCTATTCGCATACATTAATTTACGATAAATAAAGTGAACAACCTATTTTTATGTGTTGCGATAAATAAGATATGTATTTATGAGACATAGAAAATTTTAATAACCACTTTTTTATTACTTTAACGACCGTGCAAATTATTGTTAATCATTTTCTTTGGAAAAAATTTGAACCTTTTTAATATCCATAAAAATAATATTTATTTAGATTCCGGAACCTTCACTTTATAGGTTTAATACACATACTTTTGCTTTATCAATTTTAATATTATTATCTTTGTAGTAAAGTCTACAAAGTTAGTCTAGTTTCTTCGGGTAATAAGTCCTTGGTAAGGATTACTTAACATCGTACTGTCTACTCTGGAAAAGCAATTAGTTTGAGCGAGTACTTTTAATAAAAACAAAATAAAAAAGGGTATTTTACATAAAGAGATTGAAATTTATGTAGTGTACCTATACATATTTTAGGTCATAAACATATATTCGAATTTAAATTATTTAAACCTGCGTCCAAACCGTGATTTGCTTATTTTAAAATGTCATGTTTAATATTGTTTTTCCGCCGCCACTTAAAATAGTCCAATTACTGACGAATTCGTAAAGAAAAAACATTTGTACTTATTAAGAATTCCTCAACCGTTTTGTTCATATTTGTCTGTTACATTACTTAACCAATTGCAATTATTATTGGTTTTTCGCATTGTACCATACTGTTTCATGCCAATGATTATTTAGCGTGTGAGCAGTGTACTGTATCCTACACGCAAGGTGTATAATATTTATAAGCGATCCTATCAAAAAGTATCGCCGAAATAATTACATTACTTCTTTTTTTGCCGACGCACATTATCATGATAGTAAACTTATTACTGTCCCATTGCTGGGAACGAGTTTCCTTCCTGATTTGGTAAATATTGAATCCTATGAGAACTTTGCTCTATGTTGGATATATAATCGTATTTTATATTTTGTGGATAATTCCTCTGGTATATAAGCTACCATACGAAAAAAGAAAATCCATCTACATGCCATACATACGAGTAATAATTGGCCATGTCCGAGTCCAACTCATTAACGAAAAATTCTGAATTGAAAAATGTTCCTACAAAATTATTAAGTTAGTTTTATGCTCTATCAGCTAATTTATTTTAATTGCGAGAATTCATATACTTTGAGAACATTGAACCACATACAATCCTCCATCTTCTAACAATGTTTATTTAATTTATAATGCATACTATAATATCTCTACATCATTTAATACTCGTATCTTCAATTATTTCGACTTTCATATAGGAAATCTGTAGATATAAAATAATATAAGTACTTATTTGCACAATTTTACTATAAGAAAGATATTTGCGATCCATTCGAAACCTAATGAAAGTTAAACAGCCTTTGCTAAATCTACATCGTAGCTCTTCAAACATCGTTTTGCAAGGGACTTATGCGGGCAATGATCACAAGGGCCATACTTCACGCTAGTTTCGATATTCTCTGATCGCCCTTCAGACACTTCGAACATATTTGAGCATACTTATAGACAGCTTTTGCCGCAGACCCTTCTCAAGAGTTAATGAATAAGCACTATGCCTGAAAACGCTGACTAATTTTAAATTAGTTGCCACGTTATGTTCAAGTGATATTGCCCAGGGAAGGAGAAAATAGTTTGCTACACAATTAATTTATATATCTGTGGAATACATTTTAGTAAATATTTGCACGTTGCTTAAGCAATTCACGCAGCATTAAAATATTTGCAAAACAATATATGTATATATACAATACCTATTCCATAACTAGTATGCATTATGTATTATTAGCTTTTTATAACTATTTAAATTAAAGATGCTGTATTTATGTGTAATCTGTGAAAAATTAAATTTAGTAACAAAACATAAATCCATAATATATTCGCCTATCTATTTATAGAGACTTAGAATCCGTTTAAACTAATTTAGACTTCGAGAAAAGTATGGTACGGCAGTGCTGCGTTTTTGCTCTACTTGACGAGGGCACTGCCATGCCCCCAGATGTACCTTTAACTCAGAAGGCTTTAAACTAAACGACGTGAGTTAATTTTTATCCCAACAATATCTAGAATTGCTGCGTAAGTGTTGAAAAAACCATTAACAGTTTTCAACACGGACAGAATGGAGCAGGTTTCTCGTTTTTATCACAAAACGGTTACAAATAATTAGTGACTACATATTTATAATTACACTACTACCGCCAAAGCCGCTTTAAATTATCAAAAATTTATAACATTGGCATTATATTACTACATATCCAATAAACAACAAGGCGAGTAACAATTTAACGAAGTATTGTCTTGTTGTCCAAGCACTTGTTTGAAAGTCAAAACGCAGTATCTACATTTTGAATAGTATCCAACTTAACCGGTTGCAGGTTGCAGTAGTTTATCTATCTTAGCAATATTTACATATTAAATTGTACCTTCCATGAATTACTTTAATCTGTACTTAGAAGAATAATTTATTAAAATGTATGTACATTCCAAACATGTAGGTCGAAAAAAATTAAGTGGTCTCCATCACTTTCGTTTAGAAATTTTGTTTTAAATACAAATGTTGATTGTTGTATATAAAAGATATAAATAAACAACTAAATGCATCGTAACTAAAAAGACCTATTCTAATGTTTAATAATTTAATATAAAACAATTTATAGTAAGTTAATAGCTTACAGAATTACTCATCTCATTTATCTCATCGCATACTCATTTTGCTAGTTTGCAACTTTATTGTATCGCAAATCGTTTGGTCATTTCATAGCTCCACATATACCTACATGTGGAGCTATGAAATCAATAAATATTAGTGTAATACATACGTATTACGCTAATATTTATTTAAATCTAATACTAGGAAGGCAACGTCACAGGCTAAGGCTAGTATTTAATATTAATCGAATTATATCATTGTTGACAATTGCAATGAAATTTATAGGTATTACTTGTAATTGCACATGAGATATTCAAGTGAACTGCGTAAATACACAAGGTCTACGGTTATTTCCAAGGAATAAATACATAAGCAATATTATATACTTTATACCTACATTGTAGACAAAGTACATCGAAAAAGCATATATGTCAACTCAATAAATTGATTCCTAAAAGTGGACAGTATGAATTAACAAGAATATTGCAATAATGTTATTTTAAACTGGCACAAAATTTATAACCGATTCTGAAAAGGTCGAGGTTGGCAATTCGATGCACACTTTTATACATATTTCTGTTAAATATAAAGTATTCGATCTTGCTTCTTTATTGCATTTATTTTGTAGGCTCACGTGTTTAATATATCGTTAAATCTCTATCTAATTCCCGTGACTCCTACGCTTTGATGATATTTACTATTGTAATGAGAACCCCATCTGTTAGTCCAGGTTATAAAATCTATGTGCAAAATTTAAGCGAAATTCAATCTTTATTTGCGCAAAAAACTAACAAACACACATACATCCACACTAGCTTTCGCATTTATGATGTTAATAAGATTTTAAACAATAAGAATTCAAAACCTTTTATTTCGCCTCATTTATTATTAAAATGTGGCTACACTACAATTGGTATCGGATATTTTCTTTGCACAAAAATTCGCTTGGTAAAAAGCTTTAAAAAGGCAGGCTCTTAATTTTATCTCGCCCGACCATTTCCATACGTGGTTACTTTAAGGACCTCGGAAGTATTGATAAAATAAAATATCGGTATCGCCACTGACATAAATCTCAGCGAATAAGGTTGTAGAAAGTAGGTATGCGTTAAAAAATAAACTTCGATAAACCTTTACTGCAGTATCAAGTACAGTTACTCAGTGGGTGTAACACGGTGCACGGTGGCAATTAGAAACGAAGCTCCCGCTCGCTAGTTATACAGGTCTGCCTCGACGTCTGCAAAGCTTTAATTGATGATAATATGTACGCTTTTACTAGAAACGTACACACAAACTTCATGAAAATTTATATATTCAGATTCTGTGAGGAGGACGGGCTAATCAACTTTTTAACTAAATTTGCATTTATAGTGCTATGCTCAAAACGGCTCATACAAGATTTATGATGTAGGTACTATTAAGTACATTTAAAGTAAGCGATTGTGAAAACAGTACGCATCACCTAGTTCCTTGAAACATAACGCAACCAAACTTGTGCAACCGATCTCGTATATCAAATTTTGCGGCTAAACTAAAGAGCAGAGACATGCGTTCATCTATTACAAAGGATTGTAGGTGTATCGGTAAGAATGTAATGTACTTTGAGGTCACACGAATGCGTATCATAATATATTGAAGTCGAGAATCTAAATAATGGCTCATTATGACTACAAGCAATTTATTATTGTAACACTTGTACTTGTTTTGTAACAGCCACTCGCCTAGTAAGGAAGGTAACACATGAGCTACAGTAAGCTGCAGTGAGTGAATAGATGAGCGACAACTTATGTCGGCAACCATCGCTAAAAGTCGCCAAATATCATCATCTGCCGTTAGGCATCATTGCTGCTTTCCGTGTTACCGTCTCATATAAGCAAAAGAGTTTTTTTTTGTTTTCGGCTGCTGACGACAGTCATCTACTTCTACATCTTTTTTTATGTTCTCGAGGGGAAAGGGTACTCGACGCCGTGAGAGCGATGCATGGTTATGTGGCCGTTCTCTGCACTCCTGGATAGTCCAAAGGAGTGCAACCGGAATCCTCTGAGCACGTTGCCCCATCGAGCTCCTCCCAGATGGGCGGCTGGGCCCACCGCTCCGTCTAGTCTTTACCACACATACCGCCGTCCTTTCCGGGATCACCTGACCGAACAGGTCGAGCTCCCACTCTAGCCGCCCACAACCCTATAAGTCCTATTCTAATCCCGGAACTACAGGGACGAATCGACTGCACTTAGCGATGACAATCAGCGACGGTCGTTAACAACTAACGTTGACAAGCGTCACTATTAATTAGCGACGGTCCCTAAATCTGGCGGCGACAATCAACGATCGTCAACTACGGTAGTCGACATGAATTGTCGCTCGTGTATTAGCTCCCTAAGCAGACTACTAAGTGTAGCTGTGTCGGCACGGACGACTTTCCATTTCATCGCCGGGCCCGTGACGATTTTTAACTTGATGAATATTTTTTATGACACCGACAAGTTCTCAGAATGTCGTAATATCTGACGAATTTATATAAAGTCATTGAACTTTTGTTACGTCGGTATGTTTATATTTTTATTAACTGTTGTTTAAAATAATGAAAGCAAATGCTTTGCAAAAACTAGAAATGCTATGCTATTTTACTTGTGATGAAATGTTCAGATGTATAGAATCACTAACGTTTTCTAATATGAGACGCTCAGTCTTTCATCACTTTAAATCATAAAAAAGTACCAATTGCTCAAACTAATTACGCTTTGATTACATGGTTACGAGCACATCTCATCTCAAATAAATAATTAGCTTACTATTTCAGCAGTTTATTCTTACAAGAGTTTACCTTATTATACATAACATAAATATGATAAAAATAAATAGAAATGTACTGTTGATAAGCAATAACAACGCTTACAGTGAGATATTCATTTGTACTCATATTTCAAAATCTCGCACAGAAAACGAGCTTATACTCTTGTCGCGCTAATAATTTATCAAACGAATACCGTTCACGTTGGGAGCTCGCATTATCGGGATATTTTACATTCACATAGCGGCTGGCAAATGGTCTCGTATACGTAGACGTACGTAGCACACAATGGAGCTTGCATTTCAGGGAGAGTTAAGGGTGCCTTTCCACCAGATATGTACTATGTTTTTTATATGAACAGATGCTAGATAAGATTTGTGGCTTCATGCGTGCTAAGGATTGGACCTATGGGTGCGAGCTAAGAATCCGCAGCGGGTTTAGCCAGACTAGTTTAATGGATTACGTACTACGTATTTAGGTATAGGGACAAAATAACCACAGACACTAAAACACTAGACATTCGCGACACTACTAGACATTCGCGAAACTTCTTTGCGCAGTTATCTGACATAGTGCATCTCCGGAGCACTTTTTTATAGTTAACTAAACTTAAGAATCTCGACTATAAGTGTAGCTAATAATTTTATAACACTCCTTACTCACGTTACTTAGTTTCTTAGCTTAGCTTCGACTTCACATACCGCTTAGGTACCTCGCATTTGTCTGGTGGAAAAGCACCCTTATGAGGGCGGGGTGCAGATGCCCGTTACTACCCGTCCTCGGGCCCGCCATTGTTACCCGCTAGTTTGCATAAAAATACAGAAACTTTCCATGTGTGTCACCATTCCGAATAAAATATTCTTTTCTTTCTTTATACTTGTTGTTCCTGTGTAAGTGGCAAAAGTATTGTTTGCTGAGAAAACAATGAATGTGCTTTGTAACCGAGTAAATAATTCGGACACCCTTGACGGCCGAATTTAATCGCTATCTTTCATTTGACGCATAACTAATTCTGTTTAATCTTCATTTCATAATATTGCATCGATTATAATTTCAGAAATTATGATGGCTTGTTAGCAATTTTATTTACAACATAAGTTTTAAGAATATTTTATAAAATTTTTGATAAATAAAAAATGTAAAAAATATCCTCTTTTTGTATGGAGAGATCCAGACCAACAATTGAAACTACGTAGCCAATGTATCGCATAAGGTTTATGTATTAAAATTATGCATGGTGAAAATACAAATTTTGATAGAGAGGAAAATGTCCTTAAAAGAAAATGTTCCTAGGTAATCACCAAACCGCAATGAAACAATACCACTGTTGACAACAACGAGTGTCCAGGAATGTCAGCTTTATTACTTGTAGATGCTTCTAACGATTTAAATACTAGTGCCTTGTTTTTGACTCGTTGCATAAATTTACACTTTACGCATTATGCCTTGTATGTTACGGTAAATGTATAAATACCATTCTTAGCTACAACAACGTGGCAAGTACAAATTGACCTGTTTTTGTTAAGTTACATATTTATCATGTTTTTTTCTTAAATCTGCAAGTAAGTCATTAGGTAATATTTATAATGATCGTTAAGCTCTGTGTAAGACCATTCATTTTAAGAAATTTTATTTTGTGTAACTCAACAATTAGCGTCCAATAAAAAATTCAAGATAACACGTTGTTCTTGTAAAGGGGCGAATTATGTACAAAATATATTTTAGGTTATCGTGAACGCGACTGTATATTATTATGCGAATTTATAGAACAACAACTGTATAATTACGTTTTGTTACATTACCTACAATAAAGCAGCATTCATAATTTTACAACCGTTGCAAAGCCAATAAAATCATTCATTTGAAGCCTAATATTAATTTTCTACGTATAAATAGATGTTTTCTATTGCGAATAGCGATTATTTCAAGTGAAAATAACTTTCTTTCACCGCTGACTGACTCATGGAGAAAAGGAGTTCTGTCGCCAGATATTATTTTTAAAGCACAAAAACATTCGGATACTGTTCTTTTCCTACGATCTGATAGCGCACCGATAGAATTATTGCTTTGCAAAAACTTGAATTGCATTTCCGTTATATCTAATCGCTATATCTTTAGGTTAAAGCGAACAGAACGATTGTAAACTAATGTGGCTTTCGCATTTGGTTTCTTTATTTAAAATTATTTCCAGTTACACACGATCGAAAAGGGTTCTTGGAAATTAATGACGGTTTGCTACAATACTTCCATACAACCGGTTATGTACAACTAGAGCGAGTTGAACCTGTCGGGTGTAACTAAAATAGATTTCTATTCTGATTAACCCGTATCACAAGTACTTTTTACCATAACCTATAAGGCATTGTACTCAATCTTGATTGGTTTTGTCATTGTTCATATAATATATTTTTTACTCGCTAAAGACGACGTCGTTTTGTTCAAGTACTCGTTATGATAAATTTTAGTCTTCAATAAATCATACTAAATATTATACACTACTTTTTATAAATTGTCTGCCAGATAGCGATATTAAATTTTGGAGTAGTTTTAAAAAGTAAAAAAAAAGGTAATAAAACTTACGCGTTATCGGTGACGTCCGTTGATTCATCAAGTTCTCCAATGGTATCCAATGAAGCTCCGGAACCATCTTCTCGTGGTTCTGCGGGAGGCGGAGGGGGAGGCGCTGTAGGTCGCGTACAAGATGGGGATTCTGTGGTTTCCTTAAATTGACTTTTTGGCACGAAATCAATAAGCCGCGGTAATATTTCGGGCATTGATACTTCTTCAAATTTGTCGTCTATTTTATTATTCATTTCAGCCTCGGATCGTTGCAACCATGTTTCAATACAATTCTTTTTAGTCGGAGTAAGAAGAGTTTCAGCGACCTGAGTTGCAAGTGGTTCTGGAATAGGAATAGGTCGACGTTTCTTTTCGCTTGTCGTTCTTTCGATTTTCGTATTTCTCGGCATAGGCTTAGGTTTGTCACATCCCGTTTCTTGTTTAGTAACTACTTTTTCAATAGTTTGAGATGTTTCGATCGAGTTCGTTTCAAGTTTCGGTGCGTTATTTTGTATTGAAGTATGATTATTGTTTTTATCATTTGATTGGGCTTTCTTTGATTGTAATATTGGCTCTTCTGAATGAGTATTTTGAATGACAGCTTCATGATTTGCAAAACCATTTGTTGTAGAGCTTTTTTCTAACTTTTTACATTCATTGTTTATATCAATTTGCCTTTCTAAAAACTTCGCGCTAGTCATGTCTTTCAAAATGTTAGTATCAATATTTTCAATACAATTTAGGACCTTTTGGATATCAATAGATTTTTGGGGCATTATTGGCGTTGACGGAATGCTATTTTCTACAGAACTTGCCATAGATCCTAACCTGTCAACAACTGTCGAAATAGAACTACCGGTATCATCAGACTCAGCATCTCCGAATACAAGGCAACGTTCCCACTCGTTGGATAAAAGATCGATGTAAACTTCAGCCTCTGGTGGCATATTTTTCCCGTCTGACAGTCGGCGTACCAAGCGTCTTACTTCTTCTGGTGAACCTTTCTTTAAATACGCAATTCCTTCTTTACTCTGTCGATGAATGTGACTATCGAATGATGACTTTCTCGATAGTTTATTTATAGTGGGAATAACTGTCTCCTTATCATTTTGTAGTGCTTTATGCCCGTCAATATGATTAAGTGTATTCTGCTCTCCAACTGTTTGAAGTGTAGGCTTGTCCTTAAAAGAGTTCTTTTTTCCAAGTTTTCTAGGCGGGACTGGCGGAGGCAATGTTGTTGGTCTGCTTATTTCCATATTTTGTTTAGGTGTCGCATCTGATTCTGTATTGTCCATATTATTTTGAGTAACTTTATCCTCTAGTTCAAAATGCCGGACAAGAAGTGTCAATTTTTCGTCGGAATCTTTCAGTCGACGCACGCAATCTATTCGCGTTAATTCTGAAACTGAAACACCATCGATCGCCAAAATTTCATCTCCAGGGATTAAATTACCCCAAGGTGTAGTGGCATTTGCAGCTGGACTATCCTCGGCACATGATTGCACTAATAGCCTCCTTACGTTTTCGGCAGCAGCTGAACCTCCCTCAAATTTTAATCCAAGACCTAGACGCGCACCTCGCGGTCTGCATACCACCACCTCTGCGGCTCCGGTCGCTGCGCCTACGGTAAGTACTGTGACGAATGCGGGATCCTTCACAGCAGGCTTACTCTCGCCTACCGGTACTATGGTGATGAACTCCTCCGCGGCCACGCCTGTCTCCATGCCGCGTACCACGCACAGTCGAGCAAGTTTTATTGCTTTCGGGTTTCAATCTGTCAACAAAAATATTCATAAGCTTGCGTAACAAAAATGCAATGGTGAGTTGCGCGCGCGATGAATGGCACGCGAGTACTGCGATGCCTCTCTCTTTCACCGTTGCGGTTCTGTCGAACACCTTAAGATAAGTTCGAAAACGTCGCACTCCGTTATATCTGCTAAGTATGTATATTTGGCGAAACGCGTCTTGAATAAATGAAACATATTTGATGTATGATTAGGTAGCTTAAACGTATTATATAGCGTCCTTATTTAATAAACTAATAATTTAAGAGCGTTCAGCCTCCTCAGATTTTATTAAAAAACTAGCTGTACCCTGCGCGTGTTGCTACGCCATCAGAAAAAATAAAGAAAAATACACCAGAAACCTTCACGAGCTCATAAATAACAACTTTATTATAGATCATCACATGATCAAATGAATAGTTTACGATTCTATAGAGGACATACAGACAAACATTCATTCTTATACAGAAGATAATAAAGATTTAAAGGATCTTACTTCAAATTTTATCAATTTCAAAGGTTTCAAGTAATACTCGAAGAGGTGTGGGAATAACATGTCGAATAGCAGCCACACCTCAAAAATCAAATTGTACATTGGCCAAAGTCAACTACCTACTTCCTACACAATCATTGAGACTTTCGACGATCAATATGAAAGTATAACGAGCGTGTTTGGGAGCGCGCCGGTCAAACAGACGCATCATTGGAGCCGAGATGTGGGTTAGTGGCACCATCGGGCCAAAACGTGGCGTCTCATACATTAGCATATCGCTCGGGGCTGTGGGCCATTACTCCTGGGTCCAGTCCTGTTCCGTGGACCTATGCGTTCTCACGTTTCTCACACAGACAATTTCGCATAAACACGAATTCGTCAGGTCAACATCCTAATCTCAATATTACGAAATTCCAGTCATTTACATCCTCATCGATCGACATAATATTATCCAAAATGTCTTGTTTTCTTTGCGTGTAACGGCAGATATGTGCAAAATGAGAAAACTAATAAAATGTTATACACTTTAAATAAAGATAAAATTTTGTGATTTAATTAAAACTGTAACACGATTTGCATGCACCAATTAATTAATGCGCTATATTACGCGGACTTAATAAAGAGCCTTTACATATTACATTACATGTGATGATAATATTTTTCTAAGTATCAAGAAATTGCGGAAAAAACATCAGTACACATGAGTGACCCCGACGCAGGTACATCCGAAATGAGAACGAACGTAGAATCAGTGTTTTTGTTACGCGTCTGTTGTTACGAGTAAACAAAGGAAAGAAACGTTGCCGTATCGTATATGGTATTGTTCAGCGATATCTTATAATTGAATCTTCACACCGTAACCCACAAAGAATGATACGGAGGTCGTATTATATTGATTTAGGTTTTTCAATCTGAGAGGCATCGCAGACATGTCGTTACAAGTAATACAATTTACTCAAAGATTCTAAACTAACGATAAGCACCAAATTTGCAAATAGATTAAGAACTTACAAATTTATACATGAATTATAATTAGAAAAAACCGTTTCACAGTCAGTATGCATTTTATGTACGACTAATGTGTTTATGTGCGACGAACGTGTAAATGCACAACCAAATAAAGTATTAAGTTTAATAAGTAGAAACTGCACATAACTCGACAAGAAGTGGGTCAAAGTTATGGAGGCACATTTTTGCTGCAAAGCGCCTTGTTGTTCTTGTTAGGTATGAAATAAATTGCTTACTCATAACGGTAAACGATTTCATTAAACGGAACATAATTTAATTAATTTGTAATTAAAATTGTGGTTTATAATGTTGGATTTATGTGTATTATTCTCACCCAATACGGTTATCATAAGAGTAAAAATAAACTTAAATGACATAAGTTTTTATTTTAGGATATGAGGATATACGTCAATTTTTTATTAAATAAACATTTATCACATAAATAGCTGTTACTGCGCGAATGGAAATATATTTAATACATGATAGTTTAATTTCGTATGTGTGTTGGGAATTTCAACCAACATTTGCAGTCGACATCGAGAAAACACGACTGGCAGCGTTAGATATGAGGATGCTTAAGAGAACAGTTATTGTTATCTGTTTTGATTCTCTATACATGTGTCAGAGTTCAACGATGTGAATGACTATGTCAGTTAAAGAAATAAATTCATGATTTGTGTTTCACCGCTTTCCAACTGCCAAGTGCACGTGATAATCAATCTACAAACTTCTTGATGAGCTCAATGTCTTATTAAAGAAAGTCAAATGAAAAAGGAAAAGTCTGAAATGTCTACGCGAACTAACTAAAAGTACTACTACGATTATTAGAGATGTCAATTAGCATTATAAGTAAAAAGAACAAACAAATTTACTTCTCAAAGTAATTTACAGAAGTATTTTACGTGAGTTATACACTCCAACGGGTAACTATATCAATATAAAAAGTTCATTAAACTACCGGTCTTTGCAATTTGAAGTAGAGATATTTGTAGAGTAAATAATGCATGCAAACATTGATTAATTGCTATTACCTACATGCGAATGATTTATTATTTCCTCAATTTTTGACGTAACCCGTTATCTATGAGAACATTTTTAATCGTATAATTTGTAATCGAAACAGACGAAATATTCAATTTTATCATGAGATGTTAAAAGTGAATTACATAAATGTCTAGATTTAGCGTTAGGTACCTCGCTTGAATAATATAAACTGCTGAAACAGCGAGAGAAAATTGACTCTGGTTCAAGCTCGAGCGAAATAAATTAAATCCCTAATGGATTTCTGTGTATGTAAGCTTCTAAAGTGAACCGTTTTAAAATAGTATCGCTGGAATGGTCAACGTTTGTATGTACATATTGTAAAGACTTATATTCTAGGAAAATTAATTAAACGCATTAGGTTAAGAAAATCTGTAATATTTAGTTAGTATTTTGATGTACCACTACATATCATAAAACAAAGTCGCTTCCCGCTATCTGTCCCTATGTATGCTTAGATCTTTCAAACTACACTACGGATTTTAATTCAGTTTTTTAATAGATAGATTAAAGGTTTTTATGTATGATACATGTATAATATAGTAGATAAACACTGATAATTTTAGATATTTGACTTTTAGGCGGAACGAATTTCGCCTGGTCAACTAGTATTATTATAAATAAATAAATAATAATATTATAAGAACAAGGGTGCAAAATGCATGTATCCGTTTTTGCTTCCACGTACCTAAGAGAGAATTCATAACGCCCTACCTAAATAAGAAGAGTATTCTAAATATGTGCGCCAGAAGGGAACTTTACCTTGCCTCAATGGTAAAAAGAGTTATGTGGAGCAAAAAACCTCAGTATCTTTTTGAGAAACTCAACTGGACCAAAGATATTAGTAATCGAAGCGTTCGCACCAATGCACAAACTCTTTTGTCGATACCAGCACATAAGACCACTAGATACCGAGGCTGTTTCAAGTACGCTGCAGCGAGAATCTGGAACGATCTGCACCTCCTATGAGACAACCTATGTCTATAAACTGCTTCAAAGCAAAATACAAATTAGCCCTTTTCAAAAGACAACTCGCTGCAGAGAACTTGAAACACTCCTACCTTAGGTCTTTGAGCCTAAAAGAGTTCTTCGGCACTCATTATTAAACATTATCATAATACCTTGTTTTCACACATACACTCTCTCATACACACACACTCATACACACACACACACACATGTTATTGTAATTGTTAATTCTCCTGACTAATGTTCTTCTTTTTTGCCAATATTATTTCATTTTATTTTATTTTATTTTATTTAAGTTCTACAAATGTGACAAAACTATTTAGTAATATTAATCTGATGGTAAACGGGGAACCGCTTGCTGCTAACTCCCGAACAAAACCTTTGGGAGTAGGGAACGGCTGAAAAACAGCGCTGCGCGGGATTCCTATCCCGTATCAGCTAAAGCTGAGCCGCTTCCTATTGCCCCTTTGCATTTTGACTCATGGCATGTTATGTATTTTCTATGTTTAAGGCAATAAATCATTTTATTATTATTATTATTATTAAAGAATGCCTTAGTTTTGCCGTTCAATCCAACACATTCTTAATGATAATTATTTTTATATTTTTATTCTCCATATTTTTATTCGTATAAAATTATTTTATCAGATTTCACAAGTTTCATCTCTCTCTATCTTAGTATTAAAATATTTAAATAGTCCTTCACATAACTTTAACCTATAGATAAAGAACTTGATAAGGAAGAAAGTAGGATGCCACTTAACTAGAAAATACTGGACTTACTGAGTACATTGGGTAACTAACGTGGGAACATAGCTGTTGTTTGCTGCATTTGGACTATAATATTACTTTTAACTACTGATAATATAAACATTCACCATTTTTCATCGAGTTAAACGGTTACGTGATCAAACATTTTTTCTTCAAGAGAAAATCACTCTGTTTCTCTGTTCATTTTTGCCGCTTTGACTGCTGACTTTCTTTTTAAATAATTATTTGAAACGTAGTGAACAGCTTAATATTATGCAACGCATATAAATAATTTACATTTTAAAAACTTTCTACGTTCGTGATTGATTTCAAATGGAACTTCTACCTATTTGAGATTGATTAGAGATACAGTGACTATATGACACTGGTTGGTTGCATCTCCGTTTGCTCTTATCATTAGATCTAAGTTTTTTTTTAAATTATGTAACAGCAAACGACAAGTCGATAGAGTTATGGAGTATGTGGCGGTAAGTGCATCTGCCGGCCATGAAATCAACCCCAGATAAAAGAGTCCGTCTGAGTCTACGTCTATGTCCATAAACGCGTTGCTACCACTGAATAGTAACGCGTCATAAAAGAGTATCCCAATTACCACAAACTTTAAACCAAAAAATAAAACTTATGGCTGCCTTCATAAGGAATTAGGCGTGGTATTTTTCAGTAGGATTTCAGTTTCACTTAAAGTTTGTACATACATATATGTATATAACTGTACTTCATACATCGTAAGTGGTCGTTACTCATTACATCAGATTACACGCCAGTCGACTACATATTATGTAATAGGAACGATAAACGTTACTAATCTATGTAATAAATTCCGATAAACTAAATACTGTGCATTTTTGCAAGCAATTGTAATTAGCAATAATAATAGATTATGTAACCGCAATTCCAACATATTTTAAATTACGTTAAAAAATATAATGTATTAGTTGACCCGGCGAACTTCGTTCCGCCTAAAAGTCAAAAATCAAAAATTATTATCAGTGTTCTTCGACTATATTATGCATGTATTATTAAAAACCTTCCTCTAGAATCACTCTATCTATTAAAAAAAACATTGCATTGCATTAAAATCCGTAACGTAATTTCAAAGATCTAAGCATACATAGGGACAGACAGCGGAAAGCGCCTTTATTGCATACTATGTAGTGATGAAAATGTTGAGAAATAGTGCGAAAATTTCCTACAAAGATAAGTACAACGATAAAACAATATGTAATATGCCCCAGTATTTGTGGTGCTAGTAGCGGCCGGCCACAACTAATTAGACCATCCTAGATGCTTTGCACAACCAGACACACAGAAACACGTTATACTGAAAGTAGTAATAATTACAGTTTTGTATTGCCCTGTCGGATATTCAACAGTAGGCGCTTTGAAACAAAAACGTTTATTGTACGTATTCTATAGACAGGATTTAAAATTAAGTGAACGAATAATAAAACTTTGCCAGTGTTAAGTAGGGTCACAATATAAATATCATACAGTACTCTAACTCCGCCGTGTCCTTGAATTTTATACCTACGGAGGCGTTGGGCGAAAGATTGCGTTAGGGCTGCCTGCCTATAGTATTTTAATAACATCAACCAGTATGAATAATTTCTTTCTGGTTGTTTGACAGTAATTATTATATATTTTTATTAGCTTTTTATTAGCTTCACCTGTATGTTTGTTTGTAACCGACTTCTTTGGGCGCGATTTTGACCCACTTTAAACGGCCAGATTTCGTTCAAACTTTGTAGATTTATTGAAGACCGATGACAATACACTAATTTGATAAAATTATTCCATGTTTTATTTTGACTAAAAAGTAGAAAATAAATAATAGTTAAAAAAAACTAAAAAGCACGTTTTTTATAGAAAACCGAACTAAAAAATAGAAAATAAATTTAAATGAATTTAAATTAAGAAAATAGTGTTAAAAATTTCAATGAATATAAATTAATAATAGTGTGAATAAAAAAAAATATTTTAAAAAAAGCTATTATTAATTTATATTCATAAAAATTTTTAACACTATTTTCTTAATTTAAATTCATTTTAATTTATTTTCTATTGTTTAGTTCGGTTTTATATGAAAAACGTGTTTTTTTAGTTTTTTTAAACTATTATTTATTTTTTAAAAACAAATATAATTCATGTGAATTGTATAGGAAGTGTTGAATACATGTAATGTTTTTTAATTAGTCGATTTAGGTTATAAAAAAAACTATTTTTTTAATATGTGAGACTTTTAATAACAAATCATTATTTTACTAATAATAAATACAAATTTAACACTGAAAAATATTTGCGCCTTGACTGAGACGTACGAAAAGCTTTATTATTAAATTTAATAGTATAAAAAATTCGCATTCGGATAAAAAGCATAATAAAAAATAATTTTGGGAAATATTGACATGGTGGAGAAAAAGGAATATCTTTCATTTGGTTATAAATACCTGCAGCTACTTTACAATTTATGTGTGTTGTTTTAAATGAAGTTCGAAATATTTCCTCCAATTTTTCTACATATTGCACAAAATCATCCCTGGTTATTATTAAAAAACTTTGTAAATTATTTTTGCAGTAGTCTCGGTAGCTTAAATACCGACTCTCTTCGCTGAAATTATGGCTTCTTTGATCGGGCTTTATATATGACTTCAAGGCTTGACAATCATCTTTCTCCAAACAACGTTTTAGGAGATATCCACAAATATTAAAAAAAGAGCTTTTTTTTCAGGCAAGTCTGTCATCCCTGTAGCTCCGGGATCAGAATAGGACTATGCCACCCCCTGCCTGTCGTAAAAGGCGACTAAAAGGGGCTTCTGTGTTTGCAGAGTGAGAGCTCGAACCGTTCGGTCAGGCAATCCCGGGAAGGACGGCGGTATGTGTGGTCGCATACCATCGTAAAGACTAGACGAAGTGGTGGGCCCAAACGCCCGTCTGGGAGGAGCCCGATGGGGCAACGCGCTCGGAGATTTCCGGTTGAAGTCGTTTCGAGATCCCGGAGTCCTCCTTTTTAGCGCCGAGGACGGCCACCGGGGGGGTTTTAGTCCGGTAAAAATCACACATAACCCTGCGTCGCTCCCACGGCGTCGGGTACCTTTTGAAAGTTTCCCCCTCGACAACAAAAAAAAAAAAGGTTTAAAAATGTAATTATAAATTTAAAATGATTTATTTATTTTATGTAGTTATTTATTTATCGAACAATATTCTATTTTTTGCAAAAATATCACTTACCTATAACTATGTACTTTATTGAAAAGAGATACACTTCGCCAATGGCATGTAGGACACACATACTTACCTATGTCACTTCCCTTTATCATAATATCCTTTAATTATTTATGGATCCAGGTATTACATTCGATAGAAAAGCTAAAAACCAATTTATTAAAAAAGAAACAAAAAAAGAAGGTCGTTCTAGTACATTAAAAAACATTATAATTGTCTTACCTTTCGTAGTTTCAAGGTAATTTAAAAAATGTTATCTTTGGATGTGTTAATGTAGAATTCAAACAACCAAAAACAGCACAATATAGTCTACAATTCTTCTTCGCCATATTATTAGTAAAATAAAAAAATCACTGCTCAAAAAACCGTTACACCGTCCGCTCGTCTCTACGGCACATTCAGGTCTGTTTGTAGACCGAATGCAAACCGAAATCGAGCCGCGTAGGTATAACTTGCGTTTCGTGCGCTTCTAAGGAGTTAGACTACTGTAGATATTTATATTGTGGTAGGGTAGTGCCGACCGGGGAAGTACCACCGCCACATGTATTTCCAGCGTGAAGCATTCCTTGCGTTTCGATGGAAGGGTGTGGTTGCCGGCACACTTTTATATGAGGCGACCATAAAGGTTCTCGGGAGTAGCAACGCATCTGTGATTGACTTCAGATAGAACCCATATTCTATATGAAGTTGCTTACAGGTGTCCATGGGCAGCAGTGCCCACCTACCTTCAAGTGGACTGCATGCTCGTTTGCTACTTCAATGAGATAAAAAAACATACATTACCTATATAGGTACCTAAATTTCTTTGTAATGAAAACACTAAAAAGTATGCAATTCGCCAGTTCGTTTAAACTATTTCGAAAATGTAAAATACAGCTCAAATATAAATACCTAGTCTTTAAAAATATATACTATAGAGGCTTCATAATTATTGCAATTCCAATAATCTCCAACATAAAAAATATATTTTATTCCATTTCTGTTCGTTTTTATACTGTAAATTCGACCAGTTTAGTTATTTTGTGAAATTGGTTCGTCTTATCTTTTGAAACGAAGACTTTATCGTAATTAACGTATTCTGTTACAAGTCGACAAGCCAGCAATTTCGAGCCAACTTCTTCATTTTGAGTCTTCCTTTAAAGACTTACTTTATTAAGGAACTTTGCTAAGACTTTTGAACACAGCGCTTTTAAACAAACTGAAGGCGCTTTGAAAATGTATCAATAGAAAAGTAGTAGTTCTTTGATTCGTATGTAGGTATACATGAAGTCCATTTGTATATCCAGTCTAGTCTAATTATTTATACATTATCTCGATTGCCAATGAAATAATTCTTATAAGTAGATGATATTTATAAAACTTAAGCAAAGCTGGTATTTAACATTAGACAGGAAAGTGCAACCGTGGTGCTGTCACAATGCAATAGCCGTATCAGTGTTTCCTTAATAGTGTTTCTATTACAATAAAGAATTTCGTTAATTTCTTTTAAAAAAATGAAAGATGTATCATTTCATACTGCTATTATGTCGTCATTAAGTTATCCCTTTTGGAAAATATTGTGTAAGCACATAATTAGAAAATATACTTATTCTAAAATTTTACAAACGGTATCGCGAGAGGAAAGATTTAATAAGTAGCTACCTATTTGTTGCATAGGTATATGTATTACATGTGAGAGCCCACTGAATGTTCAGATTAATTATTTATTGCCCTAGTAATATGCAGTCCTACTTACTTTACTTAGCATTTCAAAGTAATGGATAAGTGCAATATAAGACTTTACAGCAAAATAATCCTTCATCCTTACAAAACAGCTGTCTTATCTCTAGTTAGATAGTCAAACCTTGAGGCATATTGGCATGGTAATTCATGAAAAAGTACTATAAAGAAGTACCTACAGTGTAATAGTAGAAAAAACGGAATGCGTACAAGGCACACTTGGCAGTACAAACACTGCTCGAATAAATAAATGTTGAGTTAAATCAGTATGACCAATAATATGTTCATTGCTTCGGCAACATTGTTGTCAACCCATAATTGTCCCACTGCTGGGCAGTCGCCTCTCAGAATGAGAGAGTTTTAGGCCATAGTCCACCGCGCTGACTAAGTGCGAATTGATGGACAATTAATTCATTAATTCAGGAACATTAAGATTTACTAATCAAATATTATAACTTAAGCCGATATTGTATATTGTAATATATATTACTTAGATTTTATATAATTTTCCTAATACTATTTATTATCATATTATTATCAATTCTGGGTTTATTAAAGCTTAATCTAAATATATAAAAGGGATAACTAACTGAACTACTGACATATTATCAACGCACAAACCAAACTACTGTGAAATAAATGGGGTGCAGGTTTGTATGGAAGACCGTTAGTTTTGGTGCTCACTTAATGAAACTTAGTATTTAGGCTTTCGTGTATTGATAAAATGTAACATGGATGAATTGAAAAATATTTTTCATCATTTTTGGGAAAGTAACCACTAAGATGGTAAAATAGCAGTTGCAATTATATTTTCGGAAATCCGCCAAATCTGATGTAAGCTCAATAAACTTAGTATACCTCCTATAGATACTTCCTATAGGTATGGGAAGGGAGTTATACAGACGGACCGCCTACAGTAATATTTTTTTGTAAAATGAAGTTGAGTCGGAAGGAGATAATTAATCAAGATTCAATATTCCTATCATTACTGTACGTTAATATGTTACTTTATTTGTAATATTTTGTTCTAAAATATATTATTAATCCTAATAGTTTCTGCATAATTAAAAAAAAATAGATACAAGATAATCGTGTCAATAACCTCTAGTGGAGCTCTATTGCTACCTAAGGTCAAAAAGGTGAAACACTCTAAATAATTGTTTTTATACGTATAATTATGTTTTCTTATATTTCAAATAACTTTGAATACATTACTCCCTATTTTAACGGTTATTCACATAAATTATTAATAAGTTAGTTTACATTTGAATAAATATATAGGTACCTATATACCCAATGCCGATAGTCCTAAAATCGATAATTTCGTATTATTGAATAATTTCGTACAATATAACAAAAGGAGTCCCTTGATTTTACCAAAATTAATGAAACAAACACCATCTCCACACCAGTGCTCGATCGCTAAACAAAAAACGTATTAATTGAATATGCTAATTAGCTTATTACCCTGAGTACAAGGTCATATTTCATATTAATTCCTTTCGCGCTCGCGTAGACGTATTGTGTTCGTATTATCAGAATTGCAAAATTATTGCCACATGTGTAAAATTTCCGTTATTATGTAAAATATGCTGTTTTCTAAACATTTTGCAATTTATTAGTATTGGCTTTCGAACTTGTGACTCCATCGGCACGCGACATTTACATAGTGGTCGGGTAACTCCGTCACACGCGCTACAACCGTCACTGAATCAGACACGACAAGGCTGCTTATTCTTCCCGTCTCTAGCCAGTTTAAAACAATTATTTTTTGTGCATTTAATTTTAATACCAGTAAAGGTCAAAGAACTCTTTGAGGAACCGCCACTTATTATCCGTTTGGAGGATTTAGTTACACGCCCTTATTTAAAAGGACTCGATCTTACTCATCACATTAGCGAAGCATCTGTGATCCATTAGGATTCCATTTCTGTTTAGAATGACCGCTTAACATTTGTGGAACTCCTCATTTATTTCTCGAATTACTTCAAAAACGAATATCATGCAGAACGGGAAAATGAAATGAAATTCATGATATATTTTTTACGATGCTTGTAAAAGTTGTTCTGAAAGTACTGAGTGGTAGTGACTCTATCTATAACCGCATCTCGGTAAAGATAAATCTGACTTGCTATCTGATTAAATCAAAAAAATGTCAGACGCACCTCTGGAAGATGCTTAAAACTTGTCCCTCTAACGAATTCATAAATACAAAAATGTTAATAAATCTTGAATTCCGACATTGTTTGGCAATTATCTCTAAACAATAATATATTCTGAATTTTGAATGCTTGAGTCACACGCAAATCTTAATTAATGATACTATCAGACGAAAAGAAGTATTTGTTGTCTTAATCATTGTAGTTTACTCTTAAATCAGTAGCTAAGCCAATCATATTAACATCCGTTATTTAATTAGCTATCCGGTACTACATCAGTTCCGATATTGGAAGTTATATAATTAGTATTTAAAGGTTACTACACAATGTCTGTCAAATTTTGGGATATGAATATTATCTAAATGAGAAAAATATGCTCTATCACATTTCAATTTTCTTCGATTCATCTTCTACAGCGTCAAATCTTGACGTTTTATGAACGATCAACTCGAATGGAAATTAAATTTTGTATCAATTATGATAAATTTATTTTACATTACATTCCAATTTCCATTCCGTTCTCTATATCAAAGCTGAAAAAAATAATTTGTGACATCAGAATGCACCTCAATACCGATTTTAATTTAACTTCTAAATAATTCATCTTATAAACTTTACCTATTTAATATTTACCTACATATTTCAGATATCCAATTAGCATCTTATCATATTTATTAAACTGTTAATTACAAATTTTGCATTTAATTGGCTGTATGTAATTATTTTCGCACCGTAAAAGTAAGATTGATTACTTCGTATGCAAATAAAATAATCATAAATACATAAATGGTAATATCTGTTATATGAGTGTTAATAAACACATGTAACTCTTAGCATTTTTATCAAAAATAACATACCACATGGTCAATGCCGGATTAGCTATATAGCAAGAGTAGCAAATGCTTATGGCCCCGCGACTAGAGGGACCCCGCGGCACAACAACTACCTGCTATTTATATTTTACCTTCTTTGCTATCCTAAAAAAAAATAAACTGCAAGAAGATATAGAAAATGTCCTCTCTAAATTTTCCCAGATTAAATCCAGAAAAGTTTACTAGTAACAGTTTTGTTTTATTTAATACCCTTCCTTACTTATGGCAAATCATGGGCCTCCTGTCAGAATTTGCTACAGGCCCCGCGCTGGCTTAACCGGCATTGCACATGGTTGATGAGAGATAAATAAACAAATAAAGCCAAACCTGAATCGATAATATCAAATTGAATGAGATCCTCAATCGCCTTTATAAAATGCAAATGTCCGAATACTTAAACGGACGATGTGGGCGTCTTTTGCATGACATCAGTTTGCACGGTTGAACATCCCAAGAGGTTAACATCCTTCCATGTCTATGCACAGCGCCAATGAGCTTTATTTGAAAATCGAATGGCAATAAAAAAGACGCTCTGTCTACATTTTATGGTTCTAGTCACGTTTTATTTGAAAGATTTTAATAAAATATAAGCTTTGACAAATGTGTCCACACTAAGATACATTAGTCGACGGCTTAAACTTATGATAAGTAGAGTGGAACGATGCATGCAGCGTATGAGTTAAATTACGAAAGACAGGCACTTTGCTGTTATATTTTCGCATCAGACTACTTTGTTGGTGTATTTTTTTACTTTGTGTAGTCTTAAAAAGAACAAGAACACTCTCTGACCGACTTCAAAAAAGGAAGTGGTACTCAATTCGCTAAAAGTTTTTCTTTATGTTTTATCATTAAATCAAATATAGCAAAGAAATTTAACAATGTTAATAACGTGTACTCATTTAATGACATATATGTATGTATTAAGTCTTATAATAATATAACTAGTTTATGTTTGCTTACTAAGTTAAAAATAAAATTGATAAAACATAAGTTATATAAATATATTCATTGCTAAATATATTTTGTAACGTTGTTTCTACATATAACATCATAGGATAACTTTGTTTTGATTCAATACGCTTGCAGGTAACGTTCACCATAGCTTGAGCTATTTTGTATCTAAAGGTAGACAATTTTTATACATTTTTATACATAAAAAGATAACTGTGAACTTTTTAACTATACTTACTTAACTTAAAATTGATAAGAGGGCTAAACTAAATTTGAACAAAAGTAATTAAAGCGGAGCGTAGCATCAAGGCGGGCGTGAAAAGAAAAGAGGAAACGAGTAGCGGAGCGGGGGCGGGCGGCGTGTGACAGCCGCGGGACGGGGGGAGCCGGGACGCCCGGGATCGCCCGCCCTAATCTCGTTACACGCACGCGGCGCGCCCTCCGCTCGCGCCGACCTTAGCCCGCTTCCTGACACACGAACCCACTTACCTTACCTTATTATTTACTTACGACTAACTTACACCTAAAATAAACCAAAATACTCACTCTTAGTTTCGAAGTACTATCGTCCAAGCGTAAAAACTCGGTAAGTCCATTCACATTTACAGTACCTCACACATTAACGTTTCAATCACTGACATTTAATGTCGAAACATTTTCAACGCGGCTTACGGTTAGGATGTGAGGAAAAAACATAAACAGTGTTGTAGTCGGAGGGGCGTTGGAGGCTGTACACGGGTGCAGCGCGAGCGAGCGTCGCGACGTCGGCGGCGCAGAGCGGCGTGTGCGCGCGCGCAGCGGTGGGGCCGACCGGTCGCAACCGGGCCGCGCTCTCACCGGCCGCCCTGCCACAATCGCTAATCGCACTTGACACAGTGTCGTGTTCGATAAAGAAAGTTTCACATTTCTATGTCACCTATACCTTACGAGTAGAAAATTCGAATCCGAAAATTACTTTCGTTTTCCCGGAGACATCACGCTGATATGACTAACGGACGGCCTACACGAAGCCAGCTAAACAGTCCTAATTGAATTAGGTAATTCCGTGACTCTCACTATTGAATTGGCTTCGTTGTTCTTGATACAAATTCTTCGCGTAGCTTAATTCAGGCAGAAGAACCTACCCACTAAAGGCCTTCCCAGTTCGTTACATTCAGTAAATTCAGTATTTACTAAGTCAGCTTTCAAACACATAGTAATAGTAAGATACCATTGTCTAACTAATACTACTCAATATAAAGAATATTTTAATTATTTTTTATACAACTTTATCAATAAACATAATATTGTCCTATAATGTACATTGTCGCTTAAGCAATTTCAGAGCTCTAAACGTCATTAAAATAAATCTAATAAAACTCAGGTAACTCGCATACATAAAACGCAATTACTTGTCTAGCACTTTTTACGAATGTTATTATATTTTATATTATACCGATGAGATGCAAGTAATGCAAAACTGTGTTACAACAGTTAAGCGTCGGTCATTATAATTTAACGCCACTTCTTCCTCACGTTGTCACCGTGATAACGCAAAATATCTTTGTTAAAGCGAGATCAGTTTAATACTATGGCTGGAGATATAACTGTTTACTATAATCACATCATCTAAATTCAAATATGCGGGCACGCTAGCAGATGCTAACATTAAAATTTGCATGTTTGAGGCTCATTCATAAATATAGAAGGATAATTCAAAACACTGATCTCATACGTTTCTTAGTTCTTAGTGAAAAATGTCAAGAGTAATATATTAACCATAACGTAAATAAGTTACTTTACTTAATTAGGTATTTTTTAAAGGATATTGTAAGTTAAAGAGACTACCTATTGTGACGACTAGCTTTTGCCAGCGACTGCGAACGCGTAAATTAAATCAATAATAACAGAATTTTGCGTTTGCCCAGCTTCGAATTATTAATTAATAGTCATCAAATATTCTTGTTTTCTGTTAAGGTGACATAAAGAATCTAGCGCCACATAATTTACATGCTACCTGATTTACCTATGCTGTATGGCGTACTGTGACGATCTTTCAAGTCCTAGATATTTCAAGTCCTAGAAAAATTTAGGGATTGCCTCCATTAATATAGTAGTGAAAAGAATCTATACTTTAAATAGTATAAATATAAAAAAAAACATTTTTACATTTAGATTTACTATTTATGTATATAATACATACTACTGATATTCGAAGCACTGATACTGATATTGAACTGTAGTAGCCAAAGGTTGCCAAATTTATACAAATTTATGTCGACATAATAAACAAAATATATCCATCATAACATAATATATCCGCATTCGCATTCGCGAATGTTCAATTAATAACATTCCATATATCACTAATACATACATACGCAAATACAACTATATGCAGTGGAAATTATTAGATTTTATTCAAGACACGTAAATATATTGGTACAACTGACCTACACGCAAACAAAACCGTAGCATAATTGATTATTAATAACTAGAATATTCGATTAATCGATGCTAATTTATGTAATCCTGCCCCGTTTCTCGTAAATTCGTGTATGTAGAGGCATTATAATTCATGCGCAATGCAGCCTTCGTGAATTCATCTGGCGGAGCAGTTGCATGATATTGGAATTCGTTCCCAATTTATGTTATTTTTGGTTGATCCAATTTCATGGAACTAAAAATAGTTACTAAAAAGTAAGTATAATAAAGTAGCTAAAATATATATTTAAGGTATCATCATGGTCATCGCAAATAAATGAGCAAAGTGTTATTTTAGAATAAATTGTCTGGTTTTAGTACATAGTTTTAGTTTTTTAAATATAACTATTGTGATGGTAAGCCTTTTTTACCACGGGAATTTCGCCTATTAGGCCTAGATTAGTTTTATGTAAGATAATTGTTGCAAACTATTTGGTAAATGAGATTGTATAAAACTTTGAGTTAAGATTAATATTTTTAATCATGACAGTTGACATCAGGATTGAGTTCTTTCAAATAATAAAAAGTAATTCCTGCTTGATCACGTTCCCTAAAACATGCATTACCTTACTCGATAAATCGATTTGTTGTTTAATTCTTAAAGATGTTGTCAGGACAATCATTTTACTTGTATAACATGATTAAGAACTATGTAAATTATTTTCTGAACCATGAAAATATCGCAGAACTACAAAAAATACGTATATCATCTTGGATAATATTAATGTACGATGTACACAGACCCTTTTAAGAAACAGCTATCACAGTCGCTGGCTCGTGCTCGACTTTGAATTGTCAGACCTGGGTGTACCGTAATCTTTTAGTCTCCACTTCTACCTAGATTTTTAGCAGAGGTAGGACAATAACGATTCATTTTATGAAATAGAAAAATAATTTTTAAAATCCGCCTTTATAACCACATAACCCTGCGTCGTCCACCCCCACGTCGTCGGGTACCTTGAAGGTGTCCCCCTCGAGAACAAAAAAAAAGGAACTCACGTAGGGCTTTTCAATTTACACGCGAAAAAAAAAACAATAAACCCTCGGAGTACATATTTAAAACTATAATATATACATAACAAATAGAATTTTTAAATTCTTTCCTACATAAAACCAAAAATAATAAAAAAAATATTTTTAATATTTTTCATTTTGAAATGTATGTACAGTTATGAAACATATTATTAGGTATAAAATTCGTCATACAATATTTAACCTACGTTTTTATTTACCTAATAATGAAGTCACAAATACCATCTAATAGGTATATGACAAACAAATCAAACATTTTGTATTTGTTGTAGATTAGATGGTGTCATCAATTACTAATCGTCGAACATTACCTGTAATATGTATACTTATATACAAACGTAATATTGAAGATATACTTGTCTACATGCATCATACATTGTAGTATATACTGTAAGGGCTTCCACTAACGTCTGTACCCAACTTTAAATCTAAGAGGAGTTCTACCTTAACTCAATTATACTTGTAGATTTGAGTTTTAAGTTATACTACTGCTGGTTTTTCAGCCTGCTTTGATTTAGCCTGCGGCTCACCTTAATCAAAATATCACGAATACTGATACTATTAAACAAGAACGGTAAAAAAGACATAGATATTGAACCATGTTTTTGCCATCGCAATCGAACAACTAATAAACGGTAAAAACATAAATATAACGCAAAATGTTCTAGAAGGAAGAATATCGTCACTAGCTATAAAAATAACATAGTCATTCTAGTGTCCTATTGATTCACAAGTACACGCCAATGATTATGTGAAGATTAATTTACTGCAGAATACAACTTATTTACAATCTGTAGCTGATGATTATAGGTATGAAACGTAGAGTGATGATTCATACGAATTTTACAAGTATTTTCGCGCATTTGAATGAAACTCGCCTTCCCACGCCGGAATTTTATACTCGAATATAAGGCATCTCATTTTTTATAATCATATAATTACCAGTCAGTCGTATTTAGAAGAGATCGATAGTTGTATGATCAATGGTGATTGGTGTTCAACACGACAAGGGTCCCAATCCAATCCAATAGTGGTTACTAAGGACTCATTTATCGTTATTAAAAATATTAAGGAAATTGGAAACATCACATTAGTGTTACAAATTTTAGCAGCTTTGTGGAATATGCTCAAGACCTCCCTTAGACCAAAAAACTGACTTAAAAGAAAAGAAACGATTACTTCTATAATATCCTAGATTATTGACGATATTGCGATATAGATTATTAAGCGTGGTAACGCTACTCAGTATTCCATATGTGAATGAAAAAAAAAGGTTAATATGCTAAATTTCACCGAAATCCGACCGGTAGTTTATGCGTGAAATAATAACAAAAACACGTAATGTCTCATAAATTTTCCCAGTTATAATATTAAACTAGCATTTACTACGCTTCGTTCCCGTTGAAGCCTAGATTTTCAAATTTGGTGACAATCATCTCTACAAATGATTAGTTTTTTAAATAAAATGTGTTCTGTTTTCCCTAATGTGCACGAAGTTTCATGATAAAATCGGTTGAGTAGTCTTACCGTGAAAGCGTAAAAATAAACATTCACACGTATAATATTAAGTAGAGATTAATATGCCTATCTTAATTATATTTGTTGTCTGTTACTAAGTTTGAATATATTTTAACCAGGGCATGTGGCAAAAATAGCTATTTCCACCAATATATCGTTTCCTTAAAGATGAAGTTATTTTATCCATATTGGTATGCGTGCTAACAAGGAATGGATAGATCTATTGCATTAGTTTAAGCGTAAAAAGATTGCGAATACTTTACCACGCTCCTATAGAAGGATCGTCCATTTTGGCGAAAACTACATTTTTCTCATTTGAGGTTAATGAAAATCGTCAGCTCGCCCATATCGGGCGTGAGAGACGTTCACCTAATTACACCCAGCGAGACTAAAACTCGTTTAGCTATACTCTCCACAAGGAATCTTTCTACACTTCAACGTGTTAAAACATAAGGTGATATTTATCGTGCCCTAAACCTATAACTAGTCAGTAGCGCCATTTACTTATGTAGTTATAAGCAAGAGCCATAAAAGGGAATTTTTCTTTGAAACAAAAATCTTGCATTTAATGACCAACGGCTTCTAATAAATCGCTACTAAACCGTCATAAGTAGAGATGCGCCGAATATTCGGTTGTTATTCGGTATTCGGCGTATTCGGCATCTTTTTCACTATTCGTATTCGGCCAAATTTTTCGGTTTTTATGCCGAATATATTCAGTTCGAATTTTTCTATTTTCTTGGCTACACGTTACGGTATAGAACAAAGAGACAAAACTTTTTTAGTAAGATTTATGTTATAAGTCAAAGAAATTCTATGAAATGTATGTTAAATAAGACCAATAATAAAACAATCAAACTTCAAACAAAACAACATTCTTGAAACCTCAATCAATTTCGCATTTTTTCTAAACATATTACATTCTTATATGAACTTTGAGTGAAAGTTTGATACAAACATTTTCCGCGCTAATAGTAATATCAAAACTTACACATACCTATAGCAAATAGTACGTGAGAGAAACTCACAATGTATAGCTATACCTTACTAATAACTAGATACTTTACTACATTCTCACCAACATCAGACCTGTCTACTTCCAGTAGCCACGGTGAAAACGGCTTTGACTTACGTCATGTGAAGTTATTTCTGCGCCATTAACTTGTGGTCCGATGATTTGAATGTTAACCTGATTTAATCGTCAGGATTTACAACCGATATTAAGTTACTGAAACAGTTTCTTTATACTAGTTACGCTATAAATGTATCAGACCATAAAGAAGTAGCGGACGGAATGTTTTAACCTAAAGACGATCTAACTTTATGCCTCTGAAAAGTCTATATATGTACATCACTACATAGTATAAAACAAAGTAGTTTCCCGCTTTCTGTCCCTATGTATGCTTAGATCTTTAAAACTACGCTATGAATTGTAATGCAGTTTTTTTCAATAGATAGGGTGATTCAAAACGACGGTTTTTATGTATAAAACATGCATAATATAGTGAAAGAACACTGATAATTTTAGATTTTTGTCTTTTAGGCGGAAAGAAGAATACACTAAAATGCATGTTTTTATCATTTCTGAAGCAGAAATGTTGTCTGGAAACATAGAATTTGTTCGCCTTAAAATTTACAAATATGACAAAACAGCTAAATGTAAAAAATAAACACTTATTTAAAAAGTGCAGAAGAAAAGAAGTACATGACTAAGCAATAAAATAGTTTGTGCACACTGGATTTGCTTTCATATACCCTTTCCTCTCACAGGGCTGCTAGAAGAAATTTAATTTTAGAATAAGTAGCCATTTGTACTATCGTCCCTGTAGTTCCGGGATCAGAATAGGGCTACGGTATCCCCTGCCTGTCGTAAGAAGCGACTAAAAGGGGCTTCCGGGGTTGCGGGCGGCAAGAGTGGGAGCTTGAACCGACCAGCCAGGCGATCCCGGGAAGGATGGCGGTATGTGTGGTCGCATATCTTCGCGACAAGTCGCATAAAGACTAGACGGAGCGGTGGGCCCAGCCGCCCATCTGAGAGGAGCCCGATGGGGCAACGCGCTCAGAGGATTCCGGCTGCAGTCCTTTGGAGGTCCCGGAGTCCTCTTCATGGCGCCGAGGACGGTCAAGACTACATGATTTCATTCATTGATCACAGCTTAAAGTATCAATAAATAAATAAAATTAATTTATTTACCAATCTTTTCTCTATTTTGTGATAAGTACTATTGAAAAATCTCCCATCGGGCAACAACAAACCATCTGATCAGATAAGCTCCGCGATATTCCGATATTGTATGGCTGGTCACGAACGTCAAATATTGTTTATTAAATTACCAGAACGGAGGTTAAAGGTCATCAGGCTTTTTAAATTATGAATGTTTTATAATGGCATAAGTATACTAACAAATACCTCGACTGCGCCATCTATCCATTCGAAAACGGTCCTATCTTTGAAGATTATCTTATATTTTTACCCAACCCGTAAAAGAGGAGGAAAAGAGATAGGATTTTTTTAAGCTGAGAAGTAAACCATTACAAATATATATTATAATACTTGTATATTATTGATTTGACGCAAAATGCAAAGCGTCCAATTAATTAAATTATTACAAAAACAAAAAGCGATTAATTCGTTTTAAGCCAGCGGCCTTTTTAGAGTTCCGTAGGTACTAAAAGAGTAAAAACGAGACCCTACTAAGACTTCGTTGTCTGTCTGACCGTCTATTTGCCTGTCTTTCACCTGTATCTGTATTGTATAAATTAAACAATATTACTTGTTTTATTGAAGTCTATTACAAAATCTTTTGCGCGCCACCTATCGTAAAATATAAAATGAAATGAAATATCTTTATCTTTATCTTTTTGTATAGAACTACGAGGGTACTTACGAATTCTCTTTTTTTCTTTCGCCACCACTGGATCGGAACACGACCTCTATTATAGATGTACTTACCCAGCAACACTTAAACGTTTTATAGCAGTTTGATAAATTGAGTTGTTTGCTTGGTTGTCCTTTAAGAATTACTTCTTAAAGGACAAACAAGCAAACATTAATTTTTATATATATGAATTATATATGTTGTTGTTAATGTATAGTTTTGTTGCTGTACAGGTCATACTGTGTCTAATGTACGTTACAGGCCATATGAAGATTTTAAGATTTTCCGTTATATTTTAAATGGAACTATAGGCTCTTTAAAAAAATCTCGATTGTATGAAATCTTCGACAATCTTTTCTGTATTAGTCTATTAAATCCCTACGAATATTATAAATTAAAATTTAAGTTTGTTTGTTACGCATCCCCACAACACTACTCAACGGATTGCCATGAAACTTTGTAAACATATTCTTAGAGGTATTAGAAAAACCATAGGATACTTTTACTAAAATAATATTTAAAAAAAAAACATGAAAATCTGGGATTTATGGGGATTTTGACGACCCGCGTGGCGATGCGGTTACCATACCGATCTGACACGCAGTGGTTTCCAGGTTCGATTTCCAGCCAGATAGGTATCTGAATGATGAGTTTAGATTCTTGTTCTGGGTGTTTGTGTATTCGTCTTTGTATGTGTCCAAGACACCCACGACACAGGAGAAAATCCTACTGTAGGGCTATGAGTGTAGAAAGCGATTTAAGTTTTTTTTTTAGAAACGCGTGCAAAGCCGCGAGTAAAAGCTAGTAAACTATAAATTGTAAAAGGAAACATTTATTTGTACAACGTTGATAAACATTTAGTGTAGTATTTTTAAATATTTCAGGAAAGTGAAAAGTTTGCTTTATATTTAAAGCTCTACTGATTTTATTCAGTAGTTAATGATACGATCTGGAACTTTATCAGCCGCCCACCCGATTTTTCGCCTACAGTCATCAATATCTAATCAGTGTGGCAATGTTTGGTTCTATGCAAAAATCATAACACTGCTTACAGTGTAAACATTAACCTCTTTTTATCGCCAGTAAACCCAATATTTAAAAATAGCTAGGTTTCTTTACGATAATTTATTCAGTTTATAATATTTATTGATTAAAGTTAAACGTAATCAGTGAATACATTCGTAGATTCAGAAATTAATATCGACTCCATTTTTGTATGTTACCTGTACTTGTATATCAAATAGGTATGCAATTTTCCTAGTAAAACGTGGTCACTGCCGACCATGGATATGCATAAATATCTACGTTTGATATGATTGGAGTTGCTACTCTCTCCCTGTCTGAAGTCTCTCCTTATGTCATAATATTCTACACGCCGAAACGCAGCAGCACCAATCATTGTCGTTTTATGACAGAAATAGGTCTCGGGATAGCATCTCGAGTCCAACTAGAGGAGCTAAGGATGAAACAACGAATGTTTAAAAAAAAACGGTAAAATAGTTTTGTAATTGGATAAATGTAATTCGAAATAAAGACAGGCAAAAAATACCATGCATTACATTAATTAACTTTATAGGAAGATTAGTTTATCGATCTTTTGACGCTTACTCAATTAATCGTATGGGAACACGTAAAAACTGTAACAAATATTGGCTACGGAGTGAATCGATTTATTACGTGGATCCAAATGAAGAGGCTTTAAATGAATGTTAATTTGTGTAAAAAACTGTAACAGTTTCCATACTCGGTTTCGCTATGAAGTAATCAGTGGGAATGCACTAATGGTCGGTTACAGAGAACGGCGTGTAATATGCAATTTGCAAGCGGCCATTGAGTGGTCACGCGAGGCCCGCGTATACCGCCCTCGCTACGCTAACTCACAAATTTTAGGTTATATTTCTCTAACTTTTTTATAGCTGTGAACAAGCATGTGGATATCTTTTTTTTATAACACTGAAGTAGGAAACGAGCTTGAAATACATCATTGGTAAGTTATCTCAGAAACCCATAAAAATCTGTCGTCAAAGCCATATAGAATAGGAGTTCCGCCTGTCGTCAATCACAAGTCCCTACGTTATCAATCCTGAGATAGGAAATCGTTACTTTGTATATATGTTTACGTAAGAGCGACAACTGAAAAGTAACAACATGAATAAAGGTCAGGTACTCACCCACAGTACGATCATCGTAAGGCCTAAACTATAGCAGCTAGAAACATGAAACTTCGATGGTGGGTTTCTCGTGGTTCCCCTGTAGTCGGGGAGTGGAATATGGCTAAGGTGTGCCCTGCCTGTCATAAGAAAGTACTAAGAGGGGCTTCTGAGATTGCGGGCGGCTAGAGTCCCACTCTACTGAACCGCCCAGCCAGCAACTCCGAGAAGGACATATTCGGTATGTGTGTGTATGGGCGCCGCGCTATTGGCCACTGATGCGTTCCATGAGAGATGGCGGGGTCCCATGCAAGAGCTGAAGAACGCCACCTAGGAGCTTTTAGTGAATAAAAATCCCTCATAACCCGAAGACTCTTCCAAGGCCTCGGTGTACGTTTTAAAGGTTGCCAGCCTGTCAACAAAAGAAAAGGTTTCTCAGGAATATCGCGACCAAAAGGGAACTTCTCAGGCAGCAATCGGCTAGAGTGGGAGCTCCAACATTTAATTCAAGCGACCCCGAGTAAATGTGTTCATATAGCATCGTAAAGACCAGATCAGACCTGGGTAAGGCCTAATAGGGCAATGCGCTCAGATGACGTTTCTATTCTGTTAGAAATGCACTTTGCATCGCTGAGGACGGCCACCGGGAAGGTTTTAGTGCGGTAAAAACACACACACAACCCAGCGTTACTCCCACGGCGTCAGGTACATTTTATAGACTTCTACCTAGAGAACAAAGACAGTTTCACTGTTTTCGAAAGAATCGATGTTTAAGAAGATGAAAAAATAGTAAGAAATGAAATTGGTTTGAAAATGCATTAAACATAAGTCGTAGAAGTACACATACGATGTTGCATGCATAAGGCAGTTCTCTATAAGGAATTACGCATATATACTACTTTTCGTAGAACATTAAAGTATATGAGTGTATTTAGATCAGCATAAGACCAGCTAGATAGCCTAACTAAATAAAAAACAACATCGATTGCGTTTTGATAATAATAGTCGTACAACTGGTGACTACTAAACAATTGATCCACGAACATGAATTTAAATTGCAATTACTCATGGATAAAAAATATAAAGACTAAATGTTACTTCAATATATGTTTGAATTATAAATAATAACTATTTCTAAACTTCAAAATAAATTCACTAGTTTTTATTGATGCTTATTCAAATAGACAGAAGGTAAACACTCCAAAAACAATGTTTTTTTTAAATATTTGCAATGCACAGACCCTCGGACTTTTATTTTTAATATACGTAAGTGTAAAGGATAAATTATACTAGATAGAAACTTAAGTAGATTACGAATAGCCACGTCAATTCAACAAATTGACATGCAGGAAACTAGTAAAACGATCCATACAAATGTATTGCAGTTTAATTCCTTGTATCTAAGTAAGAAGATTACCGACTTTGCTGACATTAACTATACCTGTTACTAGTTCAGTCCAGCAGAAAATAATCTATCGTTTTAATTTTACAAACATAAAAATCGAAGTACAAATTACGAGTATTTTAGAGAGAGAAAAAGTATATTAACCGGTTTCCTTTCTTAGGCCGCAGCAGGGCAATTATTTACAGGAACGTAACAGTTCTGTTATTTTATGGTGAACCTTTTGCCGACCGTACTATTTTTAACGTAGGTACTTACGCCTACGTCTACATAGACCCTGCACCTAAATATAAACATGTCTTGTAACAATACAATCTCTTTGCCCCTCTATATAGTAAATACAATAAAACTAAATGAAAATAAATACTTGGATTTTAAAACGACTTAAACGATTCCATTCTATTTTTAGTTACATGTTGCTTTTTGCTCTGAGCTACACTTTTTTAGGTAAATCGCAGGGATGGTTTTGTTAATTTGTACGTTTTATTTTTCTAGAACATTATAGATCTAGTGTCGTATCTAAAATGTCTATGTATATCATCTTCATGTCAAAATCGTACTGCTAAATGTTTAAAATTTAAAAATGTGTTAAGAAATTTTTGTCACAATTTAATCCTCAGCGATATAAATGTAACTATGTAGAATTTACAGATTTGATCTCCCGTCTATTTTAATCTGTGAACACGTACTACTTATTCGTCAATTATTCGGTGCAACGCTTACGGCGTAGACGTGTGCGCAGGTATCAGTCTAGGAATAAGGTAAATATTATTTACGTATTTATTTATGTTATAATTGTTATTTATTTGTTTATCACGACTGTTTATGGATTATAAATGTAATATGCATCATTTACATTATATTTTATTGAGGTTATAGTATATACCAAGAATTTCCACTTTAATTCTTCTAGAGGATTTATAGTAAATCATGAGTCAAGCCATCAAGAATTTCCTGCAAAATTCTGCGTTACTTACAGAGGAATTTGACGTTGAATAAAACGGCATTGAATATTTTTGTCTAACAGAGGATATAGATGCGAAAAATTTCGACGTGTTTTTTTAAATAATTGAGTCTAAATCTCATATACGAACTTAGACCCAATTATTTAAAAAAATACATCGAAAAAAAAATCTCATATACGAACATTTAAAGGAACGTCTACAAAGTCTAAAATTAAAGAGGAATATAAAATTAAAAGTATTTGGTCTATTTTTAAAATACCTATGTCGGCCGATTCCTCTGCACCTATCCATCACACACATATTCTTTGTGGTTTCTGTACAAGGAATAAGGACCAGAAAAGCAAGACCAGTTGCAACTAATGCAAACCTCAAATTTTTTTAGAACATACATTTTTTAGAAATTAAATAAAAGTTTGGCAACGCAAAGGTGCTGTATTTAATATTAAATTATAAATTATAAGACTGATTTTTGATCTGAACACAATAATCAACAGAAAAAAATTGCAAGACTACTTTTATTTTATCGTAATTTTTGTCATTTTTGTGTTGGGGTGCCCCAGCACCAGAGTGTAAGAACACTGAGTGCGCCAGAAAGTGTACGGTCCTAGAGGTAAGTAGTATGAATTCGTATCATTAAAAGGATATGGAACAAGCGAGAACTACCTACAAACTGTACTCATACGAGTATGAGGAAGAGAACTGAAAGCATCCTTGTGCACTTTTGTTACCTGACTGCCTAAGGAGGGTAATTATCAAACTAAAGCGATACAAAAGGGGATTTGTGATTTTGATGAGGATACATGTAAATGTTTACCTCTTCGCATGACATCTAAACGACTTATCATAATCATGTCGTATATCTTTTAACCCTCTTGATCATCTGGTAATGGGCTTTGTAACATCAGCTGAATTGAATATGGCGCCGTATAGAATATTTTATGGTTTGCACGACCACCACACCTTAATCCACCTTAAACAACGGTGATATCCTACTTGTTTAGCAAGGGACACATACCTAAGCACTCCAATTTAATTAATCCTCTTAAGTAGCAACGTATCTGTGACACTCATCTCATATGGGACACATTACCAATATCTTAAGAGGCAGAAGCCTCTTTTCATCAGGTAAACCGCAAGCTACTTCTATATAATAAAAAATACATCAGACAACAAACAGTATGCAGAAAGGTGAAAAGCTAGAACGCAGTTTCATAACTGGATGTAATTAAATTTTAAGTCTTACTCGTCCCATTGTCACAAACAATAGGATAACAATGTGAAAGCGGAAACGCAAGTTCTCATAATGTTATGACTGCGTTATTAAATATTTCTTAGATATACATTTTTTTCTCGGCATTTTAGTCAATCCATTAGACAAATTAATGTGATCATGCATGCGCATTACGAAATCATTGTTCAATTCAACAATGACACACTTTATTTTAGTAGTTTACTGGTAACACAATTATGTAAATTACTTCAAGAAGTTGAGTCTTATGGCACTAGAAAAAATTAGTATAAACAACAACTTCATGTCGTCGTCAACCCATTATTGTCCCACTGCTGTGCACGGGTCTTCTCTCAGAATGAGAGAGTTTACTGGCCAAGTGCAAATTGGTGGACTTCACACACCTCCAAAAACTTATTTTAACGAACTCTCGGGTGTGTAGGTTTCCTCGCGATGTTTCGTTCACCGTTAAGCAGTGATAATTAATTTATAAAACGCACATAATTTTAGTAAAATCAGTGGTCGAGAGGGCAAGTTTCAACCATTATCATCACCACTCTTCAAATTTCATGTACCTACTCCAGCATTATTTTATTTATACTTTAATACTGTTATTTTGGTTGCAAGACCTACTTCACCTAGCAACATTATTATTTGAGCAATTTGAAACAACTTATTTTTCTTGCTCGTCTGCTTTCCAAATTGAATTCCATCATAATATTTCTTAAGATGCGATTATAATCACTGTGCCGTCAGCCTCCCTGTGCAGATGTACCAAGTATGGCGAGACGCCAAATAATTTTTTTTGCTCACCCACTTTGACCCATTCAGCTATCAAAGTATATAGACAACTTAAAAGCGGCTTTCGTTTGCGAAATCATGCCATTATTTTAATAACCTTTGATGCCTCTTGAAATGCTCATTTTGTTGAGATAATCTTTTGTCTGAACTCGTTCCGTTATATTTGTTAATCACTGCCTTAGACAGTAATTTATGGTTATAAAATCGCATAGCTTATTTGCATAGCAATATTTTTGAAATTATTCCATCCGGCGAATCCTAATTTCTATCGTAACTGTTGTAACCAGTGTAATAAATGTTTTTTATAGTATACATAGTAGTACAAACGAGCATGCAACATTTTTATAGTTAATGGTCACTGCTGCCTACGAACGTCTATTATTATTAGACACAAATGATTTGTTACTCCTTAGGACTAAGTAGCACTCCGTTTAAGTGTATCTTAGCCCCTACCACACATCCCTTAAAACAGAACACAGCAGCGCTTAACAACGTTTTTTTAAGGTTATATCTGTGATGGCTCTAACTTATAATAGTAGGCTAACAGTTATAAAACTGTATTAAACTTACACAGAATATAAAAAAATATATGTTAGGTATTTGTTTTTAAAAGATTATAAGTCGTGTAGTAGGTATGTACCTTTGTCCAGCAACAGTACAATGTTTACGCAAATTAGCCCAGCGCTTACAAGCCACGCAAGCAGCGGTTGCAAGTGCATTAGCAACATTAGGGCACAGCTCCACATCGCCCACTCGTGACACTTAACATTTAACCTTTACTTTTGACATTTCACTTATAGGGTGTTCTTTATTTCGCTTAGTTTCTAGCAAATGAACCCCTTTTGTTCTTAGCGCCATTCAACAGCACGCTCCTTCGCCGCTTTCGCCGAGTTTCGCAAACTTCCTATTATAGGACACATTTGCCATTTATCGAATATATCCAGAACACCTAATAAAGCACGGAACCAGATCGTGAAGAGAACAGCATTGTTCTACTCCGTTACCATGGGAGGGATGATTAATTACTAACTTTACGATATTAATGGATACAGATGATGAAGTTAAGTACTGGCTATGTAGGTACAAGAAACCTAAGGGCGACTACTGAAGCTATAATTCACATATGTTATAAACTCTGAACAAGCAAATTAGGTTCAAGAAACTTTGCGTACAACGTAACGGAATTTGATCTGGGAAATAACTTTGGATCGAACTCGTTACTTATCGCAGTAAATTTATATTAGCCGTTAGTTTAATCCAAGTTGACTTGAATTGACTGTGGTGGAGATTACTTAATATATTATGTTTCAAGTTCTGTACTTTCTATTTGACAAAATACCTTGTCTCTATAACCTTTACTTTAACACAATGCATTATTTGAAATTTGAATATGTCAACGTCTTATGCAACAATTCCTTTGTTATTCACTTACTATCTCACTCCCTGTCACTCTCTTATAAGCGTTTCTTATCGTTTTCGTTTTCCTTTGGAAGATAAATGCAATTAACATACTTAAGCCTAACCTCATTCATTGTTATCACGAACATTAGCGCTAAATGTAGCATAAAGGCTGAATGGCTAATTACCCTAAATCTGCTTATTCGGGCTAGCGGGCTGCAACTTTGCAATCACAAAATGCCAAGCAAATACTTAATACTAGGTAGAGTTAATTATATTGCAGCAATATTCTTTCCCATACATCGCTGATATTATCTTTTACTAGCACTGCATTTCAGTTGCGGTGATATCTACTACTGTCATACCTATAAATAGACTTACACACTTAGGACTAAAGTGACTTCTGTATAAAAGGTGCACTGAAAAATATTTAGAACTCTTGTCTGTAACGTTAGAAAACACCGCCCTCCATCTAGGGTAACAACACTTAGGCAATTCGCAATAGTTTTATCCATCCATCAGAGAATACATGTTTCCGTTTTGCACTTCCAAATAGCATTTCTATTGGAGGTATACCGACCAAATACAATGTCATAATGAGGCATGTTAAAGATGTTAATGCATCTAGTACCTAAAATTTAAAATGGTATGAACTTTTTTGATCAATCTCCATATTAATTTTCGCAGGTCAACAAAGGGTAAAGTGGAAACATGGTGATGCGATGATCAAAACGTGTCTCTCGTGTTGTCAGCTGATATTTTGAAAGTCAATGTGCGAGTTTGTGGAGTCGACGATTTGTGGTGGCCGGATAGGTTGCAGCACGGGGAGACGTGGGCGAGAGTGGGCGGCGGGGTGCATGGACGGGGGGAGTGGTCCTCATTGATCGCGAGCCGGGCAGCATCCCCGCGCTTGAGTCGCGTCGCAACCCCGCAGCCTCCGCTCGACTCTGCCACAAAATTCAACAATTGATATTGGAATTGCTGGTATTCGAAAATTTGATCCCGATTCTTGACCCGATTAAACTCTTACCTAACTTAGAACACTAAATGAATATGAAATTTATTCCTATCAAGAAACCGAGTGAAATTAACTATTTTATATATACCTAGACACAATACAGATTACATTAAGATGACTTTTAATATATGCATACAGTGACAAGAAAACATAATAAAGACAAAATTAATTAAGATAGAAGTTTACTAGTAATGATCTAAGTGTCATTTTCCTGGTGAATCAAAGGTGCCATCAGACTGAGAAAATTCTTTTTACTAATATAATACTTTTCTTACTCTTGGTGATTTATAAGGTTTTTCCATCAGATATTATACCCAAATGTAAAAATTAAAAAGCCAAAAAGTTAGAGTAATTAGCAGCAGTCGTGCGAGCTACGGGTCTGATGCGTCGGCGTGTGAAGCGGTGTGGTGCAGGCAGGGAGAGGCGCGCGGCGCGCGGCGCTTGAATGGGCGGCGGCGCGGTGGCGCGGCTGCGCGGCCGCGGCGCCTCCGCCAGTCCGCACACCGGCGGCTCCGCAGACCCAAGGTCGGCCGCACTCCGCTGAACAACAATGCTCAAAACCAGAACGTAACGGACAGACCCAGCGACGGCGTAGTCGGCGATGCTCGAGGATCGGACGGCACGCGTGGCCGTCGGCGAGCGGTCGTGAAGAAGATTTGATATATGAAAACCATAAAAAAATTAAATTTTAAGCTGATCGTATTTGACGGATTCGAATAGAGGGGCGGGAGTGCGGCGTAGGGAGGCGGGGGCCGGTGTCGCGGGTGTCGGGTCGGGCGGGTGATGGCGCGGCGCGGCGGCGCGGTGGCGGCGCGCGGCGCGGGCTCGCGGCGCTGACATGGCCGGCCGGGCGCGCCGCTCGCTGCTGGCGGCGCCCGCGGGCTTGCTCTTGCTGCTGGTCCTCATGTGGCTGAGGGGTAAGCCACCGAGCGAATGAACCCCGTACCCACCCTTCGCTCCATCATGCTTCGACTGACCAAAACTCTACACGAGTAGTCCAGTAGATAAACCCATCATCATAATAAACTTGGCGAACTCCTCACAAATCATGGCTCAAATATGTATCAACTGAAAAATCTCATCTATTTGCGTAAAGCATACATAGTAGAAATCCATCGTAGCATCCAAAGTTGGTGGTAGATTGGTAGGTATATAAATTATACCTACAGTGTGCATGTAAAGCTAGTTGATACTTTACCTTTAGATGTAGTTAATAAAAATACGAATAATGTATGAATATTTTTTTTATTCATTGGCTATATCCTTTTCAAAATTACCACAGTAATAAAATGACAATATCTTTTGTAAAGCTATTTCCGACAATGCCACTAAAATTATTTGTGGAAAAGTAATTTGTGTGAGAAAATATTTGTTCCACAGATATTGAAAGCTTCATGAATTTTCCATATAAAGATATGAAATTATACTTATTGCCGCTTTTACATAAAAGTAACACACTTATAGAGTCATAATAAACATTGCAGTCATACAAAGATAATGCGCTCCCTGCATTGTTCTAGAATCTAGATCGTCTAAACCTAGAACCTAATTCTAGGTTACGTTCTTCATTGTACATTATTATCACATTCCTTTTAGCTGTATTTGTGTCGGTAGGTACCATCACATTTACATTATAGGTCAATTATACTTCATCACGTACCTATACACAGCGACATCAAAGGTTTTGAAGTGGGTGTTCAGAATGGAGTGTCAAAGATCAGTGACAAAAAGAATGCGCTTTTGAACAGTAGCAATTTATTGGGAGCCGAAGTCAAGAGTATCATTAACTAGATAGCGACAAGCATTACAGTTAACGAGAGCTCTTCAAGTAACTGATGCTGATATTATCGCGTCATATGTTTAAAGTAGTATTTTCTTTATATTTACTTAACAGTTATATACGTACTCTTCACTTTAATAAGCGTATGAAGTACTTTTTCTACTTAAAGCGTAAATATTTTATTTTTGTATTTTCTACTAATCGGTTCTTTCGTTGAAATTATGGTTTTATTACCGACGTTTAAGAGCGTACTAATAAATTTTATATTAATTTTTAGCATCAAAATTATACCTTCCTATGTAGACGTAATGTGCCAGCATCGTGCTGTTTTAATTAATTAAAATCTCATATAACCTGTCCATTTCACATAAATCTCTTTAAGAAAAAACATACAGCACATAAAATGAAATGAAGTCACCAAACATTTTATGTAGATGTCGCTGTTAGAATAGACTGTAGGCAATATGACAAGAAGGTAACATAATCTATTGGAGCATCTTTAATTAAAACCTTAAGATGATTAATAGAGTCACTTCGTGATAATGAATCTGTTATACAACGCTCGGGTTACTTTTAATTAACTAATTATTTATATACTCGTAAGCTTTACTTACTTAAAATATACATATTTGGATTATTTATGTATCTTATAGTATAATTAGAATATTTAATGTTATATTAAAAAAATGTTTCAGTAATTTACTAATTAAATAATTCTCTAATATTTTTATTCTAGAGTGTATATACATGTGCCTACTTTAACTGTCTCGATTTTAATACGATTAATAAATAAATATAGAGAGGAAATTCGTTTTAAAATATTTGCACAGGAATTATTGACCAGAAAAGAAATAAAACCAGTTTATATTATTATTCAGATAATACAATGAACACTTTGTTTAAAAGATTAGCCTGTAATGTATTTCAAATGATACAACCATACAAACCATATCTATTTTGTTTTAGTTAATAAAAATATTCTCAAGTGTCAATGCAGTAAAATGTAGAGTATTAGGCGAATTATTTCCAAATATTTTGTGTAAATAAATAATATTTCGGATCCTTAAAATAATTAAATATGAATCTTTTTGACCTTATATTAAAAACAAACAAGCAATTGACACACAAAACTAAAAACTAAACTACTAATATATAAAACTTATACAAAACAAACGTAAATTAGATACTAAAATATTACATAAATATTGACATTTACTCACTGACATTTCATCCATACTTAGCATAATTTAATCCAATTTTTTTCGTGAGATAAGAAATTTGGGTATAATTTGCAATAGTCCCAGCATATAGATTTCAATAAGTAATAACAAAAAGGGATGCCTTCTGATAGCAGTCATAGATACTACACCCATAGTTACTCAGGATAAAAATGATAGTACCGCATGTCTGCAGGTAAACAGCACATTTTGTAAAAAAATAGTTTAGCAGAGTATGTAGAAGAAATAAAAAAGTCTATAATTTTTAGAACTATATCGGCATGTTTGTTGCATCGGCATGTTTGTTTGTTGTTTTTGTGTTTAAAATACTGTCAAACCGTGTTGGTTTGACAATATTTTGCACAGAATTTAATATACAGGAATGAAAATATATTGATAGGTTATGCAATGAGGTAATTATCTTTATTACATAAATTCCGTAAACTCTATCTAATGCTACATTTTAAATGTAGGTGAAACCGTGGGAAACAAGTAATTAACAAATCCCCGATGAGGTAGTCAATAACTCCGTTAAGTAGTTCTTTGGGACATTATTTAATAATTCGTCCATTACGTCGAGACAACTCATATACTACACTCTAGGAGAACTTACTTTGAGGGTAAAAAATAATAAGACTGTTGGCTTAACGTTGTTTACAGCGTTGCATCTATTTGACCAAGGTAAAAAGGATGAGTTTCTAAATTACTCGAAAACTTTTTAATAGGCATAACGTGACTCTATCGTATCAGTGTATGAGGAGTATGAAATCTAAAAATGTGTTAGAGGGCTCCATATATTCTTAAAACATTGCATACATTTCATCCATCATTCCAATCTAAACATTATGCAGACTTTCTAGCACATGGGAATTAAAAAAAAATAAGCTGTAATTTATTTTTGAACGTGCATATTCAACACCACAATAACAATATAAACTTGAAAATGTAACTTGAAAACCTCAATCTTCATTTTAGGTAATTAATTCCCTATTTAAATATTATTTCATGTCTGCTTATTGGCACTGTACTACATATTCTTATATTTGCAGTCAAATTAACATTTTAATTTATATCAAAAGATGCATTCAAATTTTCAACCCCTTAAAAATAGACAGCAAAGATATTTTATTTATGTTAAAACTACTTATATCAAAGTACAGAATGTTTATAGCGAATTTATCCGCGGTATCGTAGCGAGGAAAGTATAGCCTATGCTTTTTTTGAAATAACGATAATTTTAATATAATCAATACAATCGTTTACAAACAAATATGCATATCCTCTATACTACTAATATTACTATAAGTATGTATATGTAAATAGATACCTACATCTTGTCTATATGTGATTTCCTACAGACTCGTATATATAAGCGATCGGTTGCCAGCTAGTCTTACAACCTCCCCTATGCTCCCGATTCCTTTAATAAGAAAATCAGAAACTACCGCATTGCACTGGAAGCTTTTATCTTCGCCTCGGGGGAGAGTAGCACATCTGCAACGTATTCTGTTTGTGGTTAGATCACTTACTGTCAAGAGGATTCTGTTTGTGTTCAACTTCGTTTGAATAAATTGTCTTAAAATAAAATAAGGTGACCTACTTGAAATGATTCGGTTCTTTCACATGAACTTGTATTAGTCTTGGCTGCGATAGGTCCTACAGCTGGGCGTGGTGTTTGTTACCTAGCGAATAAGACTACCTATATCCCATGACACTATTCTGGCGCATATTGTCTTTGTTATTGTAGCATATTACATTAAATTCATGTTTGTTTTTTATGATTATTTTTTTACATTAAATATGACATTGTACATTTAGAGGTAATTATGATTATTATTATTACATACTTGTTTTTTTACGTTATTCAATCTTAACGAGTATTGCGACACGAAACAAAATATATGTTACCCAAAAATCAAAGTTTCTCTCTGAAGTCAATCACAGATGCGTTGCCACTCCCGAAGAATAAAATGGTCGCCTTATACAATAACATATTAACTTACCTATTTATATTGACATTCGTTTTGTGCTAGAATTAATCAATGTTATATTTGTTTCCAAATCTTGAATAGTTTTTAATGATATCTAAAGCATATCTTATAAACTATGATAATAGTTGCGAAACGAAAAAAACGTGAAGTAAATAAAAAAACATACTATCACGTAAACGTTATTACAATCACAGAAACATACAAAATTCCATTAAACCATACGATTGATAACAATTCTACACATAATTAGTGTGAAATACAGGAGAAAGTCGAATATTGTAATAAACCACTAAAACTAAAACTTATTGAAAATCGATTACTCTTCTATGTATTAGCTCTCATTTTAGACACTTGCTCAAAACAATGAAAATAAAATTGATTGTGGACTTATATTTAATTTATTTTGTATATTATTATGATAAGACAAATTAACCTTTTTTTAAACGACGAGGGTCGATTTTTTTGTCGTCGAGTCATATTTTTCATTAATTTTTCTTAATAGAACATCCATATAATAAAAAATAATACTCCGTATATCTGCATATCGCATGCATGTACTTGCAGATATATGTTTTTCGTTAGAAAAATAAGAATAAAACAAAAAATCTTCTTGTACATACAATAAAATTTATTCTCACTCTCACTCTCATATATCTGTTTGTGTATTGTATATCTATTTGAAATAGAATCAAATCAAAACTACTGATTTTATTTTAAAATATTAAATATTATTTTACATTCATAATATTTAATCCTTTAAACCTTTTACATTCCAAGTCTTGTAGTAACATTTAGTCGTCATTTGATAACAATTAATCGATTCTACCAAGAGTTACCTATTAGGTATAACAAAAATTTATATCACAATTTTTAAAGTTAATGAATCCCCGAGGGACACCTAATATAACGTAAAGACCATAGACATTAATATTACTTTATTCTAGGGGCACGATGTGGCTACCACGAAAAGCGGTTACTGCACCATCTCCTAGACCACTACAATGTGCTGGAGCGGCCCGTGGTCAACGAGAGCGACCCGCTACAACTCTCCTTCGGCCTCACGCTCATGCAGATCATTGACGTGGTAAGTAATAAGAACGTTAATAGAAAAGCGGTTACTGCACCATCTCCTAGGCCACTACAATGTGCTGGAGCGGCCCGTGGTCAACGAGAGCGACCCGCTTCAACTCTCTTTCAGCCTCACGCTCATGCAGATCATTAACGTGGTACGTAATAAAAACGTTTAAAACCGAAAGCTTCATAACAATTTTGTTCCATTTAAATCATAGATTAAGCGCAGTTATCACATTAATCGTAATTCTACATCGGTAACCATAAAGTAGCGCTACTAGTAGCAGTACGAGCTCTTGTACTGCTAGCAACTAAAAATTGTATTGGCGATGTTATCAAATAATTTGATAACATCCCCCGATGTACAGTGACCACGTAGAATTAGATGGTTTATGTGCCAGTTTACTACTCTTTGTCCCAAAATATTATAAGAATTACATACGTCCTTTTCATGAGATAATAAAATATATCATTTACATAGAAACGACCAAATATCTGAACGAAATAATAATACCTAATTTACAACACTCACCTGTGAGTAGGTATGTTCTTGAAATATACATATTTGAATATCATTAGCAAAGAAAGGCATTTGTCTTTCGTGTTGAAAAATGTTACACTTTCTTTTCCCAGGACGAGAAAAACCAGCTTTTAATTACAAACATCTGGCTCAAACTGGTAAGTACTTATTGGAATCTTCGTCATTAAATCGCTAATAACAGAATCACTGACGGCACTCCTTTCAATGTACCGCGAATTTCATTTCTAAATAAAATATAGATAGCTACTGATTGATGGTAATTAATTAATGATGAATAACTATATCGTATTATTGACATATTTCGGACACTGATTATAATTGAGGTTATTTTAAGCCGCGAGCATTGCATTAGCTCGTAGACCTCAATAGGCGTTGAAAAATATTTTTTAATGAATATCTAAGCTCATTAATATATAAACACGAGTTTCGATTACTCTTGTAGAAAGGAAATAACAGATTTATCCATGTAGTACATAAATATGTTCAGTACTTTTGGGATTACTGTGTTGATTGCGAATTTTATCGATTATTGCAGTCCTCTACTAGATCTAAATTGACACTTAAGCTCTACAATATGTCAAAAAAAATACAAATTAAATAAAAATCAAAACATGTTTTGGATAAAATCGTAGGCACTTCCTGACGAAGTGGCCACGAGCTGTCGATTTATAAGATTCGTAATATCATAATAACATAAATTTCTTCATAAATTAGAGCATTGCAACTATAAAGCATCTGTACACAGGAATGGAATGATATGAACTTGAGGTGGAACACTTCGGATTTCGGCGGGGTCAAAGATTTGCGAGTACCACCGCACAGGCTATGGAAACCGGATGTTCTCATGTATAACAGGTACTACAGCAATCTGTTGAAATATTAATGATTTTCTTAATTAAACAGCATAGAATTCAAGTGATTCATTACTAGAAACGTCTAATAAATAATTAATTGATTGGAGACATACAGCTATAATTAACTTCAGAATTTATTTAATATCTTCTAATTCGTTACCTGTCTTATCTTAACACGTACTTGTAAATGCTAATAAGATATTATTTTTAGCGCGGACGAAGGATTTGACAGCACATATCCTACAAACGTCGTGGTGCGAAATAACGGGTCATGCCTTTATGTACCACCAGGCATATTTAAAAGCACCTGCAAAATCGACATCACCTGGTTTCCTTTCGACGATCAACGATGCGAGATGAAATTCGGCAGCTGGACTTACGACGGATATCAAGTAACTTATTGTTGCATTTTGTTACTTTGTGAAAACGGTAGTATCTGTGGATAAGATTGTTAATTGATATATATTTTTAGCTGGATCTTCAGCTACAAGACGAAGCAGGCGGAGATATCAGCAGTTTTGTCACAAACGGTGAATGGGAGCTAATAGGTACTGTTTACATTGGTTTTTCCTCAAGTTTACTTATTACAACTTCTTTAAGGCGTTACAAGACATTGTCTGTGCCAACAGGAGTGCCGGGCAAACGAAACGAGATCTACTACAACTGTTGCCCAGAGCCGTACATAGACATCACGTTCGCGGTGGTGATCCGACGGAAAACGCTTTACTACTTCTTCAATCTCATTGTTCCATGCGTGCTCATTGCCTCTATGGCGCTATTGGGGTTCACACTGCCACCGGACTCTGGCGAGAAGCTATCATTAGGTAGGTATTGACTTTATAAGCGATTTATATATATATAGTATAAAATAAAATCGCTTCTCGCTGTCTGTCCCTATGTGTGCTTAGATGTTAAAAACTACGCTACGGATCTTAATGCAGTTTTTTAATAGATAGAGTGGTTTAAGAGGAAGGTTTTTATGTATAATAGATTTTTAACTTTTAGGTGGAACGAAGTTCGCCAGGTCAACTAGTTAATAATAAAAGAAATAGTACAGTCACTAAATAAAATAACTTTTAATTACCTACCTACTTTTACTTACCTATTATCAAGTATTATATGTAATACGGATATTTGAAGCAACGAAAACTGAATAGAACTGGAGCATTAGCCTAATATTGTTATAGATCTATTAAACGCGATTTTTGATTTAAACAACAACCTAGATCGGTCGACTTATATGTGATTTTGGATAATCTGTAATTGATTTTAAAACTAAGGAAACATTATCTGCTCTTTTCCAAGTGTTAACTTCTTACAGGTGTAACCATTTTGCTGTCACTGACAGTGTTTTTGAACATGGTAGCGGAGACAATGCCAGCAACATCGGACGCTGTACCGCTTCTGGGCACCTACTTCAATTGCATCATGTTTATGGTAGCCTCGTCAGTCGTGTCCACGATTCTGATCCTCAACTACCATCATCGGCACGCGGACACTCATGAGATGAGCGACTGGGTTGGTATTTAGAGTTAAAATATTATTATGAACGTTCATTCTTTAGGTACTCCAGCGCATGCCATACTTAACACCCAATCCAATCACATTGTGAACATTTAAAAAAAGATTATAAAAAATTCTCTGCATTCATGTCATTTCAATTATAAATTTTCAAACTTGATTAAAAATCAAATAAACAGGCTATAAAAAAATATTACTACTAAATACGTAATTTGATTGGCTCATTTTAATTTGATCATTGATTTGTTTATTACTGTAGGCGTATTTGCGAGTTGAAAAATATTGAACGAATGAAAAATTGGACAAAATAAAATTCGGTTAATTAATTTCAGATTCGAGTGGTATTTTTGTATTGGCTGCCGTGGTTCCTACGCATGTCCCGGCCCGGCTCGGCCACCACTCCGCCACCAGCTCGGGCGCCTCCTCCGCCGGACTTAGAGCTACGAGAGCGATCATCTAAGTCGCTACTAGCTAACGTGCTCGACATCGACGATGACTTCCGGCATGCGCATGCGCAGCAGCCACCCTGCTGCCGATACTACAGGTCCCTCGACGATCTTCACGAACACTACTCGCCGTAAATAGCACGGTTACAATATTAATCCCCCGCCTCGAACGTTCCGCAGTAACCTGGCCCTTATCGCTCGATCATCATAAAACATATCAATCTAGTTACCGTGGTGATTACATTACAGTTTAATTACAATCAATTACGTCAGTCTGGATCTTGGGTCAAACATTCTCATTAGTTTTCAGCATTGGTCCCGTAGCACCCTACGATCCTATTGCCCAACCCATAGTAACTTAGAACCTGTTTACAAATGAAAAGCTACAAAGTCCCTTTTGTTCCAGGAGTGGCGAAGAAAACGGCGCGGGCTTGGCCGCTCACAGCTGCTTTGGTGTGGACTACGAGCTCTCGCTCATTCTTAAAGAGATTCGAGTCATCACAGATCAAGTATGAATATATTGTAAACTAATTCCATACCGACAAGTGATGAAATAAAACACGATATTCAAGACATGATCTCTTGTTACAGATGCGCAAGGATGACGAAGATGCGGACATTTCGCGCGACTGGAAATTCGCCGCCATGGTCGTGGACAGACTGTGCCTTATTATCTTTACCCTGTTCACAATCATTGCCACGCTAGCCGTGCTTCTGTCCGCGCCACACATAATGGTGTCGTAGCGACCCGCCCGCTTGCGGCTACGCATGCGTAACGTTCTGTGATACCGCAAATACTTGTTAAGTTGTGATGTGCGAGCTGGTGTGGGCGCCGACGCCGCGGCGCTGGAGTTGCCGCCGCCTGCCTCGTCGCCCTCGCCCCTTATAGAGATAAGTTACCGCTGACTGCCATCCCTATGCGCTCAACCGTATGCTGCCTATCCAGGTATCCTATCCTTATACCTTTCGAGACCTCCTCCTCAGCGGCTCACGCACATATTCCTCAATATACGAACATTTTTTAATGTTCTCTTATGTTCGATGCATGCAAATATGTGTAAATAATGAAAAGCAACATAACTTCTCTTCAGTTGTGATGAGTGGTTCCGAATATCGTTCTGTCATGGGTCGGCAGAATTAATAAAATGACCAACGTCGGCAGTAAGTGACATATCTGGCGCCGGAACCCACGGCATGGCTTTTAGGAGATCCACGCTAGAATAGTCGCCGCTAAGAGTATCAAGGGCCACACGCGGTCGGTTTGAAAAATTTAGCACAAAAACGTCTTCCTTCTTACCGTTGATACGACCTGTCGCATATTAAATTAAAAGTTTGTTAGATTTTTCTTGAATCTAAAACCAATGTACAATTTAAGATTTGGGCAGTAAAACGTTAGCCCTTTGTTTTCTTCTTATTCGATTCCGTGAATCGTGGTTATGATCCCTAAGTTTATTTTCAGATGTATTTGTGTCAGTAGGTAGTATAGAACTTTACAAACAATGTTGATTCAATTGGTACAGGTTGTGATATGCCTCGTTGTGAACGGGTCGATATTGTTATAAATGGTAAATATCCATGGCTATAGCTTAATAAAACGTTCGTTAAAAGTTGTAGTTAATTGAAATATAATTTTATTAAAATCATACCTAAATCTTTCGGAACAACTTATACAATATTATTGATATCACGTTTGTACCTACTTACTTCTTTCAATACATTCATAATGCTGAAACGATAATAGCTTTTTCAATATTTTACTCTTTCAACGATATCAACTGAAGATATGATCATCCTCTTGAGTCTAAGGCATTATTAATTTTTAATAGTCCATTAACAATGTTCTACTCTGTTTCATGTTATTTATGGAAGAAATATTACATGGACTGATTTATTCTGATTGGAATAACTGCGTAAGGAGCCTGTCACTGGCACATTAATACTCGGCATGTGTTATAAGAAGTGTACTGCAGTACTACATTAATAATATGTGTTGCAAGTTATGGTACGACTATCAAAATTTATATTGAAGAATGCGTAATTTTTAATGCATCATATCAACCAATCCTACCACTATTCACCAATCATTCGAAACCTATACAATTTCATTATTTTGCCGAAAATATTGTACGCCTCTTAAAAGGAAAACGTAAATTTTAAAGTTTGAACTGCGTGGATACATATGAAACGTTAGATTGTATCCCCGTTAGCTCCGCTGAATGTTTTCCTTGTTCGAGGTAATGCTACGAAATATATCGTAGACGCTCCTTTGGAAGTTGCGGAGCGGATACGGTTATTAGCCAATGTTTTCTGTCGTCCCTTTGTTTTTATTGTTATACATTCAGGTCTCATCAACCACTACATAGCGGTTGTGTGACAAGCCGTAAGGTGGAAACGGAGCAATAGTACCTCATCATTTCGGTACTGCTATCTCTGTATTGGATAGTATGGTTAAGCGCGGTTCCTCCTTCGGCTACGGGACGATTTATTGTCTCCGTAATTTGTTCAATTGTTAGGGTTAATACTCTGAATTGCACTTTGTTTATTAAATATAAACGAATGAAATACTTTGTTTTATTTATATTGTTATGTACCGTCCCTCAAACACGCAGAGTTTTGAAAATTGAATTTGCACGTGACTAACAGCCCTGACCTATATATTCCTGGGTACATGTTTGGGAGAGCTAAGTGTCTCAAGACAATCGATGCTATCCCGAGGGATAACTGCACATGCGCATTGTCCTCTGGGAAAGACAGAGACACAATGACCTGAGTTACAAAAAATACGAACCAACAACAGAACAGGGCTTAGTACTAATAGGTACACTGCGTAATAGAAAAATCCCTATTTTCGAAACATTAATATTAGAGCTACATAAAAGTATAAGCATAGGTGAAATGTAGGACTCACTATATCATAAAGTAATAATAAGAATAATAGGTTAAAGTATTTAACAAATTATGTTGGAAAAAGATTTGATACTTAAAAAATTAAAATTTTATAGCTCTACTTAAACTTATGAGACATAGAAACATGAGAAAATAGTTCTAAGAAGACGCATGCAAATGGTAATTTAAACCGTATCGAAATTTAATTAAATTATGATATATTGACCTATTTGGGCATGATATCCCTCAATGGCTTCCTAGTATTAATATCCTACCTAATAAGAGATAAAAGGTTATTTAAGTGTAATTTGTTTAACTGGATTTATAAAATGATAAATTTAGAAATATATGATGGTCTAAATATCATCTAAAATAACAGCATTAAAGTATTAAAAGCCAGTGCTATAGTAAGTGTGCGTGCAATAATGGAGAGCTTGGGTATCAAGCTGGCGAGTGCAGGGCGTGGAGAGCGCAGGGCGGCGGCGCACGTGGGGCGGGCGGCGCGCGGAACGCGGCAGTGGCCTCCGCCATGACGGCCGGCTCGCGCGCCGCGTTGCTCGCTCTCGGGCTGCTGGCGGCTTTATACTCAGGTATATACCCCGTATTCAAATAAGTCCTCTATATAATCTAAATAGCCTAAGGTGTATTGGTACGATTAACTGGCATCTATCATAAAGCACTGTCCGAGTTGAAAATGAAGATCGAAATGAGATTCACAGCATCCATACAAAATTTATTAAAATATCTTAATATCAAACAGAATATTAATTTCAATTTACGTTCACATTGGGTTAACTACTGAAATGTAATGAAAAGGGTGTTCAAAATGAAACATAGGTACTCTGTTAGAACTTAAATAACTTGTTTTCAGCTGTTTTTTATCTCAACTGTTATCCTTATTGATCTGTCGTTGCCGCAGCATCACATAGAGTTGGCGAAGCGGGTCCAATTAATTGACACTAGGTGGCATTACTTACAAATTATGAATGCAGAGTTATAAATACAAAATAACATTAATTTACATCAAAATATTTTTCGTAGCATCGCATAGAGTTGTAAACAACGGTTTGTTAACTGTTTTTCTTGCTCAATCTTCGACTTAATAATATTTTTAACATACAGGATGGTGTTCAGAAGACGAAGAAAGGCTAGTCCGGGACCTTTTCCGAGGATACAACAAACTCATTCGACCTGTCCAGAATATGACCCAAAAAGTCGACGTGAGATTCGGTCTAGCCTTCGTTCAGTTGATCAATGTTGTACGTATCTACTCATATATTAGAAGTAACAAATAAATACGTAGTCCATCCAATGCGCCCACGATCATTAATTTTTAAACAAATTAAAATTGCTCAGTAGATCTACCTTAAGTTAACACATGAATTGCAACATTTGAGTTTTAAATTCGAATGCCATCTGTTTGAAATAAGTATCCCTCAACATATCAAAGTATAACACTATAGCTCTCCTCTGTTGCTGTAAATCATTATGCGTTTGCAACAGCTCCGTACCTTCTAACGTCCTCTTTCATACACATTACATGTGACTACGAACACTTTATTAAAATTTGTTATTTTACAGAACGAAAAGAATCAAATCATGAAATCCAACGTGTGGCTCAGGCTGGTTTGGATGGACTATCAGCTGATGTGGGACGAGGCTGACTACGGCGGCATAGGTGTGCTGCGTCTGCCTCCCGACAAGGTGTGGAAACCGGATATTGTGCTATTCAACAAGTATGTATTATTTCTTTCATAGATTATCATCATCAAAATTATCGAGTCATTATTACTAAAACGAAAAAGCTATCTCAATTAATTTATCCGAATTATTATTCTAGACTGTAAATATGCAGGAACTTAACTAATAATAATTTCTGAATCTACACTTTTTCAAGCATTAACTGGCGTTTATATAAAGTACATAATTAACTTATGATGAGTAACTTTAAATTATACCTACTACATAACAATAAGTAAGCTCTTAGATAAATTTTAAATGAATTTCTGATTTTACAGATGTTCACATAGAGATAATTGTCAATGACAAAAAACTAAACCTAAACAAAAATTAAATTTAGTTAAATCTTGATCTATGTTAGGTCATATAACTAAATTAATAACATGAATTACGATGTTATTACTACAATATTTTTTAATTACAGCGCTGACGGCAATTACGAAGTGCGATACAAATCTAACGTCTTAATTTATCCAAATGGCGAAGTTTTATGGGTTCCACCCGCTATATATCAGGTAAAAACGTGGTATTCTTTCTAAAAAAATATATTTTACGTAAGCGTTGTCCTGTGCCTTCTATCATTATCTTAAGTTTCTTTCCTTCGTTTTACGTGATAATACTAAGTTTCTATCCTAAGTTACTAGTTTATAAACTCATTCAAAGACATTGGGAACAGTGCACAGCCGTCTATTAATCAAACTTAGAGTTTTAATAAATCTATATTTAGTAATAAAACATCAGTTATTATAAATGTTTCATACATTGTATATGATATTATTAACTATGATTACAGAGTTCCTGCACTATCGATGTCACATACTTTCCATTTGACCAGCAAACTTGCATCATGAAATTTGGTTCTTGGACTTTCAATGGCGATCAAGTGTCCTTGGCTTTGTACAATAACAAGAACTTCGTAGATCTTTCTGACTATTGGAAATCTGGTACCTGGGACATAATCGAAGTACCAGCATATCTGAATATCTATGAAGGGAATCACCCAACCGAAACTGATATCACCTTCTACATTATAATAAGGAGGAAAACTTTGTTCTACACTGTTAACTTGATCTTGCCCACAGTACTTATTTCGTTCCTTTGTGTTCTTGTATTCTACTTACCCGCTGAAGCAGGCGAAAAAGTAAGTTAATAATTATACTTTGTTTACAGCAATATCTGGTCTGAAATTCTCTTAATTACATCACTATTTTCATATACACAAAACCGTTCATCTACTGGTAATAATATTGAGAAATGAATCATAATTAAATATCAGCAAGTACCGTTTATTTTCCAATTATTAAACCAAAATATTTTATTACAGGTTACATTGGGTATTAGCATTTTGCTGTCACTTGTCGTGTTTCTGCTACTTGTGTCGAAGATCCTGCCACCGACCTCGCTCGTGCTGCCACTTATAGCTAAATACCTATTGTTTACATTTATCATGAACACAGTCAGTATCCTCGTAACAGTTATCATCATTAATTGGAATTTCCGAGGTCCTAGAACCCACAGGTATTTGAGTCATATTCCTTTACTGTAACGAAACGAAAATGTTATTTCATACATTTTGGTGGATATATATTTTTATATTAAATGTTATTTGAATATATAGCGCTGTTATATTTTGTCAGAATGCCACTTTGGATTCGGAGCGTATTTCTACATTACTTGCCAACGTTTCTTTTAATGCGTCGCCCTCGTAAAACTCGCCTGCGCTGGATGATGGAAATGCCCGGAATGGGCGCGCCTCCCCATGCGGCCGCTCCTCACGACTTGCCCAAACCAAACATCAGGTAATCAGAATATTATCGAAACATTACGACTTCTCTCTTACTTTCAAAATGAACTAAATTTACTGACTCCACAGTGCTATCGGTATGGAACAAAGTAAAATGGAAGCTATGGAAGCAATGGAACTCTCGAATCTGCATCATCCGAATTGCAAGATAAGCCGAGCAGCCGGAGGTGGTGAGGTAGGCGCCTTGGGAGGTCTCGGAGGGCTTGGCAGTCTTGGACTGGGAGAGAGACGGGAGTCAGAAAGTTCCGATTCTCTCCTTCTTTCTCCAGAAGCGACCAAAGCTACAGAAGCTGTGGAATTTATTGCAGAACATTTGCGTAATGAAGATCTCTACATACAGGTATACCTTATAATCATTAATTATAACTATTGTTTTATTTTTATTTTGAGAGCTGTTATAGGTAGTTGAAATTATCATTCGAAAAACTTCCATGTATAAACAAATGCATCATCATATTTATTAACAAGACATTTATTTCAGCGACTCAAAGACAGATACAATTTTGTATTATTTATTTATTGTATTATTTATTTAGGTACATGTTACTTTTAATAAATGTAAATACTTATGTACGTGTTTATTCTGTTTTATCTCACATTACAGACTCGTGAAGATTGGAAGTATGTGGCCATGGTGATCGATAGACTACAACTCTATATCTTTTTCATAGTGACCACAGCTGGTACTGTTGGAATTTTAATGGATGCTCCACACATATTTGAATACGTCGATCAAGATCGCATCATTGAAATTTATAGAGGAAAATAAGAAAATCCTATATATCTTAGGTATCTTTTAACCACTAAAGAAAAGAAAATTAAATCGAAATGGTAGCATTGCTTGAGCTCGGAATGAAAGGTAGCGACAAAATTATTCCGGAACGATAAATATAATTGCACACATTCATTTGATTACCATATAATTATATGCATACATAAAGTAGCACTAAAAGTTTAAATTAATTAGGATAAACGGAATTATTTAACATAATAGTGCTATCACAAAATATTTTGTAGCGTAGATGAACATGTAAATGTTTCGAGAAATATAGGTATCGCCAAAGTTAATGACCGCTTTGAGATTGGACTTTTCGCCTAATGATCGGAATTGATTACAGGAGCATGTCAAAAACTACCAAAGAAAAAAGAATGTCGGTTGACAAAGAGAATCAATCATTATTCTCATCGTATTTTAGTGTAGTGTTTTGCCCACGTGGTAAACATCGACAATAATATGTAATAAATTCAAAAATAAATAAATTGAATCAACAAACAAAAGAGATATAATATATGTTATTAGCTGTTCGACTTTAGCCTATTATGACAAATTCACGTGCGCATTGCATTTAAATATGTGGATGCACAATAAACTTGGACTCTAAATATCTGTACCTAGCTCTTGATATGACGAATGTTACAAGCGGTCGTAAACGTTGGCTTGAAATATAGTTAATACTAAATAAAATATAGGATATTACAATGGCTGTGTTCGGTAATAAAAGCACGATATGTAATATTTATTACCTAATTGATATAAGTTTGTATTTTGACAACAATGTAGTCGTAGAGAAATATTTAATATCTACCTAATAATGTAAATAGTTCATAATGTACACCTAAACTACTTACAGATTACTTTATCTCTTTAATTTGATAATCATTATCATTTGCTTATTCCTTGTTTCTATAATTATTCTTCGTAATTATAACATATTAGTACTAGGTAATTTAGCGTGACTGCAAGTATTAATTCAGTTTTAAATCGCTTAATTTATCGTAATAAAAAAACTTTACTAAGAGAATGTTAATATCTATTACCGCTTTAATGGAAAGTTTATGTTGTCTCAATTTGTTGGTGGTTTACTGATACACCCTGGTATTTTAGTTAATGTTTTAAATTATGGTTAACATATAAGATGAAAGATTGTTAGATACCTATACCAAAACCTCGGTCTTGACAAATAACATCTATTCATACTGGTTTATGGATGGGCTAATCATTCTAAACATGTTTATCAATTCGACCTTTATTTGTATCGGTCTAGTTTAATTACACATTTTCTAAGGTACTAAATAATAATAAAACGAATTTATTCAAAAATATTGTTTCATTACATTCCTACTAAGATTATATCGTCAAATTCATAGGTACACAAGACTTGAGTAGGATATATATATTACAACGATTTTCCAAGTTTCAGCTTATATGCTTGATGCTATAAAAATAATTTTACGATACCCAAAGGTGTCATAAAGATTGCGAGAAACTGTTTCAGAATGAAACAGATTTCATTTATTTTATGTAGCTATGTGAAGTAAATCTAATCCAAATTAGAACTGCATTCGGATTGCAGGGTGAAGTAGATGCCTAACTAAATTGAGGCAAAGTGGGACATCTACACTGGTAATGTTTTCCTCCCTCAATTGAAATCAATCGCCAAAGAGAGAGGGCGCCACTATGAAGTGTCTACATATCGACATTAGTATAGGGCTAATGCTGCTCATATACGCGATTGTAAGCGTATACCTTACACTATGCCACTTTATATTCAAGGAATATTTCGTCGTCAACCCATTATTGTCCCACAGCTGGGCACAGGTCTTCTCTCAGAATGAGAGTTTTAGGCCATAGTCCACCGCGCTGGCCAAGTACGAATTAGTGGACACTTGGACAGTGCGAATTGGTGGAAGGAATATTTAAAGGTAGTTATTAATTACGTTTATTGCATTCTACACAGTCACACCAACTACTAATACTTCTCATCCACATAGTGACTTCTATAGCATAACCTACCAAATATTGTAATTTAAACATTACATATTACTAACAGAAACTTTTACCTAAATTACATGATGATGATTAAAACTGCATTATTTTATTATTGTTCTATTTTATTGCAAAGTCCATAAAATAAATATACTTTGGCAACATAAAAGAAAACATAGCTTTCAAAAATATTATACAATGGTGCTCACTGTTAATTGTTATACTTATTTAAAATGCAATATCTGATTTCGAGTTATACTTTACTGCTAGTGGGATTACTAGCATTGAATTCTAGGAAGTCTTTGAGCAATGTAGTACGCCTTTTCTCTGCTATGTCCATTTGATTTTCTAGTTCCCCACGATCGGTTGTTTCCGCTCGTTCGACTTTCCACGAAAGGTTCTCAATCTCAGCTTCTAATTGAGCCTGAAAGAAAAAAATACATGTTAATAAAGTGTTCTGTAGTTATAAACGCTAAACAGCATTAATAGGGGTTATATCAATTAAGTTGATTATATCACCAGCACAATTTACAAAAAAAAATATCATTGAAAAAAAAATGTTTGGCTAGGAAAAGCTTTAGTTAACACCGTTTATAAAAGAGGCCTAAGGGGTTAAATAGATTCAAAGTCAATATACTCAGCACTGGATGCTAAAAAAATATAAGATCAACATAAAATACGTAATTTTTCGTATAGTAAATGATACTACTAATTGATTCTGATCATTGACGCATTGTTACCCTTAAGGCATTTCATAAAATTATTATTAAATTATTTAAAAGCATTGCGAGAACTATTGCAGAAATAGACGGAAAAAAGACTTCTCAATTTTGAACTGCAAAGGCTATAACCAAATTTATGTTACAAATGACTATTTATAGATAAAGAAAAACAGCTGCAATTCTACTCTAGGTGTCTACTAAAATTATACGATAATGATAAATTACCTGCTGATACTCGAAAAGCTCTTTCCTCGGGCCAATCTCCATGTAATAAGCATATGGGTAAGTGTACTGTAGAGTGTATCTACAGCGCTTGAGAAGTCTGGCAGCATCCCAAAGGTACTGCCAATCAATCCAAGTACCTTCACCTGCCATTACCTGCAACAAGCAAAAAATAAACATTTTAAAGGTTATATTTTGGTATAGCCCTTATTGAAAGCCCTATACTTATTCAATTTTACTTGTTTAAATAATACTTAAAATAAGCTATAAGCAACAATGAACGAAAAATAGTAATATATATGTAAAAAGGCATAGCGAGCTTTATGCTATATTTTTTGTATACCAATGGCATAATTTCTTCTTTTAGTACGGTTTCCTCTTTTTAGTTTAATTTACTGTTAAAAATTTAAGAATTTCTATCGTTTCTAGAATTTCTCGTCATTAAATTTAAGTAATGTACACTAACAGTAATAAATCATTGGATCTTAGTACAAAGACGAGTTACTTAACAAACCCAAATACAGGTGAAACTAAAAAATCGTGTAAGAAGAATAAAGTTTATCATGAATTAACCACATAAGCATTTGTTATGAAATAAATACCATAATTATTATATTAAAAGCAAAATTTTGTGGCACCTTTTGATTGATACGACTTTTTTGATTCGCGAGAGTTTGTTCCTCCAACTTCAGAGATCGAGCGTGATTTTCCCATCTTTCATAGTAATGCAAATATTTTTTTAAAGCTTCTCTGGCCTGTAAAGAAAAAAATAAATTATTAAATCTTCTTATTGGAGTTACGTTCCACCATGTACCATAACCACCACCAATTCGCACCAATTCGCACTTGGCCAGCGCGGTGGACTATGGCCTAAACTCTCTCATTCTGGGAGAAGACCCATGTCCAGCAGTGGGCCAATAATGGGTTGATGCGATGTACCGTAAACATAGAAACCGTGAATAACCAGCAGTACTCACACAGCCCTCTGTTTGCTCGTAAACAGAGGGCTCCGAATATTTTTACTTAAACCAACTATATCCACCAGCAAAGTAATTTTTTGCAGCGAATACAAAAAAATGGTCATAATTTTTTAACGTGAATACTTAAAACGCTACGCAAAACAGTATATACTATGTTACTCTTTTGATTGTAATAAAATATGCAAATATACCATCAGTAGAACATTTGTAGTTTCTATGTGCTATATAAGAAAAGACTAAGTAACATATTCACAAAAAGTTATTTTATCAAGAGTGTATGGTGTTATAAGGACGCTAGCTTCTATCTAGCAGGAAGCTAGATTGTGACTTGTTTCTGAAGAAATTGCACCAAAAAAATCGACAATTACCTGAGCGTGTTGACTATCGGTAGACAAATTCGGATCCTCCTTGTAGCGACTGCACTCATAGTACTCGGAGCCATGACACTTCCAGTCACCGAGGCAAACCCAGCAGAAGTCGTGACGGCAAGCGCCACATTGCATATGGTTGCAACCACCATTCTTTTCTATACAGATCTGACATTTCGGACAGTCCTGTAATCAAATAATAATCTAAGATAAGTGAATTGATTTTATCTTATTGTTATCTTTGAAACAACTAGCATGATATGGATGTAATGTGCAGATAGACAGATATCTTGCTTCACAACAGGCCAATGATTACTTTTCTAGTTAGAATCTTGATTTATACTGGTTTAATCATTCTCTTTTTTATCATTGAATGTAAAAAAATAATTTCATACAAAATAAACGGAAAATTGGGTCCTTACCTTTGAATGATATGATGACTTTATTCAATTTGACTTGCCTAAATATCTCACAATTTTTTAATAATATGATATAACAACTACATTATCTAGGAAATAGCAATTTCCTCATAAATTAAAAACAAAGCTTAATATAATTAAATTACTTTCCTTATTACCTTTGTATGCGCACTAATGTAGTTAGCAGTCTCAGAATCATCAGCGCATTTAGTAAGCCAGCGACGTATGGTATAACAGTCAGTTGGAGCATGATGAGGAGCTCCACAAGAAAAACATGTAAGGGATTCACAACCATGGCATTCCACACGACGCGCACCTTCACGGGTGAATGCTTGAAATATCCACTGCAAAAATTAAGTTTTATATAACATGGTGGTGGTGGTCAACCGCTGGCCTGGGGTCTCCACTCATAATGAGGGGAGTTCAAGCCATAGTCCAAATTGTAAATAATGCACTCAATTGCAAATTGGTAGACTTCACATACCTTTGAAATCTTTAGCTCTCAGATGTGCAATTTTCCTCACAATAGTTAATTTACTGTAAAGTAGTATTAGTTCCAATATGCACATGATTTTAGACTAATCAATGATGCATGTCTGAGATTTGAACATCAGACTCTTTGCAGTTGATATATAAAGATTTATTTCCATTGACTTGTCAGGTTTTAAAGTAGTTTAGCTACTCTTAATTTACTATCTTCAAAACTTATTGGCACTTCACACACCTTTAAAACCTTATTATTCTTTACAGATTTTTCCAGGCATGCAGGTTTACATATTACAATTAACTTTTAATGTATGTGATATTCCAATTATAAGAGCAATAACATGAGTATTGTTAAAACTAATGTCTCAGAGATATCTAAGAGATGTCTAATCTTCTAGGGAAACAATGTTAAACTGTAAATCTAGTACCTGACAATTAGGACCAGGGCAAAATCTCAGTTGCGGGTGAGATGTAACATGGTCCTTAAACATGAACTGCTGATAGCGCTCACGCAGAGCCGGCTTGGCGACATGGGACAGAACAAAATCTTCAGGTGCCCTCACTTCACAATCTTGAGCCATGCACTGTATTGTATTGGACACACCTAAAGAGAAAAAGTGTGTAAGACATAGAGTAAGTTGTTGCAAACACAAAGTGATTATGACTTTTTTACATAAATTATAAAAAAAACTGTGTTTATTTGGAAATGTATTAAGGTGTTGAAGCACATTTATGTTTCATTTGAATTAAAATACACAAAAAATCTATAACACTTATGACTATCAGTGGTGGGTGTTTAAAAGTTGAAGAATTATTATATTTTTAAGATTACTATATTTTAAGAGAATATTTCATCTGATGATTGGAGCATAATTTAGTACACATTTTGATTTTCATATATTTTTATGCAAGCTTATTGTCATCAATAGACTTAGATAGGAAGCATTAATAGTCGCATTAGTACCTTGCATGATTTGTACTTCAAAGTGCATTCCCCAACAATCATTGCAGAAGTAGTGCCCACAGGCCAAAGCACTGTATGTTTGCATTGGTGGAGTGTTGGCACAAACTGCACACACCGTGCGACTGGTGCCCACCTGCGCCGTTGGTAAGCGCGGCTTCACGCGACTGAACACCAGCACCTCGTTAGCATTCTCCTTGTACTTATTAATAATCTCTTGAGCATTCCATTCATAAGCGTGTAACATTACCTACGAACCAAATTTAAGTTGTATCACAAAATAAATCAATAATTATAACAAAATCACACAAAAACAAGTACAAACTTTAGCAAGTGAAGGCGTAATTTGAAGGCTATTGCTGAGCAACTCGATCGATTCATTCAGCAACTTCTCCACCTCTTCTACTTTCAAACAGGAATACAAGAAGTACTCTGGATCGGATTTACTCCGATCCACTTGCTCCATATCACAATCATCCTGTTCTCCGTAGTAATCATAGTCGTCACCTTCGTTGTCCGAATATTCCATATCTGATTCCGCAGACATTTTGTTGAATGTCCGGGTGGTATGAGTAGTTATTTCGTTAATAAGATTAACAGACGAAAACCACTGAAAGTTTTAAAATAAAATCGTTCTTGTAACACAACATCACAACGAAAAAAGTAAAGAATTTTCCCCACTTTTGTATCACGATTTCATTTGAATTGATGTGAAAGAAATCGCTATTTATTTATTGTTTTGTCAGTCTGTAACTCTGTAAAGATTTTTTTATCTTACAGCCTTAGATTCCATCTTTTTAGCCGAAAACTTTCGGGGTTTTAGCCGAGTTTTCCAATTTAACGCTTTATTTATTTTTTGTTATTGTTATTTTTTAAATACAAATTAAAATAGATACTATAAGTTTACAAAACCACCTAGAATGCTGACAAACTGAAGACGAAAGTAACAGAAGCCTTAAAAATAGCTGTCAAAATTTTTATTTGTTTTGTCAGTGTCAATAGTGTCATTAGCGTCAAAGCCTAAAGGTCACCTTGGCTAAGTGAAGTTCACCTTCCTGGCGTTTAAATTGTTAGAAATTTTGAAATTTTATTTGGGTGCGTAGAAAGTTTATAAATGGAAATATTTTTGTCGACATCTTCTTTGTGTGACCATGATGCTTAGAAATTAAATGTATCATTGTTTGTGCACAGTATCATTTATAATTTGTTGTTTTAGATTTTTAGGTAATAGATAATAATTAATCAGTGAAGATGGATGGATCGACGTCACAGAAATTTATCGAGCGAGGGTCCCACAAGGGGAAGGGCCTTGCGGTGTTCACCAGCGGTGGGGACTCCCAGGGAATGAATGCTGCGGTCAGATCGGTGGTGCGAATGGGCATTTACTTGGGATGTAAAGTATACTTCATCCGAGAAGGATACCAAGGGATGGTGGATGGTGGTGATAATATTGAGGAAGCGAACTGGTCCTCAGTGAGTTCCATTATCCATAAAGGTGGTACCATCATTGGTTCTGCAAGATGTATGGACTTCATGTAAGTAATCTATCAACTTAAAACAAAATTGAATTAAATTTTGTTTTATATTAATAATCATCAGATTAAAAATCTGTTTATTGCTTTTATTTCATTTAATTATGACTTAATATAATAATTATTTATAACGTCATAATTATTTTTCTATATCCAATTTGTTTATTTATTTTATTTTGTTATATTTTCCAATTTCGTTACTCCACCAAGTTATATGGAATTTGAATTGTGTAGAACACAACTTTTGGCATATTACTACTATGAACTAGTTTAAATATAATAGGGACCTTAGTTTACATTATTTTAATATAGTACTTGATGAATTTGTACACTAAAAATACTATTAGATGATTTATATAACTAAATGTTCACATTTTTTAAAAATACTAATAGAAGATTATATTGTTAATAGCTAGTTAGTCAAAAATATAAGTAGACAGTGCTACCCTTTACTATCTCAAAGGCAGTAATAGAAAAAGGAGATCGGATAAACTGTAATTTCATTTGAAACAATGTTATAAAATTACATCAATTTAATGAACAGTGTCAAAAATTTACAGCAAGCGTGAAGGACGTTTGAAGGCTGCTTACAACCTGGTAACCCGAGGAATCACCAACTTGGTTGTTATCGGAGGTGATGGGTCTCTAACTGGTGCCAATCTGTTTCGCCAAGAGTGGTCAAGTTTACTTGATGAATTACTTGAAAATAACAAAATCACAAAAGATCAAAGGGAAAAATATAAGTATCTACATATTGCTGGAATGGTATGTGAAACTGTTTATTTCACCCATTTTTTTTTTTGTATTACGTAAATAGTCAATGTAAAAAACCACTAGATTAAATTTCTGATGGATATTACCCAATTTTAGCCATATATTGCACTTGCATGAGACATTACAATGCAAGTGAAGAACAACACCTACAATGTAATTTATTAAAAACTTTATCTCATAGTAGATAGAAATGACAAATGAGCTTATAGGTCTGATGGTAAATAGTCATTACTGTCCATGAAAAAAGATATAAATTTCTTAAAAAACAAGGGATCCACCTGAAGAAGATCAAGTTGCTTTGCCACTTCTGAACATTATAATGGTCTCTTCATATGCAATTGAGTTGGCATCTACAACTTTCTACCAAAATGCTTTATGCCAGAGATGAACATTAAAAACTATTGGTGCAATAGTATTCATAAAACTAGATCTTATCAAAGTGATTTATAGGGTTGTAACATAGTTCCACCTCCGCCTCCGTTACTGCGGAGGCCCACGAAAGCGACCCTCTGTCTCCACATCCGCTTCCGCAAAATTGTCGCAGAGTTTTACTGGAAGTTTATTACATTGACTTTGACGTACAACACGCAAGATGTGATGCTAGGCGACGCGGCTGCTCGGCTACATGATACAATGCAAGAGAAATGATCGAATGAAAATAATGAATTAATGAATATAATAAAAAAAACGACTCCAAGTAGATCTTCATCTAGTAGTCCTTTATCATGGTGCAAATATAGTAATAAATATTAAGTATAACGTTACATACATAATTAAATACATACTTCACACTTATGATCATATTTGCCGTTTAGTTTAGTGCCAAATGAACAATAATGTAGACGAGCTGGTTGAATTTATCAACCTTTAAGAAATTGTTTAGCAGGTGACAAATCTACATAGCTGTTATTCATGAAATATTATTTGCCTCTTCTTATTTTTAATAACAATTAGTCATTATTGGACTTTAACAGGAACAGGTAACATACCACTTATTTAAAATTTATACTTTTAATGAAACATAATGTCAAGATAAGTTTTTCTTACTTAAATTTCGCCTCCGCTTCCGCGGAGGCGAACTTCTTCACCTACGCATCCGCATCCGCCTCCGCCTCCGTTACAACCCTAATAATTAACACCCAGGTGAAAAGAAATGTCTAATAATTTGGTAATTACCATAAACATAATTATGTGAGGTGAAGCAAAAACCTATAGCACTTATTTCAACTCAGAAAACAAGTCTATCACAATAAAATAGATTGAATAATTTGATCTAGTGAGATTTGTATGTAAGTATTGCATGTTTCTGTATAGCCATTTTCTTAAGTAAGTATAATTTTTAGGTGGGATCCATCGATAATGACTTCTGTGGTACAGATATGACAATAGGAACTGACTCAGCCTTGCACCGCATCATTGAAGCCATTGATGCCATTGTCAGCACTGCATACTCCCATCAAAGAACATTTATTATGGAGGTTATGGGCAGGCATTGTGGGTAAGGTTGATACATATGTATAAAATAACTATGAAGAGCTCTTTGATATTATGACTAATTCAGTATGCTGATGTAAATAAATATTAATATTATTGGAATTTGTGATGTATATTTAAGTGTAATTGGTTGCGCCCAACCCAAGTTCTTATAATATGCACTGTATTTCCTTATGACAACTATTCGGTTGTTATGTTCACCAAAATAATTATGTAAGCCAAATTTCCCTAAAACAATGTATAGCCAATATAAATAAATAATTGCATTGTTTTACAAATGATGGATTGCAATAAGATTATTACTGTGATGTAGGTAGTCCAATAGAAATAACAAGAGTTTATTGCTGTAGATATCTCGCTCTGGTCACAGCATTGTCATCAGAAGCGGATTTTGTCTTTGTCCCCGAGTCGCCGCCTACACCTGATTGGAAAGATAAACTTTGCTATAAGTTAGAACAGGCAAGCGATATTTTGTCATATCTTGCCCTTCACCACCCTTGTGATTTCCTACTGTACTTCAATAGACATCCCCTGCAACTCTAAGTTCCCTTTTAGTTTTCTTGCAGTTTACACCGCCCTCTGTACGGACGCTACTTATAGTTTTATTTGCGAAGACCCAGCGCCTCTCAATTGGGATAAAAAGTTGTGTGAAAAAATTGCCGAGGCAAGAATTTGTTAAATTATTTTTATGCACTGGGAGCAGGATCACTTATTTACCAATCATCTTCATGTGAAATTGGCAGATTCAATTGGCTATCTCTATTCAAATATTCATGACATCACAGTATTCTAAATTGTTGTCTATCTATTACGTGACGTGTTTTATGATTGTTGTGATGGGTGGGTCGAGATGGTGGGTGTCATTTGCATGGTCCATTATGGTCGGGCTGCTTGTTGCAGTTATCTGGCATTAGTGGCCGCTCTGGCGAGCGAAGCAGACCAAGTTTTCATTCCCGAGGACCCTGTTCCCAATAATTGGGTTGAAAAGCTTTGCAAACGATTGCAGCAGGTACGCTGGCTTAATTGAGTGGCACTGTACACTTATACTTATAACACACAATAACAAATACTATTGGCACAATTGAATTTTATTATTGTCTGTGTCTGTTTATGATTTTCAGAGCCACTAGTTTGCCATTAACTTCAATTAACACTTGAAATTTATCTTGATCAATTGCTTTCAGACTCACGTTTAAATTTGTATAATTGCTTAGCTTCAATTGTGTGTTGTTGGTCTATGTACTTCGTATATAAAAGTACGTACTATATGGTAATGGTTATCATCTATATACTTGACTATTTTACTTTTCAATAATACTCACAATATATACTTAGCAGTCTTCCAACTTTGCTTACTACTTATAACAACTAGAATACAAAGATGTTTCCCAATAAGTCATATAAAATGTTGCATGACAGTCTGTTCATGTTAATTGCTAAACTGCATGTATTCATAAAACGTTACTCAAAAAAATTAACACAGCGGCCCTGCCGTTATTCTGTCTTCACTTTGGGTAAGCGGCCTTATAATATAGTTTTTAGTATTTAAATAGCTATAACGTTTTTTTGTCTAGTATTTTCTTATTTGTTATTTTTTCCATCAATATATAAATTTATAGTAGAAGTTCAAAAGTATTAAAACATTTTCGAGTAAAAGTTAAATTTTGATAGTTGTATTTGATTTAGGAAAGGAAATCTGGTCAACGTTTGAACATTATTATCGTTGCGGAAGGCGCTATAGACCGCGAAGGGAAACCGATCACCGCCGAGCTGGTGAAGAAAGTTGTGGTGGACAACTTGCAGCAAGACACGCGCATCACTGTCCTCGGTCACGTACAGCGTGGTGGCTCGCCGTCTGCCTTTGATAGGATCTTGGTATGTTTATTTTCAGTTACATGAAATTTTATTTATATCTTTGACATATTTGCAATCTTAAACATATATTACTGGTTCAGTCATTAACTTATTGGTTCCCATTTCAATCCAATCCAAAAAGATCAGCTTTGCTACAAAAAATAACCTTAAAATCTTTGCGTACATGCAGTCCACCTGATGGTAAGTGATTACTGCCGTCCATGGTAATTTATTAGCAACTTCATATAGCGTGGCGTAGCACGCCTTGGAGGAGCCCTGTACGAAAATTAGTTTGGAGACCAAATGAAGGGTAAAGATTTTTTAGAAAAGAAACAAAAATGCTTCTTATAAGTAGTGGCGCGCCCCCGGACGGCACATGTATTATATACATATACCGACGGGGGCCATTCATTGATACGGCGGTAGTTCGCCCCTGATCTAAAGCGTTGTTACTTTTAACCACTAAGATGGTCGCCCCATATGTTAGCCGAAAACTAAACCACAGAAACGCAGAAACAGTAGTACTGTTCTCGCTTGTACTGCGGTGATGATAGGTAGTTCCAGTTCACCACCAAACAGCTTCTCGTTTGTATTGTGGTGGTGGGTAGTTCAAATTCACCACCACTCATTAACCACCTATCTAGCTAATAATATTACAATATAATGCATAGGGTTGCCGCATGGGCGCGGAGGCGGTGATGGCGCTGATGGAGGCGACGCCGGAGACGGAGCCGTGCGTGGTGTCGCTGGACGGCAACCAGGCCGTGCGCCTGCCGCTCATGGAGTGCGTGCGCCGGACCAAGGCGGTCTCTCAGGTAGCCCATGAACTAAGTGTACTTAATTGCGGATCCTTACGGAAACCGGAGACCCTTCCTGTGACAAATTAACAAAAAGTTAATGCTTAGGAATATAGTCCTGTTTTGTTTTCTTTTATGTACGGAACCGATCGAATCCGATCCGGTGGTAGAACAAAAAAAATGTGCAACTGACAATTTGTAAGTGCCCCCGTTTGTAATTGAAATGTCTTTGTTTTGTATAGGCCTATACAAATTAAAGACATTTCAATTCATTTCATTTCACGAAACCAAAAATTAATAACTACCATTCATTTATCATCAATTTTTTTAGGATATGGTTACACCTAAATTACCATTTTGTCTGTAGTCTGTTAAATTCTCAAAATAAAGCTAGGCTATACATTGAATCCCTTTTTGTTCATTGTTATAACGCATAACATCTTTTCTTTTTAATAATTAAATATACGATAAGATTAAAATAAATAAATACGTAATATATGTAATACGTATAAAAAATATAAAATTTTGCGTTGCATATCACACCCCCTCTAAGTAGACATGTAATTTTATAGTGTCTATAAATTTAAATTGTAAACGATTCCAAGAACAACGTTAGAATATGAAATGAAACCTGTCTTTCTGTGAATATGACACAACATAATTAAAAATATATATAATTATGTATATATGTATTTATTTTAATATAAAAATGTATACAGGCTATGGCGGACAAGAACTGGGATCTTGCAGTGCAACTGCGCGGGCGCAGTTTTGCGCGTAATTTGGAAACATACAAAATGTTGACCCGTCTTAAGCCGCCCAAGGAAGCTTTCGATGAGTCAGGAAAACCCTCTGTAAGTACATTCATTTCTTAAATAACCAACTTCCGTAGTTCTGATTGAGTTCTATAAGTTTAATTTCGAAAGTTTTCAATTCTAATTTTAGTAATGGAACAGTAATTACAATTATCTATAATATTAAATGTTTCCCTATAATATTATGAATGATTAAGATAACCGCGTCGCCGTCAAATTATTAATCAACTGCGGGCAAAATAGATAAAAACCTTGTTTCTATCGTATTTTATTAACTAAGTCCAAAAAAGCCTAGGTGCGGGTCGGACTTGCGCACGGAGGATTCCGTACCATTATCTGTAAAAAAAGGCAGAAAAAATCATGATTGTTGTAAGGGGGACTCCCTTAAGCATTCATTTCAAAATGTTTCAATATGTATTTGTTGTTATAGCGACAACAGAAATAAATCATCTCTGAAAATTTCAACTGTGTAGCTATGGGTCGTCGTAATCATAGGTTATGACGTCATGAGTGACGTTTTCGCCGCGACCACAACGACGGCGGTCGTCATGTGGAACGACGTTTTGGGCGTTTGAGGCTTTGTGAGCGTCATCTGGAACGCGCCCTTAGGAAAAGGTTTCAGTTTTTGCCATTTCGATACGGAACTCTAAAAAAATGTTAACCTTTTGCAGGAGGGCCTCACGCTGGCGGTGATGCACGTGGGCGCGCCCGCGTGCGGCATGAACGCGGCCGTGCGCTCCTTCGTGCGGAACTGCATCTACCGCGGGGACACCGTGCTCGGCATACACGACGGCATGGAGGGCTTTGTCAGCGGGAACATCGTTAAGATGGAATGGTGAGGAGTGCCTAATTGTTACCGTTATGTCGTATCTTACTTAGTGTAAACTTGAAACTGTCCCTGTAGTTCCGCGATTAGAATAGGGCTACGGTATCCTGCCTGCCGTAAGAGGCGACGAAAAGAGACTTCCGGGGTTGCGAGTGTGGGTTGCGGGGTTGCGAGAACCGTTCGGTCAGGCGACCCCGCGAAGGAGCGGAGAGGCCCAGCTGCCTATCGGTGAGGAGCCTGTTTGGGCAACGGGCTTAGAGTACTTCGGTTGCGTTCCTTTGGAGATCCTGGAGTCCTCTTTGTAGCCACCGGGGGGGGGGGGGGGGGGTTTAGTGCGGTAAAAATCCCACATAATCCTACGTCGCTCCCACGGCGTTGGGTACCTTTTGAAGGTTTCCCCCTCGACAAAAAAAACATGAAACTAGGTTAATTCCGCGGCTGCGCTCTCGTCAGTTGTGTCGGTTGCTTCGGTCATGTTTACAAAGTTAATGAGTGGCCCATGTATTAATCGAGATTCTAGCTCCTAAACTATCTGTATTTCAAATTTCAGCGTAATTGCGACCTGAAGCTTTTGCATGAAAACCATCACATTTGTAATATTAATAAGATAACATGAGACTAACATGTGGATGATACACAAATAATATATACATTTTTTTTATTAAAATTACGCTTCTTATGGAATTACAGTCCGATTAGGTGTTATTTTAAAGATTTATATTTAAAGAAAAAAATCTATTTTTGTACAATGTTATCTTGGATATAATACTATCTTAGTTAGATAGTATCTCGCTGTTTGGTTAATTAAAATACAGATAAGGTATTTGAAATTTATTTATTTGTACACTTTGTTAAAACTTATAAGTTTTATGGATACAATGTTCTTAAATATTTACTCTATGTCGCCAACCCATTATTGTCCCACTGCTGTGCACAGGTCTTCTCTCAGAAGGAGAGAGTTTAGGCCATAGTCCGCGGTGCTGGCCAAGTGCGAATTGGGTCCACCAATTCGCACTTCACCCACCTCCAAGAACCTTTTTTTTAAGAACTCTCGGGGGTGCAGGGGTTTCCTCATGATGTTTTCCTTCACCGAAAATCAGTGATAAGTAATTTCTAATACGCACATAATTTTAAGAAAAATCAGTGGTGCGTGTCTGGGTTTGAACCTTGAACCTCCCGATCGAGAGGGCAAGTTTCAACCATTAGGCTATCACTGCTGCTATGTGGAAAATACGCAGTTTAAATCCACGTGTTCACGAACTAGTTTAATCATCAACAAATCTATTAATAACATTCCCATTCTGAAACAATGAGTTTATTCTATCTGCGTATTAGTATTTGCGACTTTACATTCTGCACTCAAGTAGAAATCCGGCATATTATATGAAATGACTGAAAATAAATAAATTGTTAAGTCTATTAGCAATTGTAATAAATAACGAAATATATTGTGGTACCTCAGTATCAATTATTTTAAATGGAATAAGAAAAAAATTGAAGTTCATGATATTCCTACAATTAGGGCGTAATATTTTAGTGGCGTAAATAATTTTAAACGACTTTACAGAGGAAAGAAGTTATCTATTCATCACGTATATATTTTTCGTATTAAAGGTCTGATGTAACAGGCTGGGTGGCCCAAGGTGGTGCGTTCCTGGGAACGAAGCGTACCCTGCCCGGGGATAAAAAGGGTGAAATCGCCGCTCGTATCAAACAATTTAACATTCAAGGTCTGCTGATCATTGGAGGTTTTGAGGTATGCATTTGAAAGATTTCTTACATTAAAATTAAAGCAAATAATATGTTGTTTTCTCTGTCTCTGTTTGTACTCTCACTGAATGTTGGCTCAGTAAATGCCATTACTTGCCCACTCTACCTAACTACACATCGTATAAAAGTGATTTTGCAAACCAGAATGATGGCGTGGTGGCTTACGTTAAGACTGGCCTGGCATGTACGGTTGTTAAACCAATTTTTAATGATGCTAACTGTCTTGTTCTAAAGTTCAATGATGAACTGGCAATACTGGCAACTTATCGCTCCCCGTCAGTTCGAAACATATCTAGCTTTCTTGTGTCTCTGGATAATACACTTAGGTCTCTCACAAAATTTAAAACTGTAGCTTTAATTGGAGATATAAATATCAATATAACTCCGATGAATGGGGACCCTAATGCAGATACATACCTGACTCTCGCTGCAGTGCACGGTATGCTACCTGCTCATACTCTCCCTACGAGAAACAGCAGTTGCCTAGATCACGTCCTGCTAAGAACAAAATCCCCTGCATTAACACTTGTGATAGATTCATCTATCACAGATCACGCCCCAGTTATTCTGTGCTGCAATGTTGTAACTAAAAATAGTATAGCCGCTCGCACTAAAATCTTTACAGATGAAGTTGCTTGTATAAAAGAGGTAGAAAATACTAATTTTTCTTTTATAATGTCCATGTCTGATGCTGAAGTGGCTGCTCATGAACTAGTTAACACTATTATGAATATTATTAAGCGCCACTCACGGTCTATTAATATCTCGAGCAAACAGCGAATTATAAAACCTTGGATGACGCCTGGTCTTTTACGATGTATCAGAAACCGCGACCGATTACACAAACTCTTCAAAAAAGATACTAGCAATGAAATATCCAAATTAACATACAAGCGCTATAAAAACTATTGCAGAAATTTACTAAAAACTGTGAAACAAGCCTATGAGCGTGTTGAATTTCAAAAAGTTAAGAATAACCCCAAGGCTACATGGAAACTGATTAAAGACATAACCAACATCAATAGCAAAACAACGTCCGCTAATTCACTTTTGCAAATATGCGAAAAACCGGAAAATGCTGTGAACAGAGTTAATGAATACTTTAGTGGCATTGGTAGGGAACTTTCTTCTAAATTCAATAACTCATGTTTGAACGCTGCTACTCCAATTTCATCTGGGAATTCTGTTGTTAATTCGATGGCTCTTATAGAAACTGACAGAGACGAAATTGAGCGTTACATAATTAGACTTAAAAGTTGCGCCGTTGGTTGGGATAACATCTCAGCATCTTTATTAAAAGCATGTCGTCATCACCTTGCTCCGATAATAGCCTACGTTTTTAACCTTTGTTTCTCCAGTGGTGTTTTTCCAACCGTGTTTAAACTTGCTCTTGTCCATCCAGTCTATAAAAATGGAGACAGAGATAGTGTCAATAATTACAGACCAATATCTGTTTTAAGTACATTATCTAAATTACTTGAGAAAATTTTAAACAATCGTCTATCCCAATACCTCGATGCTTACTCTATACTTTCAGAGAATCAATTTGGCTTTCGCCGAGGCAAATCTACAGAGGATGCTGTCTTAAAATTAATAAATACTATTGTTTCGAATCATAACTCCAAGCTCAAAACTATTGGAATCTTCTTAGATCTTTCTAAAGCTTTCGACACTGTCTCTGTTCCTATCCTTGTAAATAAGTTGGAAAACATTGGCATACGGGGCCTTGTTCTTGAAATATTTAAAAGTTATCTCAGTGAACGCAAACAAAGTGTACAAATCCGTCCATGCACTAGTCAAGAACTACCTATTACCTCCGGTGTTCCACAGGGAAGCGTGTTGGGACCAACGTTATTCCTAATTTACGTTAATGATTTATGCAAACTGACCCTAAATCATTGCACAATATTTTCGTATGCAGATGATACTGCCCTCCTTGTACAAGCCAGCACTTGGTCAGATGCACGTTCTTATGCTGAGAATGCGATGAGGAGCGTAATAAGATGGCTTGATAATAACTTATTGACACTTAACCTTGACAAAACGCAGTTAACTACCTTTGCTGTTAATGCATCATTTTTGCCAAACCAATCTATTACTGTTCGTGCCAACCGATGTTTCTCTAATGACATCGCTTGCAGCTGTCCCACCATAACGCGTACTAGCTGTGTCAAGTACCTTGGAGTCCAAATAGATTGTTTACTCACCTGGAAGGAACAGATCGAGGCAACTGTTGCTAGAGTAAGAAAACTCATATTTATTTTTAAAAACCTAAGAGCTGTTGTCGACCAGCAAACTTTAAAAACAGTTTATTTTTCCCTGGTACAATCCATTTTATCCTATTGTTTAACGGTCTGGGGTGGATCTGGTAAAGCGAGATTTCTACGTCTAGAAAGAGCCCAGAGGGCGGTACTTAAGGTAATGTATTCAAAACCCATCCTATTTTCTACCTCTGAGCTTTACAAAATTTCTAAAGTCCTTACAGTAAGACAACTATTTATTCGACAGTTGATTCTTCGAAAACACCAAAGCTTACCTTATGTGAATACCTCTACCTCACGACGTTCTCGACCGCGCCGGATCTGTGAATCCAAAAACGGTCGAACTGCTCTTGCAAGACGCCATTATGATTATCTCGCTTGCACAGTTTATAATAAAATAAATAAAGTTATAAATATTTATCCGCTGTCATACTGGGAATGTAAATGTAAACTTACAAAATACTTACAGTACTGCTCCTATGATGAGTCTGAGAGAATTATTTTTGGTTGAGTAAATGATATTCAATTGATAACTTGAAATTACTTAACATCACACACACACACATACATACATGCACACACACACACGCACACACATACACATACACACATCTCACATTTGTTGTAACTTATAGTATGGTAAAATAATTAGAATAAGAATAAAATATTGCAATTATCTTAATGTTGTAAAGTTCAAAAGGAACATACTTCAATCAAGTCCAGAGGGGGCGTAAACGGCTGCGACACAGTCTTTATAACTATTGCAGTTGTTTACGAATATGCAAATTGTGAAAACGTTTATTTGTTCAATAAATCTTTTAAATCTTTTTAAATATTGTTACTATGTTATTGTTATAAAAAATGTAATTACACGTTTTATACGCGTTACGGAGGCCCAAAAATCCTAAACATTTGTGACTTTCGGTCGTCGAGAAAGTTTTTTTGTGCGTGTGTGTCCGTGTGCCTGCGTGCGTGTGTGCGGGCTTGTGTGTACTTAAATATATCAGCCATTTGAAATTCACTAGTGGACCTTCTCTAAAAGTAACTTTTGCCTATACACTGGCATGAGTGTTGGTGACCGCAGTGGCTGTTCTTAACACACAGAGAGATGATGCAGCCCGTCTCCTGGATTTTAGAACTTAGTCGTCTCCTACGACATCCGTGGGTATGATGGTGTGATGCTATAGAAGACTGACAGCTCACGAGTTTCCTTTAACACGCTCACTGCGTTGTGAGGTCTTATTGACCCATGTTGAACTTACATCCCGTGCGGCGAATTAAATAGTTCTTATTCACCTGGTGCGGAAGGCATAACATTAAGAATTCTTATTGAAAGAAAAAGACAAATAGACTAAGCTATTTCCTACTTCAATAGGAACATTTAAAATATTAAATACAATAATGAGTCAATATGACCTCTCCCGCACCTAACGATAAATATTTCTCTCCATTGCGGCGTGTGGTCATTATGACCCCCCACCCTCTGCACCCCACACCCGCACTGGATGGTGCGCCCGCGCCATTAGTGATGCGCTGTGCAATGTAGAAGGAGGCCGTCACGTCACTCTCTAAACTAAGTGAAAAAATACGTAAAAATATTGAAGCATCAGGTAGTTTTAATTTTGTGTTTGTCGGTAAATTTATTATAAAAAATGCCAAAACGGAGTCGAAAAAAATTGGTTTATTTCAGTGATAATGATTCTGAAAAAGAAAAAAAATATATCTCAAAGTATTTCAGTGATAGTGCTTCTGAAGAAAAAAAAAACATATCTCAAAGTATCGAAATATATTTGTAAGAAATAAACAGGAGGACACGAGTACCAAAGAAATCCACACCGTAAAAATTGATCCGAGTAAAAAAATTTCTGTCTTAGAGGATCGCGTCATAAAACCTGCGGATGATGACACCGATAGTGACAATGAATATAATATATTTTCTCCGAAACGATTTAAACCTAATCCAGCTCAAATACCAAACTTACAAGAAGATGGAGGTATACATGTTAGTCCTAATACTGGCCTCACATTTCAAAGTTTAAAAAAGGTTAGGTTTTCTCCAGCTGCTTCTCCTATACTGCGGCAATCTATAAAACAGAATCAAGAAAAAAACAAGTGTACTAGTTCTCCTGGAGCTGGATCACTTACGAATTTTGGTGACTTAAGCAGAAGTGTATCATTAAATGACATTTCTAAGGATAAACTTATGCAGCTAAGTATGCCTTTGGATGAACAGAACATTCGTAATTATATAGAAACCCCACCAAAATCAAAATGTCAACAGAAAGACGATTATGAAAGCGATATTAGCGACGGCGATTGTAAAACTTTACCGCATTTAATATCAATATCAGTTGAGGTGTACGACGATCCCAGATCATCAACCATTAGTAAACCAATGATAAAAAGTTCTAGTACCTTTAACAGTGGAAAGAATGATCAATGTTTTGAGTATTCACTGGATATTATTCATGACAGTAGCAATCCTGAAAATAACAATGATGACGCTGATATCGGGAAAGAACACGTTGATGACCAAAATAACAATAAAGAAAACTATACTAGATTGGGGAACAAAAACATCGAAGAAAATGTAGAGGTTGAGGTTGAAGAAGTGGTTGATATCATTGAAAAGTCTGATATTCTAAGCCGTAACGAAATTCCTGCAATAAATTCTTTACACGATGAATCCGATGATGGTATAGAAGAATTTCATTCAAATGATGAAGAATATGAAGACACTGGAAATTCTATTCATAGTTCAATGTTAACAATAAAATTGATGAAAGTTCTAGCGAATTTCTTGAAGATGATTATAATTATGAGGATAATAACGATAATGAAAATAGCGCCAACATTGTGAATGATAGTAATAACGAGTGGCAAGATATTTTTGATGAATTACCAGATATTGATGAGTTTGTTGGAGACGCCACAGTTAATGTTTCTACAGATAATAAAACACCATCTGAAATATATAAATTATTTTTAACGGAAGAAATAATAAAAAAATGGTATATGAAACTAATAATTATGCGGCTGATTATGTAACTAAAAATACTTTAAAATTAAACTCACGTTTAAAGAAATGGTAAGATACTGATTGTAATGAAATGCTGAGATTTTTGGGAGTAATTATGGTCATGGGATTAAACAAAGTACCTCATTTAAATGACTACTGGTCCAAAAAGTCAATATACAAAAACGACTATATTTGTTCGGTCATGAAACGGGACAGATTTCTCTTGCTCTTGAAGTTTTGGCATTTTAGTAATGAAAATACAGATACTAAAATAGATAAATTAAATAATATACGGGACGTACATAATATGCTATTGAACAGATTTAATAACATTTTGATTTTGATTAAAGCTTTCTAGTATTGAAGCCGGCAAAAAGTTGAAGAAAGTTCCTACTATTTGCAGACAATGCAACAAGCATTTATGTTTACCGTGTTTTAATATAGAGCATAAAAAATAACACCTTTTTATAAAATACAGTTATTAATTGTAAATGAGTATTTTATTTCAATATCAACCACTTCGAAGTAAATTTTAGTGTTTCCCATCACTAGTATTTCGATAACTTCAGTGCGTTGTGGGGTCAATATGACACCACAAATTGTACCCTCTGTTAAGGACAAACTAAAGATGCGAGCTAAAAGCGCTGCTAGTTGTAAGTTGCCAGGATGTTGAACTAGCATTCCTGAATGCAAATAACTCAGTACTGTGTACCAAATAGTAATAAAAAATATTTATATCCAGAAGTTTAGGAGAGCTAATTTGACCTCACGACGCACTGAAAATAAATCCTGTTTGGGTCAGAACTACCCCATAACGCACTAGTTTAAAGTTTACATATAATGTGTTCGCAGTGAGCGTGTTAAGTTTAATATGGTCTTGTATATTGGGAACTAATGTAACAATATAGGCAGAATATAATTTGCCCATCATTTGGTTTGCCAATAGAGTTAGTTTATACGAAGCATTTCCAAAAAAATATACTCTATTTGACTTAAAATAACTGTAACATCCTATAGATAATTAAAAAAAAATCAAGACCGAGTCCACACAGCTCGCGCGGGTTTCAATTAAGTTTAATATGGTCTTGTATATTGGAAGCTAATGTAACAATATAGGCAGAATATAATTTGCCCATCAGTTGGTTTGCCAACAGAGTTTGCGCATACGAAGCATTTAAAAATAAAAATGAAAGATTTTTGAAGTGGTTGGAATTCTTTATCGTGGTTGGAAAAAAATTTAGTGTAACATTTTTTCGTTACGCGCCATCTTTTTCTTATCCCTACCACGCGTGATATTAGATAGATTATTATAGATTAGATTATTAGATAAAGTTTAATAAAAGCCTTTTATTAAACTTTATCTAATTTAACTTTATTTAACCAATTTCTGTAAAGTTGCATGTAGTAAATTATTTTTTGAAAAATAACGTCATAAAGAAGTTTCACTTCTTACGAGAGTACGCTAGTACACGCACACATTTTTTATATTTTCATATCCATGTTTTTCTTAATGTAATTTCCTGTCATCCCCTTCTAGGCGTACCAAGCGGCGCTAGAGATCTACGACTCGCGCGCGCAGTACCCGGAGTTCTGCCTGCCGCTGGTGGTGGTGCCGTCCACCATCAGCAACAACGTGCCGGGCACGGACTTCTCGCTCGGCGCCGACACCGCGCTCAATGAGATCACTGAGATCTGCGACCGGATCCGTCAGTCCGCGCAGGTTAGTTATTTGTTTATTGGTTCTTTTGTTTATAAAATATAATATAATGTTTTTTTTATTTTATTTTGATTGTACTTGATAAATTAAAAAAAAGAACATATAACTTGATATTATTGTGTTAATTAGTATAAGTGGTATTGTATCGTTCTAATTAACAATAAATAAATAATAAAAAAAAACGGCAATTAAGGAAGTAAAACTAAATGAGTCAGGTACGCAGCCAGATTTCATACAAGTACTGGATTTATCGTTGCAAGGTTTTTTTATACATAATATTATTATTCCGAAATAAGCTAAGCTACTGCAAGATCATATTTTTTTGTTTCTCTTTTGTGTTGAAAATTTTAACATTAAATTTCAGTCCAGTTATATCAGTCATTTTCCTTAAACGCAAACTGTGGATTAATGCTTTAATAAAAAAAACCATTTCATATATTATTTCTTACAGGGAACCAAACGACGTGTGTTCGTAATTGAAACTATGGGTGGCTTCTGTGGATACCTCGCTACATTAGCTGGTATGTGTATATTATATTTTTAACAACGATGTTCACTATATCAATGTTTTCAATATTTGAACATACTTCGTGGATCGTACCATAGATAAATTGAGAAACACTACTCTGTCGTATCTATCTTACATATTGATTAACTGCCACTCTTCACAGCATTTTTTTTTTAAATTATTGTTATAGCTGTATTGGCACGAAAAACGACAACCTATATACAATTTATTCTGGATTCAATTTGCCCAGGACCGATTAGAGTAGTGTAGGTCTAGAGAAAAAGTAAACTATCAATAACTAATATATACACAAAAACGTAACAGGTCTCGCCGGCGGTGCCGACGCGGCCTACATCTACGAAGAGAAATTCTCTATCAAGGACTTGCAGCAAGACGTATACCATATCGCCTCTAAGATGACGGGTGGCATCCAGCGAGGCCTCATTCTGCGGAACGAGAAGGCGAACGACAACTACAATACCGAATTCATCTACCGTCTCTACTCTGAAGAGGGCAAGGGACTCTTCACTGCCAGAATGAACGTGTTGGGTATGCAGCTTAAATGTTACTTTGTATATTCTTTGTATATTCTGATAACTATTACAAATGGCATTCAGCAATATTCTACCCAAACAAAGGAAAAAGCTATATTATATTTAAGAATCTGATATTCACTAACTCTGAGCAGTATACCAGAATACTTTGAAGTGGAACTGGATCGGCACTACCTCCTCAAATATTTCTCCTTTATACATATGACGTTACGATATACTGGGCACATTCAGTTCAAGTTCAACATAGGCTGGCCACGATTATTAATAAATTTGTTCATAATCATTTCATCCTTCTGACTGACATATTGTGATTTAACATCTAGTATTTTAATTTAATTATCTTCTGTTACAAAATGTTTAATTTCCCATACCAGGTCACATGCAACAGGGCGGTTCGCCGACGCCGTTCGACCGCAACATGGGCACCAAGATGGCGGCCAAGTGCCTGCACTGGCTCGTGGAGGCCATACAGAAGGGCCCCGCGAACAGGCCCGACACCGCCTGCCTGTTGGGTGTCGTTAAACGCCAGTACAAGTTCACCCCGCTGGAGGAGCTTAAAGCTCAGACTAACTTCGCGTAAGTCCTTAAATCATTTGGTACTAGGTTAAACCCGCGATTGCGCCCATTTTGGTCAGGTCTACCACGGAAAATATCCCGTGTGCGTGTAGGACATAAACTATGTTTGTGCCAAATTTTAGCGACATCTAATCGGTAGTTTTTGTGAAAGAGTAACAAACAATCATATATCCTCACAAATTTTCGCATTTATTATATTCATAAGAAATGAAATGATATAGGAGTTGATGTTTTTGTAAGTTAATTAACATTGCACATAAAGTGAAAGTATGTGTATTCAGACTTTATTTTGGTGAAATGACGATGATGATATATTTAAATTCTATATCTTCTACGTAATATGATATGATACCTATTCTTTTAATAATTGCAGACAAAGAATACCAAAGCAGCAATGGTGGATGAAACTACGTCCGCTGCTTAGAATTCTGGCCAAGCACGACTCTACATACGAAGAGGAGGGCATGTACATGACCGTGGAGCAAGGAGAAATTGACTCCGAGAATGTCATCTAAGTATTTTTAAATAGTCTGTGAATTTGTAGATTTTATCTAGCTTTTTGGGTCTGTCTCGATATAAATCGTTCTGAGGCTAAGTAAAGGAGAACGACCGACACGCAGGAGAAAATATATTTCAGGCCATAAATATGAAGGGAATAATACTTGTAGTCGATTACGAAAGAGTTTCGCGGTACTATATCTGCTAAACCACCTCGTTTAAGTAGCCTTATACATCTTATAAGGCACATATAGGCGTGACTAAGGTATTGTCACAAGCGAACCTCAAAGACCTGTAATACAATGAGAATTGTTTGTGGAAAAAGGATATTGTTGACGTCGGTCGACCTCTCCTGGATGTCGGCTTTCTCTGTACTGTGAATGTAGGAATGGGCGCTTAGCATTTCTATAAAATTGTGCTACAGAAGTATTATGGTTGACATTATTTTGGAATGTTTAAGAAAGAGATTATTTTTATATTATTTATATATTCATACTGGTGTATGTTAACTTTTAATCAAAATGTGATCATGTGAATTTTTGGGTTTATTTGATAGCAATCTTTTTCAATCATATTGCTAAAATATATATTTTATACACTTTAATTATATGTTTTTATATTTAGTTTAAATCATTATTATGTGTTCCTTAAGAGATCATGTCTTAACGATGCATATTAATTAATTTACTAAAATGTTTTTTGATATCTATAACAAAGAGTTACCAAAAACATGCTAAGTGTAAAAATGTTCTACTTATGTTTAAGTATACCTTTCATGATAAGCATAATGACAGTATTAAATAATGAAGAGTAATTAAAAAATAAAAATGGCTCACTTCTAATAATTTAGTACAGAAAGTGGTCATGTTAACTGAAAATGATAATAAAAGCTAATGACATCATTGTTGACGTAACTTAACCTTAACATTAGAACTTTTATGTTAAGGTCAGGAGCGTCACAAGCGGACGCCATTAGACCTACGTGCGTTTAGCGCTTAATTTGATATAAATAAAAAACGCTATGTTGCCTTTAGAAAAAGTAGACGTGAACCTACATTTTAGAAGGGAATTTCAAAATCTGTCATCATGCCTATTGCGATGTAATATATTTATTTATGTAATACGTTTCGTAAAGCTATAATGGTAGATAGTCATAATTCAATGTTGAATGTTCTCTATTACTGTAATGCGATGTTTATGTAGCATATCGATTAGCAAAGAAGATAATTCTCAAAATATATTTAGGACAAGTATTTTAGCAGGCAGCTTATTAAACTTTGAATGGGTTAGTTAAATAATGTATTGTTCTTACGTAATTTCAATGTAAAACAATATGCTTACAAGCATTAACTTTACTACTTGTTTGATTATAGGCATTAGTCAATTTATATGATAAAATTAATAAAAGAGAAACAACCTTCTAAACTTTTAAAAATATACAAAGGAGATTTCAAACTTAATAGTGCTAGAGACGATCACAAAATGTTTTAACATCTACCTCATAGTACATAAACTCCTTTTTGTTCGATTATCTCGTTTTTAATTAGTGTTATAAAGAGGCTGCCATTATTATACCACAATTGATGTGACACGTAATTTTGTAATGTAAAATATACTTTATGATATATTTCTTGATTAGTTCTTGTAAAGCTTAATAATGCATAAGTAATGAAATATTCTTGTTAACGAAGAAAATGTAACTTATGTTTATATTTTATTCTGCTTAAGTTAACTACAATAAATTTGCTATTTAGTACATTTAATTTTTCTTTTCTCCTTTTCTAAATCAATACAATGGAATTCACTGGATACACATACGTTCCGGATGGCGCTCACAACGCCCAAAACGTCGTTGCACAAGACGACCGCGGTCGTTGTAGTCGCGGCGAGAACGTCACTCATGGAACGCAGCCATAGGGTGCGTTCACAAAGTCCACACTCACAACCGCAAATTTTCCCGTTCCATTAGCTTGTGAGTGTTACTGACGTATTCTCTACTGGAACGATCACTTCGACCCACCTTGTTAGATGGGTCGTCGTGAGCTTCGCGTGGGCGTAAGTCATGACGTCATGAGTGACGTATTCGCCATGATCACAACGATCGCGGTCGCCTAATGAAACGACGTTTTGGGCGTTGTGATCGCGTTCTGGAACGCGCCCATTATCATTTGACTCACATTATTTGACAGTAACATACGGCCTAGAGTGCGTTCCATTAGACGTTCACAAAGTTTACGCTCACGACCACAGTTTTTCCCGTTCCACTAGCTTGTGAGCGGTACTGACATAATCACTAGTGGAACGTTCACTTCGACCCATGATAGATGGGTCGTCGATTGGGACTAAGAGAGCGTCTTCTGGAACGCGCCCTAAAGGTAACTATATCATACGTTTTCTGTTTTGGCTGTAGCGCCTGTCAGGTAAATGGACATACATTCTGATTCATATACATAAACATACACAATACGCTCGAAAAACCAGTGACGTAGCGCTGGTCAATGTAGTCGTCTACATTGACCAGGCGACGAACTCCTATCATCGAGGCCCCTTTTTTATAGTTCCCAAGATCTATCCATTAAATGTATCTTAACTAACGTGCTTTGACGCAACAAATCTACTCATGATAGTAAAAAGTTTGAAAGAGGTCATAATTTTTGACAAAAAAAAATTAGAAAGCGAATACCCAAAAACCGTCGACATGGTATTTTCAGAGAGAAAAAACAAATTGCAACATTCCATTGCATGGTGCCTTTGAAAATGTATCCACATTCGGATGTAGGCCTCGCGAGGCCCACTCAAGTGCGAGGCCGTAGGCGATGGCCCACTGCGCCCACGCCTAGCTGTGCCACTGCGAAAAATATTAACCTATTGGCACAGTCGAGTAAAAAGCATTGATGTTCAGTCTGTTACCTAAACACACTGCACGTGATGGGCCAACTTGGCCCATCACATGCAGTGTGTTTAGGCAACAGACTGAACGTCACGTTTTGGCCCGGCCAAGTCGCATGTTTTCCCCCTCTACCGGCAAAACGCTGTGGATCGACTGGATGTGGAATTGATTAGTAATGCTGTGGCAAATGCAAAGATATGAACATACAATCATAGCCTCCTTCTGACGGACCTTTTACGACTAGCCCCAAAAAGAGGCAGGGTTAACCCAAGATTGAATATTTTGCAGGTACGATGTGCGATATTTACCTATCAATACGGCCTATTTAAAATCGTAGTAGCGCGCTAACTAGCAGGTTCCTGTATGCTATTTTACTCTTTGTTCCTAAACACAGAAAAACATTTATAAATTAATGGAAACTCTAAATCCTAATACATTGGTAATTTTTTTATTACTTTTAATTTCTTTATGACACAAATATGCCATAAACAGTGTGATATCCTTTACATTAATAAATTAATATACGATAAAATTAAGTCGTATATAAAAAGAAAAAAACTAACTACTCAATATGTATGGTTCTGATTTTTTTATATTTTTCAAAGCACAAAATTATTTAAGATACGAATGAAAAAAATAGTAAACATGACTTCAATAAGTGCCAACGCGACCATCAACAAACACAACATCAATTTTGACTTGTTGACGTTTCACCGCGTAGTAAGTGAAAGTGTCACGTCAGTATAGTACAGTTGCTGTCAGAAACAGTTTTTAATCTGATTTATTTCTTATTGGCTGCTTATTGGTACGAAATACTATTATATCACAAAAAGTGGTAATTACGTGCGTGTCTTGTGGTTTATGAACATTTTACATAGAACTCTCGACGTAACTGTAGTATATTTTCAGCATTAGGTTATTACCGGGAAGATGGGAGTAAAACCAGCAATTGGAAGAAAACCTAACAAGAACCCACCGTTTTTCAGTCACGAATTCGTGATCCAGAACCATGCGGACATAGTATCATGTGTGGTTATGGTATTCCTAGTGGGACTTATGGTGCAGGTATGTGTCAAGCGTGTGCCACGTAAGCCGAAGTTTTTGGTAAAATACTGGTTTTGGTGGTACTAAATGGTCGTTTTCTTGCAGTCGACGAGTCCTATCGCAAGCTTGTTTATTGGGCTCCATCACAATGTGAGTGGAGTGGAGCCATCTAGAGAGAATCCAAGAGGAGAACCTTTCTCCTATGAAGCTGGTTGGAAAGATGCTTGTGCCGTCTTCTTCTACTCCCTCGTTTGTATCGTTATGCATGCAATCCTCCAGGAATATTTCCTAGATGTAAGTAGCAATATGGACTTATATCATACATTACTTCACTTATAATTATGTTAGAGGTAATACAATAAACATAACAAACTCCTTCAACAACCACTTTTACTTTATATTTGAAGGAAAAGTATCTATTTTATCCATTTATCAATTTGAGTTGCGCTTTACTAATGTACTGTAAAATTATATTTTGCCGTATGGTCCTTTCTCTAAGTTACTTTTATATCTACAAAGTGAAGCTAAATCCCTTTCATTTATTTTTTTAATTAATAATCTTCTTTTATATGTCTGTTTTAGAAAATATCAAAGAAGTTTCATTTGTCAAAGTCGAGGCTGAGTGCGCTCAATGAATCGGGTCAGTTAGTTGTGTTCCAGTTACTGACTCTTGTTTGGGGAGGTGATGCTATTCTACGTGAAGGATTCATTTTTAACATCTCCAGTCTGTGGGATGGTGAGTAAAAGTCCTACTAATTATATATATTGTCGGGTGACAGGACAACTCATTAACTACAGAATATGCAACATGAAGTTATCAGCATTTAATAGTATTTTGATACCAAAATTTGAATTATATGAAATGTCCTGAAGATACACCATTAAATAAAATATCATACAGGTTATTGTATCCATATATTATTTACGTAATAATAATGTATTGTTAAAGAATAGTGTATTAAGTGAACAAATCTGGATTATATAATTTTGTAGTTAGTGAGTTTTCACCCGACAATATTAAAGTTATAAATTTGAATGCTAGATTATTATGTTTTCACTCCAATCTACTCAACCAATTATCATGAAGACTTCGTACACATATTTCTAGACATATTAGAAAAAATGCATCGGGTGCTTTATATTAAAAAAATATATATTTCTTAAATTATTTTGTATTTATTAATTTTTAAATACTGTACCACATTGATTCAGTTGTATTGAAATGCAATGATCAATTATATTTATTTAAAGGATTCAACGCAAGCAAAGCAAAGAGTGAAAGCTAGTGAATCATAGTTTTGTTTATGAAACTCGTGGGCAATGACCAATACCAATTAATTATATGCATTCCGTTATTATAATAACATTATTAGTAATACTATTTCTGTTTCCACTTACATATTGAAATAGGTACATATTGTTTTCATAGATAAATTTATTAAGTACATACATATTTCATAAGATCATAAATTAAGCCATGTAATTAGAAAGTATGTGTTAATGTCTGATAATATTATTTCCTAATTTACATAATTACCAATTACGTAAATATTATGTTTCATTTGAATAACTGTGTTGACTGTTTTAAAGAACAATGGAATGGTTACATTATTTGTTTATTGAATTAATTGAATTCTTATTTGAACTAATATGTTGTTTATATAATAATTAACTTGTCCAGGTTACCCAAATCACCCGATGAGCTTCCTTTTGAAGCTTTGGTGGGTGGTTCAAGCTGCGTACTGGCTCCATAGCATTCCTGAGCTGTACTTCCAACGTGTGAAGAAGGATGAGTGGGCCGGCCGCATCAGACAAGCTTTGATTGCATTCACATTCCTGGTTTTGGCCTATAGTTTTAAGTAAGTTTTCAGTACCCTGTTTAATTTGGTTTCGCTCATAAATCTTTAACTTAGTACCCTTAAAATTGTAGAAAAATCTAACTTTTGTGAATGCCTATGCCAAGGGTAATTACCTCTTTGTCTTTCGCAGTCAAGTCAAACATGCATATATCTTGGTACATGTACTTAGTAGGAATGAATGTTGCGTACTGTGTGTGACAATCTCCCTGCCCTATGAAGATATTACACCACATTGCCAGAGTACAAATAAATTGTATGGTCACTATTTCCCTAATAGTGGTAACATTTATTGGGTATTCGAGATAAGGATACTGGTACTTACATAATCATAATATGTAATAACTAATAATCAACTTAGTGATAAGAAATATTATTACATTAAGTTGATTAATGTGATTGTAAACATTATAATATTGTAGGTACAGTTTAATACATTGATTTTAGTACAGTTTCACAACATGTGAAATATTATTTAAATCCTTATAATAAACCTCAACAAAATCAAGGTGGAAGAACAGTGCAGTTCGACCGCGGAAGTACCACCGCCACACCTATTTCTAGCGTGAAGAATTTCTTGCGTTTGAATGGAAGGGTGTGGAAGGCAACCACACCCTTCGTAGTTGGTACGTAGTTAATTACAAATGTCCATGGGCGGCAGCGACCACTTACTATCAAGTGGACTGCATGCTCGTTTGCTACTTCAGTCATATAAAAAAAACCTTTTTGTGTTCACAGATTCCAGAGAGTTGGTGTCAGTCTAGTTGTATTGCACTCTTTGGCAGAGTTTGTGACCCATAGCTACCGTCTCAACACCATCCTCAGAGGAGAGCGAGAGGACTACCTAGACAAATGTAAGCTCCTATTTTCTATCTATTAATACTAATTTTATAAAACTGACAAGATTTTTTGGTTGTTTAAATTCTGTAATCATGCATAATGCATAGAATTGCAGTGTTACCTTAAAAGTCTAAATATAGCCAATCAATCAAGGGTCCAAGGTTCGAACCTCAGGTGTTACTTATTTTTCTAAGATGATGTGCCTATTACAAACTAATTGCTCTCTACACTTTTATACCAAGAGATCACATTATAATATGTATACGAGAAAATTTGTGTACAGGGGAAACCACACACACATACACACACACAGCATAACTAGCGATATTGACATCGAAATAACTTACCCTTATTTTTTAGTTATTATTTTCCTCTGTTTCTATGAGACTGCGCCGATAGGTCATCAAGAGGTATAGTGTGATAGTTTTTGTATATCTACCATAAGTAATTTGATATGAATAAAGTGAAGGTTTTGACTTAGAAAAAAAATCCAAGATATAAAAAGTAAGGCAAACATTTTTTTTTTATATAAACAATGTCTGTCAATCATAAACGATGATTGCAAAGACTATTAGTTTACTGATATTTCTAGTTACAAGCGCATTTAAATGGGTATAACAGCTTGAATAAATACAAAAGTTTGAGAGAAAATTTTGTTGAATCAATTCACAGGCATGCCATTAACAGAGTACTTTCACTGAGACGCCGTTCTTGGACAAACTGTTTCGTTTAACGTGTATTCGCGGGAAGCTGATAAAACGGATAAAGTTGGCAGAGCGTGAATAATTGCATGTTATTAAAATTTGCTCCAGTGGCTTGTTTAAAGATCCATTTTTGTTCCAATAAACGCGAATTCGAAAAATGGTTTTTGATGTTATGTATTAGTATTATAATTTGAGAATTACATGCATATTTTTTATAAATTATATTTTTTTATAAATTTTATTTAGAGCGTATGTCAATTATTGATACGCGATATTACCTATACATGATGATGAAAGAATAGGCCTTTTTGTGTTAAAAGGTGGTGTAAAGCTTTCACTTCTCGAAAGACCTAGCACGACCTTCTAACTTAGATTGATTGCTTGATCTTAAATCGTACTAGTAAATGCTCTGCGAGAATGAATTCTTCGTTTAAAAATCGTGGAATGTGGCGTAAATCCTCCTAATTTTGAGAATCCATACTAATATTATAAATGTGAAAGTGTGTTTATTTGTTCCTCTTGCACGTCGCCACATAGCTATTATAATATGATATGGTTTATATGTTGGGAGATAGTTAGGAGGGCGGAGACTGACGTAGGATACTTTTTATCGCGCCTTCTCATTCCCATGAGAATATCGATGTTTTGTTAGTTGATACATATTTAATAGTTCGACACGTTGTTAATAGATGGCGTTATTAAAATTCATTTGCAAGTAATGAATCACGCTATCAAATGTTAATGTTAGTTCTCTCTGACCGTGCGGGTGAAGCCGCGGGTAAGAGCTAGTAGATTAATAGATATCAACAAGTAATATTGGGTAGCTGGTAGTTGGGGGTAATTTGGGACTGCGTGCTCATTTGAGCATGCAGTCCACCTTGCATACTAATCTGAAGCGTTCCAATTTAGTTTTCAGGGGTAGGAATGCATCTGCGACTAACCTTAGGTAAAACAGATTTTACCTAATTTTAGTTAATAGGCGGCAGGGTCACTTACCATCAGGTGGACTGCATGTTCGTTTCCTATCTCCGTATTATAAAAAAGTAGGTACCTGCTCGAACCGCACTAGTTTTACTCCCTGGTTAGTATGATGATGGTGTCCTGATAGATTCCAACCCAGCAACGAGACAATAATGGGTTCATGACGATGTCCTCCCCAGTCCTGATCATGGTGAACGGCGTGGTGTTCACAATAACAATTACATGATCATGTTCTACCCTTTCCAGTCCTGAGCGTAGTGTACGGTAGGGTGTTCACAATAATGAGTAAATAATGATGGACACTTGCTCAGTTCTGAGCGCGATGAACGGCGTAGTGCTTACAATAATGGGTTCATGACGATGTCCTCCCCAGTCCTGTGCGCGATAAACGGCGTAGTGCTTACAATACTGGGTTCATGACGATGTCCTCTCCAGTCCTGAGCGCGATGAACGGCATAGTGCTTACAATAATGGGTTCATATCGATGTCTTCCCCAGTCCTGAGCTTGGTGAACGGCGTGGTGTTCGTGTCGGTGCGGCTGTGCTCGCTGGTGCTGGGCGTGCTCACGTTCTACTTCGGGCTGGCCGGCGCCGCGCCGCTGCTGCTCCGCGTCGCCGCGCTCTCCGCGCTCGTCTCCTTCCAGGTTAGTGGGTGTAATGGGTGAGCGTTATGCTGGGGATACAGGGTAAAATGGGTGCGCATTATTGTGGGCATAGTGGTTATTTTGGGGATATAGGGATAAAATGGGTTTGGGTGGCGCTTAGTGGGGTAGAATGGGTATGGGTGTACGATTTAATGGTGCATGTAGAAACGCGGTCTTGCCCTATTTGGTAAAGGATGATAGGAATACAGAGGTAAAATACCCACAATTATGTCAGCTCGAGGTATGGGTATATGATTGACGTGCATAAAGGTTTTAAGGTTTCGATTCTTCATGTAAATTGGTTATACTAACTACTAAACTAATGGTTATACTAGAAGTATTTGCCGTAGTTAGATGCAAAAATAATGTATGGAAATAAGATTAAATAGGGCCCAAAAAGGGTAAATAGTAATTTACAAAACTGAATGAGACAATGAGTGATAAATGAAATTAATCTATAATGACTGGCTAAATGTGCGGAATTGAGATTTAATACTTGAATAGCAGGTGAAGGTGTAGATTAATCTAAAATTTAATAGGGACAATAGGGCAAAAGCCTGAACGGTGAATGTAAATGAATTTAATAAAGAAACTAAGGTAGAGAAATGTGGGAAGCGCATAGATTATGGCTAATTGAAATTTGAAAATTTAAAATATTTTGTGAGATTTTCGAAAAATATTCTTGATCGTTTTGGTCTTGTGCCAACTAATTATATAACATAATAGATTATTGACTTAGTAAACTTATTTTATACATGCGACAAATCATATATAACTTTAAAGCAAAGTGCAAAAATATTTAAACCGTTCAATATTTCCACAGGTGTACCTAATGTTCAATTTCATCACCGAAGCTATTAAGCAGAGGCAGGAATCCCGCCAACAGGCACAAAGCAAGCCCAAGAAAGAGAAGAAGGAGAAACCCAAGAAAGAAAAAGGTATGTAATCGTCTTCAATATCAAATATTGTCCCATTTTCTGTCTTTAAATAATCTCCTCGTAGACATATAACCCTCGGTACTATGTTGCCTGTGTTCAATGTTTGTATGTAAATATGTATTTTTCTGACTATTGATTTTCGAGAACCTAAATTAAAACATACAATTTTGATGAAATTATGCATTAAGTAAATTAATTACAACAGACCTAATGTATGTATAAATATAAAGTACATAAATATTAAGTGTTTCCTGTTCTTAACTAAAAGGATGTTATCATATTAACATGCATAAACATAGTTACTCAACTACGTATTCCTAATTACTTCCTAAAAACAGAAAATAAAGTATGAATTTGATGAAGAAATTCATACTTTATTTTCTTTCAGAAAATAAAGTATGCTTATTCGTGCGAAATGTGTGTTCAAGTTAACTTTATTTAACACATTATTTTGTATGTAGGTCTGTTTGCTTTGTCTTCAGTTCTAGTCTCTAGTTTTTTAGGAAACTGGTAATTAAATTAGGATTCAGAAATGAAAAGAATAGTTAAGTAGTATATTCTATGATATGATATGACACTAAGCTGTTTTTGGTCTTTTTTTATAAGATGAAAATAGCAATCACGCAGGCATTTCACCTGATGATGGCAAGTAGTCACTGCAGCCCATAGAAATCTGTAAGAAACTTCACATATAACAAGGGTTCAATCTAAAATCAATTACAAATGTGTTTCTTGTCCTGAGAACTAAGATGTTCGCCTCATAGAAAAGTGCGCCTTAACTCTAGGTGTTGCGGTGGTACCTCCCTTTGCACTTTCTTTTTACACTTTGAAGCTTGTCTTGATAATTGAAATAATAAGTTGAATATTATTTTAATATTTATTCATCTTGACTATTTAACATATCTCTCGTCAACCAATTAGTGTCGCACTCTGTGGCAAGGGTCTTCTCTCAGAATACGAGAGTTTTAGTAGTCCACCGCGCTGGCCAAGTGCGAATTGGTGGACCTTTAACATATATATGTATTTTATTATAGAAGAAATAGAAGAAACTGGCATGAATTGTTTATAAAGTAGTCTTTTTATTTTATTTGTATAATTTATAGGCAGACATTTGATCGCAATCTCACCTGATGGTAAGTAATGATGCGGTCGAAGATGTATAATATACAGTATTATTAATGTGGTATGAACGTTACAGTGAAGAAGGTGCAGAGCGAGGAGTCGGACCTGCCCGAGGTGGACCAGAACACCAACAAGACGCTGCGCGCGCGCGCGGCCGCCAAGGCCAAGTAACGTATAGGTTTTGTACGTAAGGTAATCCCATAGGTTGTCCCCTTTGAGTGGTAGTACATTTTTTACACAACTTTTAATTTCCTCTATCATTTTCGCTGTTCTAGTAAATGTATTGTCGACGCACAAAATGAATGATGCATTTGTAATCGATGTTCGATGTTGCCCTCCCTAAAGTAGTGTCGTGATCTATGTAAACGTTATATTTATATGAAATATTGGTATATAATCAGTGTATAAACCCGTGGCATTGTATCCGATGCCGAGTAGTGAGCGATTGAATGTAACTGTCGTGTCGATGTATTTTATGATACCTACATTCGTTAGATTACGAAACACACTATTGTCGTAAAGTATAGTGGATACAGGGTTGTAAAAATATCTTTTAAAATGTAAACTAAATGTAGGTTTAACTGTTGTTTATATGGATATATTGATAGTGATTATACAGTACTGTGTTTTGTACACATTAAAGAAAAATTCCATTTCATATTTTGCATTTCGATTTTGAAGTTTTTATGCATCATGAATTCCACTATGATTAGTGCTTTTTAAATTATTTACATTTATTTTTATATTGCCTTTACATAAGACGGTCATTACTATTTTTATAACAACCTAAACACTTTATTCCAGATATAATGAGTCGGTGCTTCTGTTTAATTGATTACTTTCTGTTAACTAAATTCCTTATCTGATAATATAATTACAGATTTTTGTGGGGATAATATATGTATTTATAATAAATTGTAAGAATGAATCCATGATTGTTATTATACTCGTGTCTGTAATAAGCCATTATGAAAATTATTCTTCCTAAAGTGAAATTATGCTCATAAATTAATTATATAATTTCTATGATGATTGTCAATTTTTAAAGCTTGATGTTATTTTTATTTCAAATAAATTTTGTAAGAAATGTTGTATTGTTTTATTATTATTCCTCTAAAGCACCATTAAAATATTTTTTTATTGATTTTACGTGATTTGTGTAAGTTTAAGTTCAAATGTAGAATTAATGACAGTATATTATTCTTTACTTTTACTTTTGAGAATAATTCTAAAACTAGGTGAACGCACCTGACAATTTCAAGGTGGAGCGTGGAATCGTGCTGTTTTAAATCCCCTCTGTATTAGCTGTATTATACGCTTAGGGTGCGTTCCATTAGACGTTCACAAAGCGCCCGCTCACGACTGCAGTTTTTCCCGTTCCATTAGCTTGTGAGCTTTACTCACGTATTCTCTACTGGAAGAATCATTTAGACCCACCTTTATAGATGGGTCGCCGTGAGCGTAAGTCATCGCGGCTAAAACCTCACTCATCTGAGCTCCATCTGAAACGCACGCTTAGGGCGCGTTCCAGAACGCGATCACAACGTCCCAAACGCCCAAACCGTCGTTCCATTAGACGACCGCGGTCGTTGTGGTCGCGGCGAAAACGTCACTCATGACGTCATGACTTAGGCCCTCGCGACGCTCCCGACGACTCACCTAACAAGGTGGGTCGAAGTGATCGTTCCAGTAGAGAACACGACACTAAAGCTCACAAGCTAATGGAACGGGAAAAACTGCGGTCGTGAGCGTGCGCTTTGTGCACGCATCCTTAGTCACAGGGAGGTGGGGTGGGGTTAAGGTTTTCGTGACGTACCTAATAAATGTCAAAATTCAAATCATATTCAAATGTTTCGTTCATAAAAACAGCCGCGCATGTAACTATGGCACCACGCGGCAAACACGGTGTTATTTTTCAAAGTGTGTGTCTAAATTTGGGGGTTTCCTTAAATTTAATCTGTAGGGTGTATATTGATAATAGTGGATATATAGGAAAATACTAGCATTTATTCTTCATTTATTTTTCTAATTGGAGCTATTAATTAAAGTCATGTTTTGTAAGTATAAGAAATTAACCGTGCCCTGCAGTACGACAATAATGGGTTGACGAAAACGGTAGAGTGCTTGTATTTATACATTCTTACTCGACTGCGTAGGAAGGAGTGTAATGTTTATCAAGCGTCTATAGCGAATATTGAATTGGATAGCATCGCAAAAAAGGTGTCCCCCCAAATCTGTCCAAATTGAAATTGAACTGGAGTTTGACAACCTAAACCTCGTCAAATCTAGATCCTCCGCCCCCCTATAACGAAAACTGAAAAAAAAACTAACATTCGCATTCGCGAATGTCAGTACCTAAGGGGAAAGTACCACGTGAAAGTACCACCGCCACGTCTATTTCTAGCGTGAAGCATTTCTTGAGTCTTGTTGGAAGGGTGTGGTTACTGGCGCACTTCTATATGAGGCGACCATCATAGTCCTTGGGAGTAGCAACGCATCTGTGTTTGACTTCAGATAGAACCTATATTCTATATGAATTTGATTGGAGATGTCCATGGGCGGCAGTGACAACTTACCATCAGGTGGACTGCATGTTCGTTTGTTGCTGCAATCAGATAAAAAAACGTAAGTCCATTTCTTTGGCATGTACTACGGGCCAAACAGCTTCACGGATTGTAACATATCATTGGACTCGCTCAGTTCTCAGAGTGTCTGTGAGAGTAGTGCCTTCGGCAATGTTTTTCTATCAAGACGAGTTAGGCAGAAGCGGCTAGCTTGCGCCATGTTGATAACAATTTGGATCAATTAAAGAACCGTTGTAACTTAAATCGTGGTAACTCATGCGATTTTACACTAGAATCTATAATTTTAGTAAGTAAAGTTAATTTAAGTGATTTGTTTGGTTTTCTTCTTGGAAACAAAATAATTAAATAATTACCTGTGTAGTTAAGGCAACATTTGAAGGCTCTTTTTAAGTGAAGTTCGCTACAACGTACCTACTTATTTATACCTATATGTAATTTCAGATTTTCCAGTCATTTCTATGAATAGAATACCTATCAATACATTTTCATTGTTAATGAACAGTAACTAAACAGTAAGTATTGTTATCTGATAACAATGTCCGCGTAACAATGAGAAAACCTACAAATCAAGTGCATAAACCCAACTATAAACTCATATGATTATTAATTTGTTCTTTTTTATATGTTGGATTTTAGTCAGTAGGTATGTTTTAGTAGCACCCTGTAGTTCCGGGACCAGAATAGGGCTACGGCATCCCCTGCCTGTCGTAAGAGGCGACTAAAAGGGGCTTCCGGGGTTACGAGCGGCTAGAGTGGGAGCTCGAACCGTTCAGTCAGGTGATCCCGGGAAGGACGGCGGTACGTGTGGTCGCATACCGTCGTAAAGACTAGACGGAGCGGTGGGCCCAGCCGCCCATCTGGGAGGAAACCGATGGGGCAACGCGCTCAGAGGATTCTGGTTGAAGTCGTTTCGAGATCCCGGAGTCCTCCTTTTTAGCGCCGAGAACGGCCACCGGGGGGGTTTTAGTGCGGTAAAAATCCCACATAACCCTGCGTCGCTCCCACGGCGTCGGGTACCTTTTGAAGGTTTCCCCCTCGACAACAAAAAAAAAAAAAAAGGTATGTTTTAGTAAATAAATAAATAAATTTGCGATGGGCTTGAGGGTTAACGGAAGTTAAGCCTCAAGTTTTTTTAAGAGGCTTTCTGGATATAGGTACAATTACAAAATGCTGCAGTTGATCACTTAACCTCTCGTGTGCCGCTATCAAAAAATCGTTTAACATCGGGCTGTGTGCAATGATAGTTCGATTGCATAAAAAATCACAACGGATACGATAAGGTACTACGACCGAAGCAAAACGAATGTCCCGCCGCATCCGTTGTCACGCCGCAAGCTGGGTTCCTTGACGAATCTGTAAACGCTTATAAAAACAATTATTGTGTCTATAGATAGTTTTTACGGGCAAAAATTTGTTTCTTATTACGAGGTATTTTCCTCTTTTCCAGGTAACGAGTAAACAAAGCAAGCATTACAATAAGCGAAATCAACAATAAAATTAAGAACGTAACTTTAATAGACTATTGTTGAATTCATATTTAATATTCTGTTAATTATGAGTGTTTATGAGTTTACGTACATTAAAGACTGATTTAATTTATAGATGTTTTAGCCAATGTTTAAGTTGTCCTTTACGATTATATTCGCATACCTACACAAGTAACATCGCATCATACTTACCTTTTCATGTGCTCAATGTACGTTTATAATTGATTTTGTTATCATGACTGATCAGACCATTTCAATAACAAATGACATGTTAAGTTATGGTACCATTACTACATTTAAATTATTTATTCATGGACCATTAAACATTGTTACACAAATTGCGGTGTTAAAGCTAAAGAGAATTTTCCATCCAACACCATAGATATTTAAGGATGCACAAAAACTTAAAGGCTTAAAAAAATAAAGAAATATAGAAAGATACTTTCGCTTTATATCTTAAAGAGAAAGTAAAATAAAAATTAAAGGATATTTCAATTAGAATTTTGCGTGTACGATGTACCTACCTACGGCGATATCGAAAACAACAAGTTATAGTTATATGTACACTCATTTGAATAAATCACACTACATAAATGTGTAAAAAGTAAACACATTTAAAATAATGTAAAATGCTTAGCATAGAGATGTTATTGATGAACTTTAGTCGATATAAATTTTAACTATCGTTCCGTAAAAATGTTCAAGTTAATATTAACGAAATAACATTTTTTTATCATGTATTTAATATAGGTACAAGATAAAAAAAATCAAATGTCTAACGTATTATGATATTGTACTTGCTGTACTGTAATAGTGTAGTGTAGTATATACTCGTGTATATTAAATTGTAATTAATTAAAGTAGCTTACCTATCTCTATCTTATATCTCTACCTTATATCCTAAATATATGTAGGTTTAAGAACTATATAAGTAGTCAAAAGTATAAAAATGATGATAAATCCATTCTTATAAATTAATATCAATATATAAAGACATAACAACGATGTTCCCAGATACACATCTAATGTGACATCTGAAACTTTACGCATTACACTTCACTGTAATTTTATATTCTCAACAGTTTTAATTGTTGATTATATTGAACAGATAATTTTAAACGTTTAGTCTTCATATTTATTTTTAGGTAGGCGTCTGTTATATGGAATAGATATTTTCAACAATACGTTTTAGCAATATAGTTAAAGTTTTTATAGCTGTTTGATGTTTTAGTCTAAACTGCTTAAGTTTGACGCCAACTTTTGTATCGATGACCGTTAGTATTGGCGCGCACGATATGCAAGTTCGCGACGTTACCAAATCATGTATAAAAGCTGTATGGTGGTACTCAGAGCCAGTTTTGTAGCAGCATCTGTGCAGCGAAGACGTAACAATGCATAGTATCGTGCTCCTTCTTGCAAGCGCCTTCGTGGCTGTGGCTTTGGCAGGTTAGTGCCCCCCAGTTTTTGCCATCACTCAAGCTGACTCGTCGGCTTTTCTGTTTTCCTTTTTGCTTGTCATTCGTATGAGTAATTCCCTATTGGATTCAGATGATCTTATCGGAAAAAATATCTTTGCAGAAATATTGTAATCTGTTTTAAAAAGGATAAAACAAATAAATGGACATTAATATATTATGATGATACGGATCTTAAACTTATGAACTGTAATACAACTATAGTGAAATATTTATAAAATATACTATTTTAGTAGATGGATCAATTTCCCATATAAACATTGGGATAACAAGAACCACTATTTTAAGTAAGCGGTATTTTTAGATGTGGTTGAACATTTATGGCGATACAAGTAGGATCGATCGCCTGAAGACTATTTTCTGTTTTTGTTATAAGTAATTTGAATAAGTAAATTACGTGAAATAAATACATATAGGTACTAATAAATAAATGTTAACATAAATATTATGAAATCACAGTCTGTTGAAATCACATCAGGACTTAGGACAATACCTGATCTTAATCATTATAAAACTACTATTATGATAATTATATACGAAGTGAAAATAAAACAAGGATTTATTATACCAGTTAATTATTATAATATATAATAGTATTACATATTCTGAAGGGTATTGTATGTTTAAGTATTGTTTTGACCTCATTTTTATCGTTTCATGTTTAATATTGTACAATAAAAAATGATAAATTAAATTTCAGTAACTAAATAGCTCTATATAAAGGAAAACTGGCTTAACTATGAACATATCAACGCACAAACTAAACTACTATACCGAGAAAATTGAAATTTAGTACAGAGGTTCCTTTCTGATGTAAGTGAACAATAAGAAAGGATTTTTGGAAATTCGCCCCGTAAGCGAGTGTAAAACGGGGCATAATTTGTATTGGATGGACGTGATTTCTTGGTCCAATCTACTTCAAATTTTGGATAAACATCTTTAAACAGAATTTATTGAAGAAGTGTTTCGTATTTTTTTGGCTTTTTGCATAAAAGCTCCTTAGCGCTTTTCAGTTAATTTACATTTCGTTTTAAAGACACGGTTGAAAACTAAATCTGGCTGACGTAATCACTGACATATCAACGCACAGCCAAACTACTTGGTTAAAAATGGGATAACAGGTTTTATATGAACTAAATTATTAAATTACCGGTCTTTCGGGTTTGATATATTAGATAATCGTTTTTAACATTATGGGAAATTGAGGCATAAGAGGGTATAATTGGGGTTGAAAGTATATTAGGAAAACCGCCCAATTTGATGTAAGCTCAATAAAATTGAATTTAGTATTTGGCTTTGGGGGTCAATATATTGGTATCTGTTGACAAAACAGGTAGAGGCGGATGTCCAGATGTGGGCCTTAAAATTTTAATGGATGGATTGTGATCGCATAACCTTGTCGTTTTAATTTTCTTTACAAATCACATCTTTAAGTAAAATAGAAACGTTGATGTATTTCAATAACGATTTAACTAAGCAGACGATAAAGTCACGATTAAGTAAGGTCGAGTTAAAATCCTCATACACTAAATGATGATCTCAACTAATTTGCTGACTAACTGGTAGATACTTCTGTATCCTTGATATTTTTTGTACTTATTTTTTACATAATGATGGTAGAGTTTATCTAACTGCCCAGTAACTTTTCAAACGAAAAATAGTCTAATTCTTTGGTAATAATAAATCTGATATAGGTATTTATTGGAAAGTCTGATACATTGGAAATTAAGGGCAAACCTTAATTTCCAAATAGATCAATAATATTGCTTGAATATTAATGGATTAGGTTAAGAACCTGTTAGCCTGACGTCAACCCTTCTTAGAATTGCCATTGTAGGTAGTTAACGGTCATCCATGACTTTACATCCTTTTTCAATTTACGTCATCCTTAGATTTTTTGTCGGAAATAAAGTTGAGGAGCCCCATTTTTTTTAAAGTGGTAAATCGATTAATAATAAACCAAACTAATACCCTGGTGGTAAGTAGTCTCGCCAGAGTATTAGTCCCGTAATTAGTCCGGTGAAGGAAAACAACGTGAGGAAACCTACACACCCGAGAGATCGTTAAAAAAAGTTCTCGGTGATGTATGATGTCCACCAATTCGCACTTGGCCAGCGCGGTGGACTGTGGCCTAAAACTCACTCATTTTGAGAGAAGTCCCGTGCCCTGCAGTGGGACAATATTGCGTTGACGAGGTAAGTAGTTGCTGCCGCTCTTGGACGTCTGTAAGCGACTTATACAGAACAGAGGTTCTATCTGAAGTCAATCACAGATGCGTTGCTACTCCTAAAGATGGTCGCCCCATATGAAAGTGAGACTGTTCGTTTCAAGGAAATTCTGTACTCTAGATCAAAATCGTAGTTACCTTAGAAATCGGGAATCATTGGACATGCCTTTGACATCACAAATCTTAATTGAGATGCGACGCTCCATTTATAATACTATACAGTCACAATATCAGTACCTGCCTTTTTTTCTTTCTCGAGGGGGAAACCTTCAAAAGGTACCCGACGCCATGAGAGCGACGCAGGGTTATGTGTGATTTTTACCGCACTAAAACCCCCCCAGTGGCCGTCCTCGGCGCTACAAAGAGGGCTCCGGGATCTCCAAACGAATCGCAACCGGAATCCTCTGAGCACGTTGCCCCATCGGGCTCCTCCCAGATGTGCGTCTGGGCCCACCGCTCCGTCTAGTCTTTACGGCGCTATGCGACCACACGTACTGCCGTCCTTCCCGGGATCGCCTGGCTGAATGGTTCAAGCTCCCACTCTAGCCAACCGCAATCCCGGAAGCCCCTTTTAGTCGCCTCTTACGACAGGCAGGGGACACCTATTAGCCCTATTCTGATCCCGGAACTACAGGTACGATGAGTACTTGCCTGTCGATTTTTTAGGTTAAGTGATTATATTATTTAGCGTAATAAGTGAAAATACGTTTAAACTGAACGGGCTGCATTTTAACTTGAGTCTAAACATTACGGTCATTGAAAGCAGCTTATAGATAAGAGGAAGGAATTCTAAAAATAGCATAATCAGTAAAAAATATATAGAGCACCGAGGTAGGACGGTAGGACCAATGAATTTAATATTGTAATAAAAATATAATGTTTGCAATAATTTCTGTCGTCTAGCAAACATCAAATTATTATTTTTTTTTTACAAAAGACGACTTATGTTTAGCATTATACATGACCTGAATATTCTTGGAATTTTCTTAAAATGTAAATCTTTACCGCCTAACAAAATCATTCAAATGGAACTGATAGGTATCCGACATAGAAAAGACTTCAACGCGATTAATTCGCGATTAATCAGAATTACATACCTACAAACATATCAGAAAAATTATTAATTAATTTATGGCAAAAAAATAATATTAAATGAGTAAAAATATTATTACAAGTCGCATATTTGCAGAGGTCACCCTTCGTATACTTATTACATTTTTATAACATTTACGATTAATTATCTAAAAAAAATAGCAATAAATAAGTACATCGTAAATCATTATAAAGTTATCTACAATTTAAAAATCCGTTAGTATTGTAACGTTTTTTTTGCACAAGCACACATTTGGGGCACTTTCGTACACCATGGGATAGATTCAAACAAAAAAGCCAAATAAACTTCCTAAGTTTTACTAAATCACAAAAAATATGTAATTATCTCAAAAGTAACTTATTAATAAATAACTTTACAAAAAACAACTTAAATTCTGTTAGAAATAACTAAAAATATTTCGAATACGAGTTGTAAGCTCTCGCTGGATGGCTCCACTGGCACCATATTCGCTAACCAACACGGTGACCGGTATGTACACAAGAAATCCCAAGATTTTGCGCCATTATATTCTTTTTTTATCCGATTGAAGTAGCACAGGAGCATGCAGTCCATCTGATGGTATGTGGTCACTGCCGCACATGGACATCAATCAATAAGCATTCTTCTCCATATTCATTTAGAAAATAGGTTCTACCTGAAGTCAATCGCAGATACGTTACCTACTACGCCCGAGGACTAAAATACACCTAAATGTGTGCCGGCAACCACACACTTCTATCGAAACGCAAGAAATGCTTCACGCTAGGAACAGGCGTCGCGGCGATTCCTCCTGGTCGAACTACACTAGTTCTACCACCATTTTAAATACCTATTCTGTTTTCCTCCTATGGTTACTGCACGAACGGGCCCTGCGTACGTGTCACCCTTTGTACATATTAGGTACCTACTACACACCCACTAGTACATATTTTCTCTATATATTTATTGCTGTATCGTCTGTAGATTGTGCATTAAACATAGATATACCAGGTCGAGATGTAATTACACGTTTTAAATTTATTTGATTTACTAAAGTAATATAGAAAAATGATGCACTTATCTATCAATATGCTCCTCAAATTATTTCTTTGAAAATACCATAAAAGGAGAACATTCATTTAATGTTATTATATCCAGAATGAACCCTACTTATTATACCTAGATTTATGAGTAAAAGATTTATAAAATTAAACCTTGTCATATACAGATATGGGTAGGCACTACAGGAATACGTTTCCCAGAACCGCAATATTCTGGACTGCTGTGCTGGTAATATAAAGGTGATAATATTAACAAGTGCAAATCAAAAAATAGTAAAGATAATATGTTATTTCAGAAGGCGAGTACTACGTGCCTCGAGCGTATTATACCATCGACGCGGAAGGTCATGCGTCCGCACCAGTTCCGCTGCGGCGCCTGAGGCGCTCTTTGGGACCCCTCGCCTACTACCCTGGCGGTGGTGGAGCCGCTAGAGCTAATGCTAACGCTAACGCTAACGCAAATGCCTACGGCGGCGGTCGTGGATGTAAGTACCGCTTGATATAGTCATAGCATACCAGCAATAATTTTATGAGAGAAATTGTCTAAGACTGCCAACTCTGAACGTTTTGGTTTCACACTTGATACCTACTTTTTTAGTATTACTAAATAAGGATTACATTTTTTTACTCCTATAAGACTGTAGTTACGTTACGGATGAAAAGAGTTCAACTCAGTTCAAGGTGACAATTTTGTATAGTGATCCGTTGAAATTGTACAATTTTGAATAAAATCAAAATAAACAATAGAGTTTGAGTTAGAGTCTGCAATTTGTACGTAAATGTTTAAAAGGCGATCAAAATCATGTTCGTGATGAAAAAAAAATCCTACACAATCTATCGAATGGGCAAAATCAATAATATCTTTTAGTATTGTTTAAAATGAATTTAAACATGTTTTTATAAGAATCGTGCTTAACGCAAACACGAAACAAATTAAAAGAATACACGCATTCGACTTTGTTAATCCACTCTGGTATGAGGAACTTGAAACAGGTTTCAAAATTGGAGAAGTCCACGACTCCCAGGCGACTAAGTGCATTGCGCATGCGTCGCTACATACGTATTTAAACGGAACACGTGTTTGTATGCAAGTGGTCCGCTGTTAGCATATTGTAGTGGAGCAGTAACAGTAGATTTGGTGTAAACCAAGTTCAATTGCCGACAGCGCGCCATACTCCGTTCACCTAACGGTCCAATACAGTCACCTGCTGTTAAGTGTATCACGATATCACAAAAAATAGACTAAATTGCCGCCGATTCAAATGAACCGTATAATTAGTTAACGGATTCGCGCTCTATAATATTACAGCAATAAAAGTTAAATTAGTGTATCATATCATAAATGGATACACCAATTTAATACACTATGTCTCTAAATTTTGATTAGCTAAGTTCCCATTTCCTTTTAAATATATAAACGTACCTACATTCTTTTCTTGTACTTAATCATAATAATCTATGCCCCTTATGAATACGGATAAGGTCAGTTTTTTGGCAAATTCAATTTTTATACCGAAATTGTTAAAATGAACGGAGATCTATCGATAGGTTTTCGTTCTTCGAAACTTTACTAGAAAGGTGTTAACAGACTTTATCACGATAGGCAAAGATATATCGTACCTACATCGAAAATTTATAATTTCGATATTCCTATAAAAAATGATGCTGATCGAAAATCAAAATGAGTATCACTTTTTTTAAGTTAAGAAAGTAATATATTTTTTTTATAAAAATTCCAGCGAGTTCAGCGAGTGCGTCCGCGAATGCTCAAGCGCAGTCATACAGCAATTCAGGCGGTTATGGCGGTTGGGCGCTCCCGGGAGGCGCGTATGGTGCTGCTAATCCAACGCTACTTGGGTATCACTGATTTATGAACAAATTATGACTATTCCTCTTTTTAATATTATCATGATTCCTTAGAGATTAAAAAACACTTTGTTTACTTCCTGATTAACAATTAAAACAACATTTGTTACTTAAATCTCTCGTTATGACTAATACTACGTAGTGAAATATCATTTCCATAAATGGGTATAAATAAATTTCTTTACAAGATGGCTATTGCTTTTTAACTACTCACATGAATTACTTTCTTTCTTTAGATAACAAAAAAATAAACTCTTAATGCTATTTTTGAATAACCATTAGGTACCTACACTGTCGCTATTGCAAGAGTCTAGTGATTTCCTTTTGATATTTTAAGTTTATTATTACAACAGGTCAGAACTAACCTATATCTATTACCTAAATATTTATAGACTTCATTTTTTTCTTAAAACTAATGACCGTAAACAATTTGTTAAGTGGAATAATTTTAAAGTGTACGACATGAACCGTTATTATTTTATAACTTAACTAAAGGGTTAAATTAAATATGTAAATAATTACATAAGTATATGCCTTTAGTTTTGCCATGAATATTGTTACCAAGAATAGCACCATGTTTTTATATTACATAACATTTATTACTATAAACATCAAATACTTAAATATTTTATTATTTTGTGCATTAGTATAATACATTAATATAAAAGAATTAAAATATATACAGGCCCTTAAACATTGAAGCCAGTTATCAATAGCAACACACACTATTTCTATGGGAAAATTCTTCGCTGCCAATCGTATGGATTGTTTTAGGGACTCCAAATTATCGTGGCGTTTAGAGCAAGCCTTATTCTCTAAAACTGACCATAAATCGTAACCCAGTTGATTAAGAGGACTAGATGACCCAGTCTTCAGACCTGGTGAATTCCGTGACGTTCGTTTAGGCTGGACTACCTTCTCAAGAATGATAACTTGATACATTTGTGCCGATGTCTTGATACCTTTTTCACAAAGATATGGCTCAGTCATTCCTTCATAGCTAACACCTGACCATACCATTATTGAAGTCGAATAATGCTCACATTGTGCACTGTTGACTAATTGGGGCGCTTCTATAGAGCCTTCAGCAATAATACAGTTATTTTGTTCATTAAAATATTGCTCATTTGTAAAAAATTATCATCCGTAAACATTTTTTTCTGTTATCTCCCATTCTGTACCGTTTAAGTAGTTGTTTTGATGTACCACCTTATTCTTTTTTAAATTTTCTATTAAGAATCTTACATTTTTGATAGTCTTTTTTACGAACACTACGTGGACGGCCTGTTCTTTTTCTGTCACAAACAGAGGAGGTTTCATTGTAGGTACCTGGCCATAGGTAGGTAGGTATCAATAGCCTGGTACGCAAACATTAACTAATACCAAGCGTGTTGAGGATTTTACAAATTGTATTTGGCGTTATACCTACTTTAGGTAACGCACAGAAATCCGGTTCTTTTTATAACCCCACTACCTATACCTATACCTATAACATCACAAAATATTTGCAACATATTCACGCGAAACTAAAAAAACACAATGAGCAAATAAATAAAAATGACAGATTCCACATTAAAAAGTAATACTTTGTTTATTTTTAAATTTTAATGTAACAGTACCTAATTATGACCACACTAAGTTGGTATGTAACAATATCTCAATACAACAGAATGGGTGCCACATGTCGATTTATATATTACAAAATAAAGGTATTACAAATTATTTACCCTTTATATTCTATACATTTTATTGATGTGACGAATCTCCTTATTAGAACATTCGTGAATGCAAATGCGAATATTCCGTTTTTTTTTATTTTATTTGACGTTACATGAGCGTCGTTATAGGAGTAGTGTAGGGAGCGGTAAACATTTGGCGATCTTTTATTGGTCGTCAAAATGCAGTTGGACTACATTTGTATGTATTTGGCGGTATTTTTTTAGGCTGTCAACTTGGCTGGAACTGCAGTTCCATATTCGCAAAACATTCACACAATTTCTGAGAATACGAAAGCAAATGTTTAAAAACATGCGAATATACGTTGCATCACTAATAATTACATTTCCTATAAACTTGCATTACACAGGTTGAATGATAGACCGTGTAACTAACCTATTGTTTTGTTTGTTTCATAGGGCTTTTAGACATTAAAACATAATCACATGGTGTTGGGACATCCACCTACTGGTACGCGATTTTCCATCAGTTTCACGCATGCGCCGAGCTCCTGCGCCTGCGCATATCCGCTGTGGAACTGCCGGAAGACATTTTAACTATTTATTCTAATTAATAAGCAGCATTCTAATAAATGTCTTTGCATTTTTGTTATACTGTGTGTTATTGTGTTCTTATCATTTAGTTTGCTTCATTTTCTTATGGGATGTAACTTTAATGATTAAGTTATAAAGTTTTACAGTTGAAATGCCATACTAATAAATATATATTATATATTAGTATGGCATTTCAACTGTAAAACGTTGCTTTGGATCATACTCAGTACTCAATACATAGTTCTGAAGTCGGCGCTTATATTGGACATAGTTTTGATATCGTGATCCAGCGAAATATGTTATGCACCGACTTGGGTCTGTGTACTAAGTACTGAGTATGATCTAAGCCAGGGTTTCGCAAAGTGGGGTACGCAAACCCCTAATGGGTTCGCCATTCGATGGCAGGGGGTTCGCGACAAGATTTATGTAATAAAAATATTCCTAAAATTTAAAATTTACTCCATTTGTGACAACAAACAAACACACCCGTCACATAAATAGTAGTAAAAATACATTTCTTTTGGCACTTAATTTTCTTTCTCAATCTTTCTTCAATAGTCAAATTTATTATTTTCTTTGGAGGGGGGGGGGGTAAGTAGTTAAGTTAAGGGGGTTCGCTGTCAATTGGATACTTTAACAGGGGTACGTGAAGATTACAACATCTCCATGGCAATCCGTAGCAGGGACACAAAAATCATAGATAAGGTAAATTGCACGTTCGAAGTGGCCACCGGAAAGAATTAAATCGCAACTTACAGTAATAACAATGTAATTAGAGTGTAGTGTCCTTAGCAGCATTATATGTAAAAAAAAATCACAATTATGCACCGAATTATACATACCACGTAAATAAAAAGGATAAATGGTCCTATATATATATTAAGCGTAATTGTAAGATTTCTTTAATTGCCAACGTTGTCACCACTGCACACGACAGTGTGATGGTGACAGCGATGGCCTAACGTGGAGCTAAGAAATAAAGACTTATTGTTAAAAAAAAGAAGAACTATTGTGACAAAAGGCACGGACGATCAGTCTGTGGAGTTTTTGTGTTATATTAAAAAAAAAACAGGGGTACGTGGAGTTGAAAGTTTGAGAAACACTGATCTAAACCAACGTATATTTAAATTATTTGTTATTCTTTTTAGCATGGAAGGGGCGGGATATTTTTATATTTATTTTAACTAAGAAGCTGCTGAACCATCACAAGGTGGCTATGGCTATAAATACGATATAATTTTGACGGTGATGACATGGTCGAAGCACATAGACACTACACATTAAAATATAATTTGACTAGAGCCACATATGCCCTATAATGTTAAGAGTAAGTGTAGAAATCTGACATAAATATTAAGCTTTCTATATTTTTTTTACAAATTTTTAATGGATTCAATACACATAAATATTCCCTTTAAATCCCGGGCAAGATCTGACAGTCTATATATTTTAAATAAGGATGGAATCCAAAGCAACTCTCGGAAAAATATTGTAATTCGTTGGTAAAAAAGGGTTGAATCTTTAATTAATATAAATATCACAGATGATTAAAAGAAACTACTTTTTATTAAAGTTTATTATTTATTAAAATTCTTGAAAGGTATTTTTTATCAGGCGTTTATTGTCAACTGTAATGTGCAATTGCTTATAAAATTAAATAGGAGTTTTACGATAGCATTTGCGTTTCGGTTGAAGTGTGTGGCTGCCGGCTTACTTTTATCACACATAAGGACATCTTAGGGTTCGAGAGCAACAAAACATCTGTGATGGACCTCAGGTAGAACGTCTGTTCTATACAGGCCGCGTTTACTTATAAGTGGCCCTGGGCACGTAAGGGTTATGAACATAATAAAGCGTTATCGTTTGTCATCTAGGCTTGGGTAGTCCGCGAAGGACCAAAGTGTTCGGAAGAGTGCCCTTTTGAGTGAACTATGGAAACTAGTTCCCTCTGTGGTCAAGGAATACTTTCATTTTCCGACAAGCTTTGTTTTTTGCTCATCACACTGAAAGCTGTACACTTCTGACGATCCACCAATCTGAGCGCTCCATTACGCGAACTATTATGCTCAACATTATTTTTAATTGAGGAGGAACTAGAGCCCCCCCACAGATCGCGGGGCCCTGGGCACGTGCCCAGTGTGCCCAAGAACGTACTGGTACTATACGAAGTTACTAACAGAAGTTCATGGATAGTAGTAACCATTTATCATCTTGTGGACTACAGGCTCATTTGCTATTTCAATCAGATAAAACAAATATAGGAACTTATTGTTTCCTCTATTATTTTTTAAAGTAAAATAAGAAATTTCATAAGTAATAAATACACCTTTTAAATCATTTAAATTTAAATTAAATTTACTTAAAGATAAATTATTTACACAGAAATCGTCACAAGGCCTTTTATCAGGCGCTTGTTACAGACTACATTGCACAATGGCTTATAAGATTAACAAGAAGTTTTACAAATCGACTTCCTAATAAGTCCGAGCTTGTGCCAACACAAGACTTTCCACAAGTTTTTGGAATATATTTATCGATTTTAAATAGAATAGCCTTTTTTTTTTGCGATATATGACCACTTCAAACTAAACTGTAATTACAACGGATTTGTGTAATTATAAACTAATTGTTGAAAAAGTAAGATGTACTTATAAATCTTCTTAATCAAAATAGTTTTTCTAAGAATCAATATAGTTTCCAGTACAAATTAATATAGCCGATCTAAAACGAATTATTGATTTACAATTTATAATAAACCAAACGAGACAATAATGCAAACTTATCGGACTTTATTATCTGCTTGAAGTAACATGCATTTCACTTGATCGTAAGTGGTCACTAGCACCAAAATACTTCTGTAAGCAACATCATGACTTCCGATAGAACCTATGCTCTATGCGAAGTCTATCACAGATGCGTTGCTAGTCCCGAAGGCTAAAATGGTCGCCTCATATGTTCTATATGAAGTTGCTTACAAGAGGCAGTGATGACGTATCATCAGGTGGACTGCATGCTCGTTTGCTACGTCAATCTTATAAAAATAACGCTAGAAATAGTTGCGGCGGTTTCTCCCCACACACATTGGCTCTACCACTTAGCAAACTATTTATTTCAAGGGTATTTCAATATAATCCATTTATAAATCGTATACATAATATAATGTATACCTACTTAGAAAGGGGCGAATCGAATAACATAACAACACCAAGCGGTTACCCCGCTAAACGAGCAAGTAGCGAATTTAATATGAGATTTACATTACGTGACGCGCTTTATTAATTTCAGGCTCAGTCGGAGGCTTACGTCTTATTACAACAAATAATCGGATTGGTTATTAAGCTCTGTTTTCACTGGAACATATTTATTTACTTAAAATTGACATAGGTACATATTCATTCTATAAACTTACTCCGCCGCTTCACTCGTGTTTAAAAAAGTGTTTCATAACTTAAGTAACTGTGGATAGGTCTTAATATTATACACAATAGTTAATGTCTCCTCAAGGTATTCATTATTTCAATAAATATCGAAAGTTCTAAATTAAGTTACATAGTTTTGATTCAAATTCGACTGTGACATAAACATACAGAATTTTTTAAATTATAGAAATTTCTATTACAATGACTTGTGCACCACAGCAGACAGATACCCGCGTCAGTTTTTCTTAAGTCTATCTAAAAATAAAATGTAATATCAATGATTATAGGCTATCTAGCTATTAATTCTCAGAAAAGTATGCTGTAGGCTGGCTTCTATAAAATGAGTAAGTAATAAAGACATTGTATGAATAAATAACTCCTGGAAATTACGTAAGGTTCTGACGTAATCGTTTCGTCCAGTAACTTAATGATTGCCTTTAGTATTCTTCGATCGGAACGAATACGTAGCTACAAGACATCTGTCGTAAATCTGCAGTATTTAAATGAATGCAAAAAGAATGATTACTGATGCGGAAAGTGGGTTTAATGAAGAATATTTCGCCATTCATTATATCTGTCATGTTAAAAAGTTTACCATAAAAATCTTAAATGGACATGAACACTTATTAAAATGTAAAAATTGCGACATACCACATACATATTTTTAAAATATCGTAATCTGCGGGCCTGTTTATTTGGGTAGGTTTCAATATTTATAATCGGCATTAAGTGACTGAAAGTTTGTTTTACGTGCATAGCTCTATTGCGAAATCCTTTTGAGTTCCAACATAAACAGAAAAATATTTTTTCTACGATTCAAGTAGGTACTGGAATTTATTAGGTCTAATTATGTTCTTCATGATTATTACAAGATAATTATAACAGAAGACGCCAATCTACTTATGTTTTGATATAAAATAGATATTAATTTTCCCCTTAAAATTTCGATGTGACATAAATTTTTACGCGAAGATTTATTCACTATAATCGAATTTCTTAAGTTAAAAAACATAATTAGAGTAACTTTTTGCTATCAACGAAATTCTTTTAATACTATTTTTTGGTGGTATGGTATCGAACTTATATGATTCGACTCTTAACTCTAACAGTTCTTGCGTTTCAATGGAAGGATGTGGGTGCCGGCTCATTTTTATTTGATCTTAGTCTCTGAGAGTAGCAACGTATCTATAAGTACCTACAAATAGAACCCTAGTTTTGTATAAAGTATCTTACAGATTTCCATTGACAGTAATCACCACCTCAGATAGACTGCATACATGTGTTTATAAGATTGAAGCAACAAATTAAATCTTGTAAAAAGTACGTAAGCATCATTATATCGCATATTGTCCATTGAAGTGTTAGCTTGACTTTATTTCGGTTGAGCCAGCCTATGACTATCTGATACTGAAAACTTAAGGTGTTAAAAATCCTTAGTCTATGGAAGCACCTCTACTGCATATATTTCCACACCAGTATTATGCGTTGCTTTGTTCTGTTTTAAAAGTAACCTTAACTTAAGGGTTTAAAACCAGAGACACTTTATAAGACACTAGTTAACACGGCGAATTACGTTCCGCCTAAAAGTCGAAAATCTAAAATTATCAGTGTTCCTCCACTATATTGTACATGCACTTCACTTAGAAGAACCTTCCTCTTGAATCACTCTATCCTTTAAAAAAACTGTATTAAAATCCGTAGCGTAGTTTTAAAAATCTAAGCATACATAGGGAGAGACAGCGGCAAGCGACTTTGTTTTATACTATGTAGTGATTTAAGTGGGCCTCACGGGTCTGCGTTGAGTTGGTTGCAGATGTCAATGCTAGTTTACTATTTGTATAATCTATTTTAAAATATTGGTAATATCAGAATATTTTAGGTTTGGTTTCATATTAACTTACGTGTATCAGCTTGACACTTACAAATTTAATAACCCTCAATTCAATATACTTTATTCGTTTTCAGTCCCGGCTTATCCAGACGACAATTTGGACCGATAGATGGAGCACGTTCGATCAGCGCCAGTTCCTCCGTTGGCATTGATGCAACTGGCAAAGGATACTATGATCAGGCCACATCCGTTAACTAAATGTTTTAAATGTGTTGTTTCCCTTGTATGATATAATATACCATTGTTTAATATACCAAATTTCAAGTAAGTATAAGATTACCAAAATCATAGATTCTAAGTTCTGAAGATCTGATGAAACCGAGACTTCCATCAGTTTATTTTTGGATCGATTTCGGCAATTTCACAGTTCTTTGTAATGTTATACTTCACATATAAATTAAAGTATAAATTATAGTGAATTAGCAGTTTGTTTTTACATAAATTGTCTACCTTATAGGTATTTACAATTTATTATTATACCTAAATCCAGGTGTACCTATATTATAAGTTACAGTAAGGATAAATGACAAGAAACAATAAAAATAAAAATGTTTTATTATTGCAAAAAGGATATTAGCACACAATAATACTGTCAAGTGAGCACGTTTAAATTGTCTATGTAGTAAAATTACCCGTATGAATTTAGATCCACGAATAGATCATTGAACAATTAAAATCTAATTGATGCGAGCAGGAAAAAATACTGCGGAGTTATAAAAGTATTTGTAATTATAAAGGTATTCAAAATCTACACGATGCAGCTATAGTGTTAACAATGTTAACATTTTTCTTATCATATTAATTCTAGTGAAACTTACCTACGTACTAGTATAACAATTTAGTTTTGCTTTGCCCTTCAGTGTAAACTTTTAAAGTAACGTAGAGCAAACAGTATATTAATACTTCTGTGGCAATTCTAGTCTGTATTGAGGCTTATTATATTGATAGCCTGGAGCAGGCTCTGGGGACGGTGCCGGCGCTGGCGCGGGTTGAGGTACTATTGGTACATGCGGGGGGGTCACTATCACAGCATCATCAGTCAATGCAACATCACGGGCACTTGGCGCAAACTGCTGCGATCTGTAAAATTGCGGCTGGAATCTTCCCTGTGCTGCATACTGATTCGGGACATCATACTGACTCGGTACACCATACTGCGTGGGAAGTTCCATTCGACCAAACATATTTTGTAGAAACGGGAACTTATTCGTCAAAGTCGCCCATAAACCAGTCCCTCCAACTTGGTTGCTTCCTTGGCCTCCCCAAAACAGTCGTTGAGAATGTTCCGGGGTGAAGTTTGGGTTTACGCCGACGGAGTATAGATTATTGGGGACGCTGTTATAACCCACGTCTCCTTGCACATAGTACCCGAAAGTACCACCTGAAAATAAACCATTAAACATCTAATTAAATGAAAACTATTAAATAACAAAAAAATCTATTAAGAATTGGTAAGTGACTGATCCGTTCATTTAAAAGATGCGGACGTTAAATGTCAAAACAACGCTAAATTTGATTAATAAAAATTTCATGCGCGTTCTAATTAATATTGTATACGGTATTTCATAAATAGTAATAAACAATCTGTCAATCTACATACCTACGAGACAGAACAGCAAAAATCCGATCGAAGCATCCATTTTCGCACGGATTACAGAAACCAAACTGTGTGCGATTGTTGCTCGTCTTGGCCTTTATACCTCCTCTATTTGTTTCCAAAAGAGGACCTTGAAGTAAAATTCTCGTAACCCAATATTGAAAGTATGAGGTAATGATGGTAAGGCAGTGGCTCGCCCAGCGGTCGGGTGGCATGGCGTGGACAATAGGCGCGACATCTAGGTGACTCGTCCGCTGCTCGTATACACAGGTTGTACACAATTTATTTATACTTACTTTTGCTCATCATGTTGTGAAATTTTTATAAATGCTTTGTTTGGATGGTACCATGCTGGGCAAGAGATGTTTTACTGTATGTTTAAGGGAGGTTGCATCATAAATAACTTTTGTGTGTATGTGTGTGCATCAAAAACAACAACAAAGGTCTGAAATGAAAGGTAGGTAGGTGTATATTATTATGATAAAATAATACCAAAAGTTTTTTTATATGAAATAGCAAACGAGCATGCAGTCCACTTGATGGTAAGTAGTCACTGCCGCCCATGGACGCCCATCTGTAAGAAACTTCATATAGAACGTGGGGTTCTATTTGAAATCAATCACAGATGCGTTGCTACTCTCGAGGACTAAGATGATTGCCTCATATAAAAGTGGGCCGGCAATCACACTTCTCCATCAAAACGCAAAAAACTGCTTCACGCTAGAAATAGACGTGGCGGAGGTACCTCCCTGGACGAACTACACTGGTTCTACCGCCTATAAATTTGAAAGAAAAACTACCCACGACTTAATTAAACTTTGTCTCAGAATTAACTTAAAAGATCTACCGACTCCACCATAGACATCATATAGGCTTAAATACTCTTAAACATTAAAATACATACTTATTATGTAATAGACTAAGAAAATCTCATTTTGTATAAGTAATACGAGTAAATTTAGGTTAAGCTCAAGTAACTCTAAAGTAGGAAGCTATAAAAATCACTTTTAAAAGTAGGGCTTAGTCGCAACTCTTCAAATAGCTTCTAACACCCTGTGAATGATAACGATTCGTGAAAAATGCACTCAAACGCGTGCGTGCGTGTTTACTCAACATAATCGGCATTATTCATAAGATAACAAGTATTTGTCTTCGATGGTTGTCACGGTATTGTCGTTCCAAGCGGTACAGAAGCCTTTGCGAAATGTTGCTTAATATCAGAGCTTTACGCACCACTCGAGCACGTTTTACCTTTGTTCAAATAGAGATAGTGCTGTTTACTAGATTTTTCCGTTTAAATGAAAGGGAGTAATGTTTGTGTTAGATATACTATTTAAATAATATATTAATTAGTCACTTTTTCAAGTGTAGAGCTATTTTCAAGTGTAGAGCTCAGTTCTCTATATTTACATTTTACGTCTTACTAATATTATAAATGCGAAAGTTTGTGTGATTGTATGTGTGTTGCTATTATTTCACATATATTGTTTATTATTTAGATTAATACGGATGATACAAATTAACGTGGTAGACTTAACAGAAGCGGACAGAGCCACGGGAAAAGGCTTGTACACGATACATGCAATCGTAATTGAAGACCTGTCACGATTCTTGCAACTTTTTTGGCAGTCAGTGAAAAATTGTTCTTATTAAAAACCATATGGAAATTTAAAAATAGTAGGCATAATAAATGTGTGTCCTGATTTTTAACATCCATCATACATTAATTCGAGAGGTTATCTCAAAATCTAACGAATTTAAAGTTCAATTTAGTAATATGGAAAGTGGTTAGCAACTCATCATTCAGTCAAACAAGCCACTCGAGTTACCGTCATTGTGTTTCTTCGTTTGAATATATATTTTTTTGTATAATTTTATTGTGTAACTAGTTGACCCGGCGAACTTCGTTCCACCTAAAAGTAAAAAATCTAAAATATTCCTTCACTATATTGTGCATGTATTATACATATAAACCTTCCTCTTGAATCACTGTATCTATTAAAAAATACTGCATTAAGATCCGTAGCTTAGTTTTAAAGATCTAAGCATATATAGGGACAGACAGCAGAAAGTGACTTTGTTTTATAAGTACTATGTATCTATACTAGGTTCTATAAATAAAGTGGTAAGTTTTACAGTCTTGCATTAATAACAAGTTTGAAAAGTAGTAGAAATATTATAAATAATGAAATATTTGGTTCTGCAGAGGAGTACCAGCGTCAGGGATTGGATATGCCGGCCGACTCACATATATGTTTGTATATGAGGTTAACATCTTAATATTCAGCGTCCTTATTGGTAGTACAAGCAATGATGGGTGAAAACACAAACAAATCATTGTTTTCAAGAAACGTAATAACCTCGCACTAAGAGCATGGGAACGGATATGTGGCTACAGATGTCGATTGGCGGCAGTGACCACTTATTATCAAGTTAACTGTGAGCGCGTTTTCTACTTTAATCTTATTAAAACATGTTCTAGCTTACTTAAGCCTTTAAACAATTTTATATTTATTTCTAAGAAATAAATATTTTTTTCATACGCTATATATTCGAGTGCCCAATGAATTTAAAGTACTCTCTCAGTATAAAATGTTATTTTTACTTTCACGTACCTAAGGAGTGCCTGATTATACATTTTATAGGACAGGAGCCCACTGCAGATTACTTTCGTGCTGAGTATGTAACGGCTCCGAGAGTAATATACAGTTAAGTTAAGTTACACTTAACATATTGTATAGTGAAAATGTGGTATGTATAATAAAAAATATATATGGCAAAATTTTCAAACGATGAGTAAATTATTTTTATCGCCGTAAAGAGCCAATTAAAGTATGTCAAACATCAACAAGATGACTATCAACAATCAATCATTAAAAGTCATAACTCGTCCCAGAAACCCTTTAAAAGTGTGGTTTAACAGTAGCACCGGACTTAATCTTGCTTGTTGATGATTGCAGTATATAAACAACTTCATAGATACCTTCTCCTCTCTTTTTTATTCCTATAATAGGAGTAGCAATTGAATATACCTACAGTTCTTCTAAGTGGCTACTGATATCCACATATACCAGTAATTAACCCTAAAGGGATTAGTAACCTGACGTTGGCCAGAGATTCGTTGCTACCTTTGAGGGCTGTAGCGCCTAGAACTGGGTATATCTTTTTTTTTTTGTTTTCGAGGGGGAAACCTTCAAAAGGTACCCGACGCCGTGGGAGCGACGCAGGGTTATGTGGGATTTTTACCGCACTAAAACCCCCCGGTGGCCGTCCTCGGCGATGAAAAGGAGGACTCCGGGATCTCGAAACGACTTCAACCGGAATTCTCCGAGCGCGTTGCCCCATCGGGCTCCTCCCAGATGGGCGGCTGGGCCCACCGCTCCGTCTAGAACAGCGACCCATAACCCGGCTATTAGGCAGCAGAAATATGGGTCGCGATGGTGCAACCGAAGTCGAGTCACAAAGGGTGCTACAACCTTTACTATTTTATTTTCCCTATTTTTAACCTCTTTATCTCCTAACTATGACGACTTTCACAGGATAAGAGAGTAGCGTTATTTAAACACCATACTGCAATTACAATACAGTTATTGCCGAAACTTAAGTACTTACCAGTCATACTCATAATATACTTAACATACTCAGATGGATTTAAATATTTGTTTTGGCAATGGCAGTAAATAACCGGAAAATTGGAAATACAACAAGCATTTTTAAGTTTAAGTGTGTTAACTTAATATAATGTTCACTAGCAGGTAAATAGATTTTACGCTATATAAATGGCCTAGACCTAGACACCAGCAGCTAATTAGTGGCTAATGGATTCCTCGTGATAAATGTGAGACATAGACTTTTATGACATCAGTATAGTTTACTGGCAAAATATAAAATTAATGATGGGCTTTATTTTAAGGCGCTAATTACCGTGTAATCCAGGTAAGTTCCGAGTCGCGGACTGTGGTATCTAATTATTAGAGCACAGCAGCAATGACGTTAAACAAGCCTAACGACCATAAGTAAAACATTTTAATGCTAGAAATAGATTCATAAAGAATTAGATTGTCTATTTTCCTTGTGTGAATTTTGTTGTTGTAAAAAATCCCGCGGGCCTGAAAAGTGTATGATTAATATATAACGATAGTAATAACAAAATTCTGACTGAAGACACATTGAATTGTATTAAATAAATGACTGTCAGTATTGACATACGAGTAGGTGACATATTAAGGAGGTGTGACTCATTCACTTTTTACCCCAAAGCTGAAGACTAAGTGGATATCAATTTACAATCTACAACACGTGCATTGAATAATTACCTCCAATGTTTTTGTTGTATAAGTATTGTGGTAAACGAGTATGTAGTAGGTATTGTTTTTGTCGGTAGGTAGGTACTTACGTATATTGTCCCTGTAGTTCCGGGACCAGAATAGGGCTACATGAACTGGTCACGTCCCTGTAGTTCCGGGATTAGAATATGGCTTCAGCATCCCCTGCCTGTCGAAAGAGGCGACTAAAAGAGGTTTCCGGGGTTGCGGGCAGCTAGAGTGGGAGCTCGAACTGGTCAGCCAAACGGCCCCGGGAAGGACAGCGGAGTGTGGTCGCATGCCGCTGTAAAGAACATAAAGTGCGATGAGCGCATTTGCTCCCCAGGGAGGAGCCAGAAAGGCGGATCGCGCTCGGTGGAATCCGGTTGTGGTTCGTTGGTGATCCCGGAGTCCTCCTCGCAGCGTTTTTAGTAAATATCCCACATAACCCTGCGTTGCTCCCACGGCGTTGTGTTCCTTTTATAGACCTCCTCCTCGAGAACAACAAATTAAAAAATTAAAAAAGTTCCATTTATTTACAGACTTAATACTAAAACAAACAATTCTATGTACATTATATACAAAATAAATTATTAAAAATAAATGATTATTTCTTTACATAAAATCTAAAATAAAAATACAAATTGTAAATAAAAGAAAGAATCCATATCGCTGCTAATTGGGAGAGTCCCAAGAATAATTGCGGCATTACCTCGTTGTGTGACCAAACTGATGCGTTGGCCAAAATACGCTCCAGCCCTTGGGTCTCCTGAAGCGGTTCATATACCGAGGTACTACATATATGATTAGGTATGTATAATACAATTAGATGTCGCGAGGTGTTGCTACAAAAGCACAAACGGTTCACTGTAATACATATTATAATTTGAAACTGTGGAATCCACAATAGGTGCATAATAAGATTAAGGTATTTATCGAAAAACAGTACCAACGCCGGTGCGTCAGATTGCAGCCATTCCTTTGTTGGAAATAAGCGGTTTTTTACGGGTCAGTCAATTACAAGATGCAAAAATATGAACCATAATTTTGGTAGCTACTTTTTAATCAAGAGGTGTTAAATTTTCTTATATGGCACCGTAGACTGATTTAAACACGATTTTTATATTACGAGGTGTCTATAGGAGACAATAAAAGATAATGAGCCATTTACTTATATTGGTCAGCTATAATAAGTAGCAAGCCCATGCTTAAAATTAACGACGAGGTAGTAGGTACCCACTAGTGATGTAACGAGTATACGTTATTATATGAATATTGCGACCGCTAATGTGAATATACATTTGAAATTTTGACTATTTTATTAACATGACATAGAATGATTATTACTGAATTATATTTATATTATTAGATAAATTCAATTTATTTCTATTGTGATGGTTTAAATGGAATTACTACAGGTTTAAATGTTACTTTCATTATTCAACTTAACTAACGCATTGGGTTCTCTGTAATGTTAGATATAAGTTTCATGAGTTAAATAAATAAATAAATAAATAAATTCCTTACCGAAATTTGCGATGCGAATATTGTTTTATTTCCAGTTTTGAAGGGCCGGAGCTTGTAGATTTGACGACCTTTTTTGCAAACCACTGCAATTCTATATTCGCAAAACATTAGCACACTTCTCGTGAACGCGAATACGACTTGCGAATATTCGCGAATCCAAATGCGAATATTCGTTACATCACTAGTACCTGCCTACTTTACTATTTTAGTTATTATCAGTCAAACTCGATGTTTTTGTTTTATTTAAATCGTGGCATAAACCATATATGTTGTAATTTATTGAAATTATTGAAAAAAACAATAAAAGTTGATACAAAAACTATATTTGCAAAACATTCCCGTACTAGTCAACCTAATATGTTGAATATATAATATTTTATATATATGCATTCAATATATTTTGCTTTTTATTAAATTTGGATGGAAAGCAGGCAATTGTATTTTAAGAGTGGTAGCTGTATTCGCATCTGTGAAACAAAAAATAGACGTCGTTAGGTATATTGATTTCTTGAGTTATTGTAACATAGCATGTATTACTTGACCACAACAATTAGGCGCTTAAAACAAAAGTGGTTCAATACCCCGCATCTCGCTTCTTACCCCGCGCATCCCCTAGTGACGTGCAGTCGTGTATCGTCTAGGTGTTTACGTTAGCCAGGACATGTTTAATGTTATTTCGTTATAATGTTAGTTTAATGAGTGATTGTAGAATTTTTAAAGTTATTATTAAATTAGTTGATTAATCGTCAATAAACCTCAAAATGGAAAAAAAGACTATTCGTGGAGGTAAAAGGACTCTTACATTCAAAATATGCATTTTTTTTAACAAAAGAAGAGTATTGGGCTCAGTGCTCCTGTCTCCAAAGTCGAAAATCGAATGTGTGCTGCAACAGGCATCAGTCTCTTACACACATAAAAAAGAAAGAAAATATTCCATGTCTGCGAATATATTAAACACATGAAAGTGCTTTAATAAATACTCGACTATTGAAAATACACCACTATGTATGTTTTAATAATGGTATACCTTTATACTTTTGGTATTTGGTAATAGAATATACTTAGTATCGGGATGGGAAATCCCTAGTTCTAATGACGTTTCAACTGTCGTGCGCCTAATTGTTTTGGTCGAGTTAGTATATAAGTACGTATATTACTAACACAATAATAACTCAGTACAAAGTATGTGGGCTTACGAATATGTAATAGATTAAGATGTTATAATAGTGATGCGACTCGAATAAAATTTTGTAACTCTAGTCACTCGAGCGATCTGCCTCACTGGAGTTAATTATTCTCGAGTTTTCGAGTCACTCGAGTAATATCCCATTCGAGTTGCAAGTTTGCCATTCAAGATACATTTTTAATAATGCTTATATCAATATAGGTACTTACCCCAAGACTCTGAATATCAAATAACGACAAACTCAAATTTCCGTTTATTTCACACTTTTATAGACTAATGTGCAATCAATTTATTATTTTCTTACTAAAGTAGGTAAACTATGACATTCAAGTTTTAGCCTGTCGGTCGCAGTATGTAAAAGCGACCGGGCCAGATATTGATAAAAAATAGAGTAGTTAATTATAATATTGAGGCAACAGATATAATCATCTCAGTTGACTGGGCAACTCGACTGCATAGAGACTCAAGTAATACGTTTTTCAATCGAGAATGACTCGAATAAAACAGGGCTCGAGTCGCATCATTAGTCGTAGCATTAAATAATGTTGGAAAAATAAAAAAGCTGTTCTACCACTTTTATAGCCAGTTTATAACATGACAGATATCTACCAGTATACCTACTCCATTAAAGCACCATTCACCTATAAATAACAACTTAGATTTATGTAATAAAAAGGTTCATAATATATGGCATCCCATTTTTCCCTCATTAGCAGATTCGTTTATTTTGTTTAATAACCATAAATTTTATACGAACTGCATGTCCATGAAATTAAATATTGAATATATTTTAATTAATTAAATAAAATGTTAAGATTGTTTTCAATGTAACTACAACGATAAGTACTTAATATTGCCCTATGACAGTAAAACATTACGGATTTTTAAAGATCCATTTCAATGGGTGTGGACGCTGAAATAAAATTCCTTATAAACTTGTTAGTATATCCCTAAGTGTCCTATTTATAAATATACAAATAAATTTTCGAATACCACTACCTTCATAATTATCGGTGTTATTTTATTGTACTGACATTTCCTTTTTTCCTACCTTCGTATATCATACTTCATACTAACATTACAAAGGCGAAAGTTTGTGAGTGTGTATGTTTGTTACTTCTTCGCGTCCAAACGGCTGGAGCGATTTTCATAAAATTTGGGATGGAGTTTGTTGATACCTTTTCTGGATTAACATATAGGCTACTTTTTATTGTGGAAAATATCTTATTCCCAAGGGACCATCGATACATCGATTCTTTTAACGCGGGCGATGCTGTGAGGTTCTGGTAGTTTTTATATAAGCGAAACAAGTTATAAACTTTTCATACATATTGTCCGTAAACTAGGGTCGTTGCGAACAACCGCAACATCACTAGTTTTTATTTGTCTGGATCGGGATGGTTCCTAATTATGTTGAGGGTATGTCCACTAATTTGGCCTGCGCTTCAGCTCTAACGGCGTGACATAGAGGTCATAGAGACTATATAATATTTAAATATTGGGCCTGCAATCAAATAAAGGGGGGACGGACGATATTTTTAATTATTAAAACAATATGGATGTCCGGTATTAATATACTATTACAAAAACTTAATTTTAATGTTACGTGGGTAGGTACCTACTATTTTGACACAGCTTAAGAACAGCTTAAGAACACCCAACTGAAATGGGAGGCAATTAATCATTTTTAAGCAGTCGGGATTATTTTTTAATAGTTAAACAATGTAACCTGTTATTGTTTATTTTTGTTTGTGTGGTTCAATGTAGAATCACTACACGATTACTCATCTTGTGAACGTCTAGCCTGATTTTTATGGTAAGTAGTACATCATGTACAAAAAGTAAATAAAATTTAATGCAAATTTTCACCTCAAAACATAAAAGCTATAGGGCATATAGAAACCTACCTGTGTTGTGGAAAGAAGATTGAATAACCCGATTACAAAGTCAGTGAATGTCACACTGCGATGTTTTTGTGGCAATATTTATGTATGCAAAAGATTCATTTTAATAGCCCCTTCATCAATATTCTAAGCTCGATTGCTATCCTTGCTGCACCCAGTCTTTGATTGAGCCATTGATCACGCGTGGAGATAAGTATATTCATGTTTCAAGTTTGTTATTAGGAATTAGAGTTGACTGAGATTTTTAGATGTGTAATCGCCAATATTTATCATTTCCCGTCAAGTCAGCATCATTAGTTACCCAATTGTGATAACCATTACAAGTAATTATCTTTGTAGGGAAACACGTTCCAAGAAATTAAATAAACATTAGCGAATTTAAAACACTTAAGATTTATTTGTAGTATCTTGAGGTTATTAAGCGTTTATTTCATTAAAATTGATTTACGTGTCAAAAATATTAAAATTTAATAAAGTTATGTTACCATTATATAAAAGGGGGGTAAACCCGCGTGGCGCAGATACATTATAAAAAGTTTTGTTCATTGTCTTCGAACAACGCTAAGGAATAAATTAGACTGGTGTAAAATACACACTTACAGTATTTGTAGATTATCCTTACCACTCTTGTATTATTTTATAATATATTTTATTGCAGAATTTATATATTCGTTTGTGTTTTTATTTATTTGCGGTACAATGTTAAACATTTCAGTTACGTATGTCTTGAGATTAAAAATAATTACTGCATTGCGTTTGTTAGGTACTCAATAGCTAAATATTTACTTAAATGCATTACCTTGTACCTACCTATGTGTTGACTGCTAGGCCTAAAATGTGAACTCATATGTAATTTAATGCGATGATGAAGTTGATTCCTTTTACCACAAATTTCGTAATATTTACTTTTACATTTATCTCGTATCCGTTAAGCGATAAAACATTATCGGTTATGTAGAAATTGTTGTATATTTCTTAATAAGCATATAATACCTGCGTTAAACAAACTTAAAATAAGGCTAGTAAATACATACTCAATGTTATTTTTATTTGATGATAAATAAGGCACTGCGTGTTATTACGCACCCACTTAGATAGTTATTTAGATAGTCATTGAAACTCATAAGCAATTATACTAACAAACACTTAGTGGTTGCCGGCTTACTGTTATATAAGATGACCATCTTAGTCCACGGGAGTAGCAACGCATCTGTGATTGACTTCAGATCGAAAACCTTGTTCTATGTAGTTTCTTACAGATGTCCATGTTCGGTAGTGATAGCTTACCATCAGGAACCTGCTTGCTCGTTTGATCCGTCATCCTTCGATGAGTACACAGCCCAGTGTTGTAAGATACCATTACATTACAGATCAGAATAGGTCTACGGTAATCTCTGTCTGTCGTAAGAGGGTCTTCCGGAGTTGCGGCCGGCTAGAGAGGAAGCTAGACCCGTTCAGTCAGGCAACTCTGGGAAGGACGGCGGTATGTGTGGTCGCATACTGTCGTAAAGACGTTGCGGTGGGCTCAGTCGCTCACCTAGGAGGAGCCCAATGGGGCACTCAGAGGACTCCGGTCGCGTTCTTTTGGAGATCCTAAAGTCCTCTTCATAGCGCCGAGGACGGCCGCCCTTTAGTGCGGTAAAAATCCCACATAACCCTGCGTCGCTCCCACAACACAACACAACAGCAAAAAAAATGGTGCAGTTGCCGCCGCAATGTGGCTAACTGTACTGCTGCAAAGTCGCTAAATGTGTGTCCGCAATATGGCTAAATGTACTGCTGCAATGTGGCTAAATGTGCCGCCTCATACATTAGTGACCTTAGAAAACGTAACATTGGTTTCACAAAAACCTCCACAGTTCAACGTCATGCTTTGTAAAAAGATACATTTTTATTATTTTAATAGTTTTATCCTCCTTAAGCTTATTGTGTGCATGATTATTTATAAAAAACATGTAGGTGGACTTCTGCTAAGTATATAATCGTCATTTTGTCCCTCATATGTGTCAATCACAGCACGGAAGTTTCTCACTACCGGCTTCTGTTAGTATGTATGTTACTCCGTAAATATTCTTGTGCAAGAAGGAATAGAATAATGGATGGAAATAATTATATAGTGTGTAATAAACATGATCTGTCAAAAGAGTTCTTGATTAAAGATATATACGTGGTAGGTACTATATCTTGTTGCCTACCTCGAAAATTGAAACTTTACACCAGAGCCTTTTGCTACTTGCTGCCTACTACTTGCTACTTCCGATGACTAAGATTGTCGCCTCATATAAAAATGTGCCGGCTACCACACCCTTCCATTCAAATGCTTCACGTTAGAAATAGGGGAAGTACGGACAAAATGACAGGGTGCTTTGATTTTTAATCGTATTTATTTAGCGTAATTATCGCCAACCTCTTCGGCTTTGACTTATCTTATGTTTATTGACTATCAGTACCTAATACAGCATTTTCATTAGTTTGGCATTATAATAAAAAATATGTTAAGAAAAAATGTAACCAATCACAAAAACCGTTTTGTCCGTATACTACGGACAAAATGACATACATAATAACGAACTAAAATTTTAAGAACACAATTCATAAGTAGAACCGGATCGCCTTTATTATATTTCATATGTACTTGAAAACGTTATAACTATCTTGCAAACGCATTTTTGTTTGTCATCCTAATTTTTGTGCTAGTCCAAGGGTGCGGGTGGGAGCTTCAGCAACTAGTGCATTTATCAAGTTTTTCTTAAGTAATATATAATAAAAACTTCCAAGCTATTCTTGTCCAGCACGTTTCTTTCCTTGTTGAAAGGCTGATCAAAATATTTTTTGGGCTAGTTCAAAGGCGTGGAGTGATATACGCGTCAATCTCAGAACTCGTGTTTTTAAACGCTATAAGTGTGATAATAACTTCTGTTCAATTTCACTTGAAATCAGTTCAGTCAATCGTCTTAATCCATTACAGTTAGATTCTAAGGTTATTTCATATCGGGTGCATGTCTTCTAAACGTTGTCTGAGGAATACGAAACTGATTTGTGGCCTATTCCCGTGCCCATTTTTATTTTTGTTTTCGTTCATATATGTAATCCAAAACCAATGAAAAATCATAGATCCAATAAACCACTATTAATTGCAGTAAATTTAGCTAAAATCACTAGATACTGTTACAGTTCATCGGTTACCATCGATACAATTACGAAATATTAACAAATAACCCATCAGAAAAGAGGAGAAGACCATCTGTAAAATAATTTTTAGTAGGCACGAAACACATTCGAGTTGGTTACTGCGACATTACTGTGGCAATGGCGTTCAACTTCTCACAGGATTGTGTATATCGACTGCAGCAATTAAGTACAAAGTAGGAAGTGAACAAGTATCATTTTTCAGTAGGGCCAAATAAAGTTTTAAAGACGAATAAAATCAACTTATGATTGCGGATTTGTACTATATTTAACAACAAGTAATATTGTAGGACATGGTACATCCGACCCAAAAAATACAATCAAATCCGTTAACACTGTAGGATCTGCCAGATACGACAATATTAAGCGCTAAATATATAACGAAGTGGATGCGTGAAACGTCAGGTCAGGATGGTCGAGGAACGCCCTGTAGTTCCGGGATCAGAATAGGGCTACGGCATCCCCTGCCTGTCGTAAGAGGCGACTAAAAGGGGCTTCCGGGGTTGCAGACGGCTAGAGTGGGAGCTCGAACCGTTCGGTCAGGCAATCCCGGGAAGGACGGCGGTATGTGTGGTCGCATACCGTCGTAAAGACTAGACGGAGCGGTGGGTCCAGCCGCCCATCTGAGAGGAGCCCGATGGGGCAACGCGCTCGGAGGATTCCGGTTGAAGTCGTTTCGAGATCCCGGAGTCCTCCTTTTCAGTGCCGAGGACGGCCACCGGGGGGGTTTTAGTGCGGTAAAAATCCCACATAACCCTGCGTCGCTCCCACGGCGTCGGGTAACTTTTGAAGGTTTCCCCCTCGAAAACAAAAAAAAAAAAAAAAAAAGGATGGTCGAGGAGTCTTCGTTACTGTCCATTCTTGAAGAATTCAAGTAAAACACAGGAGTAAACTTCTTCGATTTATTCACAATTGAGGAGGTCCGATCGCTTCGACGGTTAAACAAGACTACCGACAGGCGCTCGCCTTTTTATAACAATGTTTGGTGAGGTGACAATAACAAATTTATGGAGGGTAGACTAAATTACAATTCTTAAAATCACTAAATATTGTTAATTTAATAAACAAACAATTTTCGATCTTTAAACTAACTATAATAATTATTTTCGGCGACGTGTTTTTCATAAATACGCGGTGTCGCGCCGACATATATAATTTGTAATTTTCATGACAAAACTGTGATTAAAAAAAATAAAACAAGTTGATCCATCAAGTTGATCGGGGAAACAAGGAGCGCACGCTTTTCCCGCTAACTAGGTGGAAACTGGCAGATCCGCGCGGCACACGTATCCCCTCAAGTTTCGCGCGCTCCAGGAACAGTGTCGTAACATATTTACCGACATTGATAATCGAGCGCAAAAACATCCGACTAATTTCCAAGTGAAAAACATAGAAAATGACCTTTTTGAAACTTGATATTTTGTGAGGTCAAAGATATGGATATTCTAAGACATAAAATGCAATAAAACAAAATTGGCGAAAATGTAGTACCGAGTACCGACTATATTAATTGCTGCAGTCGATATGATTGCCATCACATGATACAGTGGCAGGGACATCACTAAAGCTTGCAATTTTTCGAAAAAAGGCCACTATGCAATTTTGTCCGTATTTCCCCTAGATGTGGCGATAGTACCTCCACGGTCGAACTACTCTGGTTCTACCACCTGGCAAATTACTGTGAAGAGTATGACTAAAAACAAACGGTCATTCCAGTGGAAAGAATCCTTCGTTAGTAATACAAAGCTCTATAAGGAAACACGCAGCACCAGATGACAACATCTACCTACCGTAATACCTTGAGAACGCACCTATTTATAATAACTTTATGAATGATCCAGAACTAGTCACTGTCATACATTGTAGCAAAGTGGAATAAGGTATATGTCGATATAGTATAAATTTCCACATCTACGCATAGTTAGGTACCTTTTAACTATAACGTTAAAGATAATAAAATAATTGTCAATATTTTGTTTACAGTTCTTAAACTGATTGCTTATGAATTAGGTACAATTTGTGGACAAAAACATATTTCAATTAATTTTACATGATGTTATTAGGTTTTGTTTCTGATAGGGTAATGATTAGGTACATATGCAGGAGATTTGTTTTAAGTGTATCAATAATATTAAAGAATCCGGCTGATGGTAAAAAATAAAACAATTTGGAAAAAATTGCAAACATGAATGAATCTAATAATTTCGACAAAATAGCAAACAGATTTTTGTATAAGACGTAGGTAGGTACCTTCTTTTTACATAAATAAGAATATCCCAATAACTTTTAGAATATAAGCCATAGTAGTAGGTACTACCGATGTACTCCATGACCACCGAATTAGATGTACCTACTTATAACGGTTTTCTTAAAACCAGTGGTAGCATACAATTCACAATATTTCGCACGCAATTGAATGTCTTAATTTCGACAGAAAAAATATCAGAGTGCAAAAAAGAAATTATTATGAAAACAAAATGAAAATGCTAATCTGCAGTCGGGTGTTTTGTTTTTCGAGCGTACGTGTATGTCAATTTATTTGGCGTACGCTATAGTCCAAGCGCTTCAACGGAATTTGATACATGACATATCATTTGAAACGATTCAGTTGTGAGAATGACATAGGCTATATAATTTTTTTACAAATATGGCACCTGCGGTCAGAAATCGGACGTTAGAAAAGGACATAAAGACGATTTCTTATGAACATATTATAACGTTATGGTACCCCTAGTGAAAACTAGTAGGTAGTCTTTACTAATATGTTTCATACTTTTATATTTATGGTTTTGACGCAAAATCCAAAAAATCTTTATATAAAAATGTTTTTCACAAAAACCGAAAAAGCGGTTGATTCGATTTTAAGGACTCCGGTATTTTTAAACAATTTGTATAACAATGTTACTTGTTTCAATAATTTGTTTATCATTAGTTGTTATGACATTAAAAGTTATGTTAGTTCCCCACTTTCTATAATCGCAGACGTCATATTTAAAAACTATAATAGTCTATGGCACTGTCTAAATTGCGCAGAATGATAATATTAAGTCTTATTTATGTCACAATCTATCAAGCCCTTTAGGCCTCTTGTAGACACACATTTTTCGGCGTAATAATCTACGGTTAATTCGCCGTGTGTAGGCACGGTTGTCAGTGTTGTATGGATTACTGCCGTGCATTGATCTTTGCCGTACTATGTACATGCTAGCACGTTTTTTTCACGGTAAGGTAAAGACGCCGTACGGCTCAAAAAACGTGCCATGTACAACAGGCCTTAGGGTGTAGCGCGTGCCAAAAAATTTACATAATTATATCAAAACATATATAGACACATACGCTCAAAAAAGTTGGGTATTAAGCATTTCTACAAGGATGTAAGGTCACACCCACGCAGCAAGAACATACCACCTTTATTGTATTTACAACTAGATTTTAAGTACCTACTTATGTTTAGTATCTACTTTTCAGATATAAACTGATTACTCGTAGCATGATAACAAACGACCCTGACTAGCCTTAAACATTGTTAGTGAGTAGGTGTGCTTTTAGTTCGACGAACTTTGACTGGTATGATAGAATGCAAACCAAGTACCTTTAAGGATATATTATATTCTAATTACAGCTATCAAACGATGAATAATGTTAATCATAATCTTATATAAAATGCAAGGAATGAAATTAATCAACTGGCAAATAATATTACGTACTGCAAAATGTAGTCTTGTGTTAATGGTTTCATTGCATATGCTATTATATTTAATTAATATCGTAATTATATTTCTTTTTTATATGCCTAATCGACGTAATAATAAGTGTCCGACTGCAGGTCGATTTTTGGTCGAAGCCGAAGCCGATTATTCGGCTTTAGCCATAACCTTCGGCTGAAAGGTTTAAAATAAAAAAAAAATCATACGTAAATCAAGTCCTAGAGGTTTTTTCCTTCCAGTTTGTTCAATTTTGACGCTTGCCACACACTCGGCCAAATTCGCCCCCCCCCCCCCCCGTCCTTCATGAATATTTTTAACATTCATGAAGGAGTTGCCGAAGGTGGCCAAAGCTGATGCCTTAATCGGACACTAGCTAATACATAATATACATAAGTACCTACCTATGATCATCTCATTCATTTTAAATACTGCCTATAAAATTAGTAACTTAGTTACATTACACTAAATTACTGTATTACATACATGAACAGTGTTAAATACGATGGTATGTGTTAACTTATATTGCTTTATTAAAACAACTTATTCGTAATCATTTTAAAAGAAATGGAGGTTACTAGTGACTATTTATTGTTACTACATATTAATTACCCGTCGCAATGGTTGTATTAAATCGTAATTCAACTCAAAAACCAAAGTTGCTTGCTAATGTCCAAACGTTGTAGCATGATGCATGAATAGTTCTTAATTTCAATTATCTTTTTATTATCAGGATATCCTACAATATATGTATGTACAATTAGAAATCAGTTTTATGTACTAGTACCTACTACTACGCAGATTTTAAATTTATTTATCGACTGTATATTAAAGTGTATTAAAATAAAGAGATTTTTAATTGACTAAACTATATTTAAAAGCAATATAGCGTATTTTAACCCAGACATCAGACATTTTTGACAATGTGATTTTCGCATAAAGTTATTAATATTTTTTTATAAACTAGTGTTTATTTCAATGCACTGAAAAAATATAAAACCTGAAGTAATCAAATATTTACATTACTTTGTTGCAACGTTCAATTTTCTATCATATAAAAGCTTGTCCCGAAATTGTCCACATTGGCTTTACTCAGATAGGTCTGTGGTTTCCTGAATTATTCTCGTGACAAACTTTTATATGATAGAAAATTGTACGAACCAACAAAACGATGCATTTGATTACTACAAATTTTATTTTTTTCAGTACATTGAAATAAGAGTTCATTTTTAAAAAAAAAAAATTATTATTATTTTCTTATTTTATTTTCTTAATTTAGTTTACCCAGAACCTTATGCTCTTTCATTTGATGTTTATATTGGGTGGGTTGTACCAAAATATGTAATCTTCCATTTTTCATAGCGGCCGTCTTGGACTTGATTATTTTTCGTACTGTATTGTCTTCTACAAACTAGGCCCTTTCATTTGATACCCATATTGCCCATGCAACCTACCCAGGTTGCCCGAAAATATATAATGTCTTTTTTACGGCGGCCATCTTGAATTTGTTTTTTTTTGTATTTTACACATTAGAACCTTTCATTTGATACCCATATTTGTACAAATTTTTTTGTACAACACACCCGTTGTACAATAAATATGTAATACGCGATTTTGTTGCGACGCCCGTTTTGGATTAAGAACAATATTAATTATATATATTTTGATTGTTATCAACTATATGTGTGTTCCAAACTTCAGCTCAATCGGACACTGGGAAGTGGATTAAATTCCAGTTGCAAGATTTGACCTAAACACATATACTTACATACATACTTACCCACGAACATAACAAGTTAAATAAAGCTTTTAATAATAAAAAAATATATTTTTTCGTTTATATAAATACATATTAACATAGCTCATAGATTTCTAGCATTGTAGCGTTTGATTTATTAGTTATTAGTTATTGTTTGTGTCAAATGTATGTATGGTAGGATGTGTATTTTTTATCAATGTAATGTATTTTCAACGCTTTTCAAATTACCCTCCTTAGGCAGTCGGGTAAAAAATATTAGCATTCTGCACTCTATACATACTCTATACATATGTATAAGCTCTCACTGTACCAAAGAGCATACTACTCCGTCCCCTTAATTTTGTTAAAAAGACATAGTTTTCGATTCACATATTATTACATGGATAAAACGGATAATAAAATTCCTCCTGCATAAGCAATTGACTAAAGTCACTAGAAGAACCATTATAATGAACTAATCACACTCGTAAATTACATAAACCAGCTCATACATTGACTGATATAATCGTTCACTTGTCTCATCCATTGTTCACAACTAGTGTTTACGGATACCAACTTTAGATATAAATAATTCATGACCATCTGATGTAACATTCTAAGTTCCAACCCACCTCTATTCATTCTAATAGTAAACAAATTGAACTATATTTTTTACTATTTTCTAAAGCTGTTTCAGTTCATTATTATTGAATACCACTTGACTAATGTAATATCCGTCAAAACAAAATATGAATCACTTGTTCTTAGAAGTAATATTTCTAATTATGTATGTATGTATTAGTTAGTTTTTTTGCCATATTTATATAACTGAATAAATAATGTAATATAATATCCGTATAACAAAATATAGGTATCTAATTATCAAAAAAAATCATATCAGGATGAAACTCATTGTAAAAGGAAGAAAATGTGTCAAAAAATTAAGGAAAAAATGGATTATGTCGATTTTTGGCAAAACTGAAAGTTGTATGAAAAATGTTGAATTGAAAAGTTGTAGGTACCTAATAAAAAAATCTACAACTTTTGTAGGTATTTGTACTTTTTTCACATAACCTCAAAAGTTAGGTGGAAAATTCAAATAAGCATGTTTTTAGTATTTTATTTTTTTACAAAAACACATTTTATATAACGAAATTTTAAAGTCGTAAGTACGTTGCATTTTTTTGGATTTGAAGTAGGTATTTATTTTTTAACCTTATACCTATGGACGAAATATCGAAAAACCACACTAATTTCTAATCGAAAATCCACGTGTCAAAATATCTGTTTTTTTTTAAAAGTCGGTAGGCTTTTTGTTTTTTGATATCTCTACTTTTGATGGTGTAAAAAAAATATATTACTGTACTTACATTACTGTTCTAATTTTATATGTTGTATTTTTAATTGTTCAAATAATTATTAAGTAAAATAAGAAAATATCTACACATAGTTTTATTTATATATTAAACCTATCAAGCAAAATACCTATGTTTGATTGAAGTTAGATTTTAAGAATGTAAAATGTATAATAAATATTAATAGCTATTTAAATTTAAATATTCTGCATTTTATTGTTATTGATTGAAACGGTGAATCGTGAGGTTGAATTGACATTGACATTAAAGCTACATACTAGCACTAGACTTATATAGGAAATAAAATGTATTTACATTGTTTACTACACCATCGTAGCTGGTAATGTTTGCTTTACTATGATATTCAAAAAAGCAAGAACTTGAAGCAAGTGGATTTTCAGATAATAATCTGATTATGTTGAAAATTTAAACTAATAAAGTAGCAAACGATTAATAAGTACGTAAAAATTGTATTAACAAAAATAGAATGTTTCCCGCGAAAAAATGTTGATTAGGTCTAAAGCATGTCAACATTTTTAAAAAAAACGTATTAATAAATGTGACCTTTAAGGATATAAATTTAAAACTTTTGATCTGTTTTTATCTCTATACATAATATAAAATCGTCATTAGTATTTACGAAATTACATAACTTTTTACTTACACAACTAAATTGAAAATGGAAAGGAAATAAAGCAAAATAATGTATTAATTTCAACTTAAAGATATTTTATTTCATAATAATTTTTCTCTTAATTCCTAACAAACTATTCTATTCAGATATTTTATCACAATGAAATGTTTTAATATGTATAATACTTTTTAAGTCTTCATTTGTTGTACATTTTACATACATATTTATTTAAGTTCATACAATCATTTTTAAACTAGTCGTACATCTACACTTTATTTCTTGCCGTAACCTGAAACAAGAGACGAGTTATAGTTAGTAGTAAAATTTTACAGAAAATGGTAAAAGTCTAAATTTTACAGAAAATGGTGAAAAATTATTTTAAGTTATTCTTTTAATTAACTTTATAACTATACGTATACCTATATAGTATACATATAGTTATAAAATTTAGTTATTTAATATATTCATATAGTCATTTTTAAATTAACGAATAATTACCCTAAAAAAGAAAAAGAAAAGGATAGTAGTAGGTAATAAATAATTGTTAAACATAACAAAGAACTTCTCAAATCTATCCGATTTTACGTAAGTTACCTACTGTTACCTCTAATCTAATCGTATTTTTCAAGTAGACATGTAGTCGTAAACGGTTCCGCATACATTTTAATTTATAAGTTTGAAGTAGCAATCGAGCTTCCTTTTCTGATTGTACCTAACTGGTTATTGCATCTTATGGATATCTGTAAGCAACTCCATTTACAAAAGGGATTCTATCTGAAGTTGATCACGGATGAATTGCGACTCCTGAGGATTAAAACGGTTATCTCATATGCAAGTCAGTCATTTAAGACAATCAAATATGCAACACAGCCTTTATTATTTTAGTTTTGAAAAAATATCTACAATAGAATCCAAAATAACACTGTACGTAAAATATCTAAAATCCTAAATATGTAGAAAATATTTGTGAGATAAAAGTGCTAAACGGACACTTTGTTTTCATGTTTTCTTTATAATAATACAAGCTTTTACCCGCGACTTCGTTCGCGTTGAAGTCAATGGTCAGTAAGATATTAATTTAAAAACTCTGAAGTTGTTAGATTATCAGTTTTTTTACAAACAATATACTGTTATACTTTTTCATAAATTGTTTTAGTAAACAGTGTCCTATTTTTCAAAACAGTTTTTATATATATATACAAGAATATATGTACAAAGTTACACAATAATCGGTTTATTCGTTTTGGCATGAAAGCGTAATAAATTACTTTCACTTTTATAATATTAGTACCGATTCCAAAGAACATACTAACCTCCTTTAGTAGCAGCACCCGCTGATGCATGGGCACTGGCCGAGCTGCTGGCGAAGCTCCCACCGTACCCGAATGAATTGGCCCCGGCAACACTTTTAGCTGATGCCACGGAACTAGCTCCCGTACCATTTTTAAAAAACCCGGCAGGGAATCCATCAGAACCATGATTAGAGCCACAACCACTGTTGCACCCGCCCGACTGTCCATTATTATTTTGGTGGTTATTGCTTCCAATGTAACTTCCTGCAGTAGCTGAAGCTGAGGCGCTAGCATGTGCGCCAGCATTTGCTCCATTAGCAGAATTTGCAGGTAACGAATTTTTACCGCTTGCAGAAGTAGCATCTGGATGTGTACCATGAGAAGTTGGAGATTGGCCACTTCCATGAGTAGAACCATGTACTTTTCCATCGTCGAAGGGTTTTAATAAGCCAGGAGGTCCATCAAATCCTCCAGAATATGCTCCAGCATTTGCACTAGCCGTCGCTCCTGCCAGACTTTGAGCGCCTGTTAATGAATTTCCGAGGCTATAACCAGATGATGGGGTACTTTTAGAACCACAGTTTCCGTTTGTGCAGGGAGTATTTCCTGACGACGTTCCCGTATTAGTAGGAACGCTAAAGTCATTTGGTTTCAGAAGACCTGTTGGACCGCCGAACCCACCAGAATAAGTAGGTTCCTTTTGACCAGTAGAGCCTGCGTTGTCGTTAGCGTTAGGTTGTCCGTTGCAATTTCCCGATTCACAGTTCGAAGTACTAGGTTTTTGTGATCCAGCGGTTCCAAAAGATGGGCTTGAAGCATCTATAGGTCCTGTAGGTCCTCCAAATCCGCCAGTATAAGATGGACTAGATTGGGCATTCGGTGCTGCACTGGGCTTAGTAATACCAAAGGAACCATGGATTGCGTTAGATCCAGTATGTGCGTGCGATGTTCCTGTAGAACCTTCAATGCCCCCTGTATACGCAGGACTGCTACCAGTGTGAGGAATTAAGTTAGGTTTATTTACACTATTGTGATCAGGGTGCGTGGTGGACCCTGGAGACGTTCCTGTTGAAGTAGTTGGTGCTCCAAAGCTACTGGTATACTGAGTACTAGGCGTTGACGGTATGCTACTTGGTTTGTTATAGCCAAAATCTCCGATTGATCCGCCACTAGCAGCTGTATGTGTAGGACCATAGTAATTGTTGGAACTTAAATCGTTCGATTTGGTAGTTCCAAAGGAACCATGTGTGGGAGTAGATCCATATGCTCCGGGAAAACCACTGGTACTAGGTGTACTTATAGGATTGTATTGATTGGCAGGGTTCACGTTACTTGGTTTAGTTGTACCGAAATATCCATGTGTGGGAGTTGATTCAAATACTCCATTTGAGCCAGTAATACTTGGTGTATGTGAAGGAGTATGATGGTTTGCAGGGCTTAACTGATGAGGTTTCGTCGGTCCTGTAGATCCAGCACCGACTGTTGAAGGTCCAAAATTTCCGGCTGGCTCACTAACGCCAGGTGTATGCGTAGGAACATAATTATTAGAAGAATGTCCGGGTCCTTTATTATATCCGATGGCAGTGTCAATACCTCCTGGTGGACCTCCGAAACCGCCGGTATATACAGGAGCTTCAGGCTTAGTTGGTTTTGCTGGTGAACCAGGATATGTTGAACCGCTGCATCCCGTGCCTCCGCAGCTGCTATCTGGTCCATTTGAAGGCAAGGTAGAGTACGTAGGAATTGTGTACTTAGGTTGTGTTGAAGAACCAAAGTTCGGTTGATTTGAAGGGAGTTGTGTACAATAAGGACCTGAACATCCTGGTTGATGAGTTGATGGTACATTTGAGGGATATGTACCATGTGAATAGCTTGGTAATTTATATCCAGATTCGGCGCCATTGTTTGATGGCCTCTCATTTATTGAAGTGTCAGAGCCGCATTTTCCAGATGTACAAGGAGCTCTATTATTGGGTTCTTGTTGTCCATAATTATATTTGGGTATATTGGACGTACCAACGTTAAATGGCGCGGAATTGCAATTTGGTGATGTGCAAGGTACACCGTGTTGCGCAGGACCAGAAGGAGAGTAAGAGTTCGGTGCATTCGTTGCAGACTGAATAGGGACATTGTAACTTGAGGGAAGGGCACCTGTTTGTGTACCACTTCCTTGCGTAGGATAAGTACAGCTTGCTGTTGTACATGGTGGGTTTTGACTTGGAGTAGTTAAATATGTTGCAGGAGGATGTGGATGATATTGGTTACTAGGCGCATTATTTGAATAAGAATTCGTTGGACCACATTGCCCATTGGAACAATCCGATCCTGAGCTATAAGGTTTATCCTTGTTAGAATATTGGCCGTTTGAATCGTAAGACGATTTTGATTGTGAGCCGCGGTTAATGTTTACAGCAAAATCGTTAGATTCATCATCGCCTTCCTCTTGCTTATCTTTACTGCATTGTCCTGATGAACAATCCGTTGATATTCCATTGTCGCCCGATGGTGTTCCTTTTTCCGTCTTTGGTGTGCAGTTTCCAGTACTGCATTCATTTGGATTTTTTGATTCTGAATCTGTGGAACATTGACCTGAAGAACATTTTTTGGGTCCAGAACCATTGCAGTCAGAGCCTTGGCAAGGTGTGTAAGTACCAGACACCGCTTTTGCTTGCGCTGCAGCAGCTGCGTTGGCAATACTAGACTGTTGGCCTCCGTTTAAAGAACCATTACTTTCGGTTCCAGGGCAATTGCCAGTTGTGCATCCTTTCTGATTTGATCCATAGCCGTTATTGGTTCCGACTCCACTCACACCAGCCACAGCTTTCGCTTGAGCTGCAGCAATTGCATTAGCATTTCCAAACTGCTGTGTTCCGTCCGAAGAAGGCCCAAAAGCTCCTCCATTACAAGTGCCAGATGAGCATCCCTTGTTTCCTAAGCCACCGGCAATTCCATTAGCACCGGATCCACTAAAGCTATAAGAGCTAGAACTGGAACTAGCACTAGAAGAGGCATAGCTTGATGAAGATGACTTTGAGAAACTTCCAGAATACGCTGCTCCGGATGGTATGCTAAGCGGGATAGGTCCTAGATCACCAAAACCAGCCACTGCACTTGCTTCCGCTGAAATAAAATTTAATATATTATTTAAAACAAAGTTAATTCAAATGAACAAAACAAAGTTAATTCAAATGAACAAATTTATTTTGTTTGGGAATTTCATAAAATTCAATATCCTATATCCTGTGTAGGAAGCATTTTAAAAACAGAAAATAATATTCGACACTTTATAATGTAATTAAACATGTTAGAAAAATAATAAAATGTAAATAAAAATAAACGTGTAGGTATAAAGTAAACAAACGTTTCGAAGTTGCAATGTGCCTGGTACTTATATTAACGGTTTACATTAAATACTAGGTAGGTATATATTTTTATTAGAACAAAAATATTGCTAGATGACAGATTTATAAATAAATACAATGGTACTGAATATCATATTTACCAATAAATATAAATTAAAGTAAAGGGGGTCACTAAAATAACAAGCGTTTAAAAAAAATATATACTAAGTACTAGTAGTATATACTAAGTTTTATTTATATTTTTATTTATTTATATACCTACTACATCTATAAGTAAAAAAAATACAAAAATATTTGTAACTTTGATAACTTATTTAAAGCATAATCTCTAAACTGACCTTTTGCAGATGCACCGCCCTTTACGCCATATCCGTATGGAGTCGCGGTCACCAGGGTCACAAGGGGCAACACTAATACCAACGAGAGCTCCATCTCAGCGGAGCTTACCGATCACAATGCTGATAGTCTGTTTCCATCAGCCTTTATAAAGCGATACATAAATAGACGTTCGCCTAAGTAACGAAAAAAATCTTGTTGGTGTTTACCGCGAATTTGAAGCCGTGTTTGCGTAGGTAGCTGGCTTTGTTTCCCGTGCTCATTCCAAAAGTAGCGCTTCGTGGCGCATTGTAATTGAACATTGAGATAGAGTCAAAATTTATTACTCACGCGCGTTGAAATGCCCTCAAGCAAGGCTGAGGAGTCATTGGGAAATTCTATATCCGTTCCGAAACCAATACATATTCTTATCTCAAGTAACACCTCCATTGTATTATTTTTGATTTTATCGATCTAGATTCTAATCAATTGGGAATTTCTAAATTCTAATGGGTTTTCCTGCCTCTTTGGCCAGATATTTTTCATTTTATGTCCCTAGTTATAGTAAGTAATAATATGCATAATAATGTGTTAGTAAAGTTAGTTCTTCCCAAAATGTAAAGGTGTTTAATAATAATATGGATTTTTAACAAAATCATTCTGTGTTTTTATTAAACATATTAATTCTTATGTAGTGTAGCGATTATTAAAACTTAATATTAATTTGAGAAGCGGTTGTTTATGAAACAATTTCCCATCGTCTAAAATTTACTATTTGAGATGGGTGGACCACGGAAGGCCATGCTCCTTTGAAGACCAACTATAAAAGAGTCAAATTCCTTCCATTCATACTAAGCTCCATCAAACAAGGGCAGTGACGCGACGCGGCGGTGAGTCGCTAGCGTCGCTATTTTGTAAATGCCTCTACTCTTTGTTTTTTTTACTGTTGATGTTAATTTTATTTCGATTTTAGTTAAAACAGCGGCAGTGTTCCTGTAAAAGCCAGTGGTTCCTTATAAGGCCAATCAAAAACTTGGTTGGCCTTGCCAGGGTACATAGGGCTTACTAAAAACATTTACAAATCAAGGAAATATGAATACTTAATTTATAAAAATCCGTACAAGGAAAGTTGAAACCATGTTTATGTTATTAAACTAGTTTAAAAGTTTTTTTTTTTTTATAAATCAAAACTGACATTTTGGACTTACAAAGAGCGTACCCTTAGAAATACCTACCTATAATCTCCTTCTTTCCCCAAGAAGGGGAAGAAATTATAGGTATTTATTTTAAATAACTTCATTCTAACAGGTATTAGGAACCTATTCGTTGTCGTTTAAAAATTATGATAATTAGTACACTACTAATTATTATAATTTTTAAACAATTTCCATTATATACTTATTCTTAGTTACAATTATGATGGTGTTCAAGGAATGTTCGTTAATTTCTTTAAGAAGATTATAATATGTTAAGCAAATAATGTTTCGTATAAATAAAATAGCTTTTATGTAGTTTTATTAAAAGAGAATTATAACAACTCTAGTTTAAAGTTGACGACTAAGTAATTTATAATATTGGCCTTGTATGGGCTCTATATGCCTTACAAGGTTTGTGCAATTATAATAAAGTTAAGTACTTAAAACCTCACTAGTGTGTAATGTATCAAAAGATAAAGAATCAGACAGTGGGTAGGTACAGGTATTTTCTTTCCAAACCAGAATCAAACCATGAATAACCACATAACTCTCTAATTAATAGGTACTCAATATTTATATGATTTTCAGTGTATATTTATAGATGTTTTCCTTCACAATATAGTATAAAACAAAGTCGCTTCCCGCTGTCTGTCCCTATGTATGCTTAGATCTTTAAAACTATGCTACGGTTGTTAATTTCGGTGTAGATGTGAATGCCAGCTTATAGTTGACCATCTCAGTCAGGGTTCTATATGATGTCCATGTAGTTCCTGGACCAGAATAAGGCTACGGTACCTTCTGCCTATCGTAAGAGGCGACTAAAAGGGGCTTCCGGAGTTACCCGGGAAGGACGGCGGCATGCTGCCGTAAAGACCAGAAGGTGCGGTAAGCAGGGAAGAGCCCGATGTGGCAATGTGCTGAGGACACCGACGGCGGACCGTTGGAGTTCCCGGAACCCTCTTCGCAGCGCCGAGGTCGGCCACCGGGGAGGTTTTAGTGCGGTAAGAACCCACATAACAAGCGTTGCTAACACGACATCGGGTACTTCTTGAAAATTTCCCCCTCGAAAACAAAAAAAAGAAAGGGTTCTATATGAAATTCGTTATGGGCGGCAGTGACCTCTTAGTATCGGGTAAACTGTATACCTTTACTACTTCAATATTATAAAAGGTAAGGTATCCGTGAAAGTAAGCTATATACCTAACCTTAATGCTTTTCGAAATAGGTACCTAGTACCTACATTCATTGATACTAAAACTATGCGGCTACTATAGCATACCCAATCTTCATAAATGGGGGATTTGGATCATAATCTTTTACTGTGCATTGCAGATAAGTGGAGTCTTACACGTAACTTTCTTAACTTAACATAATACCTAGGTACCTACCTACTAGTTTAAATCTAACTAGGCATCTCTAAGTATCTCATATCCCTATTACTTTGCACTCAAAAGACGCGTAGTTAAGGATATGGTAAAATAATTATCTAAGCACCTGCCAATAAATAAGTAGGAAAAGATGATGCCGCGGGCGAGTCATCTTAATCGACATTTGAGCGTGACAATGCTCCGGGCAGGGCGTGTGTCGTGCGACCGCAGCGTGCAGCGCTGCATCCAATGACATGTGCCTACATCCGGGTAAGCACCCACATGCTTACCACGAACTGTTTGTTTCTACTATAGATAGACTAACCAAACAGAGACGGAATGCTAAGCATACTTGCTAATAATATCTACAAGTGCAGCCTAATTTGTGATATTAATTCGAACCTTCAACATACTTTTTTCTGCTATTGTATGCCGTGGCGAGTTCACATACATAAAACATTGCTTTTTTATTAGGAGTGTCGCTAAGTTACTCCGTTTATATTGTCTTCAAACCAGTATTTGCATACACGCCATACATTTACTATGTAGGTACGTTACATACATCATGACACCTGACATTATGTACAGGATGTAAGAGCTAAAGAATGCTACATATATTATGATCCGTTTGGATAGGAGAAACCCTAACAGGTAAATATGTTTACAAAGAAGCTTATTCATCAATAACAATAGCGTTTAAAACTATACTCAGATCGTAATTTACGATCAATTAAGGGGTCAAGGCTGTTTAACTGGTTACAGTGCCTTGTATAGGATGCGACATTATTTATGCGATGATTTAACTGTATATGATTGTACAAATTTAACGGATACCTTAAGTGACTATACACACATCATCACGTACCTAAACCACAGCTACGTGGACAGATTGTAAAAAATGGATAGATCGCACACAGTAGAATTTTGCCGTCAAAGTCAATATTGTAGTCGATAGTGACCCCATTGCAATGCTACCCTTAGATACCGCGCAAGAGTGGACGCAGTCTTTTGTAAATACAAATCATGACAAAGAAGCACCGGAATCAAGTTAGCGCCAAACTTTTTTTTAGCCAAAATGCCAAAAAATTGCTCCTAAAATGATCCTTCGAAATATATTTTTGTTCCATTAAAATAATTAATCGCTAATTAATTATTCATAACATGATATTTACCTGCAAGTATCTAGTAAAGACGTTTTGGCAGCGCTGATGTCCTTCAAGGGTGGTTCTGCAGGTGGCCTGGATGGGCTTTCTCCACAACACCTTAAAGATCTGGTGTGTAACTCGACAGGAGATGCGGGTAAAGCCCTTTTGGAGGATTTAACTCAGCTAGTTAACTTTATGCTTGCAGGTAAAGTTAACGATAATATTACTAGTATTGTTTATGGTGCTAATTTATGTGCACTTAACAAAAAAGATGGAAGTGTTCGACCAATTGCTGTGGGCAGTACTTTCCGTCGACTTGCTTCCAAAGTCTGTTGCAAACATATTACACCTATAGTTTCAAGTCAATGTTCTCCTGTGCAATTAGGCTTTGGAAGCAAGGGAGGGTGTGAGGCAGCAGTGCACGCCAGTCGTACATTTCTTTTGAATAACGGAGGTGAAGTGTTGTTAAAGTTAGACATAAAAAATGCTTTTAATTCGATAGATAGGGGCGCCTTGCTACAAGCAATTAAAACGCATACTCCCTCAATTTTCAATTATCTTTGGCAATGTTATAGTTCCCCATCTAAATTAATGTATAAAACTAATGAAATTCTTTCTTCGGTTGGTTGCCAGCAAGGCGATCCACTTGGGCCGGCCATTTTTAGTCTAGCCATTCATCCCATAATATCACGACTAAATTCTAAATTAAATGTTTGGTATCTAGATGATGGCACTTTAGGAGGGGAAGTGGATACAGTTATTTCAGATCTAAAAGTTATCATTGAAAATTTTTTAGCGATAGGTCTTAATATTAATTTTTCAAAATGTGAACTTTTTATCAAAGAAAATTTGGACAGCTCGGAAAAATCTAGTATTATTGAGAAATTTAATGAAATAGCTCCCGGCATCAAAATTTTAAATAAAAATTCACTTCAACTTCTTGGTGCTCCAATATTTCTTGAGTCTGTGACACCTCTCATTGGTCAATATATTCATAAATTTGATGAAATTTCTCACAGACTTTTCGAAATTAAATCACATATGGCTATGTTTATCATCCGACACTGTCTTTTCGTTCCAAGATTTACATACATATGTAGGTGTAGTCCGATTTTTAAATTATCAAATATTCAAAATTCCGTGGATTCCATCATTAAAAATACCCTGGAACGAGTTTTAAATTGTCATCTTTCGGAAAATTCATGGTCTCAGGCTTCTCTTCCTATAAGGTTCGGAGGTCTGGGAATTCGCAAAATTTCCAGTGTAGCTTTACCAGCTTTTTTGGCCTCTTCACATAGCACCCAAGATTTGATTGATAAAATACTTAACAAGTCTCTTATCAATCACGAGGTAGCCTATGTGAATGATGCCAAATCAGCCTGGACATTGGCCTGCCCAGGCCAAATTTATCCAGAATCAAAAATTGTTCAGAGACTGTGGGACGAACCGATTTGCAAATTATCTTTTGATAAACTTTTTCACTCCACTCAAGATCTTAAAGATCGGGCTCGTCTTTTAGCAGTCTCTGAAAAGGAGTCAGGATTTTGGTTGCAGGCTTTACCATCATATAACTTAGGTACGTTTTTAGATGATTTAAGTTTTTCCATTTGTGTTTGCCTGCGTTTAGGTGTAAAAACAAACGAGCCACACCGCTGTCTCTGTGGGGAAAACGTCACCCAGTTTGGCCATCATGGACTGTCTTGCCGCCGAAGTGCAGGCCGTTTGCCGCGTCACGCATGCGTCAACGACATCATCCGAAGGGCCCTTGTTACCGTCAACGTGCCGGCTATCCTTGAGCCGAACGGTATAGCACGTGACGATGGCAAGAGGCCTGACGGTATGACACTCGTTCCCTGGAAACAGGGGAGGTCACTTGTATGGGATGCAACCTGCGTTGATACGCTGGCTCCATCTCATATATCGGTGACCTCGACGCGAGCATGTGGTGCGGCAGAAACAGCCGAATCTGCTAAGCGGCGCAAATATGCAGCTCTTGGGGAAGGTTACATATTTGTGCCGTTTGCGGTAGAGACTTTAGGTCCATGGGGGCCAGAAGCACGACGGTTCTGCAAAGAACTATCGTCGCGACTGGTTGACGCTTCAGGAGACCCAAGGGCTGGTGCGTATTTTGGCCAAAGAATCAGTTTGGCCATACAAAGAGGTAACGCCGCCAGCATTCTTGGGACTCTCCCGAGAGGCAGTGATATGGACTCTTTGTTTTATTTATAATTCCTTTTTATTTTCTTTTACTTTATTTACTTTTTTTAAAAAAATATGTTTTATTTATTTTTAATATTTGTATTGTTTTGTATATAGTATAAATAGATGTGTTTCAAAGTAAAAATAAATATTATTCATAATAAATTATTTTATAAGAGCAAATATATATTTCACGAGTATTTTTTTGGCTTTTTGGTTAAAAAAAAATGGCGCCGATTTTCTTACGGTCAATGAAGCTACACGAAGCTGATGCGCATAAAATCTATTCTCACGTAAGTTACGAGTTTGCCAGCATTATATGATGGTGATATGTGTGAATGGGCACTAATCGGTATCATGCTGCTAATTTAATAAATGAATTTCTTAGGAGTCTTCAACCATCAGTTTATTCTTAGTATTTTCCGCTATAACTCCCTTGAACAGCGATTTCTGAGAACACAAAATATAGGCAGGCAAGGATTCAATCATTTATTAGAAAGGCGCGTAGAATAAGATACTTAGAGATATTTAGAGAACGAACGTAAGGCACGCTAAACTTTTTTACTTTGGTATTTTTTTTGGGTTATCCTTTTTTTGCCCGGTGAGTTCGTGTATTGAAATAATTTCTATCAATGTTCGCGAGGCTCGTGTACCAATACCTTCAAATTTTCAACAAAACACAATAAATAAAGTAGGTACTACCACAGACTACTGGATAATAATATGCAGATTCAAGCAGTACTTACCTATTTTCAGAGTATAACTATGTCAAAGGTAGAGGACAAACATATGTGCTTAATGATGTAGGTAGATATCCGTTTGATATACGTTAGGTATCTACTATATATCTGTATGCGATAAAATATGGCCAATTTTGTCTTAAGAAAAAGAAAAAAGACCATCTTTGTGGTTTCGTTATATTTATGCCAGAGAGACATTACATTAGAAACTACCTTAAAATAATTTTTCATTCTATTTAACTACCTACTTTTACAATTCCAGATCATTCCATATCACGTCAATACAGCACAAATACTTGTAAATAGGTAGGTATATACTATTTGGCGTTTATAACGAGTTACGATACAAATGATTAATGTCCCAATTGCCAATGTATATGTACAAGGTTTAACCAATTCAAATCCTTGTTGGAGTACATACACTCCAGTTTTAAGATCACGGATATGTATGCAAGATGGTGACATTATCTCGTTCACTTCGTATATACTTTGTAGGTGAGTCATAAAGAAATAACTAAACTCGCCAAAGGTTAAACTCTTGTGACGTTGACGAAGTACCTATACAATTTAATTGGGTATATATACGTAGCTTATTTAATATACATATATTTTAATTGTATAGCTATTTCTAAATTAAAGATTATCTAAACCCTAGATGGTTACAATATACTAGGCTTTTAATAATATAGAAGGAGAGGTAGCAACCAAGCACACAATCCACCCGTTGGCAAGTGGCCACTGCTAATGGCATACGCGTTAATGCCGCCCGGGTTCCAATTTGATTCCGCTGCACCTCGATAGGAAATTAAAGCGACGAGCAATCGGCAGTCCTAAAATGCTTGTTCTCAAATATTAAATTACTGTAATGTATTTAACTAAAGGCTTAATCATGTTCTAAGTAAGAATATATAGGTACCTGAGTGATTTGATGCAGTTCCGAACAAAGGTATCAAACTCTGTTGCATTATGAATACCGCATTGAGTTATTATTAGTCACTTCAGTATAAATATAAGCTTAATAGCAATTTATTTTATATTTATAATCTTTTTTCCCATGATGCAATCAACAGCATCGAATACATAATTTTATGTAATACATAGTCAACTAGTCATTTGCCCCTATAAATAAAATATATATTGTTGGTATAACTATTTAGTTAGGACATAAATGATTAATGCCGTAAAATACTTACAAGTAAAATTCGTAAAATCTTTTGCTGCTTCTTGTTGTGAATTTTTTCCTTATTTCTTTAGGGAATTATCCAAACCGCAGACAAATTTATACACATAGTCAGAACTACTTAGCTCCGCGGAATAGCGTTAATTACGGTTTCTAACAGGTGGGTAGTTATTTAGTTATCAGTTTCATCCTTGTTTTAATAATTAGGTAGAGTAATTCGATCACTCATACAGATGGTTCCGCACAAATCAATTTCTTTTTTAATTTGGTATGTTAGTTATTGTAGCAGCTTTAAAAGAACTATCTACTCATTGCGATTTAATAAATAAACCAATAAACCGCCGGAAATATATAGGTTTCTTGACGATCCGCTTAATTTTTAACCGTTTCCTAATTAAATATAACGCTGTAAACTAAGACACCAGAAAAATACTTTTAACCAACATTCTATTCTCAATTCTTTTTCAATAATGACAGCACTGCCACGTCAATCATCGCAGCTCTCCTCTCCTCACCCCCTCACCCCACCGCACCTCCTTCGTCGCCACACCGCACCTCCTTTGTCACCGCACCACGCCACATTAAAGCATTTCATCACTGCTGCGTTACATAAATTTATTATTGCAACAAATAACAACCATAGTAATGTTAAAGTTCAAGATGTAGAGCCCTGCGATCGACGAACCGACAGCGTTAGCTTAGGGCTTAGTATTAGGGTTTTTTTACCTTTTGTACAAGGAATTTTAAAGCTCCACTACAGCCTAGTGGTTTGGTACTTAAACTCTTTATTTTTGGACCGGTTTACGGTTACTTATTCAATGTCAAGATACTTGCTCTTACTGTGAAGGAAAACATCAAGAGGAAACTGTTCTAGTTTCATTTAAAGAGATTAAAAAAATCTTTAAACATTATGTTATAACAAATGTACCTATGTTGTTATGTTATATGTACATTTTGTTAGATTGATTGCAGGCAAGCATGCACGCCACCAGATTATAAGTGGTAAGTAACTGTTGTCCATGGATACGTGTAAGCGATATCATATACTTAGACTAAGGAGTCAACCTAAATTCAATAACAAATGCTTTGCTACTTCAGAAGGCTAAGACGGTTTTTTTTTCTTATAAAAGAGAGCCGGCAACCACAAATTCCATTTTCATTTCCATCGAAACGCAGGAATTGCTTTCAGCCACAAAGAGGCAGTGACGGCGTAAGGTGTGGGCGGTGTGGGCCTCCGTCTACGGCCTCGCGGTGCAAAGGGCCTTGTGCCTCACAAACGCAAGGCCTCTCAATTTCAATTCTCAATTTGACGACCAAAAAAAGAGCCTTTTTTGAGCCTTTAGACCTTTTTTGGTCGTCATATTACAGATCGACTTTAATGTAATATACATTTGGCGACCTTTTGTCGTCGAGAAATAGCAGATCCGCTTTAGAAATCACATTTCGTGACCTTTTTTTGGTCGTCAAACTGTAATTCGACTTTAATCAAAGGGCCTCGCGAATCATAGCCCACATTAAATTTAGGTCTTGCGCCGCCACTGGACATAGCTATAGTGATGGATATCCCCGTTCGAACAATATACGCCCATATACAATAAGAGGGAAATGAGTAGACGACTACGTGTTAAGTGTTGTTGCACTGTTGCAGTGTACATATTTAGTACTACGTAGCATAGCATTTATTGGTGAATATCGTTTGACAAGTCGCCGCTAACTTTGCCATCATTGTTCTTAGTCTATTATTGACGTTAGTTGTTACTGGTGCACTGAAGCTCACGGGATTACATCACGGTGGGATCACTGCAGCAGACAGGTATGAAGAACACATTGCCATACGAACGCGTAAGGTTTTGCTTGATAATTCACTTTCATATATTTAACATTCTGAGAAAGAAATGAAATAAAAGAAATGATATCATATAGTCCACATTTAATTTCTATTTCCGTATGTTATACATAAACAAATAAGAATACTCTGGTATAACTATGTCACATAATAACTGAAGCAGTTTAAATTAATTGTCTCATTTCCTTTTTGCTAAATACAAGCTTTTCACCAATTCGGCTTCAATCAGAACTCATATCACCTATTCAAATTTTAAATCATACCATGTGGTACAAAACACAGCTTTAAAATTAGTTACGTAAACACGCCGCAATTCGTCAACTCCAAATAAGGAAACTATAAATCGTTAATACTCTTACACTGTGTAAAACTGAGAAAAATCCATTAACATCAATGTTACTCTTACAAATAGATAAGTTCGCAAACAGTAGTAAATTAGTATAAAAATCGAGACATTGTTAGGCTGCGTTTCGTTTTCCTCAGTATCAGAGGTGCGTCGTGTACACATCTGCTTGTGCTTGCATCATACAAACTCGTCGGGTTCGCGCGGTGCGTCCAAGTCGCGGTAGTGTATAACTGGGCGGTAGTCTGCGCCGCCACCCCTTTAACAATAACATCTGCGTAAGAGCCTTTTGCCTGTCACGAAGTGTACGCTCGCACGAGTGTTCCAGCTTCACGACTAAATTTACTAGTTATAGTCTTTCTGACACGCATAACAGGAATGAGTCTATTAAACAACATGATACAAGTAGTAAGTACGCATACGAGCGGGATTGTCACGTGGACTCAACACGCGTGACAGGAAAAAGGTCTTTAGGCCTCGTTTATAAAGACGCAGAAACAAGTATAACTCAGGGTGCGCTGTGGACTTTATAATCAAATCATGCAGAAGTGTAAAACAATGAAGCCTATAACTCTCCTTCAGTTGTTAATCATTTTCTTTCCTATTATTTTTTTCTCACATGTCGGAAATAAACAGCAAACATACTGTCAGACTGCCATAAAAACAAATAAATGTTGTGTCATTTCATTATTTTACAAATTGAAAACGGCATACGAAAATGAAAGTTTAACGTTCTATTCAGTGATGAATAGGTACATAATTACTTAATAATAAAAATGGCATGAAACACAATACATGCTTGTGTAAGCAGTAAACTTTTGATTGTTATTTATACATAGATATATGATAATCTGAAAACAATTATTTTTGTCAGGAAATATTAATTACATATTCAATTTCAATTAAATATGTAGGGTTTCGTGTTTTTCAGGCCGCATTTTACGGTTACTTACAAGATACTGCGTTTAATCTGTACACACTCATATTTATATGAATTAGCATATTACCATAAGCAAACATTTCCAAATTCACACACTGCGTTACAATTTGCCTCATTATAAACGAGAACTTAGCAGAAAACAGACGCCACATGTGCAATAGAAAGCACTACTTAAAAGCTACTAAAATTGTGAACTTATTAAACGGTCTCATTCGAAATCAAATCTTAGCTTCCCGGGAATGTTATGTAGAACTTAAATAATAGAGGATAAAGAAAAAAGATTAGTTTTTATTTCCTGACAGTTTATTAAAATTCCTTACAATATAACATACCTAATATGGTTTTGCGTAATATAACTGTGAAAGTATACACTAGAACTATTTTCTTACTTTGCAATAAATGGTTAGTAGAAAAACGAATAACATTATTACAAGTTACAGATTATTACGAAATTTAATACTACATTGTGATAAAAATATTATAATATATCTTATATTATAATATGTACAAATGTTCGGAAGTTTATTCTATTATAAATTTAATGATTATTACAAAATTTGTAATGTCCTAAAAAAATACGAAAAAGTACGAAATATGAATAGAATAACAAACCTATTTAACTGAACAATTTTCAAAGTCATAATGGATGATAATGACAATTTTTTACAGTTTTTGTCAGCACTAGAGTAGATTACTATATACAAAAATAGCATGAACTATAATGATATAAATCTACGCTGCATACTAATAGATGATTAATAAAATAGACTAAGAAACGAAATATTATAAATGTAAACAGAAGGACAATAGTTTCAGCTAATTTATGTTTGAGTGTTTTATCAGGGTAATCATATGGCATAAGTATATCATTCTAGTGCAGGCAATTCTTACATCAAAAATTGAAATAAGCTGTACTATATAATAATAATAATATAAGTACACATCGTACATATTATTATGTCATAATTTTCAGCTGTTACAGCCTAAAATATGTCACCATTGTCCGGGAAGTCAAGATCGTTGTATGCAACAATAGGCCGGGACCGATCCACATTTTCCCTGTAAAGTATTTCCTTCTAACTTAGATATATGTATTTAACTTTTTTGACGTGTTCTAATTAATTAATTAGAAGAAAAAACAGATTAGTAAGAATATATATAAATCATTGACTTAGTGATAGATGGACGCTGGATCAGGTAGTTTTTTCACAAAAAAAGTCGACGAAGTCAAAACAGGTAAAATTAAAGATTGCATAACAGTGCAACCATTATTGCCTTGATTGCAAATGTCATAACCAACAAAATATTTTAATTTTACACCTATTAATATAATGAGCTTCGTAATCCGATACAATATGCATAATTATATTAAACTGTTGCTAAAGTAAACAACTAATAAAACTCGAGCGTGATAGTAGCTTGTTTTCTGGTTTGTATCACTTTTAGCTCGGAATTTCTTACACGCAGATCCGACGTCCAGTAGTCGTTAGGCCAATGTTTTTTTTATAATATATAAAGCATTGATTTGAACACAAAATAAGTCAACAAACAAACAAATTCACGTATTAAATTGTAAATAGCATTTTAAACTAATAAACAATACAATATAATCACAATAAACCATGCATTTAAATTAGCCATAATGTTAACATATTATTAGTCCGATTGTAAGAAAACATTACGAAGCATTGACTGTCACTGGCCATTGTTCCTATTTAAATGTTACTACCTTCTGTCTGTATGTATACACTTAGTTGCTTGATATGTTCAACGAATACGTCCATAAATATATTTTTTGTGTAGTCGCTCAAAATATTATTTAAATGGATGATGATTATTGCGATACAGTCATGCTTGTCGAACAACAATACGAAAAAATAGAGATGCGGTGAGTGGTCGCTTATTATACTTATTACTCGGGATACTTGATTTTTGTTCCAGTACTCGGCCGAGAAGCTCTGGTCTAACTGTTCGAGTAACTAATTTCTAATTAACTAATTTTAAAACAGAGCATTTGACTAAAATCATGTTACAGCAGAGCAACATTTACAGTGATTACTTCAGTATATTTAAATATGTAGCAATTGTAGGAAAAGATTAAATTAACGCATTAAAATATATATATTTGTAATTAAACAAATGTAACTTATGATTCTGAAAGCCCGCCTATAAATCTGTGTCACATCTCTATACGACAGTATAGTCGAAGTGACGGAAGAAAATACAGTTTATAAAATGCACGGGTTCGGATTATTTGCGATGCTACTATAATATATAGGCAAAAAATAGCATATTTCAGACTAAATAAAAATCGTGCGGCACATAAGCAAAAACAATTCTATTGTATTATCGACAGTATCGATACAGGTCACGCGAACTTTAATTCCTATTATAAATTATGTTTATGCTAATAGGATTACTTTGTATGAATTAATTATTTACTAGGTCTCATCTACATTATATAAAGAGGATATATTGGACTTTCTGTTTGCTTGTATTTGAAAACTATGAAGGAATCAAACTGATATTAATAATTCTCACGCTTTTACCTCTCACGGTTTAAAACACGCTTTCTACGCTCATAGCCTCACATTAGGATTTTCTCCTGTGTTGTGGGTACCATGGACACACACAAGACGAATACACAAACACCCAGACCCAGAACAAGAATCTAAACAACCATTAACCAAACAACTTTAACTTGGTTTAACCATTCCACTTTACATTACCCTGAGGATGCGTCAGGTATTATACTTTATTAGCCATATTTCGTTCAATAAATAATTTTAAGTACACGAAACGTAGTTTTCGTGTTTAGATGATTATTTTTTGAAAGTATTGTGGATCTTCTTGTTAATTAAGTAATAAAATAAAAGTTATAACCAGTAAAAGTAGCACAAAATAAACTCGATAGGTGACCTTCAAAGGTTAATGCTTTCTACTTTTATTAATGAGAAAGGCTTCTCAGAGTCAACTTAAATGTAAATGGAAAATCTTGAGTTGCATTTAAATTTAATAATAAATTTCTGCTCGTAGTCTCATGTATATGTATACAGAGACAAGGTTAGAATTAATTCTACAGCGTATTCGTTTGAATCCGTAGATCTACCAAGGGTTTTACCCAAGAAATTGTTTTTGCTTAAGCTATATTTTTACTAATACTAAGCGACATTTAGCTGTGACAGCGAGATCATCGCAAATTAAGCAATAAATTTTTGATCATAAATGTATAACATGAATTTAATACGAATAATTTTACTCCAACATGCTAACACAAATCGATCCAAATAGCCGTTTGCATGACTAACGAATACTATTTATTTAGTGTTAGCTGTACACATTACCCGTGTCCTTGTTGAACATAGATCATCTTTTGGAGGGTAACAACTTTACATTTTTTAACTAATACAATGGTTATTTATTTATTGAAAAACAATACTACAGAATAAAAAGGCCATAATTACTAATTTTACAATGTTGCTAAGCTCTGATTTATTATTAAAATCCCAAGCAATGTGAACATAGAAAAACCATGCAATTCAACCGTGGTAGTGTATGCCATAACCTAACCATGCGATAAGCACACTGTAGTGGTAACACAAGTGTGAAGAAGAACTTTAATGTAACTCTATCTGCCAGTTGACAGTCGCAGCTCTGCGAGCTTACATTGGTATCCCATTTGAATGAATGTGACGTAATAATAATAGGAATGTGTCATATTTTTAAAATAAAGACAATTTGTATTTTTTTTATACGACATGCTTTAAAATAAAACATTTCAAAATGCAGTTTAGATAAATCTGCGTGGTTTGTCTTTACTGTTAATTGAAAGAAAAGTAAAGTAATGGCTATTTCAGCGAGCAGCCTTAATGCATTTATGATAAATGATACTAAATAAACCTCTCTAAGTTTAATAAATAATTAGTGAGTGATGTGAGCCGATATAGGTATAGACAGAGACAGAGACATTACAATCCACTTTTCAGACTTGGTACGCGAAATTTAAGCGCGATTTATTTCAAAAACAAAGGCACATCGGACAGTCATGGGTTGCGCATGCGATCGTCAATATATCAACGCGGGAAATCAATCTTGTTGTATCTTGAAATAATGCGAATTTAAGCTACAAATGTAAATGAAACCAATCAACACTAATATTAGAATGAACTAGATATAATAGTTCGTGGCTTTAAACGCAATGTTATTTTTTATTAATTAATATATATAAAATTTTCCTGTCACAGTTTTTGTTGCCATACTCCTCCGAAACGGCTTGACCGATTTTTACCAAATTTTATATGCTTATTCAGTAGGTGTGAGAATCGGCCAACATCAATTTTTCATACCCCTTAAGGGTTGTCCACCCTTAACATTTTTTATATGGCAAAACAACTTTTGTCGGGACAGCTAGTTAATATTATAAATATGGGTTTGTGAGGGTATAAGTGTTTGTTACTTTTTCACGCGAAAAGTAGTGGTCGGATTTCGTTCAAATTTGGCTTACTATTTTATGACCTAGATTAACATTTAGGTAGAAGCGGTAGATATAACCGTGGTAGACGTAACCGAAGTTGACGAGCTCGCAGGACAAACCGTGTATTTTCAAAATTATGTATAGGACTTTTTTGCTCTGGTCTAAAGTTGCAGTTGGAGATATAACTAGATTTCTAACGTAGATATAGTCGTATGAACGTATGAGGGAAAACGTGAGTGTCGCTCGCATTTTACGAGATACAACGAGCTTGCTATCCAGCATCAATATAGTCTTATGAACGTTTGCGAGTGAACACGAATGAATGAGTCCAAGATTGATTTTCGGCATAGATATATATCGTATGTGTAAGAGTTATGAAGCGGACTTGAAAAGTCGATTGCAGTTTCCGAGATACCACAAGATTGATTTTCTGTCTCGGTAAAGTCGTAAGTGTAAGAGTCGTGTGGCATCGAAGTATGTGTCTATCGTAGCGAACTTGCACTTTTCGAAATACAACAAGATAGCTTTCTGGCGTCGATCTATTCATAATAATGTGTGAGAGTGGTGCGTAGTGTTACCTGGGCCTTGAGAAGCGCGGGTGTCGCGGCGCGTAGGGCGCGGGCGGCGCCCAGCCCGACCAGCCCCAGCCGCGCGCGCCCGGCCCGCCGCCGCCGCCGCCGTACCTGCACGGGGAAATGTTTTGTATACTTGTTTAACCTGGGATCGAAGAGCGACTATAAACATCATAGAAAATATGAGTTTTTTTACCTTTGATAAACCCTAAAGAATGAAAATAGTATTATTAATAGTACCTGCTTTCTTATTGTAGTAGCCTAAGATATTTGTTATTATAATCGTCAATCTTTTTTCTTATGTAATATTTTATGTATAGTAAGTAAGTAGTAAGCCTAAGTGTAATTAATAAAAAAAAGGAAAATAAGTGTTAGATGCCAAATTTCTACAGTTACTTTTGAATCCATTACATGGTTAATTACCTTATTAGGATATTAAAATCTTTGCTATTCTAACTTAACACACACAGTTTGCCAACATTTTTTTCGATGCCAAGTAGTGTTTTTGTAAACTTTATAAATTAACCCATATCTAAGGTACACGAAACACTCACTTCAAGAGTCATTTCAAATCAACAAGCTTCGCAGCAATTTACCGAAGTCTTGCTGCCTTCTAAAATGAGACACATCAATTTCTTCAAAGGCTGACGCTCACCACATTGAAATTCAATATTGGACCGCTTATTTCAGACACTAGTAATATACAGCGAAAAACGCTCAAAGCGAACATTCGGTAACCCTAAAGCCAGTGGTGTAGTGATGTAGTGGTGTAGTGATGTAATGGTGTAGTGGTGTAGTGGAGTATTGGTGTAGTGGTGTAGTTGTGTAGTGATATAGTGGGGTGTTGGTGTAGTGATGTAGTGGTGTGGTGGTGTGGTGATGTAATGGAGTAGTGGTGTAATGGTGTAATGGTTTAGTGGTGTGGTGGTGTGGTGATGTAGTGGTGTGGTGGTGTAGTGGTGGTATACTGACTGCGCGGGCGGCGGCGCGTGCGGCGCGTGCGCGGCGGGCGCGTGGCGCGCGGGCGGCTCGGGCTGCTGCGGGCGCCGCACGTCGCGCACGTACGCGTTGAAGTACGCCACCTCGCGACGCACCTCATCCACCTGACACGAACGGTACAACTTATTTTACTTGAACATAAGGTCCACCAATTAGCACTTGTCCAGGGCGGTGGACTATGGCCTAATACTCCTGAGATTAATGATGAATGATGATGAATGATGGCCTGACAGAAGACCCGTGCCCAGCATAGCAAGTGGGACAATAATGGGTTGACGACAAGGTTCCTCAACAATATATTGTGGTCGCACTGCTGAACGCGTTTCTATTTTCAAACTAAGTTTTTATGGTCACCACTGCAATAATAATTTTATAGTTGGTAGATGTCATAGTTCGACCGGAGAGACACCACCACTACGTTTATTCGTAGCGTGAAGCATTTCTTGCGTTTCGGTGAAATGTATGGTTGGTAATGGTGGAAAATAGTAAAGTGGTTGCCAACACACTTTTCTTTAAGGCAACCACCTTAGTCTTCGGGAATATCAACGCATCTTTGACTTAAGATAGAACCTTTGTCCTATATGAAGTTGCTTACAGATGTCCATAGGCAACAGTGGCCATAAAAATAAAAATATAATTTTCTTTTTGTATTAGAAATAAACTTACCTTTTCTGCATGCTTGTTGAATATATGTTTTCTGATGAAGTCTGGACCCTTAAACTTTTTACCACTTAAAGGACACAACCATTTGTCCTTAGCTAACTCCTGCGTGTTTGACTGGATAAACTTCTCTACTTCTGCTTCTGGATCCTAAAATATACAAAATAAGGTAAGACAGAAGAAATTTAAATAAACGCAGTATTATATGATGTTCATTTATTTACCTTAATGCCAAGCTTTTGCAATTCTTCGTCAGAAAGAGGCTTAACATCTTGTAGGAACGCAGACATCTTGCTTTCAAAGGCCTTTATATAGTCTTGGATCTCTGTTTGTGCCGGCTTTAACAAAAAGAGAGAATGAATTTAAACAAAAACACTAATAGGAATCTTTATTAGATACAAAATAGCAAAGATCATATTTATTAAAACCAATTTAAAGATTAATTTCTAATATTCTGTTTAAATGTGGTAAGTTTGTAACTTATTTAACCAATCTTCAAGGTAGTAGAACAAAGTTTCGCCTCGGTCGTAACGGTACCACAGCCACACCCTATTTCTAGCGTGAAGCAGTTCTTGCGTCGCGGTGGTAGGATGTGGTTTCCGGCACACTTTCATTTGAGGCGATCATCTTAGTCCTCGAGAGAAGCAACACATCTTTGAATGACTTCAGATTGAACGCTGTTTCTGTATGAAGTTATTTACATATGTCCATGGGCAGTAATGACCACCTAAAAGCAGGTGGACTGCATGCTAGTTTGCTACTTCAATCTTATCAAAGAAAGATTTATATTTTTACCTTATTGGCTGGAGGAGCAGAGCGTGCATGCATAATGCCACAACGGTTAGGCATTTCGTCCTCATATGGATACTCGCAATGGTTGTAGTAATCGACGGAATGTACTATACGCAAGTACAACACTAAGCGATCGAGGACCCGTATTAGTTCCGGATCGGGCTGTTCTGTTGCATTCGAGTCCGAAGTAGCCTCAAGACCAAGCAACTCTTCCTCTTCAGTTGACGCTTCCTCTATCAAGTGTTCGGTGATCTTATGCAACACCGGGTTCTTGGAGTTAAGGCTGAAATTCTGCAAGGAAGAATATTATGTTGTAGTGGTAGATGGTAAAAAAAAATTTTGAAGAGTATTAACACAAAAATATATACTTATTATTACAGAAAAGGCTAAATTTTCAAAAAGTAATTATTCTATTGACTGCTAATGTATGTATTATCTATTAACTTATATTTTTAATTATTACCTATGACTATCTATTATATGTTTAAAATGTAATGCTTCTTTGGTCAGAGAGCCAAGGTACAGACTGTATCATACCTTTCAAGGTGATGATCTTGAAACTAAAAAGATTATCCCATCACAATTTAGAGAAAGAAACACTGTACGTGTTATTAGCAAGGGAAACTTGCGGCGCGAAGCAAGTCGCACTCCGTCTTCAAGTCAACACCCCACGCATACAACAGAGCTGGTCGCAGTACACGCCGCCTCGTCCACACTCCCGTCACTACACATCAATGTCCACACACCTGGGCATCATCCTGCGCGTTGTCAGAGTCCTCGCGCGGCCCGTCGTGCCAGACGCGCGTGCGCGTGTCGAGCAGGTGCGCGAGGCGGGCCGCCAGCCGCGCGTCGGCGCGCAGCACGCCGCGCTCCATGGTCACGCCCGACACGGCGCGGATGCGGCGGTGCAGGTCGCGGTTCACGATCGCGCCCAGCTCGCACTCGCGCAACTGTACGGTGATACTTACTTTAATATTTTTTAAATGTGAAAAGGCGGCGGCGGACAATTTTATGGGATTACTTGGATTACAATTTTACTTAAAATTATGAAATATATATAATTAAATCAAATATTACACAGAAAATTCTTAAAATTCGTTACTTAAACAAATCATTTATATTATTAAATTTCGTTACGTTTGAAGTTCGCTAAGTATGGAAGTTATAAACATAATAAGTGGTACTAATATTAAAGTTAAATGTTCGGCACATTTACCTTGCAAAATGCCTTTATTGTGAACTTACCGACATAGTAGACTATAATGTACTAATTAATTAGTAATGCAAAGCGTCAACTGTCGTTACAAGGTCTCTGATCTGTACCTATACATATACATTTTTATGATTGCTGACTTGAATGTAATAATTTTCTCTAAGCTGCTTTACCATACAGATCCCGGGAAATACTACTGATTAAACTCTATAGGGTTAACGAGTCTATAGAGTTAACATTACAATCATAGGTATCAAACGAAAAAAGAAAAGTAAAAATTGTTTATACCCGTATATTGTTCAGGTTCCAGCAGATATCCTTGATGTTGACCTCCCGCCGGAAGGTGACCCAGCCGCGGCGGAACCAGCGGCGCTCGGGCAGCGGGTCCGCCAAAGCCACGCGGAGGAACCCACCGTAGCGTTTGCACATCTACAAATTAAAACACTTTTTCTAAAAGGAGGAACTATTCATATTTTTGTCAGAATAAAAAAAAATATAAAAAAATATTCCAGATTAATTGCATAAAATTATCATCAACGAAGAATTCATTATATAGCTAAATGCACTTGGTAGACTCTAAGTGCATTTAGCAAAGTAATCCAAGATCCATCAAGGTCCATCTTTGAGATTTATTGCTTTTTTCTTTGAAAAGTGCATCTCTTAAAGAGTTTACTTTCTCGAAACATTTTCCTAAACTGTTTAATGTACAAATAAAGGTGCAAACTTGATTTAACTAATACCATTTCTAAAAAGCTAAAGTTTTCATGGCGACAATGGGAGTTTTATCGAATTACTTACTGCTTCGACTTCTGCTTTCGTAATAGTGGGCGCCAAGTTTCTCAAGAAGATGGACGTTGTTTTATGAAGTGCACGTGACTCTTTTTTTTCTACAACTACGTCAACCGAATCAGATTTTTCTTCATTATTCTCTTTTTCTTTGTCCTTGTCGTTCAATGACCCCTCGTCCATTTTCTCTACGCTTGGCGACTTGGATTTATCTTTCCGCTTCGGCGACTTTTCGGGCGATTTAGACTTGGACTTGGATTTTGATTTACGGCGAGTGGTCGATTCGCCTTCATCTTCAGAGCTGGATGATGAGGAACTAGAAGATGAGGAGCTAGACGAAGATCCAGGTGGAGCTAAAATAAAATTTTAAAAAGTTTCTAAAATTTACACTTGAAGTAAACTTGATCTTGGAATAACTTTAATTTTTAAAGTAAAATCTACGATTGTGTTCAAAAAGATTTTTAGTTATCAGAGATAAACATAAGGTAGCTTGAAATTAATGTGATGTTTTTAATTGACATTTAAACATAAATGTAATTATTTTGACTTCCCATAAGAGATAAGAGTCATGCTACCGCGGACTAATTTGTGGCATTTTTGTAGATCTACATTTCTTTAGTACATTACTAAAATTTTACGTGGTTTATGCGGCATACGAGAGTAAAGCTCCCATCAGGCGAGATTTATTAAAATCGCGCGGCCTCTTTAACAGTAATCTTTATATTTCAGTCTATTGTCATAAAACCATAATGTACTCAAATCTTTCTCAAGAATTGTACTACCGTTTAGTAAAAACCGCACAAAAATCAGTAGATTTAAAAAAAAAAAAGAGTACATACTGGCCTACAGCTTTCGGGGAATTTATTTTAAAATAAGTATAGAAGTACTAACATACATATATATTTGTGATGGTCTATTTACTAGCTTTCATTTGACTCCCATATTTTTATGGGTCATACATACAAAATCGTCCCTCTCCCCCTTTTCTCTGACCGCAGACGCCATATTGAAAAATTATATACCCTATGTCACTATCACAACTGAGTCATTTCAAATGATATGTCGTATATTACAATCTATCAAGCCGTTTGGGCTGTAGAGCGTGAAAAAGAAATAGACATACACACAAACATACATACACAATACACTCGAAAAACATTACCCTCCTTGGGCAGTCAGGTAAAGAGAGAAAATCATACATTTTGTAGCAGGAAAACGTTAACAATTAGCGTATAATGTATTCTGAAAAATTGCTAAATTCGAAATATAGACTAAGGGATTCATATTTCAATATTATTTTCAATCGACATTTGGGTACTTACGTGGCTCTTTCTCAGGCTCTTCTGACCCAGGCTCAGTGCCAGGTGCAGAATTATAGCGTGAGAATAACTTCGCCTGCTCCTGTAAATGACGCAAGTGGGAATCTATCTCCATTGTCAGTGGTTCAGTAGGTTTTGGAGATTCAGACTTTTTCTCCTGAAAAACATTTTTATCAAACATGACAAGCATAAACTTAATATTTGACGTGTTTAAAACTTTTAAATCTCATTTAAAATACATTAAATATGAAAAAAGTGGCTGCAGTTTTTAAATACCTTTTCTTTGTCATCCGGGATTTTCTTTTCTTCTTTGACTTTATCATCGTCATCTTCAATAACAACAGCTTTATCTGGGTCACTTTTCTCTGAAATGAATATTTTTTTAAACTGAATGTACTATTTACTATGAGTTTCTGCTTAAAATACAATCAACATGTTTAGTTGATACAAGTTGCATTTATTGTTTTTATAATGAATGTTAATATCATAACTATCTTATAAATAATAGTTTCAGGTGTAATTTGTTTTAAGAGTATTTTGTACCTTTATTATTGGTGTTTGTGACTTCTGGTTGTGCAGGTTCATCTAGCGCCTTTAAATCTTCTTCACTACCGCCTTCAAGTTTTATAACAACAGTGTCAAGCAACCTTATAAGTTTTTCAGATTTGTCGACATCCACTGATACCTTATCAAGCTCGCCTTGAGCCAGCAAATCAAGGAACACATTCAAGCGATTCTGAAAACAAATCTCTATATTAATTTTGTACATTCAAAATAAAAATACAGTACATTCTTTTTTAATATGTATACACATTATTGACGATTTTTTGTATACATTTTTACATTTATTGAAATAAACAATGAAAATATATAAGGTAATTGACCTTCATCATCATGTCTAGTAGACTTAGACAGCATAGCAGTAGTTAAAAGGTTAAGTTACAACAATAGCAACAGTTAACTTCCTGAGTCCAAACTGGGTATTTTTTAAAGAAATCATTGAAGTAAAGTAGATGACTCAGCGCTAAGGGCACATAGTGCTGGCTCTAAAAACGTTTCCATTTTACCTTTATGGCATTCAACTTTAGCATTATGGTTTATAAAAATATGGAGATGATTAACTTTAGCGTCAATTGATTGCACATAATATTAATGTTACATATTTTACCTTTAATGCTGTCAGCTGTTCTTCTTTGCGTTTCACTGACTCTTCAGGATGATATTTGATCTTGAACCTAAGTAACAAAATTCTTCGCGTTTAAATATGCCAAGATGAAATAAACTGTTATTACAAACAGTTAACAATATATGTAGACCAATTTCCACATAAAGTGACTTCAAACAACTTGATGAACAAAAGTGTAACTCTTGTAAATTACAGTAATAATGCAAGTGTTCAAAAATAAATAAAAAGTCAAGACATCACAAGTGCTTGTTTATTGAATTTCAGCATACAGTTTTATCAACTCGTCAAAATTTTATGTAAATATATATATTTTTTGTTATATTTATAAATTCTTACCTGTTTACTTTTAAATTTAAGAATTGGATATAATGGAAATTGATCTGATACACCTACATAAATAAACCTTTTGTATATAGTAAACAGAAACATAAAATAAAACTAAAATGGCATATTAAAAATTGTAAAACTTCAATCTCACCTGTTCCACACATGTGGAATACCGTTACCCTACCCCTAACAATAACGGAACCTGTAGCATTGCGCGCTACAGGTCAACGCGATATATCTAGCTACACACGGCATTTAACATTTTTACAAAGTTTGAATAAATTTTCTTAACGATGGCCGGCAATTCCACGCGAAAACGCTGTAGACTGTAGGGAAAAAAGGTAATTGTTAACATATGCATATTTAAAAAATTCTAAGCATAACTTACATCTTATTGATATTGATGGCTGGCATGTAGTTCAAGGGTCTACATTGTAAATTATTGCTTAGAATCTTTTAAGTAGCTGCAAAACTAAGGAATATAATTCATTTTCAATGTTTTGTACACACTTGTTAATTTTAATAGATACTGCATGTCTTGTAACTGTATGTATTATTGTTTTATTTTCACTCCTTATAATGGAGAAGACAAAATTTATGTTTACTGGAATTGTTTAAAAGGTCAACTGCATGCATATACATACCATTCTTCATCTTTATGTGCAACAAAAAATTCATTAAGTTGCTGTCTTCTGAACTCCAATTTGTATTCATTGTACTTCAAAATGGCATCGTCCACTGTGATGGAGTCGTCTTGGGCAGCCAAAAATGCTTTGAAGGTCATCATGGTTGGGTGGCCATCCGATGGGCCAATTGGTAGTACAGCATCCCTGTGAGATACAAATTAAAGAATTTTTTTTTAAATAATGTACAATAAAGTTATCGAGTACAATCATAACCATGATTTTTCTATGTTTAATAAATATTAATGACCGAAAGTAAAGAAATGAAAAAACTGTTAAATAGACTAATTGTAACTATCATATAAATTCGGCAAGTATTACACACCTGGCTGGTACAGGGGGCATAGGTTGTCCATACCCTTGATGCGCCGGATGAGGCCCAAAATGATCATGGGCCCAACCATAAGAGCCATACGAATCGTGCGGCATCCCTCCATATCTTCGGTCGTCCATAGGTCTAATCCTCTTGTTGGGTGGTCCTTCTCCTCTCACCGGTGAGTAGCCCCGGCTAGCGCTGGCTCCTCCACGGTAGTCTCTGTAGTCAGGCCCAGAGTGGCCTCCTCGAGACCTTCCAGCCCAAGAATCTCTGATATTATATGAATCATTGTAAGTATTCCCAATAAAAATGGGGTGATAAATAATATTAAGTAGAAAATGGGCACGCAATCCATCTTACATGTAGTTATGAGACCTTACAAGTTTGAATTAAATCCCACATATAATATAATAATATATAATATACTATAGCTCCTAACAAGTACAATTGCTACCAACGTGGACTACCCAAAATAAAAAGTATGTACATATATAGTGTCAACGTATCAACAATGTTATTGATCGTAGAAAATATTATAAAGGTCAGCTTAACTATATAGTTTTGTTTAGATATTTCAACTTCTGTAGCTATACTATGCCACGTAAATCTTGGTATTTTGTCCCCGGATGATAATATTGTACACATACCTTATAACTAAAGGGACAGAGCATCGTTTGAAGGATTTAAACATTTGGGAAGGAGTTTTGGATGAGTCGAGGGATTGCTGGGGTCTGTAATAGATTTTATAGGTTATGATTATGAATTTAATTTATGTTCCATTAAGAGTAAATAAAGCCATGATACCTCTCAGACCATTCATCTCGGCCACGACTTCTCTCTTCCCGACGGTCGCTGCTACGGTAGCTGCTTCCCTCCGCTGCCCCTCTTTCACCGCGAAACTTGTCGCGTCTCTTGCGATCGTATTCATCGTCACTATCAGCCATGTTAGCGAATAGTGGTAACTTAAAATTACACTACAACAATGGCATAAACCAACAAAAGCAGAAAATGAAACTTCAAACGTAACATAAATACCAATATTTAATATTGTAGCAAACAAATCAGCACCAAATACTCCTAAAAGTTTCTATTTTATGAATGAATGAATGAAGTTATGAAGCAGAATTCGAATGAAGTAATGAACAAGTCATATGCATTCGAATCAGATTCTTTCATTCAACAACAACAGAATATAAATTCTAAATAGTACGCATCATTGCACAGATAAAACAAAATACACTATTGTGAAAAAACGGCGATGAAATAATAAAATAGATATGTAGGTGTTTTAGAGGATACAGTGTAACGAAACGATTTTATTATTATGCATATTTAAATGCGTCTCAAATATTTTTTTCTCGAATCTTTATTATCGTCAAATTATAATGAAAAAGTTTTTTTATTAATTTACTTGTTATTTTAAGCCTTAAAAATATATAAAAAGTGGAAAATAAGGGAGCGAAATTCAAATTTACAAAACGCGCCACGATTTAACAAATTTGACGTCAGTTGACCGTTGACATAAAATCGGCGCGTTATTCAATATTCAGTGTGCGCTAACAAGTGTGTAAGTTATTATTGATAAGTGATTGATATTATTATTTTCAGTATATATTTAATGTATTCTGTGATTATTATGTTACATAGTTTATAACATTTTTATAACACAGCAGTTTTTAACATAGCGCATAGGTACCAAACATAAAACCGCAATAGGAATAAGTAGGTACCTAAGGTTTTTAAAGAAAGTTTTACTGAACTTTTGATAAACTATGTTGAATTGTCTACTGTCTAACAAATAATGCAAAGCTTCTGTCTAATTCACACCAAGCTGCGCATGATTAAAGCATTGTTACGTTAAAATGATCATAACATTTTTTTATTACATTGAAGTAACAAACGAGCATGCAGTCCTCCTGATGGTAAGTGGCCACTGATATCAATAAACAATCTCAGATAGCACATAGGTTTTACCTGAAATTAGTCACAGATGCGTTACTTAACATCGTGTTTAATATGTCCGCCTCATACATATAAAAATGAACTGGAAATCATCCACTCTTCCATCGAAACGCAAAAACTGCTTCACAATAGAAATAGGTGTGGCGGTGGTACCTCCCCGGTTGAAATAGACTGGTTCCACCTGACCAATTTAAACGGAGATAAATTATTCTTTCTTAACCTTACATATCACACGCCGTACAGTATTTGTACAGTGTAATATTTTTGCATCGCTGGGAATACAAATAAACACTATCGGGTATATTTCTAAGTGTTTTTGCACTTCGGTAATATATATCATACTTATACGAAGGTTTTTAGGTGCTTCCATTATAGGTATAACAACAAATATTGAAAATATAATGTGGAGTAGCTGAAAGGCACAATCAAAACATACACGGCAGTTCAAGAGACGTGGCAAATGACGTCATCGAAAGCGCGCGCTAAATGGCCGCGTTTGAACGGCTCAAATTTATTCAATGTTTTTATTTTAAGTTTTTGAGAAAACTTGGACATTTTCAAGCCTATTTATATTTTTTTCGACATTATATAGACGTAAATGATTAATTTAGGACAAAAAAATCATGCATATTCCCTATTGTGATGTGAAGGTACCTACTTACATATAAAATGAAACTGAAGTTCAGGCAAATCAATGATCACATATTTATTTTAATTTAAAGGAAGTTTTTGTTACTTGAAGGTTTTTTTAACAATTAGCGCTATAGATATGTGGAAGGTTATTTTATTATTATACTTTAATTCCATTATAAAATTTCTGTTAATAGTTAAAATTATAGTCAAATATAAAATATTGTAAAATTTTCAATTTCGTTTAAATAAAGATAATTCAAAACTGACCCACTTGGTTTTAAATGTGCACCGGGGCGGGGCAGAGTTAAGTGTGTTGCTGCTAATACCAACCGGCGTTATCTTCATCTTGACCTCTATGATAATACACAATAGTATGATCAAAATCAAAGCAACTCTTAAATACGACACAGTAAATAAATAAAGTTTTAATGTGAAAAGGAGCATCTCTTCGACTTACCATTTCTGAAATAAATATTTTTTGCTACTTTAGTGTATATAAGACCTTAGCATTCTTTATAAAAAATATATTAAAACAATATTTATAAAAATCATTTTTTAATTTTTATCCAAAATAAGTAGAGAATTGATTCAAACACTTAATTAAATTTGGATCCAAGGTCACTTATATTGTACAAAATAATAAGAATACATAAGTAGATGTTAGTTGCTAATGAACAACAAATCACTCGAATAACGTTCGTCAATATATATCAAGAACAGTGTAATTCATCAGTTCCGTCTCCACAGTCATCACGACCGTCACACAGTGATGTACGGGTCACACAGCGTTTGTTTTTACACCGTATCTCATTCCCACTGCATGCTCCCTCACAGCCTTGGGGTTCGTCACTGCCGTCACCGCAATCGGCCAGCCCGTCGCAGAATCGAGATGACATAATACACTGCCCATCTGTGCAGGTAAACTGGTCTTCTGGGCATTCTGTAATTGTACAATACTCGTTTTACAAACACTACGTATAACAATCGTGTTCACTCCTAAGCTTATCATACTAACAAGTAAAAAATACGTAACGTAAATACGAGCTTAACAATGACGTAGTTTGACACGTGTAAAAAATAATCTTATTTAAAATCTACCTACAATTCATTGATACACAGTCATACACTGTAGGCTACTTTTTTATTTATTGATGTGTTATTTAACATTTTTATGAGCCTAAAAACAACGGGGTTATACATTGTTGTGAATATCAAATTTTACTTAGTTCTTATAATATCACGCATTAATTGGTTCCTTTTTAACAGACTACCAAAAAGAAGGAGATTCCTAATTCGTCTGTATGTTTTTTAATAAGGAAAAATAATACAAGTGGGTATGAAATTGAATAATATATGCTAGTAAATCTTTTATTGGCCACTGTTGAGGAAGTGGCCGAAGGAAGCCCCGTTAGTTGTGAATAAGAACATTCATAACCCAGATTTGTATACTGCTGAACGGTATAGCCACGATTTACATTAATTTATGATACAGATTCTGTGTCAATACATGCTATTAACTTTGCAAAAGTGCAATTAAACTATGTCTACAATTTGCCGCGGCCCCGCTTGACTAAGTAACTGCCACCCACTGTTTCTATAAAAATAAATTTGAGAATATTTAGATTTTACGTTTTCAAAGCCAGTAGGTAACAAGTAAAAGGCAAAAGTAATCGCTTATTTAAAAAAATAACATCACACTTACGATGATGATCATTTTTATTATATCGAGTCTGTATAAAAGTACAAAAGTAAGATACGTATAGGTAAAAAAAGTTACGCACCCGTGGTACAGTTGACTTCATCATATCCATCCCAGCAATCAATAATTCCATCGCAGAGCTTTTTGTTTGAAAAACATGATATTGATTGACCGCACCGAAATTGCTTCGTCAAGTCGCAATCTAAAAATTATTTATATATTTAATATCTATATTTGCTATGTTTCACCTACCTATGCTTCTATCAAAAATGTTAATAATAATAAATGTATCGGTAATTTATATTATATTGTACCTAAATAAATTCTTAAAGTAATATATTATTTTTACTGATGTGAAACGTCCTCCTATCTTATAACGTCTGAAAGGTTACAGCTTTAGTTAAAACTGATTGTCTTTAAACAGGTCTTCTATTTCAAGCCTTCGTATCCGATGATCACTTATCATCAGATGACATCTTGCTCACTTGATACTTGTGTAAGTTAGCAAATGTAAAATTACCTATAAATATCATATGAACTCTACACTATATAGCTTTACAAATCGACCTATATTTTGCGTGGAATATTTGAGTTGTTATTCTCATAGTTATTTTACAGAACTGATACTATTAAATTGAACCAAAATATTCCTTACCACAATGCATTTCATCCGACCTGTCATAACATTGGACTGATCCATCACACCGAGACTCCGCAGGCACGCAGAGTCCATTACGACATCGCCATTCCTTACTTGAACATGTTACCAGCGACAACAGTCGACAGACACGAACTCCTCGAATTCTATCCACTAGTTGACAGGCTTCCGTTTCCATAGCACAAAGCCCCCCACAACCTATGTGAAAAAGATAGAAAACATAATATGTAGGTACATCAAATAATAAGCGGTTTCACGTTTGTCGTTTCTTTGCAGATTTCTTTTAGAGAATTTGATTGAAAAAATAAGGTCTATCTAGAAGAAGTAACTTTTACAGTCTACGAAACAAGTCGAAAACCGGAGAAAACTTAAAAAGAAAAAAAGTAAGAGTTCTACCTAATTCTGAAACTTTGCGGCCACTAATACAATATACTTATTGACAACCACAATTAAGAGACACGGTTGGACAGAAATATCTGACATGATTTTAAGGGTATGAGCATCGAATCAAGTTTATTTTAGGTTTTAACTTAAAACATTACCTGTTGGGTCATCCATATCTACAGCACGTTTGCAGATTGATGTTCCTGTGTTTTCATCCAGCATACATACTTCATTTCTTTGGCACGAACAAAATCTTGGCGATAAATCTCTATTTATAATATCTATTGGCTTCCGATTGTCTTGATTTTTCTTAACATCTTTAGGAAATGTCTTAATATTTTTTCTTATTTTAGCTATGACATTAGATACTAATGAATTATGTTGCGTAGTTGTTAATAAAGGTGTTCCCGTTGTTGCATATTCAGTAATTATAAAATCTGTTGTTAACGGAAAATCTGGATAAATACTAACTATAGCTGACGATGTTTCGTTGAAATCTACATTTTTTGTTGGCACTACAATTGTACTAGTAACATTAGTGGCAGGAGTGAAGTTTGGTGTCGTAAAATTTACCAAAATTAAACTAATTACAACAATTGCTACAATCATAACACTTATAGAGAATGCTTGTATTTGAGTACGCTTCTTTAATGACTTTTCAGTCAATGCAAAATTAACTACACACCCAATGCCTTTTAGGCTTTTTCTCAGTCTTCGTTGATTAATTTCAGCAACATTCGAATCAAACGATATGTCTGTAAATTTTTGGCGGAAACTAGAATCTATTTGTCGAGAAATAGAAGGAATGCATTGATTCTCTCGTTGAGCGTTTTCATCTATACAATTACTATAACTTGAAATGTTGGTATCGTTATACGAAATATCTGTGACGTGAGGTTCTATAGCTCTTAATATACAATTCCCCTTAGGAGTAGAATGACTACTTGGATCAAAATTACTTTCACTGGATTTAACTACATAATTTCTTATTTTACCCCTACAAGTGTAGCAATATTTTATTGCTTTACAATCTGTTTCGGCTGCATTAAGTATTGTTTTTCTTAAGTCACTATTTGACCATAAATGTGAACAATATAGAGATTCTAAATTAGTCGAAGAATCAGTTCGGATGCCAGCAGGAGAAGATAGATTATCGCTGAAAGTATCGGGTAATGTCATTATACCCAATCTGGCATCGTCTTCATAACATTATATGGCAATAGTAGAGTTCTGAAACAAGGGAGATTATACATATTGATTATTAAATAAAATACGATGGAAGTTATTCATTCCATTTATTATTTCACAGGCATGGAAGTATTACTTATTACTTTTAGTTGTACTTGAATGTTGTAAGTATTTATTTATTTAATAATTCATGTAGTTTACAAGATTGCAGCTTGATCCTATTCATCGTAAACGTAGGAATTAGTAGGTATTATATAAAAAATAATCGTCAGCATACACAATGATAAGAAACACATTAATTGAATATTAATACATATTGTTAAAACAAAGTAATTTTAAAAACAAGTTGACAATAAATGCTATATTATTTACCTTACAACGTCATAAATATAATATAGTGCCTAATAACAAAAAACATTGATAAATGGTAGAAACGTTGCAATTATATGATATGTATTTAATAACGGAATACAACATAAAGATAAGTAAATTCAATCCTCACATAGGTATATGTTAACCATCCCTATGCTTCGGTTGTAGGGTGCGGTTATCGTAGGTCTTACACCAGGGCTAACAAGACGTTTGTATACACATAAGATTTTGGATCCAAGGTATTCGTGCTTGGTTACAATTGTTTACGGGACTCAGTAACTACTTAACAGTCTTGACATGATGTATACCGCATGCCTTGTACCTTTCCTGTACTCTTAACTTGCTTAATTTTCATACTTATATGCTTTACTTGTTTTCCAGCTACATAAAAATATGCGAGTTTCATGATGACATAAAATTAATTTACATTTAGCGTATATATACAGCATATTACATTACATTGTTACTTTTGTGATTTTTCAATTGTTCTACTAATCAAATTATATAAAAAATACAAATTGTATGCTTTATAAAATGGAAGTTCCAAAAGTGTATGCAGTCCATCTAAAATTAAATGGTCCCTGCTGCCCACAGCCACTACACACTTCTCTTTACAAATACGTTACTCATTTCATTTCATTGCATATACCGTCTCTTATACATATTTTATTGCACTATACGAGTACTATCTTTAAGGTTAGATAGCACATATATGAAAACATAATATAAATATAAATGATTTAACATGTTTTCTACATCTTATCTGTGAACCTTACAATTACGTACTTACTCTGCTCAGCTGTTATCAACACTGCGATGATGACATACAGTGCACTAATAACGTAAAATATCTCATATAACAACACTAGTAAATATGTAATTTAAAAGTTAAGAACGGTATTGTCGAGTGGAAGCTTTCGTGCACGTCTGGTGTGGAGTCGCATGGCGAGTATCGGACTACCGTTGCCTATGGCAACGTTCAAACAACTTTACACCAACACTACCCTGAGTACCGTAACCATTACGCGATAGAGACGTATAATGCTTGTAGTGTGGTGGTTGGAGAGAGACCTTGCAGGGGGATGGTACCGTATGGCATGCGAGCGTTCAAGGCCCTCTCGTGCTCATCCAAGAGTAACGCGAGCCGTTTTATGTCTGCAATTGCACGAACACCTGCCCTTTCACTACAACCCCCGTCATATGCTTTGAGAGGCTACCCTCAATATACCTAATTAAAAAGTTTTCAACAATAAGTTCGATAACAAGTCCAGTTGTGTGTACCTGATATGAGCTGAAGTGAGCTGCGTGTTAAGATTTCTTTTGTTTTTAATATAGCTAATAATATAATAATTAATAACTGTAGTTAGGTATAGATAGTATTTTGCCCCTTACTTATCAATTACTTACACATAATTGTTCACATCAACCTAAACGAAACGGGGTGCGATACTATTTAGACTCTATCTAGAGTATTATTATATGAAAAAGAGATAATTTTAAAACTATTATAAAATATTTTCATCAACTTACCTCAACATATTTCTCTTTCTACACATTTTTATTATTTACTTGTTAATTCTCTCGTGCTAAAACGGGTTAAAATATTGAAAATTAGCATAGTGAAATATCCTGCAATTATTGAAATAAATGTCAGTTGTTTGATAGAGTTAGAATTTATTGTTATTCTATTAAGCAGTATTTGATAATCCTTTATTGGGATGATCCATGTTAAGTGGCATAATAAGTCGTTTTTATATAAAACTAGAAAATGAATATAAAAATAATACACAAAGCTAATATGAATTTTGTTTTTTAGTAGAAAAATAGTAAGTTTTTTTAAATAATAAGTTTATAAGAATCTGTACCTGATATAACAAATAAGTTGCAAAAGAATATTTCATGTTCTCGATAATTCGCCAATATGACTAAAAGTATCAATGATTTCATAAATACTTTTCAATTCCACAAAGAAAACTCACTCTATCATTTGCTAAACACAGTCGCGCGCTTAATCTTACTAATTAATTAGCTACTTTAGATTGGCTACACATGTGGGATGAAGTACTTATATTTAATGGAGTTCGTGTAGAACTCGCTATCAAAATACTATATCAATCGTAAAGACATGCAGCCGGTGGCTGCGTATCGAGGGGTGCATGTGCAGCGCTCCGCATCTCGCGGATGCAGTGGCGGCGCCCGCAGCTCGCCGCGGTGCGACTGGCGGCTGCGGCACTCGGATGGCAGACAGACGAGCACAACTCTCACTGCGCGCGCCGCGTGCGGTTGTGGTCAGTCGCCCGCACTTCGCCCGTCGTTCTCGACACACACCTCAGTATTCTGGCACACAGCCGTTCGTAAGCGCGCTGCGACGTAAACCGCGCAATTTCTCTCGAACGTAATTAGTATGTGAATGCGACATTTTTATATAAACTGCACGAAAACTAGTGAAATGTTATGTATGCCTGCTGAATGACTCGCGGAATCTTCGCTTCGACTTGGACAAACTTCATGAGGAACTAATTGCATTAACTTTGCTAAGGTGAGCCGAGTGATTTAATAACAGGAATCGATGAATTTTCCTTCATTAAATGTAGTTTTAACCTCAAGATATTCATTTTGTATTTTCAAATAGGAATAAACTGAACAAAAAAAAGATAAATAAGGCAGTTATATATGGTACCTATAGCATTATTTTAATATTTTTATATCAAATTGAAGTGTCAAGAGCAACGTGTGTAGGCCAGTGAGATGTTCCACTTCGTCGAAACGACATCGGGTGACCAAGTGAAGGCTAGTTACATATAATTGCACGATTTATTTCTGTGTTTGCAAATTTCGTTATCCTTAGGTTGTAATTTTAATACAAACTGTCTCACAGGCAATTGGAATAAATTTAGTGTATTATTTAGATATCTATTGTTTACTATTTACAAGAACTATGACTTATTTTATTTCCGTGTCCACGTTTAACTATAAACAACTAAATGAAAGTTTACGTAAAAGCTTCTGATAAACTTGTTATTAAGTATGGGTACGGCCATACTCGTTACACAACTTCTTGGTTTATGCAGCCTAAACTGTACTTGATATAAATGTTATAATACTTACTAAGTATTATAGTTGAAATAGGTAGTTTGAGTAAAAGTAGAGATTAGGAGAGGTAGATTTGAAATTTTACCACCAAAAAATAAATTTCCATTAAGAACCACGTATCTAAGAGTGGAATATTATTGATCAAGTTTATATGGGATGGGATTAGAAAACTTAAATCTAAATATTTGTATTAATATCGATGTACTGTCATCACGAAAGCTTAAAAAATGTATTACTACTTACACCCACTATACTTTTTAAGTTGATTGACCCTTTTATCTAATTATCTCAAAGAGTTCAAAACAAAATATTTAGTAGACATCGAATAAATTTTTCAAAATAACCGATAACCTGATAATGTAGCGCTGTAATTGAGCGCGTTGTTTACAGGAAAACAACTGTTCTTTTATGACTGTACCAGGCGGGGGTATAGGAATTGTAGGTAGTTTGTATACAGATATATATTGTTCCTGTAATATAGTGCGTCTTGTTTTCATATTACATGTTTTTATTGTCATTATATGATTTACCTAAGTATTAGTATTAATAAGTTTAAATTAAGAAACGAAACACGGTTGGAAGTTATCGAAACTGGCGATAGAATAGGTAAGCTCTGATAAAGTAGAATCCTTTGTAAACAATTTTGGCAGTGAAATAGAAAGAATGATTTTTTTATATGCCCTTACTGAATTAGTATTAGATATAATCCATAAAATTCTTATATTAAGTAACAGCAATTCCTCAAAGTATCGCTAAAAGAAATTCAGATTCAATCGTAGTTGTGACGTGTAGCTAATAAAAATATAGAATGATGCTTAAAACCGATACAAATGAACTTGGCCCATTATTTACAAAAAAAAAAAAAAGTTTATTTTAAGTAACAAAATCTTCACGTTCATATTATTCAATAGACACGATTAATATGATTAATATTATAAACATTATAAACTATATTATTAATATTATAAACTTTTGTTTGTAAGAATAACGTTAAAGTTTTATACATACATAGTTTTTGACCTAGATAACACCTAGGATATTCATTACCCTGATAGATGTAAAAGAAGCGGGCGAAGCCGGGAGAATACTGTAGTTATTACTATATACACTGGTATAGTCGAAGTGCTAAGTAAAGATACCTACATACCTAAAAATATTCAAATTTTCGACCATCGGGAGAGTGCATTTGGCAAACTAGACTGTTAGTCATTCACTGTATCTTGGTTTGTAACGAAAAAGTGAAACCCGTTCATACAACGTACTCTTACATGTATGTATGCGTATTACTATTTACTACGTATATCTACCCACGCCAAGATCTTCGCATTCAGCCGCTAGGTATATTTAATTACTGTCCGGTTAGATAAATTGTTGTTATAAAACGTTGCCTTTTTCTTATGGTCAAGTATTTGTGAACTTTATGACTAGATACTTTAAACATATGTATCAATTTTTCATGATGAAATAGTTCAATGTTAGTTATTTTTATAAGTATGGTTAGAAGGATCTATTATATTTGAATTTTTACCTCTCCGAAATATGCGACATGAGACTCAAATAATAATTTTAATATACTTTTTAATTTTGTTAAGTTCTGAAATTCATAATCCATCTGTTCCAATGTGTATGTAAATTTATGGGTGCTCTCATTAAGATTTTCACTCTTAGCAGGCAACCCTGCGGCCAAAGTCTACTTACAACAATGCATTAAGCTATAATAGAATATATTAGAGAAAAGTAAATCAGTAGTAATAATATTCATGACCTATATCCGCAGGATAACATGATCAAAATAACAGAATTTTCGAACTTAAGTGAATGAAAAAATAGTTTACATTAAGAAAATTTATCAATAAGTACCCTATGAGATTACATATATGCATTCACATCTATAAAGAAATTCTTAGGTATGTGTAGTATTCTTAAGTAAGTAGATGTAATATCATTCTTTCTCGTATTCTACCGCAAATCGAACATTATCGATAAAAGCTTGTGATAGTTTTAACCAGCTTCTCATAAAGCTATTTGCTTTATAAAACTGTTATAACCTTTAGTACAAAACTTAATCGTTTTTTATGTTGACATGCGCTGGAACAAGGACTTCCACTCTTAAATTTCGGAAGTCTACATTTTTTAGCAATACCGTCAATAAAACTGATAATGTATTTAATAATACGTTTGTACTACATAAGCAAGATCAGGTTTACATTATGGTCGAGATAGATGCTTGACTCAATCTTAAGAAATAACCAGTACATCAGAATTATGTCAACAATGGTTGCTAAAGCACCCGCTTTCTTTGGAGCCCAAAGGAGGTTAACGGCGCATTTCGACGAGGATGGAATCACAAGTAGAATTGAATGTCTTATCTGTACTGATATCGAATATAAGTAGTCCTGTTGTTTATTTATATGGAGGTCATAGAGACAATGGAAATAAATAGCTCGATCTTAGAAAGCTAAGAAATAAACACTGTGACATTATATCAGGCCTTATCTTTTGTTTCCAAATAACTCATTCAAAACTGTTTTATCTGAGGCAGGAAGAATATGTTTTATTACTATTAGTGCAGTCTTAATGTGCAGCAAGTTTTTTTCTCCGAAATTGTTCATCTACTGATGTCACAACCACAATTCGTGGTGACTTTGGGTAATTCCCCTTTTCTTAAGAGGCAACAGTAGATTTATAACGGCTATTGTAATGAATTTATAAATAGAGCGTTTTGTCTTTCCGGAAAAGTTGACTAACTTGGGCTTGGCTGTGGAAGTGCATAAGCAGCATGATGATATGAGCTTTATTGTATTTTAAGTTTTTTATTATTGTTTATTCAAAACTTATGTTGCTATTGTACTTCTCGGAACCGCGCAACTAAAGAAGAAATATTCAAAAAATATCTCAATGTTTAAAGTTTTTAGGGTTTGAAGAAGTGAATAACATTTTATGGACTTCTTAATTAAATATGCATTTGTAATAACTAGTCGTCAACTTAAAAGAAATTAATTAGTATTTGTAGATGGCAAGTTAAATGATCTCCAGGACAGTCTTAGTCCACAAAGCGGTTCGACATTCCTATCTTTGAAGACTATTGCAACGTGCAATATGAGAAATTTGACTCGTGTTGATATTGCATGTACGGTCTTACCGTAAGTAAATAAAACACCATCTTGCTAAATTTCTGCCCAACCTTTACCAGTTTTTGCCAAGCAGAATTTGCTTATTTCATTATTTTTTGTTTTTTAGCATAATAAATTGTACAACTAAATACGTATCCAATTGACACTTTAAAAGTTAAAAGATACAAACGTGTGAAGAGTAAAATTTGTAAAGAACATATACATTTTCCTTTAAAATAAATTGATGAAAACTCTTTATTAAATAGAGAAATACATAATATCATCCTTTTAAGCCTTTGCCAAAGCACTCCTTGTTTTTATAAACTTATCTGAGTATCGATTACGTAAAAGCGAATTTATTTCAATAAATTGAGATATATGTATATAGCGCACAGCGATGCGAAGTCGAATGCGAAGAATGCCATCTTGTATCAATAACTGTTTCTTCATTGTTAAATCATGTTCTCCGGATACCTCCACAACTAATACATAATTATGTATTAGTTGTGGGATACCTTGTGTTTTCATGCGATTGCCGAGTCCATCTATTTATTTAAAACGAAAGATTTTTAATATTGATTTGGTACCTAGAAGAAGTTAATAGGTTAGATAATTACGTAACAGCTTATAGCAGAAGGCCCCTTATGTAGAGACTGAATAAATAATACGACTTGGTATATTAAATGGATCTCACAACTTTTTTTCGGTAGAAGAACTGAGTTGCAAGACTTGGGTTTTTGACAAAAAAAATATTTTTATGGGATGTGTTTTTTGCGTACATACACCATTCCAAAGTTATTTAAATGTAGAGTAAATGTTTATAATAATTTGTTCCTATGTAAGTATAATTATTTACAAAATAGTCCTCCGGATGGAGTTTTTATTTTTCATCTTAACATTTACTATTATTTTGTATAAGAACATAACTTACGTAATAATTTTATTTTGAAATTCTAATTGGAACCTATTTATTCATTTTAATTGGGGTAAATGTCTATTGGAGGAGATTTTTATAGCTAAATATGCAGATATGTTATGTCATACGACATGTTATTAGAAATTGTCTTGTTATGTCACTTCTTTAATAAGAAAGTGTGTCGACGTCGAGGATCGAGAAACATTCAGACCAGAGACATGACTTGTGCGATGCCGCTCATAGTGAAACATGAGCACCGTGTAATCTGAGATATTTTACACCTAGCTTCATCTAGATTCCACGTGGAGTAGACTTATAAGCAGGGCCGGAATTAGGACAGATCATCCGGAGCTATAGCCCGGAGGTCTCTACAAAAGAGGAGTCTCGACGCTAGAGATTTTGGAAAAACATGAAAACATATTTTTGTAATTTTTTTATTCATATTGCATAGACACAGGTGACCAAATTATTTAGGTTGTAATACAACAATTTTTTTCGCTAAATAAAATTTCTAAATGGATGGTTGGTGAATTCAACCTCAGATCCGGGCAGCATGAACATATACTACATATTTAACGTTTTTTTCTTATTAAATTCGTTTGAAAAAAAATAGGAAACTATGTCACCGCTCCTTTATTGTTCCGAGGCCTCCAGGTCCCTAGATCCGGTCTGGTTTATAAGATATTCATTCATTTTTTCATTCATTTTTTGAGGCATTTACAAAATTCTTACATTCCATGTAAACATACGTAATACATTACATACATACATACATACATTACATACATAATATCATTTGTAATAGCTATGACAACTATGTAGGTTATCTCCAATTTCAGAACATGCGGGTTATGATTTTTAATCTTTTCGTGAAAAAGATTAGAACATTGTGTTTAAATGAATAACTCTCAAATGTAAACTAATAAGCGTGCAATTCATTATAAGAGAAGACGTGCTTAGCTTCTTATTTTATAAAAATAAACATTTTGCAATTTAAGTTCATTAGAACTAGATTTTTATATGTTATAAAGTGAGAAGGTACGTATATATATATTTATTTAGTAACTAACAATCGTAAAAAGACATAAAAAATGCAGACAAAAAGGATCCTCCTCTTTGCTAATTCGACTGAAAGCTTAATTAAGTAAGAACTTCGATCAAAAAGATTTAATGAAAGTTTATTGCTATGTGGCTTTTGACGAACGAGCATCTATTACCTTAATAAATCCGGTAATTATTTCAAATAACAAAATAATTATTATTTGAAATAGCGAGTTATTGAACTCACTTTTTATTTATTTGTATTAATATTTTTAAAGATAAGACTAAATTACCGAGATTGTCAACAGCCAGTTTAAAATAATTTCTTTCGTCAACCCGTTATTGTCACACTGCTGGGCACGGGTCTTTTCTCGGAATGAAAGAGTTATAGGCCATAGTCCACCGCGCTGGCCAAGTGCGAATTGGTGGACAAAATAAAATAATTTTACTATTCTAAATAACTACTGTTTTGATGACCCTTGGATCTCTTTTTTGAAGCCGATTTACAAAATAGGCACTTATACATAAAATTAAAGACAATGTTATGAAATAGCTATATGGAATTATTTCTGCTTTAATTTCGAATTTTCGATGCTTATTCTTATACTAAACTACCTACTGCATAATACAAATAAAATTATTATCTAGTAACAAGTAAGTATTTTACTACTGATAAATAGCAGTTACAGCAGCTAATTTACTCGAATGCTAAGCAATGTTTACGTTACAAACAGTTTAATAAGATAAATAGGTTCTTAATAGACTACAGTTTAGTCTACAGTCTAGTCTAGGTTAGGTATTCTTAGAAAGATACCTGTTTAACTCTTAATATAAAAATTGTGATATTTGTATCGTAATATACTTAAAACTAAATGTAGTCCATTCATTAAGAACCTTTAAAAAGTATAGATCGATGTAGGTAATTACGCGGTCATCCTTCCATCAGATAGAGGGTCAGACGGGTCAAGTATGGTCTCATTTTTACAAGCGTCGCAAACACACGCCTAATTACAACGCAATCGTTCTAACAATTATATTTATTACTAGCTGTACCCGCGGCTTCGCACGCGTAAAAGTGATTGTATCGCAAAGTTTTTCCCGCACAAATCTCGACCCCGTTGAAATTATATGATAAAATATAGATAGAGATATACTATCGCGGATTGATTTTATATTTAAGGTTGCAATCCAGTGTTTCGTAGCCCTTGACGGAATTATTAGTATTCAACATTAACATTTTTAATTATCGATAGACTCCGTAGTTGTTTTGTAAATAACGTCACCTATCGCATTCAATGTAATTCAACATATTAGTGGATAGATGGCGCAAGTATACCTAATATATAACTCATCGGTAATTCCTCGTAATTTTATATTGTGGGTAAATTAAATCAAATTTATATCACATTTATTTGTATGATAATTAATTGTTATCGATTTATAGGTATGTATTATTTCATAATGAACTAAGGATCAGGATGACATCAGGGCAAAATGGCTAATATGGCGATAGTTGGAATTTGGAATTAAACAAAAGTTGCGATATACCGAGTTTTACAGATATATGTATGTTGTCGAAAATAACATATTGTTTTTAGTTAAAATATGGAACATAAAAATAATTATTGTGAGTTAACCTTAAGAGATATAGATATGCTATCGTGGATTTATTTTATATTTAAGTTTGCAAACCAGTGTTTCGTAGCCCTTGACGGAATTATTAGTAATTCAACATCAACATTTAATTTATCGATATTACTTCGAAGTTGTATTGTAGATAACGCCATCTATCAAATGTTCGTTCAACGTAATTCAACAGAACAGTGATAGATAGCGCAAGTATACCTAATATTTAACTCATCGGGAATTCCTCGTAATTTTATTCGTATCTTTCGCATTGTAAATACATTTTCATATTATAAACCCATATTAAGGGTAAATTAAATCAAATTTATATCACATCTATTTGAATGATAATTAATTGTTACCAATTTAAATGTATTATTTCTGAACGAACTCACAATGACGTCCGGGCGAAATGGCCATTATGGCGATTGTCAATTGCATTGTTATTTAACAAAATTTGCGACATACCGAGTTTTACGGATATACGTTGTCGACTCAAAATCAATATTTTTTAATGTTTTATTAATCACATAAGTTTTTAATCAAATCTATCATACCCCTTGACGGAATTATTAGTACACCTCCTTGTCAAATGCCAATACGGAGATTGTCATTTGCATTGGAATTTAACAAAATTCGCGACATACCGAGTTTTACGGATATATGTTGTCGACTCAAAATCAATATTTTTTAATGTTTTATTATTGAGATAAGTTTTCAATAAAATCTATGATAACCCTTGGCGGAATTATTAGTACAGCTCTTTGTCAAAAACGAACTACCATACAAACATTTATGCTCGATTTTAACATTTTCAACCCATTTTTTGAAATAAAAAGTAGCCTATAATGGATCCCAAGGTCACCACTATCTGTGTACACAATTTCATAAAAATCGGTTCAGTAGTTTTGGCGTGAAAGAGTAACAGACAGACAGACAGACAGACAGACAGACAGACAGAGTTACTTTCGCATTTATAATATTAGTAGGGATTAGTAGGGATTCTTTGAATTCTGAAATAGTCGTCAGTCTCGGTTATAAATATTTTTATTTCAATCGTCTTGTTTTGTTTCTTTTAACGGTACTGAGGTTCCTGACTTTTATAAAATATACCAGTTGTATGTACCAACCTAATTGAAATATTTATTTTCATGTTTATGTACCTATTTTCTTGTATTTTATTTTTATACACATACATAGGTAGATTATAATTATGTTATAAACTTTTTTTTACATTAAATACATTACCCGAAAATATGGAATACTTACTCTCGTATGTTACGGAGGTACATATTTATAGGTTAGTTCATATTTGTTAGCTTTGTTATTTATTTATTATGTAACTTACCTTTATAAACAAGTAACAGAATAATCGACTAATCCTTATATTTTCACAAATTTTATGGAAATTGTGTTCAGACGCATTTGCTACTTAGTTTCATTTCTCTATCACAGTGTTGAAATCATCACTGATTATTATTATTTATCACGGATAACTTCACCAGTACGACTCGAACATTGAATAGCAAATGAATTAAATCTTCGCACGATCATTGACCAAGTCATGCCCCTAACCTCTACCATCAAAATGAATCTACGTATCTCTAATAAGTAGGTCCGTTAGGAGATATAATACGTTTTCGATAACATACAGTTTGAGCGTAGAATTACTTAGAAAATAATTAAGAAATTTTACGTCTCTTACTTTCTAAACGGTTGTTGTTTGAGTATAAAAAATATAATCTCTTAAATTTCCAAGGTATCGAGCATTTTCTTTATCACGGTTACGTTATGTTTTTATAGAAGTAGATGAAACCGCGGATCACATCTATCAAGTATCTAATGTTAGAATGTGATAGGTACACTATTCATTATTGTGTCATGTAAATATTTAATTTATTCTATGAAACAAAATGTAATTATTCATACTGTTAACTTTTTGTAACTCTTAAATTTACAATTGTAAAAGTTTAGGCGTCTACATAGATAAATAACCATACTAAAATACTTTCTTATTAGCGAGAAATTCGATATGAAAACAAAATAAAATATGACTTGATAATATTGTATAATAGTTTAAGCTTACGAAGTTGCAGAGTCTTTAAAAGTCATATAAGGCACTTAATTTATTTATATATCCGTTCATATAATAAAGCAAAAAATAATGAGTCAGTAGTAATATTATGGCTTGTTTAGACTAAGATCAAATTGACAAAACAATGTCATTGTACGACGATAAAAGTGACATAGAGTGGAGTGAAATGAATAGTTGTATGAGTATGGGATTACACAAAAATATGTGGGAGCTGTTAATGAATATAATAGCATTCCGAACAGAGTCTATACGTTTACATTACAATGGGAATTCCGTCGGGAGGAGAAAGTGAGTTCGATGAACTAAAGGAAAGTAGGTATATGTATGCCTTCAACAGAATCTGGATACTAAAGGAGCCAAAAAAGTAAAAGACGAAAACCACAGAATGAACGCTCACTTTTCAATTCATGGATTACCGTTGTGTAGAGCTGCATGGTAATTATTACTCATGGGTGATAATCCTATAGATTAGGAACTAACGTAATTAATATAGTTTTTTGAAAAACTACTCAAGTCGAAACATTGCTTCTGAGTAACAAAATACTCGTCATCCGCGTATATATATCTAATTCACCTAAGTTTCTCTGAGTATTAGTAGAGTGCATTAACTTCCTGTTGGACAGAAAATAGTATAGCTATGCAACATCAATCATGCATTTATAAACTGAACGGCAGTCGACATGTTGTTTCGTAATGCTTTGTATAATTAATTATATAATATCTTCATTATTAATATTACTAACACATATCAGATCACTATCTTTCGGAATATTTTAATTAGAATGTTATTATACATTGGCGGATTACAATACGTCCAGAAAAAATATAATTCCTAGGCTAATTTTGAATTGCATTTAATGTAATGAAACATACAGTGCCCACTCATACATGTCATTATATTAACTACTAATATTGAAGATATGTTTAATTGATAAAGAAAGATCTGTTTAAGACCAAATATTTTTTTAAAACAGTATAAAAAGTCACCTCAAAAGTTAAAAGGGACTAAAAAGATTTGATTTACACAGGTGTCGTAGAAAAGAATGAAAGAAACCCTATTATTCATTCCCAACATATTTTCAGCTGTGATAATAAACTTTCTTAAAGTTAAAAAATAATGTTTAAAGTAATATTTTTATTATAAGATTGAAGCAGCAAAAGAGCATGCAGTCTACCTGATGGTAAGTGGCCACTGCCGCCCATTAACATCTGTAAACAACTTCGTGCAGAACATGGGGTTCTATCTGAAGTCAATCACAGATGCGTCGCTACTCCCGAGTACTAAGATGGTCGCCTCATATAAAAGTGTGCCGGCAACCACATCTTTTCATCGAAACGCAAGAACTAGGTAGGTACTTCACGCTAGAAATAGGTGTGGCGGTGGTACTTCCCCGGGCGAACTACACTGTTTCTACCACCTGACAATATATTATTATATAAAGAAATGTCATTCTATTTATTTTAACAGTGCAATAAACTATCATTTATCTTTTCAAAATTTAAAACTGTACGACTGCGACAGTCAGTAATGCTCAAAATCAATCACAGTTTCGATGAAACAAAGATAACTTTCACTTAAAACAAGATTTCTAATTTGTAAATTGTTTAAATATCGTGTTAACAGGGCAATAAATTACACAGTAAAATAGGACTTAAAACCGATTTACCAAAATTTTTATTTAATGTGCCTTAATTTTCATATTAAGTTTTATATTCACTTAAAAAATGTTAAATGTGAAAAAAAAAATAACTACTTAATTCAGTTCCACTCTGTTCACCGTCGTTGAAATGTCTTGTATATAAAATCTGTGGATATTAAAATATCACATCAATTATATTTCACTATAAAATTTTGTGATCTATAAAATCGATGTAGTTGTTTACCATTGCCTTCCTCCGGCATAAGGACAAGTCAATTCAAAATTTTCAACTAAAATAACTAAGTATGTATTTGTTCAGATGATCATAAATCTTTTCGTGGTGTGATTGCGGTAGATAAACCGTCACCATCAATCACCAAGTTATTGTAGATAGAGGATGACCACGGCGCACTATGGACAATCGAGGTCTGTATCAGATCATAAATCGATAACTTTTTTATTTGTTAAGATAACGGATTGAATTTTTGCACAAGCATAAAATATAAAATAGCGCTTTAGGTAAACTTCAGATATTATACTTTTATTGGAGTATATGTATATAAAAAAATCATGAAAAAAAAGTTTTAAACTAAACCCTTCTTTTATTCAATTTCCTTAGTCCACACCACTTATAGTAGTAATAAAATGTATTATTAAAATCAGGTTATTACAGAACAATGTTTCTTAAGCTGTTATTTATTTGAGAAAGAAATTAATAGTTATCATTACACATACTTATTTAAAAAAATGGAAAGTATACAATAAGTGATTTACAAGTAAAATAATATAAGAAATGATTGTATATTACACAGTGAGTATATTATATTTAATTATACTTGGTTAACTTCGGGGTCCACAATAACTTCATTCACTTTTAAAAGATCTAGGGTATCTTCATCAAGTGCCTTCACACTTTTGCTGTATGTTTTTCTAAGGCTGGAAATGTACGGATCTGATGTGAGAGAAGAGTATGAATTACATCTTCATTTGTATCTGATCGAGAGCACTTCCTGGCATGATGTAGGCGAAATTTATTATAATCCTTATTACGGGCTTCGTCTTCGGAAAGTTGACCAATAGGAATACACCAAAATGCCTAATGGCACTTTCTCCATGAATCAAAATTTTGTGAACTGAAGATGACATGTAGTACCATTCACAAATACTTACATAAATCCTGGCAGTTTCTATGGCATATTTGCCAAATTTTTCGGCATTTATCATTACACCCAATGAAAGCGCTTGTAAAATTATATACAACCTTTTGATTAGATTTACATCCACTCCAGTTATTTCAGACGAACAATCTGCGTTGAAAAAATCGTCTAGCAGAGAGTTCGTGCTTCACATTCACTCCTTCACCGTTTTTATTAATTAATGATAGCCGCAAGGAAATGATTTGGTTTTTTATTTCATCCACAATAGCTTAAGTCTTTTCAAGAGTTTCTGTCACCTCATTGATTAATTTAATAGGCACTAAAGAAAAACTAAACAAATTTGTATCGGAAACAAGTTCAGACTCCTCTGAAAGTTTTTGACTGAATTTGACCAGATGAACCATCACATCCCCATTTACTATATAAAACTAAATGACACAATCCATTCTTATACACCGAATCTATGGCCAAAATCCTAGCTGGTAGTGTGGTCCAATAAATCTTGAAGATATAGTATTTTTGCATGTGTATTAGTGATTTCTATTGATGTTGTTGGTGGATAACATGATTGTTTGATTTCTTGTATTTTATAAAATGGTGGCAGTATAACACAGTCTCTTTCGTTTGTTAAATTCCTTAAATACTTGTATTGCGCTTTTGTTAAATCCAAAACAATGAGAACACTCAATACCTCTTATCTGATAGCATTTTGCTCTGGCTTGAGTTTTCTATGATATTCAAATAGAGTCATTGTATCTCGGTCAGCAAGCCTTAGTTATTCCACGAGTTTTGCTTCTAATTCTTCTCCTATTGAACGTAAGCCCTGAACGTAGGCATTGCAGATGTGTTCAAAGCCATATTCACTAAATAGCGCGGTATTTTTTCGACCCTTCGTTGATTCGTTGATGAATCCCCATAAGAACACTTGAAAGTATTAGTCATTTTGAAATTTAGTGAAAACACTTAAAAATCAAACGTCTGTTAGTAAATGTATTACCAATTTGTAATAGTTTTAGTAAATTGATTCACTCTTTTTATATAGTTTCATAAATGAGAGTAGTATGCATTTTATTGATTAGTAACACCGCAAAATGTGTGCAAAATAAAGATAACACGTTCTTGTATCAATAAAAAACAACAATTTAATTAAAATTTACCGCTAACTTAACAATTAAATAGGACAACATCAGAAACCACAATAGATAAAGTTTTCTTGTTCCCTGACTTGTATCGTACTTTTCTTGATAACTTCTAAAACCGCACGAATCCGCAGCTGATTTTTATAAATGTTATTTATGAATATTTGGACTATAAAATAACATAAATTGTAAAGCGTCGGGAGACGTCGGTAACTGTCAAAACTCTCGATGAATTTTAAACACGTACCTTTTTTCTCTTCGTTAATTTTTAATATTTTTTATAGGAATATAATCACAAAATCCACAACATAATAATTGTTTTAAAATCTACATACTATAGGCTTTTTAAAAATATATAACACTTTATACCTATTTACACAGTTTTTTAAGGAAATTATATTTAAAATATCGAAGCGAACAACCTGAAATAGACATTCTTACGTACTACAATTTCTCACAATAAAAAAAAAATATTCCAAATGTAATTCACGAAAAAATAACTCATTACATTAAAGTTCCACTATAAAACTATTAAAAAAAAAACAACGTGCCTCAGGGACGACTTTAGTGAAAACGAATTATGATCTGCCGTTGTTCTACCATTGTCCATAGTGCGGCGTGAGGCATGGCAACAGTGCTGTTTTTGGTATCAATAGTATGATCGACGCAATGGCGAATCGTGCGTAGGTTCGCATCACCCGGGATGACTCACATCGAAAAGTCGATTTTATCAACAGTTAGTCGCCAAATAAAGATTTACAATAATCTCTACAAAGATGCTTCCATACGAAAAAGCAGTATTTTTTATGGTTTTGAACTGAATCCCAAAGAAATTATCGTCCGAATATGGCGCCCTCGACTCGCTTCGACTCTCTATAACTTAATTTAGTTAGGACAGCTGTTAAATTAGGACTTACTTACACATTTTGTAAAGTTGACAATGACTATTATGACTCGGATAGCATCATTGAGCTACCTATCACGCATGATAGTAATGTTAAAAAGTGCACAACATACCTATTTGCCATAATAAAGTCACTATTACAGTACATAACATAACGTTACCTTCACCTCGATCAATGGACCAGGCACACTATGAACTGTGGAGAGTAGTGGCTCTTTTCACAATCCAGTGTTCAGCGAACCGTAACTCCCACGTCACGGTAATTTCGTTCTGGTCAATGAGTGATATTGAACAGATTGAGCTTAATATGAGATTTTTATCTAAATATTTTTCGACAATATTAAGGCGCATTAAGTCAAATTGAATCTGTATCGAAATATATATTTTAATATTCCTTTAAATTTTAAAACATTTATTATTTATAATCCCTTAAACCGAATGTAGAATAATATGTTCGAGTAATTTATAACCTTTACTGTCTTATCTGCATTGTTTTCTAGCAATTTGCTTATTTATGATAAATTTTAATTAATACTAATACCTACATTTGAATTAAATCATCAAAGTCATGGAGTGCAACAAAATCTATTTTTTCGTATAGTATTAGCAGGTATGTGAACACTTGAAGAGCCGCGAAACTCAAATTAAGGAGCTCAATTTGATCCGTTACATAGCAAAGACACTACTGAGGGTTAATGCTGCTTTTTGTCGACTATTTCATAAATAAAAAAAATCTTTAATCTTAAACGCTCAATGGGGTGCCACTATCCTGCCCTAATTCTAAAAAAAATGGGGCCAATTAATGTTTTAATAAACTGAACAAAATCTTGCAGACAGAAAGATTCTCTGTTTTTCCTCTGTATAATTCAAATTGTAACTCAAAATCTTATGTGTATTTCTATCCTTTATGCATAAAACTTGTGTCAAGTGTTAAATATGGCAAGACATTTATTTTTTGCCTAAATTAATATAGCACTTCTTGCTTACTTATGGGATTGTCCAATTATATCCCGTTGTGGGCAGACGGTTACATGGCGATGACAGCATAGAGTATAGACGACTTTTCTTTGTAGCATTCTGAGACGGTAGAGTCCGTTAGATGACATAGATATTATTGCGTGTAAATATTTCATTCACACTAACAAAGGAGGATTAACCAATGATCTTGCCCTACTTTAGTTATAAATATCGATAGGTACATAAATACGTAACACATTGCGTGTTAAAATGAGCATTGAGTCGACCGCATTGATCAATGTAAGGTTAAACAAATCATTTGGATTCACCGCATATTTAAACCTATGTTAGTCTTCCGGGATATAATGTTTTTTCATATGTTCAGCCTGTTAATGTCTCTTTTATGGTCTATATGACAATAATGCGACACTGCAGTTTTGTTGTAAATGTAAGAGATTATATATTTATTTATTATTAAGTAGGTCATTCACGCTTCGTCCGATTCGGTCAAGTCTATCACGGTAATGTCACAAACATTACTGTGATTGACTATGCGTTAATCTAGATCATATGTAAGGTAAGGAGAAGGGCTTATTCTCAAAGTACTCCGAAAATAATTCTCAGTTTCCTCCGCGAAAAAAATGTACCACCGCCACCACTAAAAACAGTTCTTGCGTTTCGTTCGAAAGGGTGTGGTCACCGGCACACTTCTATATGAGGCGACCATCTTAGTCCTCGGGAGTAGCAACGCATCTGTGATTGACTTCAGATAGAACCCATGTTCTATATAAACAGATGTTTACAGATGTCCATGGGCGGCATTGACCACTTACCATCAAGTAAACTGCATGCTCGTCTGCTACTTCAATTAAATTAAAAAATGCCGAATGTCAGCGAAATCCATTCAGTAGTTTATGCGTGAGCGTAACAAGCACAATTCTATTCACACAAACTTTCGCATTAATAAATAATAAAAATTAAGATAACTACGTATATATAGTTAAACATATGTATCTAGATCGTACTTTTATCTTAGTCTTAAATCAACCTAGAATGTAGAGGATATACATCTACTGACATACATTATTGATATATTTATACAAGCTGATAGTTCGATTAGCATTAATATTCAATACACGTACCTATATATTTAAATATATTAAAATATTTCTTATATTAAGAAACAGAAAATATTTAAGTATTAGAGAAAATCTACATTGTGTTTGATTATCCTATACCTATACTACGTACTTAAATAAAGCTAGAGAAACGAAGTCAAAACAAAAAAAATACAACCTTTCACACGCTCCATTGTTATGTATCATGTACCTACATTTGAAACCTGATATAATTAACGTACGGAAAAATCTAGGATCATTTATGATATGATTCGCATAACTAGGTTTATTTGCCCTATTAGTCAATATATTCAGGGATGTTATTTTAAACTACATTACATACATTCCGTTTGGTGACCTCAAGTTGAGACTTCCGTAATAAATTAGTTGCCACCTAAGGAGTTATCAGGACGTCCAAAAACACCCTGGTGAATTCTATTATCGAATACTTTAGCTGTATCCCTAGCCCTAAACTTTTGAATTGATGGCATATTGGTGCCAGAACAATACAGCCTGAACCACCGGCATCATTTTTAATAAAATAAAGCAATTCATAAATTTGTTTAATAAATGTGTACATTTTTTCTTACTTTATCTCGTGTGGATATTATTCAATACATCGGATAGATTAGATCGGAACTGTCCAGTCGTCTGCGAAATGCGATCTTAGGCCAAAACAAATCACTATATTGAACAAAGAGTGGCAGAAATCAAATACTACGTAATATTTTCGCGGCCTCTTTAGACTTTAAAAAATTTTTAAACAAAAAATACAACCGACTTCCATGCCACATAAAAGTAAAAAATAATTTAAATACATGTTGGTTTAGAGCAAACACAGTACTTAGTACATAGTCCCGAAGTCGGCGCTCATATAAGATACATGTAGTTTCGTCATGATCCAGCAAAATATGGTGAGCGCCGACTTCGGAACTATGTACTAAGTACTGTGTTTGCTCTAAACCAACATGTATTTAAATTATTTTTTACTTTTATGTGGCATGGAAGTCGGTTGTATTTTTTGTTTAAAAATTTTTTTTTCACGCTTTTCAGTGACGATAAAATCAGTTATGGCTGTTGCTAGTCGTCCGCTAACCGGATGAATAAAATTAATTATTCGTCCGATTTTCGGATGAATAAAATTATGTGCTGACGTCATCATCTAAAAATAGACTTCTTTGACACAACCGGTCGGGGGCGCTACCGCGCCCCCTCCCTTAGATTCTGAATTAGAAAAATCTGTTCGAACCTAACCTAACCGAATAAAACAACTTTTTCTGAGTAAACATGTATTTAAAGAATAGACCTATAATTATCAATATTTAAAGTAGAAAAAGTAATATAAACCTTATAACTAAGAGTATAATTCAACTGATACTGATAAAAATAATTTTGACTACCTATCCTTAGTTGGAAAACCAATACCATCAAAACCAATTTAAGTTCGGGCAGCATGGTCGTTATTCACTACATCAGGTGTACCCATAGCTTTACACAATTTATTAATCTCGTCGTCGTCAACCCATTACTATCCCACTGCTGGGCACGGATCTTCTCTCGGAATGAGAGAGTTTAGGCCATAGTCCACCGCGCTGGCCAAGTGCGAATTGGTGGACATTAATCTCAGTAATATGATTTAACTCACCAGTTTCAATACGTTTTTTATTACGAGGATAATAAGTATGTTTAATATACAGACCATTTTTATTACGAATTTACCGTTTAGCGGACGATTAATTTATTTTATTCATCCGATTACGGGACGACTAGACACTTCGATCAGTTATACGAGACCGTGTAATACATAGTATCCATAAGACTGCATAGTGCATACATAAATGGAAACGGTAATTTAAAATCAACCTTAAATGACAAGTCAAACAAAAGCCTAAGCGATATCTTACATTACTGTCACAGTGCATGTGAACTGAGCGCAACCGCTCGCAGGGCGCTGCCGCGCCCTGCTCGCTTAGTTTCTATAATTTCTTTTAAGTTCCAACCCAACCTAACCCATCCTATGTAAAAAGGTTGGCAGTACTCCTGCATCGTCCAGGTAATTGTATTCAAAGTGGAATTTGTGATCATAATTATGTCCTTTCCGGAACTCATTGTTTGTATTGCGAACAATAATTACCAAACACACATACTTTAGGCAGGCTGTATACCTATATTATTAGGGTTAAAGAGGTGAAGGTAACTTTATTAATCGTTGCCTCTGTTTATGGAACTCCTAATATATTCATAAGGGCCATATTACTATCACCTGTGGGTTAGATAGGCAGTACCACTGAATAAAAGCCCAGTTAAAGATAACGGTTTTCATAAGTCATCTCTTCTTAGCATTTCTTCAATAAATCCTTAAACACTAAATAGCCAACTTCTATGGCTTGGGCTTACAGTACCCTGCATCATAAGGGTCGAGGAGTTAAAGGTCAATTTTCTTATCATACGTCTTTGCTTTGTTAATATATTACAATTCCATAAGTATCAAATGGCCAACGCCTATGCTTTAAGCCTGAAGTACCCGTGCATCATCAAGGCTGAAGAGTTGAAGGTCAAAACCATCATGTTATATCTTTGCCTAGTAATCTCATTACATATACGTAAGCACCATATGGCCAACGCCTATGGTTTAGGCTTGAAGGACCCCAGCATTATCAGGGTTGAGGAGTTGAAGGTCAAATTTTTCATGCCATATCTTTTCGTAGTAATCTCATTACATACACGTAAGTAACAGATGGCCAACTTCTATGGCTTGGGCTTGCAGTACCCTGCATCATGAGGGTTGAGGAGTTGAAGGTCGATTTTAATATTATACGTCTTTACTTTGTAAATATATTACATACCCATAAGCATCAAATGGCCAATACCTATGGTTTAAGTTTGAAGTACCCCTGCATCATCAGAGTTGAGGAGTTGAAGGTCAAATTTTTCATCTTTTATCTTTGCTTAGTAATCTTATCAGATATACGTAGCGATCATGTAGCTAACGCCTATAGTTTAAGCTTGAAGCACCCCAGCATCATAAGGATTGAGGAGTTGAAGGTCCAATTTTCCACCGTATACAACCATTTTTCTAATGTTCTACCTTACATTTTTTAAATATCATTTTGAATGCGTAAGGATGAAATAGCTAAGTTTTATGGCTTAGGCATTCAATACCCCTGCATCATCAGGATTGAGAAGTTGAAGGTCCAATTTTTCGTCGTATACCTTTGCTTAGCAATGTTATTACAAATCCGTGAGCAACAAATGTCTAACGTTTATGGTTTAAGCCTGCAGTACCCCTGCATCATCAGGGTTGAGGAGTTGAAGGTCAAATTTGTTATCGTACATCTTTGCCTTGCTATCTTATTATATATCTGTAAGCACCAAATGGCCATCACCTACGGCTTGGGCTTACAGCACCCTGCATCATCAGGGTTGAGGAGTTGAAGGTCAATTTTTTTGTCATATGTCAATGCTTAGTATTGTTATTACACATCCATAAGCATCAAATGGTCAACCCCTATGGTTTAGGCTTGAGGCACCCCTGCATCATCAGGATTGAGGAGTTGAAGGTCAAATTTTTCATCACATGTCTTTGCTTAGTAGTCTTGTTACATATATGTAAGCACCAAATAGCTAATGTTATAGTTTAGGATAGCTGTAACTCTGCATCATCAGGATCGAAGAGTTGAAGGTCAAATTTTTTGTCAACCTATATAAGCATAGATATATAATACATATTCCAAGTTTCATAAGAATCGATTCGGAAGAAGCCGAGTTATCTCAAATTATCTAAAAAACTTGAGGAGTGGTGGTGGTTTCTACCCAATAACTCAAAGAGTTAAGCATCACAGCATACCCATATCCAAGAGAAAAAGTTGCGTGACAAAATTTCCTATCAAATGAAAGAAAGAAAATGGAAATCGGTTCAGAAACACCCAAGTTATTCAAGATTTTAAGAAACCGACATTTTCCAATTTTCCGGGAAAACCGCCGGAAGGTTTTCATTTTCCTCAATATGGGACTGCCTGTGAAACTAGCCGCATACAATGTCGTATGAATCGTGTCGGTAGGTCGACGATTTCTAGCCATTTCGCCCGAACATACATAAAAAAAAAAAAAAAAAAAAAAAAATATACGTGACGAATAGATAACCTCTTTCCTTTGGGAAGTCGGTTAAAAAGAGTCGATCGGAAATAAGAAAATGGTCGTCACGACACGCCGCGGACCCGATAAATATTAGCCGTACTTTGGACAGCCCTGAATTAGAGCTTCGGAGGAGAGTGATTTGAAATGGTACTACGCCTCAAACTCTCCAAACAAGATGAAAACCGACCTAGCATTGCTTCAATACTAGGTAAGATACCTAATGTATCTAAAATTTCGTTAGGTATCAATACGATTTATTATTCTCAGGTGCTTACTGACTAGCGGGCAACAAAAAATTTCAATTAGGATATCTATAGTACAGTTAATATTGCTTCAATTACTTGGCATATTATTACTAATTATTAACAACAAAAACATGTTTTCCCGTTCATATATATATCATATATTTTCCTTAAACTGTATTGGATGACATTGCTATTTATGTAGAGCTTTAATGAAATTAATAGGTACAACTTATTAATACTACATGCAAATGCGAGAGTTTGTCGGGATGTATGTTTATTAATCTTTCACGTAAAACTACCAGTCAGATTTCGCTAAAATCTAGCACTCGCATAGTTTTAATCTAAATTAACACATAGGACACTCATTACAATGTTAGAGACATGACCGCAGTGGGCAAAGCCGCGGTTATAATGTAGTATATAATAAATTAGCAATATTAATTATGCCCTACATGATGAATAAAAAATAACGTGCTTAAATTCATTTTATTTATATTGTAGATAATATACAAACGTGTTACTTGGCAGCTTATACAAAATTGAAAATGATTGTATCATTCCGTTCAAACATATTAACAGAGTATTATAGAGTAAGGTAGACATATAAATATATTTGTGGACGTATAAAAAGAGAACTGAACTTACATAAATATGAAAGTCAGTAGGTAACTTAAGAATACCCATGAGAGTTCAAATCGTGGCCATACAGGATAATTCAAGCGCAGTGAAAGTGGACGAGATGAATCGATTATGACTGTATATGGTTGGTAGAAAGTGTAGATGTAATCCTCGGCTCACTGCCAAATAAAAGTATATGTTACGAAACATAATCCAGTATTTATTGAATAATAATAAGAGATGATGATGGTTGTGATTCAAAACACTTGTAGTGCCTACTGTGTTTCTTAAAGCTAGTAAGTCAATCGAACCTTATATTTATCGTAGTTTTTCGGTGTGTAAAGTGTCTTTCCTGGCACGAGTTCTCCATGCCTCAAATAATCTTTATTAATTAGTATAGCGTTAACGCATAGCCTTTCTAGGCATTCTATAAATCTTAGAAAAACCTAACAATAGAACTAAAATTATTATCTTCTGTATCTAATCTAATAACAATTAATAGACAATATTTACTGTTAAATGTTGTTGATTGTAGAAAAAATTGTCGTTTACCTAAATACAATATTGAGATAAAAAATATTGGTATTTAGGTCGAATAAAAGAATATTCGATTATTTTTTAAGTAAGTACTCGTAAGCACTTTTTTACGTTGGAAGTAGCAAATGGGCGTTCAGTCCTCTTGGTGGTAAGTGATCACTACTGCCCATTGACGCGTTAACTTCACTCAAAACTGGGGTTCTATCTGAATTTAATCATAGATGCGTTGCTACTTCCGAGGCCAAAGATGATTGTCTTTGTCTCATATAAAAGTAAGCCGGGAACCGATAACAAAACGTCTTTCCACCAAAACGCAGGAACTATTTTACTGTAGTAATAGGTTAGGTGGTATGGCGGTTCAACCTCCGCGGTCGAACCATATAATTATGTTCTATATAAGTTTGTTATGAAACTAAGGATATTGTGCAAAATTGAATATATTGCATGCTTTTTTTTCTCGAGGGAAGAAGAACTTTCTTAAGGTTCCGGACGCCGTGGGAGCGACGCAGGGTTATGTGGGATTTTTACCGCACTAGAACCCCCCCGAGGGCCATCCTCGGCGCTACAAAGAGAACTCCTGGATCTCCAAAGGAACACACCCAGAATCCTCTGAGCGCGTAGCTCCATCGGGCTCCTCCCAGTTGGGCGGCTGGACCCACGGCCCCATCTAGTCTTTACGACGATACATCGTCTTTACATCCAGTCTATGCGACCATACTGTCGCCGTTCTTCCCGGGCTCGCCTGACCGAACGGTTCGAACTCCCACCCTAGCCACCCTAGCAACCCCGGAAGCCCCTTTTAGTCGTCTCTTACTACACGCAGGGGATGCCGTAGTAGCCCTATTTTAATCCCGGAACTACAGGGACGATGACGAGTAAACAATGCAAAATGCACATTAAAACGGCAACATTATATTCGACAAAAAGTAAAGTTATAAGTTAGTATATATCATAACTATATGTAGTACGTAATATGTACCTTCCAAATTTTTTGTTGAAGATAAAACAACCTATAGTTGGTCATACCAGAACAGCTCAGATCAATTCTATAGAACCAATTAGAAGAAAGGTTTTCAATCAGTATTTTTTCCGAAGTGTCCTTGCCCAAGTCCAGTCACTATGTTACTCACTTGTATTTGAGTTTAGGCTAACTAAACGATAGTCATCTCACGATGTTGTGTCCGCTTTACGTGATTTCCGGGGCCCGGTAAAATTAGGTCATCAAGTCAACTTTGTTTTATTTTATAACTATTTGACCCGGCGAACTTTGTTCCGCCAAAAAGTAAAAATAAAAAGTTATTAATATATCTCCACTATATTATACACGTATTATAGATAAAAACCTTCCTCTTGAAAAACTGCATTTAAATCGATCTAAGCGTACATAGGGGTAGACAGCGAGAAGCGACTTTGTTTTATACTATGTAGTGATGTCGTACATTTAAGTAGGATATAAATAGTTTAGGGTTTATTATAAATATTAAGCGCCTTATGATGCTTACTTTGTTACGAGTGTGTAACGAGTATGATTATCAATGAATACTTACAACTGAGAAAATTCTATCAAGTTGAAACTAACCTATAACGTCCGATAATTTATCCTTATATCTATCTGTCCCAGAACCTTCTGGGACAGATAGATATAAGGATGAACGCTGCTGGACAAAGCCTCTTCCAAAAGGGATTTTTACTACACAGGAAAACGCTATTGCCTATCTTATGGTCTTTGTTCCTTATTTACTTCTTACGACATCCACAAAAAGGGAGTGACTGCAGTGAGGGAGAAAGGAAAAAGAAAAGAAGAAGAAAGGATAGAAGGAGTGATTAAAGAGAGAAAATAGTTGTGGCTATTCAAGACCGTCACCATAAGTTACAACTTAGTCACGGATTAGTTATACTCTTTCAACAAGGTGACTACTGGGAAGGCATAGACCGTACTCTGCCAAACTGCCTATTGTAATTAGTGAAGGATTATATGTATGTATACAATGCGCTATAGACCACGTACTACTCATAATTAAATTAGGCCATAACGGCTTAACATAATTAGATTAATTACGATTCCTCAATTCTTAATGACATATAGGCACCGTCTCATCAATTTTTAATCTTATATCGTTAAATTCTAATTTAAATGACCTATACTCAGATTCTGCTCATTATTTAATTAACAAAACGACCTATTGTGCTCATTATTTCCGGTACTAATTGATTACCGTTGTATAATATTTGCGTACACATGAGCTAGTTGTTTTTGATGTTATATACGGAACAATTTTAATTAATTATGTAAATTTAAATTAGGAGTATGTGCTTGTAAACATCCTTTATTGGGATAAACGCATATTATAATTACATTATATTATATATCAGGAATTAATATACGATAATAGAGTACCGCCGCAATTACCTAGTGATTAGTAGTGAATGTAAGCAAGAATTGATTACTTCAGTCTTATTGAAATTGTTATAGCACGGTCTTATATTGTAATTGTTAATAACATATCATATTATTGTTACTGATACAAGTTTAACTATCACTTAAATCTATGTACACTCATTATATAGGTAGTAGCTAGTATTTAAAGAAAAACTATAAATATCTACGGTCATTTAAGAAAGGCTACAGGGAAATAACAATGCATATTCGATAGAGTTAATAGAATAAGGTAATGAATGAAATAAAAAAAAGATACTGAAACACCGTTCTTTTAACTATAAGTAGAAAAATAACAGGAAAATTAAGTAAAGCATTACAAGATTTGCGATTTCAATTATTTTCCGCGATGCTGTTGAATCGTGTGTGTACGATACCACCGTCACTTTCTTTCCAACAAAGTCAATGAAGCGCGGAGAAAGTGGCGACCTCCACGTCCGTGTGCCAGCGCCTGTCTGTAAAATCCGCTGACTCACAGCATATCACAACGATCACGTGACATCACATAATTTTATTAATTAAAGAGACGCCATCACTCATGTTCACTAACGTAATAAAGATACTGAACATATATCGTTTATTCTGAACTATAGACACATTTATCGCTTGCTTGCACAGTTTTCACTGAATATTGAGTAAAGTTGAATTAATCCCTCTAAACGTCACTATTACGTTTATTTACGATGCGTTTAACAAGCATGTATGGAATGCGTGCGTGCTTGTCCACTAAAATGCAATATCGATCTGTAATCGCGAGACAAGCAATCCACAAGTTACTCGGAGTTTCAGAGTTCTCACATTTACTTTCAACGGTATGAAATTGGAGAAAACCTGTGAAAAGTGTTAAGAGATGTGATAACAGTCAAACTTTCGTCATAACAAATAAATAGTTACATAAATAGCGTTGCTTTCAAAACGTATTTAATGTCAGTGTGTTCACAATGCAAGGCTCGTTGCCCGCACGCTATATTAATATTGTCATCACAATTATGAACTGAATGCAAACGTATTGCTCTACATTTGCACATTTACGAGTAAGTATAAGTATTGATCGAAATTCAGGACCACTGCCACGCCTGTTTCTAGCGTGAAGCGCTACTTTCGTTTCGGTGGAAGAGGGCTCACTTGTATATGAGAAGACCATCTCAGCCGGAAGTACGCAATTGTAATTGACTTCAGATAGAAAACATATTTTGTATAAAGCTGCTTAAGAATGTCCATAGCCGGAAATAACCACTTATCATCGGGTGAACTGAATGATTTTTGTCACTTCTATCTTAGATAAAGGACCATGCTTAAACAGACAACTCGGAGATCTGACGACTTCACACCAGTTGCATTGTTCAACGTCTTTATCATGCGTTAAATGAATCAAGATTGCTTAATGTGTTATTGATAGTACGGAAATGCTCATCAGTTGCCTCTATGGATACAGAGACGTCGTAGGACCATATGCTTTGTTACCCATATCGATGCTTCTTAGGATTTGCCAGAATCTCAAGGCTATAAATGTTTTATATTATAAATTAACTATACCAAATAATATACAACAAGCACGATAAAACAGAACAGGAAAAACGCTAAAAAATATTTTAATTTGAAGAGTTGTCTCTACGTTTACATGCTTAAATTTTATACTTCTACGAAAACCGAAATATTATTATAACCACGTTCATTATGACACGATCATGTAACAATACGAAGGTGAAGCTTAATTCGAAAATGGGTCACGGATACGTGTACCTGACAAACTTTCTCTAGGTATTTTCTACTTCTTTCTTACTTTCGAAAGTTCAATAAAATATTTTATGTGACTTTTATTGTTTATCATCGTGACGTTATAAAATAATATTAAAAGTTGTCCGTTTATGATCTTGATCATAAAATAAATTATTATAAAAATCAAATAACGTAGGATACTTATAGGTAGGTACTCAAAGGGATTTTATGATAGGGATTAATACGAAATAAATTTATAAGGTAATAAAATAATACCTGCTGATGATATAAAATTTTATTAAAGAATGTCTACCATATATTATAATGGAATACTTTATTGCTTATTATTAATAAGGTTTTGCTAAAAGTTATTATAAGATATCAAACATATTTTACACATTAAAATCGGAAAAAAACACATTTATTCCAATGTTGTGTTTCTATACTAATGCACAAGAAGAAGTATAAGTTACTTGTCTACGTATTAATGACGCACAAATCAATGGAAAAATTACGTTAAGAATGTTAATTTCTTCCTTAGTTTTAATGCTATCTAGTTACAGGAATCACTTATAAATATTTATTAATGATACATGCGGGTAATTCCTTATACTGTTAATTTTATTTGTAATTACTATTTTTAATATAAAAAAATCTTTGTTTCAGATTAATCTACAGGCTTCTCAGCTATGATTTTAAGAATATCATGGCTACTTCAACTCTTTGTTGTCAACTTCGCAATTTTTATGACTTTAGGTAAATATTCTTCAACTAACAGTAGAAATACCAAATAAATTTGAGGATATAGACGATCAATTAAAAATACCATTTCTTTTAGGTAATCCAATATTTTTTCAAGAATCTGAGAGAAGTTATAGACCTGTAATAAGATGGAAGCAACCGATGGACACTTGGAATTGGACGAACGAGCCTCGGAACGACGAGCCTTTTTTCACGCCTTCAAACTTCACTCACAAACTGCCTCCAACTGCTAACGAAACAGAGCTTATAGCCCACATGGCCGCCTTAAAACGAAACTACTCTAGATTGTTATGGGATAGCGATAAGAGCACAAATTTGCCGTTGTTTGTTGAAAAAGCCTTGAAACTATTGAATTTAAAACAAGTATACTATGAAGTCGAACATTCCGTTATGTCAAAGGTTTCATGCACGGCTTGCAAGGCTGGTGCTGGACTGTTACAACATTACATTAAGCTCGGCAAAACTAAGGAGGAAATTAACAAAATGATATACCAGTTTTGCGTTTCGCTAAACATCCAATCCGCCCGAGTATGCGAGGGTATTACAAGACTGTTTGGGGTGAGATTTAGATTGTTAGATTGACGAATTATTTAACTTTAACTTTCCGTTTAACAGAATTGTACCGTTTACCGTTCCAGAGCGAGGTTGTATACGTATTAAAGCGCGTCACGATAGGTCCTAATGAGATTTGCAGTTTTGTGATAGGCGACGCTTGCGGGGATGTGTACAACCCTTACCACGAGTGGGAAGTCACCTTCCCTCCTGTTCCGAAGCCAGCTGTTCGTTCTCTTGATATGCCTGTAGACAAGGCTCCGACTTTCAAAGTGCTACAAATATCCGATACGCACTTTGATCCTTATTATGCGGAAGGTAAGAAACGTATTGATGTCGTTGATATAGAATAATACCTACATAAAAACATTCTCTTCGTGACTACGTAACTTAGATATGTACATATCTTATAAAACTCCTCAAAAGCTAGGCGACGCGCCATAGCAAGCAATCAATTAAACTTATGCAGGCCGTATTAGTAAGTTGGAATTTTAAAGCTAGGTACTTGTTGCTCTGCAAATGCTTGCCTAATGAGAACAAGTGAGAGCAACCTTTAACCGTAACTTCGGAAGTACAGAAACGTTCATGTAACCTTGTCGTAGCTCCTTAATAAGCAATTACCGCCAGAGCTTACAGGTAGTGTAGTTGCTATAGCGAAAAAAGGTACCCGGTTGGTACCTTTTTTCGAATGTCAATCAAAGGGTCGCTAGGACAAATAATCATTCAAATGGATGTTGAACCCAAATCAAAGCAAAACAAGTAAAACCTGTTTATTTATAATATTTTGCGAATAATAAGGAGTAATCCAATTCAGGTGCTAACGCCGAGTGCAATGAACCTCTATGCTGTCGAGCTTCGAGTGGGCCGGCCTTGACGCCGGGCGGCGGCGCGGGCCGCTGGGGAGACTACCGCAAGTGCGATACCCCGAAACGTACCATCGACCACATGTTGAAGCACATAGCTGATACGCACACCGTACGTATTGTATTCGAAGCATACATGTTAGTCACCCGTTTAATTGAGTCACGCATATGGGATAATGTAGACGATAAAAGGTGATATGGCGTGACAAAGCATTAGAGTCGTAAGCTTTCATCCTATTAGTGTTATTAAATATAACTTTAAAAAATCAAAACATAATACTAATACTATAACAGATTTTAGGTACTATGTGTGACAAAATGTGTGATATAATAAGTGACCACACAAGTTAATGACAAGATGTACCTAATAAAGACTATATCCCTTAGGAACATTTTATGTTATTATTATTTTCTAACTTTAAGTTATTTTAAATTTTCATTTAAAATAACTTAAAGTTAGAGCCATAAAAAGTATTTTATAAACAGAATATTCTACATTTTTCACGAGAATGAAATTATGTTTTAACATTAACAATTTTTCGTATCTTAATGTCGTAATTTCATCATTAATAACATAAAATGTGTTACTTCATTAATTACCGCATTTAATTCAGTGTTTTATTTATTTCAGGACATAGATTACATTTTATGGACTGGTGATTTGCCGCCACACGATGTATGGAACCAGACAAAAGACGAAAACCTAAAAGTACTTCAAGAAACAGTAGCTCAGATGTCCGACATGTTCCCAGGCGTTCCTATATTTCCTGCACTCGGAAACCATGAATCGTCACCAGTAAACAGGTGAAGTAGATTTTTAGCATACTTCTAAAAATAATTTTATTTGTAAGTTCTGGTACCTACGAGTACATATGTTAGGTGATAAATTTATTGATCGCTTAAATAAATTGTTTTATTGATTTATTTAGTAAAAAGGCATATCCTGTAGATGTAAGTTTTGGATTAGAAAATTGGGTTGTAGATTAGATGTTACTTCACATATTGGGATTTAGATGCACTGGTCAAAAAATCAGCAAAAAGTTAAAATTAAATAACTGCATAAACTTCCATAATGTCAGCTGTGGATTTAGTAATAATAATTGAGTCACTCTCATCTTACCTGAAAGTCAGTTATGATTTAGTAGATTTAGGCTTACTCATAATATATTTTAAGAGTTCTTTGCTACGGCTCAGCTCCTTCACCGCTCCGCCAGGAATCATTCGCTTATCTCTGCAAGCGTTGACGTTGACAAAGTTTTGGAAATAACGATACGATACATTAAGTTAACTTAATGCTTACGGATTGACGCTTGTAACTAATATTTCGTGGGCCTCAGGTAAGAGTAACGCCTTAAAGAGTTCCCAACCTATAGATCCAATGGCACGAGAAGTCCATGGAAAATAACGCGCAACGTTTTTGCAAATATTTATTTATTTGCAAAAACGTTGCGCGTTATTAATATTTTAAATATATTAGTAATAACGCGCAATGGGTCCCGGGTTCGATTCCCGGCCAGACAGGTATCTGAATGATGAGTTTAGATTCCTGTTCTGGGTCTGGGTGTTTGTGTATTCGTCTTGTGTGTGTCCATGGTACCCACGACACAGGAGAAAATCCTACTGTGGGGCTATGAGTGTAGAAAGCGTGTTTTTTTTTTTTTTTTTAATAACACGAATAATGTCTCGCAACGAATTGATAATAAACCATTTATTGACATTGTTTGCAGTTTCCCACCGCCTTACATCTCATCTCCCGAATCGAATATCGCCTGGCTGTACAACGAGCTGGACGCGCAGTGGCGCCGCTGGCTGCCCGCTGGCGTATCGCACACGGTCCGCCGCGGCGCCTTCTACTCCGTGCTAGTACGCCCAGGCTTCCGTATCATATCCCTCAATATGAACTATTGCAACAACAAAAATTGGTAATATTTTTTTTTAGACTAATATTATCGTGGAATTAATGCAATTTAATATGTAACGGGCACTCATGATACGCGGTTTTTTAATTTTTTCGCCGAGATCTCGATCCATTTAAATGGATCTTGGTCACGGCGAAACTTTTTCCACTATCCATGTAACTGGGTTGAAATGTCGCCAAAATATAAACAGTAGTTTTAGACTAATGTTATCTCAAAACTGAAACATTTCAATGTGCCTATAACGTGTGTCTACCCACGATATGCGGTTTTAAATTTTTTTCGCCGATAGTTTTATTTTATTATTGATAATAATAACATTAATTTGCACACTAAATTAGTAATAAAAATACCTACTTGAATATGAAGGTTTATAAGTTATACCTTGTTATGTTACTGTTTTTCTTAAAAGCTCTCGCGTAAATCATGACATAAAGAAAATAACAAATGCTGAAACCATTATTTTGTTTACCTTTGTAAACTTAACGAAATATGAATTAATTACTTAATTTCCTCATAATGTACTCCTCTTATGTAAAGTTACGACAGCATCTTAATAATTATGTCTTAGAATACAAGTTTTAAATCATAGGCTGATCTGTCATGCCTAAACCTATGTTTTTATCACTATAAAAACATAGGTTACAACACACTTGTTGCAAATGGATGTTCTCTGAATGGATGATTGCAATATAATAATGTAACAATAAGTCATTGTAATCACCGCCTTGCATACATTTATACAAACGTATTCAAGTTAATGAACTTTATTATCGCGATTAACGGACTAGGGACAATTACTAAAGTTATCAGATGTAACCTTCTTATGCATATTATGTACCTACCTTATTATATAAATTAAATACGTAATAATAATAAAAGTATCTATATCACAATTATTAATGCTTGCTTTTATTTCGTTTTTTTTTCAGGTGGCTTTTACTGAACAGCACAGATCCCGCAACAGAACTTCAATGGCTAATATACGAATTGCAATCAGCGGAGTTTAGTGGTGAAAAAGTTCACATAATTGGCCACATTCCGCCAGGTCATTCCGATTGCTTGAAAGTATGGAGTAGAAATTATTACGCTATCGTGAACCGCTACGAGTCTACTATAACTGCACAATTCTTCGGCCATACTCACTACGATGAATTTGAAGTTTTCTATGATCCTAATGATCTTGGTTAGTATTTGACATGCGTAAACTACTTTAAAATAAAAAAATAAAAAAATGTGTGCGTGTACTAGCGTACACTCGTAAGAAGTGAAACTTCTTTATGACATTATTTTTCAAAAAATAATTTACTATATGCAACTTTACAGAAATTGGTTAAATAAAGTTAAATTAGATAAAGTTTGATAAAAGGCTTTTATTAAACTTTATCTAATAATCTAATCTATAATAATCTATCTAATATCACGCTTGGTAGGGATAAGAAAAAGATGGCGCGTAACGTAACGTAACGTAAAGATGGCGCGTAACGAAAAAATGTTACACAAAATTTTTTTCCAACCCCGATAAAGAAGTTTCACTTCAAAAAATCACAAATAAATACGATATTACTTTTTTATCAGGGAGAGCAACGAGTATAGCCTATGTTGGTCCATCTGTATCACCATATTATGATTTAAATCTAGGATATCGAATATATTACGTAGACGGAGATCACGATGCTACTACTCGAGTGAGTTATTTCATATTTTTCTTCAAAAAAAATATTTATTTTTGAATGTGGGTCAAGTCGTAAAACAGACACTTAAAGCTAAAAAGTAGGTAAATAATATTCATAATCCTGTTTATAGTATATTAATCAGATTTTTAAATATTTCAGTTAGTGGTAGACCACGAGACTTGGATAATGAACTTAAAAGAAGCCAATCTTTTCGGATATCCAATTTGGTATAAATTATATTCGGCGCGCTCGGCATACATGATGACAGCGCTGCGGCCTCAAGACTGGGATAACTTCATTGATGATATGACTGCCAAGGAGGACGTCTTCAACCTATACTTCAAGTAATCTCAAACCATTAATTACTTACTAATTACCTTAAACAAAGTATAGAAAAGTGCTAGCCTATATAGAGCAGTGATAGCGTAATGGTTGAAAATCGGCCTCTCAATAGTGTTCGAGTTTCAAATCCCTGACCGCCAGTGATTTATCTGAAATTATGTGCATATCTACTGCTTTACTGCTAAACGTTCTCGAAAAATAAGAACTTGTTTTAGACAACTAATTTCAGAGAATTAAGTCTACTAATCAGCACTTGGCCAGTGGGGTTGCCTCTGGCGTGAAAGAGTTTTTGAAGTGAAACTTCTTTAGGCGCATGAGGGTAAAATTTTTACAGATGAAACGTCACGCCGGTATGCAACGGAAGTGTCGGAAAAGAGAGAGAGAGTGATCGAGACCGATTGAGAGAAAGTAAGACAGGGCGAACGTAGCATGAGCAACTAGCCGTGGAGTGAGAGTAGGGAGCAAGCGAGTGAGAAAGATTGAGAGAAAAAGTGAGACAGAGCGAACGTCGTATCACGCCTTTTTCCCTTCCTCTTAATCTTGGAAATTTAAAGTTTTAGATTTGTATAAATATAAACAAGATTTATAAATTAGTTCGCCAAAGAAGTTTCACTTCTGACATGTGTACTTTGTACGCACGCATGTTTTTTTTTACACCAGAGTAAACCCTGTTGGATTCTGAGAGCAGATCCATACCCGGCAGTGGGACAATAAAAGGTTGACGATAATTATCAGAACATGTCTTATTTTTAAACATTGTATTAGCACTGTGCGAGTCACGAAATAATATTCAGAGATATTCAGTACTTTAACATTAAACATGTAAGGTTTTATCATACTATTATCCCCTTAACAATATTCTAAATTATAAATGCATATGATGGTTTTGGCACTGACCCCTTAGAACTCTCCTACTATTTAATTAGCGTGCGAATCTAGTGAGGTAACTTAGGTCATTTATAAAACACACGAATTTCCACCCATTACCTTTTTATTCTTGTTAGCAATCTCCAATTTATGCACAATATGCTTTCTTCTAACGTACAATACTCTAACTGATAGATAGTAGCCGTAGAGCCAGTATGGTTCGACCGGGGAAATAGCGTCCCCAGGCCTATATCCGACGCGAATTCTACGTTTCGGTGGCAGGGCGTAGATATCGGCCCATTAAATTTTGAGACGATCGTTTTAGGATTCACGAGTGGCAAGGACTCTATAATCAACTTCAGGTTCTAAATGAAGTTTGTTACAGAAGTCTATGGGTAGCACTAGCAGTGACTACTTACTGTAGACAGCATGCTCGTTTGCTACTTCAATCTTTCCAAAAAATACTACTTGCTCGTCTGTTATAAAATATAGACAACAACTCAAAAACAAAAGGGAGTTAACTAAACCAGGGTTGGCGAACCTTTATGCATTTCTTTGTGGAATTTTTCGTGCCATAATTGAAAATAATGAATCGCAGCCATACGAGGCTGAAAGTATTGTTCCCATAAATAATGTGTCGCGTACCAATGATTCGCCATTCCTGCATTAGACAATAACGATGAGTATAGCACTTAAACGTTTCCAGACATTACTGGAAGAGCAGCCCGCGTCGTCCGAGCTGCGACGGCGAATGTCGCAAGCGGCTCGTGTGCGACGCGCGCTCCGGCCGCTCGCACGACCGCCGCGCGCTCTGCGGACACATCGAGGCGCGCATCGACGGCGCGACGCCGGCGCCGCAGACCTGGCGTGCGTGGTTCTACAACGGACTTTCTGTTTCGTAAGTTATGATCCTGTCGCGTTTTATTACGTAAGTCGTTTATGGCATAATGTGATGTGACTATAAAAATAATGTAGTATTCATATTGTAAATGCGAAAGTTTGTATGTTTGGTATAACGAAATATCGGCTGAACGAAATTTTGTGTGTAAATACTTTGTGATTGCATTAGGACGGAATTGTTGGTAATAAATGATTTGTATATTAGAATTAAACTATCACTATTTTACGGCGAAACAAAACATCGTAAGGAAACCAACACGCCTAGGACTTCTTAAAGGTGTGTGCAATTTATCAATTTGCGGTGGACTATGACTTAAAACTTGAAAGTAGAAAGTAATAAATATTTAGCGAAAATTTTATTCGACGAGACGTGTTCTAAGGCTATACAGGTATAGGATATTATTTATGGTACACACACGCTACTTTCACTTTAAGGATTGCGGAAATACCTACTTACTTTTATTTTTTACAGTAACCATAAATGAAATACAAACTTGTTTGCTACAGGAAAATTATTCATCCAAATTACTAAGACTAATTTGCACTTTCAAATTCTTAAACACAATTTTGATTTATGTACTTACTTATTATCTTCCAAAACTTTTATAATGGCAATGGTGGTAATTAAATTTGCTTTTACCTTATAATATACCTAGCAGTGGGTAAGATTTCACGCTTTATGCTTTTCCACTTTAACGATTATATAAATGCATGTGCTCAATTTCGTAACTTAATTGAAATTTCTCTTTATCTCTTTCTTATACTCTTGAATTCCATGTAATATATCTTTTTATTTCAACAGACCTAGTGTACGGCAAGTATAATTGGTGGTGGAATGGCTTATAGGTCCGCACGGAGAAGGTTGGTGAAGAATCTTAGTTGTAAATAGTTACCGTACTCGTAATGCCTATTGAAAACAAGTGCTTTTGAATTTTGAGAAGTATTTAGCTCCTCATATCTAATTAGAAAACTATTGCTAATTAATAGGTAAGCATTAGTTGCATGAAACAGTGTATAATTGAAATATTTAGAATTCAAAAGCACTTGTCTTGTAAAAAACTGAAAAAAATGTAATTAAAAGTTTCCAATTATTTATGGTAAGTAAATAGCGTAAAATGGACAGAAAAACTTAGATTTTAAATATACTTTTCTATTTCTTATATTATTAATAAACAAAGTTGCCAACATGATTATGGAGTAAAAATCAAATAATATAGACAGGAGCCTATTAATTAGGGATAATGCGAAGGAGAAAATCTATTTAAGAATTCCTTTTAGTGTTTATTAATCATGTAACCTTTTATCTAAATACTAAATATGCAGTAATAACATAATAATATTTTCGGTGTTTCAAGCTGAATGTACTTAAACCTTTTCTCTGTATATAATTAATTTAACTATTACTTATTCGCCAAGGTGAAGGAAAATGGGAGGAAACTTACACCTATACGATAAAGGTTTTCGGATGGACATATAGAATAAAAAATACCACAAATAGGCAGCGTTGTGTATGTCTTTGTAATTAAAATAAAATTAATCTTTTTCTAACTTTTACTATTTTGAATTTACTTTTTCTTTTAGAAATCCAAGAGTAATAGAAAAATGTGATTATAATGATTATTTCTCTGTTTCAGAATGTCCATGTTAATGCAAATACCTCAAGTGGCTTATTCAATACCAAAGTTTGTGATGGGTCTCGGCTGAGTGTAAAGGAGCAGAAAATGAGCCAGATTCGTAGAGTACACCACCGGACTTAGTCGAAAAGAACAAATGCTACTCATATCAGTCTTAAAATATCCTAATATATTGTTAAGATACAACATGATTAATACTATTTAATTACTGATATTGAACACTTGTGATGTAATGATAATGAACATATTTTACATTTAATTTATATACTTTAATCTTATACGTAATGTTTGTACGAAAGCTCTGAGCAAACTAAACAGGTGCATTGTGGTGATCAAATTGTCAATTTTTTGTTACTTATGATAAGCTACTACTGTAAATATCATCTGTAAATGTGTAATTAAAACTTTTATTTTTAATTAAAAGTATTTTATTGGTCTTCATTGAAAAATTCACACAGTAATAGAAACATAAAATATTTTCAAGACTTATTACAAATTGAGTAGAGAGCTTTTGTAAGCCTTTAGAATTCTTTAACTATCCAGTAATGCTATACGTATTTACTTCACAAACGTGCGCAACCAACTTATTTTTCTAGATATCAGTTGTTAAATAGTTAGATAGATATCCCTAGTCTGAACTAAAATAATATTGTTTGAGTTCGCTGTATGAAGTAAATTACCACGGTGTGTTCAGGCCAAACAAATGAAGAGCTCGCAAAAGAACCATTATTTGTTACCTTTCTCATATTTTCACAAATATAGACATAGTTACGTTATAACAACTTATGTACATTCGTGCCATAGCAAATTTCCATTCGTTTGACCTAAACTCACCGACGTACTATGCAAAACTAGCATATTCCGTTTTGATCACTTGGGATGGTCACAGTTTATAAAAGTGTGCTTTGCCCCCTGCATGTGAATAATTATGAGGACTTTTAAGGAAAGTCAGAAAAAAAACAGTTATAAATTTTCTCCAGACCTTCAATAAAATTATTTTCTTATTTTAAGAAGACAAACAGGTGCTGCCAAGTAATCAAAATGGAATTCACAAAGATCCCACTTAAAAAAAGAGTAATCTTAATCAAAACACAATTCTAATTAAAAACGAATTGGCCTTGTATGGCATCAATAAATCATTAAAATACAATGTATTTACAAATAAATAATTGGAATTAAATCAGAAGTTCCACATTAAAGTATAAACAAGACAAGACAAACAATTGATGTCAATTGAATTAAATTATTGCTATAAAATTAGTTTCATGGACATACAAATCAAATCAAAATATTTAAAAAGAAGATACGGAGGTAAAATAACATGACCAGTTTTTTAAATAATAAAAAAGATAAGATAGAGGTCAAAAATCATGTGCCGTCTTCATAAATTCTGCAATCGCGGATAAATTTCACTCAACATTAAGTGGTTGCTGACGTGCGGAAACATCAACTAAGACAAACTACCTTAAATATAATATTAACTATTACAGGGCAGAACTAATTTACAAGTGGTAGAAACAGTGTAGTTCGGCCGGGGATGTACCACCGCCACACACATTTCTAGAGTGAAGTATTTCATACGGTTCGATGAACGGGTGTAAGTCACACACTTTTACTGAGGCGACTCGGGAGTAGCAACGTATCTGTGATTGACTTTAGATAGAACCCATGTTGACCATGTTCTATATGAAGTTGTTTACAGATGCCCACAGCGGCAGTGACCATTTACCATCAGGTGGACTTCATACTCGTTTCCTACCTAAATCAGATAAAAAAAAACTTTACCTGAACTCAATTATAAGAGCATTAATAATTAGTGAGCTCTAACAATAATGATTGTCGCATCACGCTATTAGGGATTATCACGAACTAGGTATAGCCACTTAATATTAAATCATAATGTAATTAATATTTAATTGTGTTCGATACACCTAGTTGGAAAATAATCCCATTGCTGTCCCATGAAAAGTCTAATGTTGAGTTTTTCTTAGACGACTTCAGAAATATTTTTTCTCATAAACCGTCCACTGTAGGCGGATCCTAATGCAATAAGAAATATTAATATATACATTGTCAGCAATTACTCATTGATATATCCAGTAGATTTGTTGTTTATAGAAGCAATTGAGTCAACAGTCATTAGCAAATTATTATTCAATATTGAAGAATAATACTCTATGCTGTCACGATTGGCCTATTTATAGGGCCAAGGACCGCAGCATTTAGTAAACGACTGTCGACCTAGATGCTGAATATTATTGAATTTAGTAGGTAGCATTTATAATTTTTCGCAGTTTTTAAAAACTATATCATTATTTTATTACAGAAACAAACAAACATTACGAATTATCTTTTCTGGTCTTTTCTTTCAATATATAACGATAAAATATTAAATCGTACAATAAAAAAGTCTGTAGGTAACCTTCCATATACTTGATCAAGAAACAGCTATCAATACAGTATGCGTACCTATTCACGAAAAAGCATCGCGATCGACATCGAAGCAAAAATTAAACTCAGCATATCTACCTAAACATTAAGATTATGGCGGCACATCAAAATATACCTAAACAGACTGTTTCGACAAAAATAACCTAACAACTCTATCAACCTATACTCAATTCACAAAGACAAGAGAGATTACGCACAAACATACAAGTATCATATAAATATTCTTGAGGTAGAGTTTGTGGAGACTACCAAGACAACTATGACAATTACATAATAACAATGATGTATGTAGTTATTTTTAAGTATCGCCAAACTTTACGGTCGTTCGGAGGCTGTCGTTTTAAGGCTGAGTTCACACCAAGCGTTTTGTCGGCCACCAACTGAGAGCCCCAGTTAGAACTTCAAATCATATAGTAACCACATCACGCATAGTGTAGTGGTGTACAATTATCGATTCGACATGATTTTTGAAGTGAAACTTCTTCATCGGGGTTGGAAAAAAATTTAGTGTAACATTTTTTCGTTACGCGCCATCTTTTTCTTATCCCTACCACGCGTGATATTAGATAGATTATTATTGATTAGATTATTAGATAAAGTTTAATAAAAGCCTTTTATTAAACTTTATCTAATTTAACCAATTTCTGTAAAGTTGCATATAGTAAATTATTTTTTGAAAAATAACGTCATAAAGAAGTTTCACTTCTTACGAGTGTACGCTAGTACACGCACACATTTTTTTTAATACAGATGGAATAGCTGGAAACTGCATTAATACGTCACTACTTATACTGAGGTACGCTCGCTCAGAATGTGGCTCACAATAGGTTTGGTTTGAACGCGTACTAAACGCTTAGCTATAGTATTTTAGATGCGTTCAAACATAGAAATAGTACTAAGCAATGGAACTTGGACTCACCGAATGTTTATGAAGGACCATAAATTTTGGCATGAATAATACCGATATCAACAATCGTGTCTTTTACTTTATCATACCTATATTTAAAATATTATCCTATAAATATAACCTATGTTGTGTGAGTCAATTACTTCAATTCAATATAGAATATGGCTAGAAACTGGATTTTGTATGTCATCACACATTCGCCATTCGTGGACGTAAGTAAACAATTTCAAAAATTAACTACTAGTGGAGGTGACTAACATTAACCGAACTAATATATCAGAGGCATCAGATGTATTTTTATGTTAAAGGTAACATTAAAAGCAATTGACCAATTAAAATGGAATATTAGTCATATTTTGAGAATGTTTTTTTTAGATCAACATAGGCTGTTGTACGTAATCAAACAAGTGGCAAGCTATGAAAATGTTTTTAAAGTGATACATGGGACTAGATAATTTCAAGAAGAGTATTTTATATATGGCAATTACAATATTTACATTTACTTATAATTGAACTCATTTTTCCGATGTCTTTCCAAAAAGTAGAGACTAATTTATAAAGAAAAAACGAAAGAGGAGTTACAAACAATGTGCATTATACACAATTAACTATTACTGATTCTATGGTTCATAATAACTATATTCTATGTTATGGTCATATCTTAAATGGAACTTAAAGTGTACTTACATTTTTGTTACTATGTAAACCTATTGATTGTAAAACAATATTTGGATGGTTTTCTTGTCTATAAATGCCTTAAATGCAACCGGTGATGTATAAAATTAGTAAACTGCGCAACATCCAAAATTAGCTTAGGCAAATTGTCTCTACAACTTTTCGTAATTCTGATTATAATTGTATAAAATATGGGGTCAAATTTTACAAACTCATTTAAAAACTTCATCTCTAATGTGGCATAAAAGAAATATTCCCATCAAGTGGAAATTATAGAAGTAATCACATGGAGAACAATTTCCTAAGACTAATTTTTTGCTGATGAGCACAGTTTAAGTTATAAAAGTAAAGTAAAATTTAAAAGTTAATCTAGTGAGTATATTTAAAATTGTGTAAGATTAGTTTTTAAAATAGCAGTCTTATTATTTGGACCTTATAACAATAAGAAGTCCAACTTAACTGAATATATGTCTGAGGTTAGCAGCAAAATACAAGAAATAACAACATGGTTTTTGTCACTGTATGAAATGATTTGCTGTGACACAAAAACAATACTAAATGCATTTTACCCCAAACTACTAACTTGCTATGACTACAATCAAATCCTACATGTAATGTATCCTAATATGTACATATGACATTTTCAATTATTATCAGGTAGTGTCTATTGACCATGGATAAATTAAGCACTTCAATCTTTTACTAATTACAAAAAAGAAAATGTTATGAAAGTATGGCACATATAACATGTTAATGAGTTTATAGATGAACAAGATCATACAATCATAATGGACACTATTTATCATGAAAATATTACAGTGAAATTAGTAAAATATTGGATCAAAATGGAATTATTACACTGTTAAAACCTTATGATTAAAACCTGTCTCAAATATGAGCTTTTAATTTAAGAAAGTCAAAAGTAAATGTACCTAACTTTCTTTAAGTCTAAAGAACACATTTTAACAAATAGTCCAAGAATTGTTACCAAAAAGGAAATATTTCAAAAAAGATGTGGACTTGCCTATTCCCACAATATAAACTCTATGATGTATCTAACTTGTCATCTATGTATTTATGCCATAAATCCACAAAATGAATTGTAATATAAATCACCTAGCTCTAATTTTTTTGCAGTTAAGGCACATCATACTTACATCACTTACTGGTATTGTTAACTAATTGTGTTATTGTTATTTTAAAAAATGGCACTTTATCAGACACTGGGATTTCCCAAATTATTTAAATCTCAAATAATGTTCACACTATTATTGAACATAATTTCATCTTTGGAGATGGAATGTGAATATAATACCCTACAAAAAAAATCACTGGTCTTTATAATTAATGAGCATTTCATAAAAGCCTTCTTAAGTTTTTCCTGCTTTTTTTAGTTCCAACAACACAAGCAGTTTTCTTTCTTTTTGATGGACTTGGTCCATTCAGGTCGTACTGGATACAACTCTTACCTGGATGTCTCTCACATCTGCAATGTCTACAGAACTGATAGGCGCATGTGGCGCTGGAACACTCAACCCACTCCTCACCTGAAGACTCTTCTGTGACTTTAGCAGGTTGATGGCACCTTGCACATGATAATTGCATCCGTATGTCAAGTAGCCCCGACTGAAAACATATTACATGCCATTTTTATTTATTACATCTAAAACATCATCATCTAAATTAGTCTATAATAATTGATTTCTTATAAAATTTTAGTTTTATAGCTACAATTTGAGTAATGTCCTTAGAGTAACACTCACCTTTAGATATTTTTTAAACTTTATTGTCCTTGGAGACCCTGTGGGGCTGGCTGGGGAATTTTTCTGAGAGCTGCTGTTTAATAAATTTTGTATCTCAACAAGAGGCTTCATTTGATTGCTCACATTGCTTACAGGTACACTATTTTTGTTTTCTTGATTTGCCCTTCTATCCTTTAAAAATTTGTGGTATTCTGTCTGTTTTGCTTTTAATGTTATATCCTCCCATACTTGCGACCACAGTGGGCTAACCAGAGTAAAGTTATATATATCCTTGTTTGATAAATAACTGAATATCTTCTCGAGTGGTGGTACATCACGGGCATTTTGGTATAACATTTTGATAATATCTACTTTTTGATCCGGTCGAAATTTACTTTGTACTGGAAGAGGTTCCGTCACTGGCGACACAACTGGTTGCAGTGCTTGTGTTTCACAAGATAAGGAATGTATCACAAAATTTAATTTTTTTGATGGTTTCCTTAAATTTAACGGACTACTAAGCTTACAACTGCTTCTGCATATCTTCTTAATAGGTGTAGTTGGATATGATGTGTGGATGTGATCGCTCCGGTAGTAAAGATCAGATGCAACATCTGTATGGCCTCTGTTTGAAAATGTAAGGCTGGTACTCAGTTTATTCCCATCATTGAACTTAAGTTCTCGTAAACTACCAGCTATCACGCTTGTAGGAGTCGGGAACGGGCTGAATATATTATCATTGTCGTCTTCCTGATAGGAACGTTTAAGACCGCGACGTTTTGCGGGCGATTCAACAAAGTTCTCACAACTTCTCAATATACTAGACGTGGTTGTATATTTACCGCTTGATCGATAGTTTATTTCTGGTGTTACGCTGCGACAGTCCACATGAATCTGACCAGTGATGCATATCTTTCTTTGGGATAATTTAGAACTGTCTGAAAGACCCGAACATTCCAAAGAACCAGGTGTAAATGAGTGGTATCCACTGTCCTCAGCCCTCCAGTAACCAGCGCCATCGTATGATAATCCAGGAGTAACTGGTTCAGCATAATCAGAGTGCATATCCATTTTCAATGTTGATTCTTCAAATGAATTCCTAAAGACTAGAACGCATCGTCGAAGTTTTTACAACAGGTGACCTCTTCTAAGGCGGCATTTTGACTTTTTTTCTTTAAATGTGATCCATTCTAAACAAATTTTAAATGGTATTTACAATGAATAGATAACTCAATTACGTTACTAAATAATAACGACGAAATTATCTAAAATACTTCAAAGTATGACAGACAGATGCAACTTGCAAGCGTAACTAGTACAGATAACGCACAAAATTTACCTTAGTATGTTGAACATAGATTATAAACACGACAAATTACACTAAATTGATTCTACAATTTTATGTACCTTTGTTACGGAACAATAAAAAATATTGTTTTTTTTTCTATCGGTACCGTGGTTAATTCAAATATTATTTTTAAATTTTCCTAATAAAAACGAACTAATAACAGCAATTGAAAATAATGGGGTTCAATATTATTTTTAATAAGTATAATGCTCCTTGGTATAATAAAATGGATCCAATATCCTTCAATAACTACAAACTAATTTATTTATGTTAATTATGTTGATATTGAAAATAGTCACCAGACCATATTTTTCGCAATAATTAGCGTTAAATAGACAAATAGACAACAATCTTTTGATTTTTATTCTGTGCCCGTAGTGCATTGATTTGTTTTCTTTATAATCTGTATATTTGGTTTTTGTTGGAGTTCGAGCTTTGGGTGGATTTTTACTGCATTTTCTAAATATTATTTTTATAAATGCAATAAATCTAATTCAATAACAAATTGTGATGTTGGACAAATAATACAACTTTATGAAGTTATAAATGACAATGTATTTAAAAGATTTATGTAGACTATGTGCAACAAAAGACGACTTTTCAAAAGATTTGTTGGATGATAGCAACAAAAATGTTTTAAAAATGATACAGGAATTCGTACAAATTACTGTAAGTGTATAAATAAATATACTGGGCATAAATTGTCCTCATAAGCAGTCATTATTACTAGTACTAGTTCTATCTAAGTATCTTGAAATGAAAGAAAATGTTCTATGTATTTCCGTTTTCTAAATGAATGCGTTACAAAATTTTGTGCTGTGTTATGTGTAAAATGTGTGTTACTTTGTAGATACAAGAAAATGAGAATATGCCAACGAAGATTTGTATTAGTTGTGAAGACAAAATGTTGTCATTTCATATGTTTGTGTTGGAATGCTACAAAGTGCAAGAATCTCTTAGGAAGATGTATGTGGAAAGTACCGACAGCTTTCCGATTAAGCTCGAAGAAGCAATTGCAGATTTTGGAGATTCAACAATCAAATCAGAGGTTTGTTTACGATTTATTTATTGATTATTACACTGTCACAAACATTTAATTTAACCTGGGAAAAGCTTCCTCTGGTCGAGAACATAAAGTTAGTAAAATTACTAAAGAGGACAATAAATCAATGGTCCTCTTTTAGTTTCATTTCATTCATTAAACTAGTGAGACTTTGTTGTAAGTACTTTAAATAAGTAAAAGTTGAACTTATCAGACAAGAAAGTCACTTTAGTACAATGGGTAAACTAATCGGTTTTAGGATGAGTTAGAGGATTGTATATATCTGGGAACAAGTTAGAATACAAATAATTCACCTTTCAGTTATTACCATTAATTCACAACAACAGAAATTCCATACTACATCTCTACTTAAGTTTGAGTCAGAGGAATATTTAACAAAATTGTAATCATTGCTATTTTTCGGTGTTCTAGGTAAAAGATGAACTGACAGCAGAAGATATTGTGTGTAAGTATTTAGGTAACATTTTTTAACCTAAGTATACTTAATGCAAAGATCTCTTCCATTGCTTGCTTTAGGACAAAGCAAAAAAAATTAATTATCTATGAATATACTATGTATATTGTCAGTTATACTAAAATTTAAAAGAAATACCTCAACAATAAATACTTCATGAGTATGTTTTATTTAGCTTTTAATATATTCAAAGTTATTATGAGTTATATCAAATTATTGAATATGTTGAATGAATGTACTGACTCCTAACCTTCTTTTTCAAAATTATGTACTAATTTCTTATACTCCATCTACTTCTTAGGTTTCAATTTGAGAATTGCTGAAGTAATGCTTAAGTTGTTACCATTGATTCAATTGTATTTTATTTACACTTATTTTATTTACAAATATGTTTGTCTTAAAGATGATGATTATTTTTTGTCAGTTAGATTGAAACAACTCTATTCTATCATATGTGTTAAATAACTAATACAAATATGTGTGCTATTAAAGTTAGCTTTACATTAACCTTTTTTTCTAAGTTTATTATGCCTTTACCATTGTAACCCACAAGAAATGTTTAATAATTGACTTTCCGAAGAAAAGCGGTTGTTAACACATTTAATCCGTATAGGAAAAAATTAAAACACACTTTATGTCCTACAAAGCATTTCCCTATCAAAGAAGATTGTTTCAACAAAATTATATTATCGATCAGAATACATTCAGGTGACTGAAGTGCAGCATTCACATTGACATAAAAGCAATAAGTATCTTCTCCCTCTATGATTATGGTTGATTATATAAATAAAGCCCATGTCTTCCATCCATCCATCCATCCATCAGCCCTTTGATGTCCACTGCTGGACATAGGCCTCCCCTAAATGGCGCCACTCCAACCGGTCCTGTGCCCTCTGAATCCAACGGTTTCCCGCTGTCTTCTTCAGGTCATCGGTCCACCTGGTAGGGGGGCGACCTGTACTCCTTTTGCCTAAACGTGGTTGCCACTCGAGGACCTTTCTTCCCCATCGGTTATCGGTCCTTCGAGCGATATGGCCGGCCCACTGCCACTTCAGCTTGCTGATTTTGAGAGCTATGTCGGTAACCTTCGTTCGTCTACGGATTTCATCCTTGCGAATCATGTCTCGTAGCGAAATTCCGAGCATAGCCCTCTCCATAGCACGCTGAGCGACTCTGAGCCTTCGAATGAGGCCTTTAGTGAAGGACCACGTTTCGGCGCCATAGGTCATCACTGGCAACACACATTGCTCGAACAATTTCGACTTCAGGCACTGAGGAATTGTGGACGAAAAGATACTACGAAATTTCTCGAACGCAGCCCAGCCGAGTTGGATTCTTCGAGTGACCTCTCTCTCCAAGTTGGACTTATCCATCCGGATCGTTTGTCCCAGGTAAATGTACTCGTCGACAACTTCGAGAGGAGTGCCGTCAACAACTACCGGTACGGGTGTGACATGGACATTAGACATGATTTTCGTCTTGTCCATGTTCATCTTAAGACCCACCCGTTGTGAGGCACTGTTGAGGTCGCCTAGCATTGTGCTGAGGTCCGTCAGCGAACCTGCCAAGATGACTATATCGTCGGCAAATCGAAGGTGTGTGACGTGTTCACCATTGATGTTGATGCCAAGACCTTTCCACTCCATCAGCTTGAACACATCTTCCAACGCGGCGGTGAACAGTTTCGGGGATATGACATCGCCTTGCCTGACTCCCCGCTGCAGTTGGATGGGGTTCGTGCTTTGGTCGTGTACTCGGACTGACATGATGGCGGCTGTGTATACACACTTCAACACCTCGTTGTACCTATAGTCGATCTGGCATCGCTGAAGGGACTCCAGCACCGCCCAGTGCTCGATAGAATCGAAGGCTTTCTCATAGTCCACATAAGCAACACATAACGGCAGATTATACTCCTCGGTCTTCTGTATAATCTGCCGAAGCGTGTGTATGTGGTCCATGGTGCTGTAGCCTTTTCGGAATCCGGCTTGTTCGGGAGGCTGGAAGTCGTCAAGCCTGCGTGCAATACGGTTAGTGAGGACTCTCGAAAACAACTTATACACGTGGCTCAGAAGCGCAATGGGCCTGTAGTTCTTCAGGAGGGTTTTATCGCCCTTTTTGAAGAACAGCACCACTACGCTTCTGCTCCACGCTTCCGGGGTTGTCCCGCTAGTAATGACGGAATCGAACAACTTTTGGAGCGCCACTAGTACGGGTTTACCGCCAGCTTTTAGCAGCTCTGTTGTGATTCCGTCATCGACCGGTGCCTTGTGGTTTTTCAGCTGTTTGAGAGCCTCTCTAATCTCGTACAGGCTGACGTCGTGATGTCTTACTCAAAAATAAATTATTGTGCAAATTTTATTTTTATGAAATTACGGGCTTAGATTTATCTAACCAGTGTCTCCCAAATAGTGAATTTGGGAGACACTGGTTTAGATAAATCTAAGAACTACCAAGATATAGAGGATTGATAGATGTGTAAATATAAAATTGAAACTTAACAAGTGGAAGGAGTATAAAGCAATGTATCCTAAATTTTTTTCTGGTCAAAATGTTTCATTTAAAATTAATTAACCACGCTGATACTTGAATAGGTGCAATAAACAATGAAGCTACATTATCAGAATTCAACAGAGATGATTACCATAATGATGACGACCTGTATGATGATGATGATGAGGATGATGATGATGACGATGATGAAGATGGTGACCTCTCTCTTGCACAACTTAAAGAAGCAAAAAAGAAACATGTGAAAAGGAAAATATTAACAGAAGAAGAAACTGAAGAGTATAAGAAGGTTCTAAAAGAAACTGACTTTAAGGTTAAGGATTTTGTGAAGTAAGTAAGATGTTTAGTTTTAAACCAGTCTGTGTAAAAGTTTTTACACTTTTTTTTTTTAACTTTCTTTTATTATTTCAGTTTATTGTAATGAATAAAATTACTCTTTGCTTAACATGATGGTTCCCATCAATGGTTGCGATATGATTTACCTTTATATGAACTCTCCCCGCTTATTACTCAGGGGTGACTTATAGAAGGATTAGCATGGGTCTCAAATTCAATCTGGGTTTACTGATGGATGTTATTTGCTTGTTGTGATAAGGTGGACTGCAAGTTTTATTATGACTTGTTTGTTATAAAATGACAATGGTCGAATGATACTATTTGTAAGCATATAAAACATTACCAAAAAATGTATATACTATGAAATTATTAAAATGTTATCATACTTATATTCATTCTAATATTTACTTCTTTTCAGATTGAAATGCAATATTTGTGAGGAAGGAGTGAAATCATGGAGTGGGCTGAGAGTGCATTATGCTAAAGTCCACAAAACCAAACCAGTTGTGTATTGCATTTGTGGTTTTCTTATTAGATCCAAGAGTGTTCTATACAAACATGTATCTGATCATAAAGTTGAAAGTAGGAAATTTAGAAGAGAAGAGAATTCAGACAATAAGCAACAGGACTCTAAATATTCAAGTCTTCATGTTAAAGATTTTGTAAAGTATGTTTTTATACTACCCATTTTATTTATTCTGCATAGAATATTAAGATTACTGATTATCGCTTTTATATTTCAGTTTTACATGTACTGTATGTCATAAGCAGTGTTCGAGTTGGTACACATTGAGATCACACTGCGAAAAAGCTCATAAGATTCGCCCAATCGTGCACTGTATTTGTGGTATTACATTAAAATCTAAATCTGTTTTATACAAGCATGTTCAGGATCATAAAAACCCTGATATCTTAGCGTAAGTAAAATTTCACTTAAATTAATTACATGTCTATTTCCGAGTTTAACTCAATTAAATAATGATAAAAATGCTTATTCCCATTTTGTTATTGATGCATTGGATATTTCATTCTACTGATGTATAATGAATGCTATTATTTGAACATTCGCAGATGTAAATGCGAATATCCCCTACTGAAATGCGAATATTCTGTTATTTTTCAATTAGACACAAGAAACTAATAATGTGATTTGGTCACTAGACCTTTTTAATTTCGTACCTTTTAACGCCACTATTTTTACTGTATTAAATAGATATGCCTCTCACTAAACCTTCATAGAGGATATAATTAATTTTAGAAAGATAAATTAATTATTACATTTAAAACATGTTCAAAATAATCTTTTCAGATGTGATAAATGTCCAAGAATCACTAAAACATTAGCTGCCTTAAACAAGCATAAAATGAGACACATACCAAAGGCTGAGAGAAAATTCTGCTGTTCATCTTGTGACAAGATATTTAATACCAAGGATACATTGAAATCTCATGAAAGATCGCATATACCTATTGAAGAAAGAAAAATATACCACTGTGATATTTGCGATCTAAAGTAAGGTTTTACCTTATTTTTATGCTAAATAATTGACATTAAAAGTTTGTTACATAGGTAAATGAAAATAGTATAAGAAAATAATGTAGGTGGCAACTTATTTGTATAAGAAGATGGTCTGCATTTTTAATTTTATTTTAATGTTACTATTATTACTATTTAATTTAATATATCTTCAATATATTTGACAAAATTATTATTGAATATTGTTCTGTTAATGTTACTACTTACTCTGAAGGTAAATGGGGAACCGCTTACTGTTTACTCCCAAACAAGACCTTTAAGAGTAGGGAACGGCTGAAAACACAGTGCTGCGCGGTATCTCTATCCCGTGTTAGCTAAAGCTGAGCCGCTTCCTATTTCCCCTTTGGATTACGACTCATGGCATGTTGTATATTTTTGATGTTTAAGGCAATAAATATTCATTATTATTATTTTCTCTTGTTTTCATTTTTTGTTTCAAATGATAAACCAGACATTTGAATTCATTCCATTTTTCCTGTACTTTGAATGCTATGGATGCAAATATGTTACATGTATCTATCTCGGAATGGAATGTGGAGCCCTTTGCATGCTAAAGTACAAATTAATAATAGCAAAAATTTTTAGGTTCAAGACGCGATCTTGCTAAAGTACAAATTAATAATAGCAAAAAAATTTTAGGTTCACGACGCGATCTTCAGCGGCGTCTCACAAGCGCGTGGTGCACGACAAGATCAAGAGCTACGTGTGCGACCTGTGCGGGTACGCGTGCGGCACCAACGGCGAGCTGCGGCAGCACCGCGCCATACACAGCGACGACAAGCCCTTCGTGTGCCGCACTTGTTCTAAGCCGTGAGTACTGCTGACACAGTACACATATTAGACCAGTAGGGAAACTGCCTATAAGCGCTCGAAAACAGCACACTCACACAAATATCGCATCGACGAGGCTGCTATGGGGATTTCGCGGTGCTTCAGTAGCGCTTATAGGCAGTTTCCCTACTGGTCTTATGTCTACTGTGCTGCTGACGTGCCGACGGCGTGCGGCTGTCATATCGATTTCGGATCGCTTCAAATTATTATTATTATTACCTTCTTTAGTTTTGTTGTGTCGCACGATAAGATCTAGTGCTACAGGTGTGTAATGTGCCCCCTGTACACATGCGACACCTATGGTGAAATATACATAGCGACGACAAGCCCTTTGCGTGCCGCACTTGTTCTAAGCCGAAAGTACTGCTGACGTGCCGACGACGCACGGATGTCATATAGATTTCGGATCGCTTCAAATTATAATTATTACCTCCTTTAGTTTTGTTGTGTCACACGATACGATACGAAGGGCGTGGTTGCCGGCACACTTTTATATGAGACGACCATCTTAGTTCTCGGAAGTAGCAACGCATCTGTGATTGACTTCAGATAGAACCTATGTTCTATTTGAAGTTGCTTGCAGGATGTCCATGGGCGGCAGTGATCACTTACTATCAGGTGGACTGCATGCTCGTTTGCTACTTTAATCAGATAAAAAAAAACTGTGCTACATGTCTAAAATGTGCCCCCTATACATGCGATACGTATGGTGAAATACACCAATAACGACAACCCTACGTATCCTACCGCACATATCGTCACTAACGGCTTGTCTACGAATTATCAACAAGTCATCGGTGACGGGACAACACCGACGTCGTGCCGCCGTGTACAAGAATAATCATCACATACTGTGCTATTGCCGTTCCAATAAAGTACCGTTGCTTTGCTGCTTAATGTATACGTTAATAAATTTAAATTGGAAAATATACTTTCATCTGCTACAGAATGTGCCTGACACGCTCAACTTTTGTACATATAAACGAAACTTCATTATATTATTTTTTATTAATATTCAATAATAAGAATGCGAAAGTTTGCAAGAATGTTTGTTTGTTACTCTTTCATCTAAAACCAACCGGTCATATTTCACTGAAACTTAGCACACAGATTGTTTAGGATCTAAATTAACTCACGGTAGGTCTGACCGATTTACGCGAAGCTGCGTATATCCTAGCGGTCCATGTATTACAATCATTTTGTGGTTAAAGATCATTTATTCTCAAAAGAATTGGTTACAATTCACTTATATGAGAACTTAAGATTAATAAATAACATTCATAAGTAATGAGCATGAGGGTAGACTGCAAATAACATTTTCATTTTGCTACTTGTAAACAACACTGGGACGGCGGTATAGGTGAAATCTGTTAACAAAAGATAACGTAGCGATTTTAAAGTGTAATATCTGTTCACAGTTTTAAAACATATTCCAATCTGAAGACGCACATGGACACGCACGAGGACACGTCGTACGCGTGCTACGTGTGCAGCCGCGTGCTGAACAGCCGCCGCACGCTGCGCAAGCACCTGCTGGTGCACGAGGACAAGTGCCGCCACGTCTGCTCATACTGCAACAAGGCCTTTAAACGCCGGCAGACTTTGAAAGTGAGGCTTGTTTTATTCTGCGTGTTATTTTAAAGTAGTCTTGGCTATTGGAAAAATGGTTTATGAATTTACTTCTAATCGAACTGTCTAAAACATTTCACTTTCCTGCACGTCACGAATCAATTCTACTTTAGTTATACTTTAAGAAGGATAAATTGACACTATATAGTAATTCTGATCTGAGCAATTAAACTTACTATATAGCTATAGTAAATTTATGTTGCTATATATACTATACAGCAACATAAATTTACTATAGCTATATAGTAAGTTTAATTGCTCAGATCAGAACAATTACAGATTTACAAAGATATAAAACGAAACAAAAAAAGTAAGAAATTAGAATCATAACATAGAACAGCTTCTAATTAAGTTAATAATATAAATTTAAGATAAAAACTTTAGGCTATAGGCTAACTTCCATAAAGATGTTAAACAACAGTTTCGTTGCTAAGTAATTTAATATTTTTGATTTCCATCAAAATGATAAACATGCTCCATGGATATATCGATTACCAATGTGTTGTAACACATTGACGTACACGTTCATATTATGCTATTAACTGGAAGTCAAATATATACTTATAATAAAATTTTATATCTGATTGCAGCATACCATGAGCACATACTTAATACATAAATATTACATTTGCGTAAGTTACCATAAACATGTCTATCATCCTTTGTCCGATCTGCACATGTACACGTTAGTATTATAAATACTATAATCATTTATAAAAGTTATCCAAAACCTACAAAATAATTTATAAATATTACATTTGCGTTGGTAACTATTCATTTCCCCCAGGTGCACATGTACACGCACACGGGCGACAAGCCGCTGACGTGCAAGTGGTGCGAGGAGCGGTTCGCGTACGCGTCGACGCTGCGCTCGCACCGCCTGCGCTGCCACCCCGACAAGATGGCCGCGCAGCCGCACCACTACGCGTACAACCCGCACATCGCCATGCATCAGGTCACTTGTTGTTTTTGCTTATAAATATACCTTGGCAGCAACGCCTGGTTATGTGGTATTCTAAAACGCACGTTTGTGCTGAGGACGATGCATCAGGTGTCTTGTTGTTTCATTGAAAATGTACCTAATGCCTTGGCAGCGACGGTTGGTTATGTGGGATTCTGGAACGCACGTTTGTGGGCCGAGGGCGGCTTCTCTTCGGCGCTGCAAAGAGGACTTCGAGATCTCCGAAGGAACACATCCGAAGTCCTCTAAGTGCATTGGCCCATCGAGCTCCACCTAAGTGAGTAGCCGGGCCCAACGCACCTGATCTCTGTGATGGTATGAGACCATATACAAAACCCTCTTTTAGTCGCTTCTTACGACAGGCCAATAATAGTGTTGCCCTATTTTAATCCCGGAACCACGGACAATGAACCAGGTAGGAGGTAATTTAAAAGGAATCACGACTACGTTTAAAAGTTGGCTAGGTGAATTCACGTTTAGAACCACTAATACGTTTAAACGGTAGTAGAACCAGCGTGATTCAACCTGAGAGGTACCATCATATCTACTCGTATTTACAACATGCAACAGTTCTTCCGTTTCGGTAGAAGGATATGTATCGGTAGAATGGTAAACTACTAATGAATACACATTTTGTTCAACTCATTAAAACCCTGAAATGCAATATGGGTGCTAGAATCGTTTATGGTTATTATTGCCTACAACAGCAATATAATTCGCCTTTGTCTTATATGGAAGTATGTGAAAAGGCCGACATATCTACTTAACTTGCTACACGCAAGGCAAATAGTACGACCAACAACAGGTACAATTTCTAATCAATCTGGGGCTATTGTATGATTATTAGACCACTAAATTACAGTTTTGCATACTATGGTCTACCTGAGCAGTAAGCAGTACTTACTCGTACTATCTTGTTGTCAACCCATTATTGTCCCACTGCTGGGCACGGGTCTTCTCTCAGAATGAGAGAGTATTAAGCCGTAGTCCACCGCGCTGGCCAAGTGCGAATAATATTCTTGAATTTGAAATATTGTTGAAAATTGTTGAATAATATTCTCTATTAATACTATTTTATTTTGCTGCAGGACTACAACATGAAGAACGACATGCCGCCGAATGTGAGTGTTACAAAAAATGAAGCCGAGGCTATAATAGATAAAGTATAAACAATAGTATAAATAGTAGTATAAGTAGTATGCTAGCAAATAGAAATATACTGATAAGTTATTAATGAATATGAATTATTATCAGAGAATAGTTTTTTTCATATTTTATTGACTTACTTAATGTAGTATTGTTTACTTAATAAAAAAATATCACACTGTATACAATGTTTTAGTTATTATTCTCCTTCTTCATAGTATCATAAACATTTCAGTTATTCTTTACATATATGCTAAGTCTACAGATAACGGAAATTCGTATTACACTAAAATCCACATATTTGCGTATGTAAAACAACCCATTCTTGTCACACTGCTGGGCACGGGTCTTCTCTCAGAATGAGAGAGTGTTAGGCTAAAGGCCACCGCGCTGGCCTAGTGCGAGTTGGTGGACTTCATACACCTCCGAGTTTTTTTTTTAAAGAACTCGGGTGTGTCGGTTTTCTCGCGATGTTTTCCTTCACCAAAAAGCAATGATAATTAATTTCTAATACGCACATAAATCAGTGCTGCGTGCCTGGGTATGAACCTAGGACCTCCCGATTGAAGAGCAAGTTTCAACCAGTAGGCTGTCCACTGCTCTATTCGCGCATATATGACAACAAATAAGTACATCATACGGAAAACATGAGAAAAAATTTAAACAATAGCTTAAATTGAAGCAGGCTGCCGGGATGTTTCGCTTTGTGATTTTTTCTATAATCATTTGGGCAGCCTTTTGTCCTCTAAAGTCCGGTATTTTGGACGGAGCGTCATTACGCGTATGCCGTCTATGTGACCCGGTTAGTTTTTATCGGGATGGCACGGATCTAGACGGATTTATCTTGCCCAAAACCCGAAGACAATAATAAAAAATAGACAAGAAAAACCACTTGCGTTAATCTGTTTCACACTATCAAAAGAATATAATTGGGAGCTATCTAACAAATATTTTAGATTTAGTATACTACTAAAGTAAATAGGACATTGGACAGTAATAATTTATACAATATTATTAAAACTGATTTCTTAATTCTCCTCTCTATTTAATTATAGACTAACATAAAAAAATATAAATTTGTGAAACCTCGAGCGTCGAAGTCCTTATCATTCGAAGTCAATGATTTTATTTGAACAGCCTTTACGTGAAGGTAAACCATTTTATATAGAGTAACTTGTTCTACTTTCATTTGAATACAGGTGATACTATCACCTGTATTCATATGAAAGGTACTAACCTTAAAATAATGCGGAGATACTTAATACGCGGAATATATAATTATAACGAAGTGAGTGCGATATCAGGATGGTCGGGGTCTTCATTACAGTCCATTCTTGAAGATTTCAAGTAAAACGCAGGAGTTATTCTTCGATTTATTCACAATTGAGGAGGTCCGATCGCTTCGACGGTTAGACAAGAATCTTTTTCTACCGGCAGGCGTTCGCCTTTTTTAACAATGTTTGGTGAGGTGGCAATAGCAAATTTATGGAGGGTAAACTAAATTACAATTATTCTAAAAATCACTTAATAATGCTAATTTAATAAACAAACAATTTTCGATCTTTAAACTAACTAAAATAATTAGTTTCTGCGACGTGTGTTTCATAAATACGCGGTGTCCCCCCGACATATAGGTAAGTAATATGTAGTATTGTATATCGCAGTAACACCGTAGTATTAGGTACCTACTCCAAATGTTTCTTTAGAATTTTAAAATTATTTTCTATACTAAAATATGTTTCTTTCACACGTAATAAAAAAATGTCCCGCGTGTACATCGTACAACTATCATTTGATAATGGACATTTCTATTTTTAAAATGTATGTCTGTGTGTTTAAAAATCCATTTGAATGGATTGAGCATATTTATATTCATAGCGCGCATCTCTGTGGTACATTTATTCTCGTCTTTAATCTATAAAAAAATATCTACTCCATTAAAATTCATGACATTTTATGTAACCTTTTTTAGACTATTATATCTAGAATGTATTGCACTTCAAACATTAGATAAGGTAAATTGAATATATCTGACTCCAGACTGCAAATTGAATATAGGTAGGTAACTAGGTACCATGGAAACTCACATGCTCGTATATTCAATTCGCTTCGTGTTTATATCTCATTAGATTAAGGAATGAATTTCCGTCCGTGCAGTCGCGTGCCGCACTGACACATATTTTAAGACCGTTCAAGTTTTCTTGACGATCTTAATGTATTGGATTTAAGCCAGGCACGTGTTGTAGCGGGAGAGTGATCTGAATAGTGGAACTTGAATTTTTGCGAGCGAGTAGGCATTGGTGGTGGATCCATGCGGGAGATAAGGGTCGTCACTCGTCAGCGAGCTGGCGCGCAGCCAACCTCCGCCAGCCTCCACCAGTGCGGCACACCCCCTCCCACCTACCACTTAACAACTTATTACATAACACTGTAAAAACAATATATTAGTTACGTCACAATGTAATAATGCTTTTCGGCTGATAGTTATAAGGCGTATGCTTTATGTAACTACTTACTACTGTACTTATACTTGACAGAATAATAAATCACGGTAAAAATGTGTACATTTTATGAATAATGACTAATACATACGATTTACGGTTTTAAATGCGATTTATCTTAGTTATATATTATTTAGTAATCCTTGTCTATATTTTGATGAAATGTAAACAAACCATAAATCATGCTGTTTAGGGTTATCACACATCGAAAAGTATTATTTATTGATTTTTTTGAATTTTTAAAGTATACAATAACAAAATATAACACTAGTATAAACAAGTAATCTATGTATTTGCATTCGAGTGGTAATCGTTTTTTTAATGTTTTTTTCCGAACGTCAAATATCGCGATTATCAGGTAGTAGATATGCATGAAACATTTGTTTCTATTTTTAAGTAGGTATTTGCAGTGGCGGACTAACCTAGTCAGAGGCCCAGGGCGGCATAATTGAACGAGGCCCTTCTTAGTGCAAAAAGATTTTTATTAATTTCGAATATTTTTACATAAATAGTAAGTATTTTTACATAAATAGGTTTATTTGATTTAGATCTTATAATTGACGTTCGAATTTGAATTACACTTGAATAAACAGTTGGAAAAATAAAATAAGTAAGTATAATGTTTCAAAAAAACATGCAATAGAATAAAAAAATAAAAGAATATTAGTACCGCATGTACAATATAGATGACTGTACTGTACTTAGTATTTTAAAGTCGAAAGTTTACTTGTAGATCCTAGATTCGTAGTATATATATATATATATATAAAGTAGTAATATACTACGAATCTAGACATTAGAAACATAGGGCAGTAAACGTATTTATTTTTAAACTAGCTGTACCCGCGGCTTTGCCCGCGTGCAAATCAACGTGACACAAAGTTTTTCCCGTGCAAATCTCGACACCGTGTGAATTCTATGATAAAAAGTAGTAACATTAAAATCGGTTTGGCCGCTCAAGGATTACCTGGTCAAACACAAAGTCAAAAAACGAATTTAAAGTGTGTATTTGTGGGTAGGAACGTATTTTTATGTATTTTTTTAAAATTAATATTGTAAACCGCTTTTTTGAACCAATTTACATTCTTAGTGGTCTACCGAATAGTAGATCTGTGACGCTGCTTTAAATTTTGAAAAAAAAAAAAACATTTATTTTATCGACACGTTCATTGGTGGGTGGGTATATAGCCGTCTTTTGGAACCAATTTATAGTGTTATTGGTTGTATTAACAATATCGGGATATACTTTCTCAACCAACTCCTCCACATTTAAACGAAGACGTATCGATATAAAGATTGATTTTAACTTTTCCGGATAACAAAGCAGCATTATCTACTTGAAGTAAATCATTAAAATATTGGAATATCACTGAACAGCGACATATATTCTAAGTTCATATTTTGTTTCATGTGGCCAAAGATAATCCCGCATTGTTCTTTGTAAAGCTGAAGACATAATCAAAACACTTTTACAATTCATACGAACAGGGCGCACCCGCTTGCAGGGCGCTCCCGCACCCTGCTCGCTTATTTTTTATGTTTTCTTTTATGTTTCAACCTAACCTAACCCATCCTGTTTAAAAAGCTACAGCTAAATCCAACTCTTAACAATAACATGACAATACTCCTGCATTTTCAGGATTTAGGTATACAAAGTGACACTTTTTATCATAATGTTCTCTCAGGAACGGGTTGTAATGTATTGTAATCAATAAGTACCAAACTCATACGGCTTAAGTAGGTTGTGTACTTAGATTATCAGGGTTGATGAATTGAAGTTTAATTTATTAATCACATTTCAGTTTAATGAGCTGTCATTAAACTTATAATATATACTAAAAACAACCGTAAGCATTATGTGACTACCTTTTATAATTTAGGCTTGCACTATCCCGCATCATCAGGGAGGAGTTGAAGGTAAAAAAAAATATCCCGTGTCTTTGCTTAGTATTCTTATTGCTTATACGTAAGCACTTGCGAGCCAACTTCTATAGCTTGGGCTTGCAGTACCCTGCATCATCAGAGCTGAGGAGCTTAAGGTCGAAATTGTCATCATGTGTCTTTGCTTAGTAATTATATTACATACCCGAAAGCATTAAGTGGCCAACTCCTATGGCTTAGGCTTGCAGTACCCTGCATCATCAGGCTTGAGGAGTTGAAGATCGAAATTTTCATCTTGTGTCTTTGCTTAGTAATTATATCACATACCCGAAAGCACTAAATAGCTAACTTCTATGGCTTAGGCAGTTAGGCTTGAAACACCCCTGCATCATCAGGCTTGAGGAGTTAAAGGTCAAAATTTTCACCATGTGTCTTTGCTTAGTAATTATATTACATACCTGAAAGCACTAAATAGCTAACTTCTATGGCTTAGGCTTGAAGGACCCCTGCACCATCAGGGTTGAGGAGTTAAAGGTCAAAATTTTCATCATGTGTCTTTGCTTAGTAATTATATTACATACCTGAAAGCACTAAATAGCTAACTTCTATGGCTTAGGCTTGAAGTACCCCTGCACCATCAGGGTTGAGGAGTTAAAGGTCAAAATTTTCATCATGTGTCTTTGCTTAGTAATTATATTAAATACCTGAAAGCATCAAATGCCCATCTCGTATAGTTTAGGCTAGCAGTATCCTGCATTATCAGGGGTGAGGAGTTGAAGGTCGAAATTTTTATTTTGTGTATTTGCTTAGTAATCATATTACATACCCGAAAGCACCAAATGGCCATTCCCTATGGCTTAGGCTTGAAGTAACACTGCATCATTAGGGTTGAGGAGTTGAAGGTCAAAATTTTTACCGTGTATCTTAGCATGGTATTTTTAATTTTTATTACATAACCGTAAGTACCAAATAGCCAATTCTTACGGTTTAGTCTTGAAATACCCTTACATCATCAGGGTTGAGGAGTTGAAGATCAAATTTTTGTCCCATGAATTTGTTTAACAATCTTGTTATATATCCATAAAAACAAATTGACTTACTTCTACGGTTCAGGCTAGCAGCACCCCTGCATCATCAGGATTGAAGAGTTGAAGGTCAATTTTTTTAGGTAATATCTGCTTAGTAATCCCATTCTACATTCAACCCAATTGGACTCCTACAGCTTAAGTTTGGCCGAGTATCGCTAATTTCGTTAATTTACTTCAAAGAAATGGATCCTATGATCAGAACCGTATCAAACTCATCAGAGTACCCTTGAAGTACATTCTTTCAAATAAAAGAAAAATCATCAAAATCGGTTGGCGGGACATTGAGTTATTCATCCATTTATCGCGCACATCGTTAATGCAAATATCAGACTTATGCGCTTTTCTTTTGGATGCCACTGTCAAAAGTGAACTAAAAATAAATGGGACCCCATGACACGCACTACCTTTCAAATGAAAAAAAAATCATCCAAATCCGTTCATCCAGTGCGGAGAAATCGAGTAACAAATATAAAATAATAAAAAAAAATTAAAAAAATACAGACGGTTTGATTCGGTGAACCTCCTCCCTTTTTGGAAGTCGGTTTAAAACTATGTTTTAACATAAAATCAAAGCGAAATACTAAATTTTATTGAGGTGGCCTCAAAATTGACTGACTTTCATACAAACTTACATCTCCTATTTGGGTTAAATTGGGGGGGGGGGGGGGAATCAGAAAATTCATTCTTAACTGACGTCTACGTCATAAAAGGAACCCCTAGTAAAAATCATATTCGTATCTTTAGCAGTTTAGGCTCTACGATGGTTATTCAATAGATGAGTGAGAGAGCATCCTTTCGTTTTTATATATGTATATATAGATATAGAGATATAGATTTGTATAGTATCAAATAACATAGGTACACACATAACCAATAAAAAATACATAACAAAGGAATACAATTTACAGACCATAACGTGTTTTGTTTCAACCAATTCAACTATGCAGTTACATATCTTATTAACACTTATCGAACACAGAATAAATACTGTGTAGTTTTAAATTGACATAACTTTTTTATTTATAAACCGATTTACATAAAATAAACACTAAATGTTAAGTGAAGTTTCCCACAACACATCAGTGAAAATTATATTCAAATTGGATAAGCCGTTTCTGAGATTAGCGTTTTCAAACACACAGACAAACAGACAAACAGATAAACAGACAAACAGACAAACAGAAAAGATTTCTAAAAACCATTATTTTGGGTTCTATATCGTATTAAAGACCTCTAGAAATGGTTTTCATCTAAATTTATTCCATGTACAGACAGCGACCTCTTACAGATTTATTATAGTATAGATGTTATCTATATTACAGGCTGTCTGTACTTATTTGTCTCCGGGGCCTCCAACTCCGATTAAGCGCTTTATACATTAACGTTTTTGACGGTCATATACGATACACGATGCAATGCACACGACCGTAAATAGGTTGGTTCGACGTCCTGTATTACCTGCTGGATGTCAGCACTATTCACACTCATTTTGCATCGTGTATATACCGTACAGGATATGACGATATGACTTTGGCGAGAGTCCCATCAAAAACGTAATGTATAAAGCGCTTTAATTACGATTTATTCAAGGGAACTTGCAGCCATTTGGAGGCCCCTCAAGACCAGAGGCCCGGGGCGTACCGCCCCCTCCGCCCCCCCCTTAGTCCGCCACTGGGTATTTGTTTTAACATATTGAGTTTTTATTTTATTAAGTAAGTTACATTAGTGTTACTAGTGTTTTATTTACCTATAGTTATAATGTTAATTCGAACGAGATAAATACATTCGTGTCAATTTTTTGATATTATTTTTCTTTAGAAATACTTATAATTATAATTGCGACGAATTTGAAATTTAAAAGCCAAAATTTTAATATTTTTTCTTTTAAAAGCACATTAGACAATTATAACATTAGACATCATTTGCATACTTTCCCTTTCCATTGCAATTAGACGGTATTATTTTTAGGCTATCGAGCGTATCGCGTGTGATTGATCTTACTTGTTGTTTATAAGTGAATAATCGTTCATGTAGATCAAGTAACAGGATACTTAATCGCTTTGTTCTCAAAAACGCTAACATTAAGTATGATCTAGGTACAAGGTAAATTGATTAATGTGACATTTGAAGAAACTACCGAAGTAAATTAATACCACGGATAAAGGTCATAAATATAGAGGAAGAAACCAAATACACTAGTAGCAATGTAAATAATACTATTATTAAGGGAAGGATGAAAGATTGATATGGGTGTGAAATACAGTAAAATATTTTATAAAATATATAAAATAAATAATAAATATAACTTGGAATATATAGATATATAGAAGTAGGCAAAATTAGCACAAGACACATAGCGGAATGAAAGTGAAGAATAAAAGAAAGAAATGGGATGAAGAATGAAAGTACGAGCAGCTTAAAAGAGAGAACTGGAATGTAAGGTAGTCAGCAAACATAGTCTCTGATTATGTTAGAGGATAGAGAATAAAAAATATATATATAACAATAAAAAAAACGATCTTAATTATTTCTTGTAGTGAGTCATACAATGTTACACATGACAGTCTTGGGGTGAATACAGATGTACGACAGTAACCTTTATTTATATTTTAAAACCAGTTTTTAGGTTAAAGGCACTCCCAGAAGATTATACCTTAAGTATACATGACATTCGTCCAAAAACATAAAGATATCATATTACTATATAGGTACTCTACTTTCAATCCGGCAAAAACAACCAGAATCCTATTCAAAATTGGTTCAAAGAATCGTGCTATCAAGTTTTGTTATCGACTTTTAACCGCGACATACTGCTGCAGGCTGTTTCGATTGCTACATTGGTCACCAGGGAGTTAATAAATCAAAGTTCATAACACTCAAATGTACCCATGTAATTAGAGTAACCACACACCACTTATTCAATTAAACCTATTATTCAAAGTTAGTAATAGTACCTACTTCGTTTTATCGATTAACAGACAAATAGATACAGCAATTATTTCTATAAGAGTTGAAGTATGAAATTGCTTTAGAAACCCTACGTTTAATTTATATACGTCAGAAAAATATTTAAATCCGCATTACTAATTAAGTAGTGACTAAGTAGGTGCTCTAGTCATATCCAATTATTCAACCTTCAGTTTTTCATAACATGCCTAAACATTTTATATAGCTAAGAGGTAAATATTTTATTAATGCAATTTCATTACTACCTCTTTCATCTGAAAATGGCACGAGCATTGATAAAACATAACGGAGAGGATGAAAACGTTTCACTCTAACAAATTGAAAATGTGAATCGCAAAATCTCTTGATGTGATGCTTAGTTTATGTACCTACCCTGAGATACAGCATTTATATTTAGTAACGATTACGGCAGCTTATATAGGTATGTATTCGTGTATTCATACCACCTCTACTTAACTATGGATTAGAATAAAACTAATTTCTGGTTTTATTTATGTAAACAAAAACTTCAAAACCCCGACTGCTAATAGGTACTAAATTTGCAATCACGGATTTTGTTTTTTAAAAGCTTTTATTTAACTTGCAATGTTTGTGAGTAAGTAAGGAGGTACCTACCTATGTATGTTTAGGTCAAAAGTTGTCTAAGTGCTGCTGAAACTCGAAATACACCCATAGTCCTGATGACAATGTAACTATGAGTAATAATGTTATATGTAATAACGAAGTCGGAACAAAATGGCGGATAACTTATTTTGTGCAAGACACCGTACCTATAAGGATATCAAATGAACGATCTTAATTTATGAAATACAGTGCACTACGAAAACGGAAAAAATGACAAGTTCAAGATGGCCGTCATCAAAAAATATATTTGTACAACAAACCCAATACGGGCATTAAATGAAAATAAAAGTTAGTTCAAAGAACACATACACCATGTAAAAAGTTCAAATTCTAAATGGCCGCAATTTAAAAAGGAAGATTACATATTTTTGTATAACTTGCCCAATGTGGGTATCAAATGAAAGGGCTTATTTTGTAAAATACAATATCTACTCTACAAAAAGAACAAATCCTAGATGGCCATCAAAAATTTAAGTGTACAGATATTAGTACAACCCACCCAATGTAGGTGCAAATAAATGAAAGAGCACTAAGTCAAGTGCAGTGACAGCTAAAAATAAGAAACAAAAATTATAAAAAAAAAAAAACACGCTCTTATTTCAAATCACTGAAAAGAAACAAATAATAGTGATTAAACCTATCATTCTATTGCATCCTACAATTTTGTATCGTATAAAAGCTAGTCGCAAGAACAATTATGAAACCGCATGTGGGCTCTCGACAAGCTTTTATGTGATAGAAAATTGTACTATGCAATAAAATGATGGGTTTGACAGTACAAAGTCTTTTTTTAATTTTCCAGTACTTCGAAGTAAAAGCTTGATTTAAAAATATTTTTTAAAAATTAATTAATTATTTAATATTGCCCGATTAAGAAGTTTGGTTAAAACGAGTATTATATACCTAGCCGTTATCTAGCATTTAATCGACACCCATATTGTTTGATAACATAGAAAGCTGTCACTTTTTAGTCCAGTCTATAAGACAGTATGCGACCACACATATCACCGTCCTTCCGGGGGTTGCCTGATCGAACGGTTCGAGCTCCCATTCTAGCCACTCGCGACCCCGGAAACCCCTTTTAGTCGCCTCTTACAGCAGGGGATTCTGTATCTTTTTTCTAATCCTGGAACTACAGGGACGATTGAAAGGTGTCCTATCTCCCGTTATCGTCTGATCGCAGGCGCCATTTAAAATAATGTATGTCACTCTGCGAACTGAGCCGATCCCAATGATACATCATACCTATGTTACAATCCAACCAGCCGTTTGAGCTGTAGCGCGTGATAAAAAATGGATATACACATATCTACACCTAAAATCACTAGTTTATATTATGTATTACGAAAAACATTACCCTCCTTCTGAACTGAATAAGTGACGCGAAGTGAAGAATTCCATTTTAGCTACTTCTAAGATCTAAGTCTAACTTTGTACCTCAACACACCTCAAACGCGACCACATCCCTAAAATAAATCACACTACTACACCTTTAAAATGATGTAATTTAAATGTATGACACGATCGAATAGGAAAACTTTATTCGACCAGCCGTATTCTAGATAGCTGACTTGCAAGCTCTTGGGATTTGGAGCTGTCGGCCCGGTATCAGTAAATCTACGTCACTCCGCTCTCTAACTAGATTGTAACTAACGAATTCCGTAATTTTACGAGTTCTACGTATCTATATTTATAAAGAACGATATATCCTTATGGATTTTTTTTAGGATTTCTAGATTTTTGAATATTTGATTTAAACTTGTAGTATGTTATGGTTCTATATTGTAAAAAAATGAAACGAATTTTTTTGAAAATGAACATATTTGTTTATAAAATTCAAACTCTACATTGAATATAAACCAAAGTACTAATAAAAAACATTCTTTATATTCGTTTATTACCAATATTCAATCTTTTTGCCTTACTTTTCATCCAAAATCCAAAGAAAAATCTTTTATTTATAAGTAATAAGCAAAAAGGATACCATCCTTAACATGAAGTAAAATTAAGTAAAGATACAGAGGTGTAGAGGGTGCGCGAGGGTGAGCGGGGGTGCGGCTGCGGGGCGCCCAGAGTGCTCCCAGTGTCACGGAGGCTGCGGCCGACAAAGCCGCCCGCCCTGTACAGCCCTAGGGTATTTGCAAAACATTGCTAAAATATCTAAGCGTGTATGTGATTAAACTTTAATTAATAGTTCTCAAACGAATATGAATTCACGAAGTAAGAACTTTTCATATTGTGCAAGTGGAGATCGTATAACAGATTTTTTCTAAGTTTGGCAAAAAAAGGTTAACTCGGAATATCCTTTTCATTTTAGTGTAAGCAGACATGAGCCTTGCCTGTCCAGTCCGACAATAGACACTTAACATTTGTGCGAGTCCTTACGTAAGTGCTATTAAGCTATTTTAATGATACTGATTTTTTTCAAAACTTTATTCAAAACTATGTTTTTTCAATTATATTCTTCAAGGTTTTGATTCGTTTCTATTATTTTTTTTACATTAATATATACATTTAATTTTGTTGTAATTACTATATTGATACGTCTGATTTATTCTTAGAAACTCCTCTTTCACGCAAACATTGTTATGCGAAATTAGATGAAATTTTACACACACATTCTGGATTTATGACCTAATTCATATATTGGTTAATAACACAACATGAATCTGGCGGGTGAGGCTATAGGAAGAACCTAGTGTAGGAATAATTCATATCATACATTTCAACATTAACTTGAATATTAAAAAACGTTTACATTTTACGTTTCTGCTGCGAAAACTCATATTAGTTTAGTAAATGTAAAATGTGAAGATACTTTAGTACCTATTCATAAAATATTACCTAAGGGATATAAAAAGTTAATAATTTCATTTTATTTATTTGTAATACTACACATACCTAAATAGTGGCATTAGATCTAAGAATAAAATAATAATGTTATAAAGCAAATTAATTACGCAAAGTTTCTTATATAGTATAAGTCCTTCGATATAAAGAGGGTCGCCACTCGAGGTGAGGACTGCAGCTTGTCCAATTATAGATATTTTCGCTAAGAAGAGCCCACCCTCACAGAACTGTTTATAAGTGCTTTAGGAGAGTTATATAGATACTTAAAATTCACAATTGTAAAATATTATTTATGTTTAACTATTGTCGAGGCATTTCGTTATTACGTTTAATAGTTACCATTAGGTTCATTTATATTAGGTATGTAATTTATTCCACAGGATATGCACATCGGCAAAAAGTTTATGAAACTATAAAAGTATCAAACCATTCATTGTATTGCTATAAAAAGAGAAAAAACAATGGCGTTGATTTATTTACAAATAGAAAAGAAGAGGCTTGTAAAGTCATTCTTTTGGCCAATACTGACGATACTATTTTTTTCATTAGTAAGCGACTGTGTTTGTGAGTCGACTTCCACTCCAAAGGATGAAATAAAAGCTACATTGAGTACACAAACGCCAACAGCTACGGATTTTAAACTCTCAACAAAGTCGAGAGTGAAGCCATCAAAATTTACAGTACCTTTGCCTACTGCGTCCTTGACAACAAAGGAAAGCGTTGAAACAACAAAGGCGTTGCTAAAAGCTGTTACTGAAAGTCCGACTTTGGCGCGCAATTCCACAACTGAAACATACACAAGCACAAAAGGGTTCGTGAAAAGTGCAAAGCAAAAGTTAAATACGAGTAGTAGTGCGCTTGGGAATAGCTCGCATTCTGCATCTCGACTGCAAGATCGTCTGGGGGCCCTAGATTGCGATCTGCCAGTGCTACCTAGAGAGTCCCGGCTTTGGAGAGGCAATGAAACACATGAGTTAAATCTACCAGTTACGGTAAATATACATATTTAACCAAATTTGATACCATTTCATACCTTCCACCATTGTTACTCTCGCTGTCAGATTTTTTATATTTCTAGCCTGAAGCAGTTCTTGTATTTTGATGGAAGGGTGTGGTTGCCGGCTCACTTATATATCAGGCGACCATCTTAGTTCTCGGGAGTAGCAGATAATTGTAATTGTCACAGTAGTAGGTAATTGACTTGAAATGTTCTTAAGTTACTCGGACATGTCTATGTGCGGGAGTGACCACTTACCGTCTGGTGGATTGCACGCTCGTTAGCTACTTCCAAAAAAGAAAAAAGTATACTCCTGTCCGTAACATCGGTATATTTTATATATATTTTACATAATGGTTATCATCATAAATTCCATAGAGGCTATAAAAGAATAGAAGGCAATAAAGAATACGCAAGGCCAAATGATGCGAAGCTTCCGCATTACGAAAACAAAACCGATTGATTTTTTCCTCCACAAAAACAAATCATGACGTGAAAGATAATTATCTGTACTTTTTTTGATATCTTCTCAGTATGTTATAAGACGAAAATAGCGAACGGGCGTGCTGTCCACAGGATGGTAAACGGTCAATTCTGCCCATAGCTATCAGTAAATTGCCTCATATAACACAGGAATGCTATTTGGAATCAATCACAAATGCGTTGCTTCTCTCGAGCACAAAATTGGCCGTCATACATGAAAGTAAACCACCAGCAACACCCATGCACCAAAACGCAAGCACTGCTGCACGATAGAAATAGGTTTATTTCAAATTAGCCAGAGTCGTTCAATTTAAATGCTAAGTGAACTCGTTTCGTTTAGATTGGTTAGTATGTACTTAACCAAATTAAGAGACTCTACCTACTACTACTAACAAGGCGGTAATGAAATTGCCCTAATTAGCATTAATGTTTGTGCGTACTGTATAAATTAACATAGGACTGTTAGTTAGTTGTGTAGAAAGAATAATAGCGTGATTAAGATAGACACAATTATATTTTCACATGTACGTATACTATTGTAAACTTATTTCAGCATACTATAGCATTCTCTTCGTATAAGTTTGATCGTGACAGCGCCAGGCAGCAAGCGAGGTCAAATACATAAACCATAAATCGTTTTAGCGCAAAAGAAAAGGGGAAAAAGGTTTTTGCTTCAGTAGTTCTGTTCGTTACTTTTGTAAAAGGAAAATGTCTAGTCTGCGTTTTAAACGCGACATACCATGTGGGATTCTTTTCTTAAATCAAAGATACGTGAATTACTAGATATATTATTTGATTTGCGTTTTTATTTCTAAGAGTCGCTAATATTTCAGGATAATTTAAAATATTATATGTTTGCAATGCTAAATAGTAATGTTATGAAAATTGACCATGTCGTGTTTAACCAAGGTAAACTGCATTAACTTTTAAAATATAAATACATCTGATCAGTGTGTTTAACTATAAGTACCTCCTTGTTAGATTTACATAGTAAAATGCAAATTTTACAAAACCAGGGACAAAACCTCTATGATGTTTAAGTGCCCTTACTAGGTATTAAAATGAATCCAGAATCAATAAATCTAGTAAAATGAAGAAAATGTACCTATGTTATTATGAAATACTTAATGATAGACATAATTTGCCTCCTATACCTGTAAAACACAAGTTACACTTTGTATATAGGTATATTTTATGCTGGCTTATTAGACTTAATTTTCCTAATAATAGCCACTTAATGTAACCTACAGTTACGTAGTACCTATTCATGCTTAATGAACCTCCAATAACTAAGCAACGGTGCATAATTGGGTATAAAAGTAGTTTCAATTTGCGTTAAGGTTGACTTGATAAATTAATGTTTGTGACTTGCGGTATGGGCGACGGAGGAGTGTGCGGGCGGTCGCCGCGAGGGCGCTGCGACGGGAGCGGCCGAGGAGGAGTGCCCCCCGGTCATCGTGTCGTGGGAGGGCTCTGCAGACATTCAGAACGGAGACATCCTTATCGTTCGCATCGGCGACTCCTCGCTCCTCGACACCTTCGGTCACGTAGAGACGAACTCGACACTCGACACGAACTCATCACGCGCTGAAGGGGAGAGGTGGGCCTGCGTTTTATTTATAGATACACATGTTGTGACCTATTTGGCTCGTGAGCCAGTCAGTGGCCTGGAAAATTTGTTAACATTGCTTACAAGCTTCACTGGTTCAAATCAGACCTACTTCCATAAGCGTTACTTTACAGGTCTCATCAATCACTCTTTCAACCGGCGGTGTACCAGGTGACTCGACAAGGTCACGAGCATTGTGACATCTCTGATGGAATGTCACTCGACATTACTCCATTAGATGAACGTGGTGCGAAGCTCTTCACGTTGTACGACAAACACCTCACGGAGGGTGTTAATCTGCTAATAGGTAACGAGGAATATGAATATGTAACGCTCCCTACTGTGGTCCTAATATAATCAATACAAACATGATTATTACGGTTGGTCCCGTATGCGGAATATCAAATGAAGAGCCCTTTAAATATTCATAATGCTTATTATAGGAGATCGTGTACATTTGTACAGTACAGACCAAATTGTTTAAGTATGCATACAACAATATATATTAATATCTATTGATTACTTGTTGTACATACTTTTGTTATGATAGCGTAGCATCTGTATAATGTATGTCAATTTAACAATTCCCCAGTTGTATCCAAAAGTTGGGGGTCGCAATGTGTTCGTTTGAAAGTAACAGTGAAGTCAGACAACTGCGGCGAGGCTCAAGATTGTTCAGGAAAGGGCGTGTGCTACACCAACGTGTCTATGGTAATGTATTAGACATTTAAATTGATAAGCCATTAGCGGTAATGTAGTGTCAGATTTATTAATGTGTGTTCGCAGGAGGGCTACGAGTGTGAGTGCTGTACGGGGTACATTGGCTCGTATTGCGAGGAGCGGACGGCGTGCGATCCATCACCTTGCTTGAATAATGGGATATGTATCGACCTCGCTAAACCTTTCAACGGTGTCAACTATCGCTGTCTCTGTCCATCCGGTACTTTGAATGTTTGTCTTGTAATTATAGTTTTGCTATTATCATGCTATTATTAGGTTTTGTGTAATATGCAACTTTAAATACCTCATACAAATTCTTTTTTTTTTATTATGTGGTAGATTAGAAATTGATCTATTAACTTTGATAAATAGCTAAATAACTTTAAGGACAACAAAATAAATTCTTTCATAATATTTTTTCAAGATTAACTTGAAGAATTATTATCAGAGTAATGAGATATAATATGTACCTATCTTAATAAAAAAAAACTTTAAGGCTTTACTGGACTCAAATGCGAAAAGGACCCTTGCTTTTGGGCGCCATGTTTGAATGGCGGTTCCTGTATGAGTATGACGATGAACGGGTCCACAACCTTCCACTGCGCGTGCGCCGATGGCTGGACGGGCGCGCATTGCGAACTGCCCTCTACGGGCGGCGCTTGCGCAGCCAAACCTTGTGTAAAGGGTATATGTGTGGAACAGACCGACGGCGACGATGAAGGGCTTAAGTACCGTTGCTTCTGTGAACCTGGTAAGTTAATTTAATTTACTTGGCAATTGGTTTTTAATTAGATTGGAGTAACAAACCAGCATGCAATCCATGCTGGTTTGCATAAAGTGGACACTTGTTAGCAACTTCATACGGAACAAGAGTTCTATCTGAAGTCAGTCACAGAAGCGTTGTTAGTCCCGAATAATGTGATGATCGCTTCACATGAATATGAACTGATAACCTGACGCTGCTAAGATAAGAACTGCTACATGTTGGAAATAAGTGTGACGGTGGTACCAGCCCAGTGGAGCCATATACTTTCTACATCTTTGCAACTCTTATCTACTTTTAATTAAATAAAAACTTCTAAGCATATTACGAGTAGTTGATAGTATGAGATTTATAGAACATAGGTTTGAGATGCATAGAAATATGTCTCTAAGCAGGTAGGTACATTTACCACTTTCAAATCTGCGGAACTTTTGTCATTGAAAATTTTAGTCATCAATGTTAAACAGATTACGGTAGATAATCAAATTGCTATGTTTCATTACATGTAAAATTTGTAATTTTTTTATAAGAGTTTTTGTCAGAACGGTGTTTACTACTAAGTAAAAAAGAAGTACTCACTATGCTTATAACATCTTATTTCATCTAACCTCTTACACCTGATTGAAGTCCGAGGTTTAAATCCGCTCCGATTATTCGGAGTTACATACGAATTAGACATAACATATATATTAACGGTGACGGAAAACATATTTAGAAAACTTTCATACTCAAACTTCTCATTCTGAGATGAGAGCTATTGTGTCCCTCCAGTGTGACAGTAATGGGTTTTAAAGTCTATTAGGTAATAGACCAATGGAAAGGAAAAATCGGATTATATTATAGAATCTGCTTTTCTGTGACGCAACAAAAGAGAAAATTCTTACAATTTTTAACAGTAAACAGGTATTTTAAAGGCAATAAGTTTGCATTTTTATTCTGAATCCACAGGGAATCTAATGGCCCACAATCTCTTCTGTACAATACTCTTACTGACGGTGCACTACAGCGAGACGTTTTATGCTTTTAAGCTTGATTCAGATAAATGCTTCCGTGTTGCCGTTGAAATGTTGTTCAGCATGTTTATTTTCCTTTTTAAAATGCAGTACATTTCTACACAACGAATGAATGGTCGTACATGCTTGATAAATAGTTATAAACTTTATTAATAATGTTAAAATCTGGTTGGCGAAAATTGGGTAAGCGAAATTTGTATGAGTGATTTATTTGAAATTGGAAGGTTGCCCGCAGTTCTCGGCAGTTCTGCCCCGAGCGTAGAACCGCTTTTCATTTGAGTTAATTTATGGGTGTTTTTATGACATTTATTTGGTAAACAATCGTTTGTGTGGTTCTGTCGTTAAATTGGAACTTTGATCATTACTCTAATTTACCGTTTTGTAAAAACATCTCGTTAAAGAGGACTTTTAGTGATACTGTAAACGCAAAGAAAATTCCTGTCATTTAAACTACAGTCGTATTGATGAATTAATTTAAATGATGACGTTTCAATAAATACATCGAGTTGGTATATGTAGGTAATTTATGTAATACAATTCACTAGGTAACATTAGGAAACATTTTTACTGGCATGTTTATTAATGAATGAAAAAAATCAGTAGCTACCTATTGGTAATACGTAGCTACTGCTCAGGCATCTTGATTTTCGAATACAATACGAAACAACCCTACAAAATGTTTACGCTAAAACCCTTTCTGCTTAATCAAGCTTGTAATAAAGCAATAACCACTTCGCAAAACAATAGAAGCAAGACGTGGCTTTGCAATATCGAGATAAGAAAAGGGTTTCCATCCGTAAATAAAGCGGGTGAATTAATGAAGAGATGTTGTTTTCCTGACAGAAAAAGAAATTTGGGATGAATGCGAGCAAACAATCCCCGGGGCCAGATTGTCTTTCAGCGGAACAACTCAAAAACTTTTGTATTTGAACTGAACTTTTGTATGTTACTCGTAGATAGTTACGTCACTGTCTATTAGCGTGGGTTGAGTTCACTCGTTGTATAACTTCTGCACGAAATGATATAATATTGATAATGAGATATGTATATAAAAAATATTGACAAGCTTGAAAGTTAGTTGTTCAGGTTTTCAAGATATTTGCTTATGTCAACAATTGGTTATCTAGCTTTGCCTTATCCGATTGAATTGAATGATTAAGGTAGTAGAATACTTAAGCAATTGTAGTCTGTGGTCCTATAGTTACTATCTTATTTAATCTTTATCGAAGATTGAAGGGTGTGGCTACAGTACGGTAAGGCAACCTTATTTACATATGTTTCACATTCTAACTTGATGACGTTCACGAATCACGAAGATGAGCAAACTTTAATTGAAATTAAAGTCGGCATCTAATTTGACGTTTGTATTCGTCGTTGTAAAAATCGCTCTATTGCTGAGCTGGGGAGAATCCTCTAAGATTTAGGAGTACTTGTGCTATAGTTCATTTAGGTATAACATGCGAGTTGATTGATTTTGTACAATTTTAAAAATATTTTAGGTTCATCATCTAGGTCACATACAGGTTGACTGATTTCGGACAATTTTAAGAATACTGACATATATCGGAATATTCTCTTTTAAATTGCCTTTCTCATGAATTGGTATTTTTTGCCCTCGCTGTAGAATCCAGTGGTAATATAATTGATATTTATTACAAGTAAACATAACACATTATATTATATGATATGATGTTCACCAGATGGTAAGTGGACACTGTCGTCCATGGACGACCGACTTTATATAGAACATAGGTACTATCTTTAGTCAATCATAGATACGTTACTACTCCCGAGCACTGAGATGGCCGCCTCATATAAAAGTGGTACCAGGTGGTAGAACCAGTGTAGTTCGACCGGGGAAATACCACCGCCACACCTATTTATAGCGTGAAGGATCTCTTGCGTTTCGATGGAAGGGTGTGGTTGCCAGCATACTTTTATATGAGGCGACCATCTCAGTCCTCGGAAGTAGCAACGCATCTGTGATTGACATCATATAGAACCTGTCTTCTGTATGAAGTTGCTTACAGGTGTCCATGGGCGACAGTGACCACTTACCATTAAGTGGACTGCTACTTGCTATTTTAATCATATAAAAAAAGTGTCGAATTATTTAGTAGTTAAGCCCTGGATTGCCAGGGAAGCCAGACTCAATTCAAATCCAATCGTTCATTTTGCCATAGGTTACACTGGGGAGAGATGCGAGCTGGAGTACAATGAGTGCGAGTCGTCTCCGTGCGGCAACGGCGGCACCTGCACCGACCTTGTGGGTGGTTTCGAGTGCGCTTGCGGTCGCGGGTACGCCGGGAACACTTGTCAGTTGAAGGTTTGCTATTTTTTTTACTGAATTTTAACCGCAGTGTCCTGTGTTGACTTATTTTTTATTTAGATGAAAATTACATTTCTCAGCCTATTGTTGCATTTTCTAAATGATAATTATTAAACATAAACTACTTGTAAATCAAAGGTAATGTACAGATTTTTTTAAATTAAAAAGTGTACACGACAATTTTTTTTATCTGATTGAACTAGCAAACGAGCATGCAGCCTATCTGATAGTAAGTGGTCACTGCCACCCATAGACATCTATAAACAACTTGAAATAGGACATGGGTTCTATCTGAACTCAATCACAGACGCGTTGCTACTACCGAAGACTATGATGGTCGCCTCATATATGAGTGTGCCGGCAACTATACCATTCCATCGAAACGCAAGAAATGCTTCACGCTAGAAATAGATGTGGCGGAGGTACTTCCCCAGTCGAACTACACTGGTTCTATCACCTATATCGTTTTGTGCAGATTCACAAGTATTAGGTACCTACAACACAAGGTTTAGGTACAATTATTTCACAGAAATGGTACAACGAACGAAAACGTCCATGCAAAACGAAGTTATTATTATACCAATTGTATTAAACTTTTCGCCTTGCCTAAAAGGTCTGTCATTACGAAAGAAACTTTGTCTTCCAAAGGTACTTTACAGAACTGCGTAGGCGATTACGCGTTTGGGTATTAATAGCGTTGATAGAAACCGTCGTCTCTTATTACGCAACGACTTCCGTTCCAAGATGGCCGCGCAACTTTAACTTTGAATTTGAATTTTAATGACATGTACCAATCCAGCTTGAGTTCGCAACGGTTAATTCGTGTGCTGAAAAAAATATTGTTAATATTACTCTACGACATCTTAATTAAAAATAATCAACACAATGGACAAAGGAAACACTTCAATTATATTAATTTAATTTCTATTTAGTAACTATTCTTAAAGTTGCCTGCAAATATTTGGCCGGAAATTGGAAACCGCGCATGAATATCGTTGATTCGTAATTATAGATATAATATAGCTATCTGTTGGTACATATTTGAGCAAAAGTTACGGAATGTTAGTTATTATAACATAATCTTCTATTATCTATACGAAAAACTCGATAAAGCTAAGCAATTGTGTTATCGAAAATTTTAGACACTATTTGTCTGATACAGAACTCATGTGTAAGGCACCATAGAGTGTAGGTACCATTCAACCTATTTCTATTTTGAAAAAGCTTCAAAATTCAGTGCGTGGACGTGAATTGCGATATTTTCATACATTACATTAAAAATACATTCGTTGTTCGAGGTCTACTGCCGCACTAGGGATTGCAATCCGGCCGGATCCGGCCGATTTATTATCAATCCGGAATTGATTGACCGCTTATAGCAGTGAAAAACACGATACATATAAAAATCACTTTTACTAGACTAATTCTGCAATCAAAAAGAGAAAACAATAACATTTTAAGTGCCAAACATATATTATCATAAATAATGTCTTAAAAATAACGTGACGTGTGGAATTTACTACTTAATTTTATATATATCATTGAATAACGAATCACTTTAATGAATCACAACACAACACGAGAACCACTAAATAATCCATTTTTGATTTGAGTCATAAATAGTTTCGCTCGCTATAGAAAAAAGCGTAGGCATCCTGGGATCATTTGGACCTCAAGGCCAAGTTGGTAGCTAAGAAGTTGGGCGTCTTGAACCATGCTCCAAGATTCAAGCATCAAGCTTATCCTACTTGACTCCGTGCAGAAACGTACGAACTGAATCGTCAATGACCCAACGATCACTGATCGGTTAGAACCCCTGAGTCTATGGAGAGACATAGGCTCCCTCTACGTGTTCTACCAGCTTTACAATAGTGACTGTTCCGAGAAACTTTTTGACCTGGTGCCTACGTCACCTTTCCACCACCGCACCACTCGTGAAGGATGAAGTCCCGTCCACATCAACTGGACCCGTGGTGGTCCTCCACGGTTCGGTTTGCACGCTCGTTTTTGCTACGGACGAACTTGGTTTAAGTATAAGGTTTAAGTATAAAAAATGACACGTACTTATTCTCTTCGAACAACTTCATTTTAAAATGTACTTATTTTTAATATTTCATAAAAACAATTATTTTTAGTTTGTGTCCTATTTTAATTTTAGTTTTCCACACAAACTTTTGCTTTAAAGTTAAGATGCAACTTCTTGCTGGTTTTGTAACAGTATTTTTTTCTGCAATCTCAAATATTTGAAAAAACATGCTATCACCGGATCCGGTGAATTGGTGCTGGATCCGGCAACTTTAAATTGGTGCCGCATCTGCCGGATTACCAGATCCGGTTTTCCGGATTGCAATAGGGATTGCAAGCAAATTTTTGTGAATAGCTCCGCATCTGGCATGCGTGTTAATGACTGCAGAGAGAGTTGATGTGATACTAGAAGATTCTGCTTTCCATCTCCTACCTCATACGTGCATGCAAAAAGTAGTGATGGTATTAAAGACCGACACCGCATGGCACAACTGAAATATACCTATCTACTCATAACTGGTACACGAGGCCTGGTACGGAAATGTTATTACCGTCCAAAAATAGAGTAATGTCCATGAGTCGCAGTCCACATAACAAGGAACCAAAATAATGCTAGATAGGCATTGAGAAAAATAAAAAACTACGTCTCACGTCCCTATTATTCTACGTGTAGAAAATTTTACTAAAGACGAACGAGCTTTGAATTGTGAAGCAACATCATTGTCATACATAACAATTTCGCTTGGAACAAATATTTAGAATCCGTCTTCTAAATCTGTCTTACAATTCTTACCTTTTTTATTCGATTTTGAAATAGCGGTCAAGATCAAGATATTTTGAGTACGTGGTTGGGTTTTTCGTAAAAGTTAGTGCACATATCTACCTAATACGTGCCTATTTGTCATACTTTTATTTACAGACCTGAATCAAACTACTTACCTAAGTCTGATTCAGTACAGAATATTCCTATTAATTTATTCATATTTTACTAATCATTTGAATTCTTTAGTAGCAATCGTCGTAATCAAGTACTCGGCATTGTTATATTTAATTAGTTTTTTTGTTTATCAGACTAAAAACTGCAGCCACCGTTTAATATTAACTGGAAATTAAATATTAATGCAAATCAGATATTTAATATTGACTTAAAAATACAAACAGTATAATCGTTATAATGTTTATAGTAACAATAGAAAGAACTCTCTTTCTCTACTGGACAAATGAAATATACAATAACCAAAGGTTTTATACTTTACCGGTATTAAATGTTTTTCCCGCGCGGAAGGAACTTCGATTTCAATCTAATTTCCATTTCATTTATTTTACAGTTCAATCCGCTCCGCTCTTCGGATTTGCGGGAATGGCGGTTTTTCCATTTGCATAATTTATATCTTTTTGATAAATTTTAATGGTATCATCCCCTACAAAGGTATTCATTATAACTAGATTTATTATTGAGCACATGTGCCATGTTTATTTATACAATCGAAATCACGTGACGAAAATAATGACTTGTAGATAATCCAACCTAATACACTTTAGGATAACCTATTACATGATTTACACTAATTATTGCCCTGGATTTGCAGGGCATTTGAATTAATGTAGGATACATTTATTAATTTCACATCAGTATCTATCAACCGTCCTTTATACACCTAATACTCATAAAGGTACAGATAACATTGGGTTCGAACAATTATTCGTAAGAATCGTAAAAGTAAAGTGAATATGATGAAATTATTTGAAACATCTTTGACGTAAAGGGATTAATGCTTTTGAATATAATTATCCATGAAACCTAAAAGCTATAAACCACGCTATTCTGTATCATGCTATGAGTACCTACTATGATTGCTTGTAACAAGTCTATCGAGCTAATGAAACAAATGCACAAAATTTGAGTTTAGTAATAGTTAGGTGTTATAACAATTGGTATCGTATAATATATGTATATCGTTAGTTGACCAAAATTTATCAAACTACTTTTTTACGAAATCGAAGTAACAAAAGAGAAAAAAGTTCACCAGATCGTAAGTAGTCGTTGTCAATCGTGGATGTATACTTCTTATGAAACAAGGGTTCTATCGGAAGTCAATTGCTACTCCTATGTGGCGTGCACTAAGATGGTTGCCTCATATAAAAGTCAGCAGGCAATAACATCGTTCCACCCATTCTCAAGAACTGCTCCACGCTTTGTCAGGTAATAGCGATTAATCAAAATGTTTGACAATTAGCAAAAGAAAATAGTAAATTGATTTGATTTGTGTATATTTCTTACGCTCCTCATTTGATAGGCGAGAGACTTATATAGTAGTAATACGTTAATGAAAACCTCCTACAAATAAAACTATTGGATTTTTGTTATTGTTTTTGTTAACATTAAAGTATATATGTGTGTCAACTAATTTGGACTAACTCAATAGATTTTCGGGTGTTCTTTAGCCATAGTTAATCAACATTATATAATGTAGGTATCATTATGTGTTATTTATCATTTTATAATGTGTATTAATTTTAAAATATTGTTATATCTGGCCAGGTTGACCTGTGCTCGCCGGATCCTTGCCCATCGCAGCGCTACTGTGTGGATCACGGGAACAGCTACTCGTGCGATTGCCCGCGGGGTTACGTGGGCGAAGAGTGCCACATACCAGCTACTTCTGTAAGATCTCTTTAGTTAACATAATTTAAGTAAAACAGGACTAGATTAGGGAATTGGGGATGTTTAAGGGAGGTCCGCGGATCCTTCGGGGTGTGCCAGTTTATCGTAGGAGTACGTAACAAAAGTGAGACAAAACCTAAATTGCTCCTAAATTGACTTACTTTGCTAAAAGAAAAAGCCTAATCTGGCAAAGAATCACAGTAACCGACGTAGCTGTAAGATTAATAAGGTAAAGTGGCAGTAGGCTGGTCACATGAGACGCAGAACCAATGGCCGATAGGGCAGACTAGTTCTCCAATAGAAACCACGGGTCGGTAGACGTTGTGTAGGACGACCTCTAGTTCTTTGGAATGTCGAGCTTAAGAAGGTTAGTGATAGCGACTAGATGAGAGCAGCGCAAGACCGAGCACAGTGGCACACCATAGGCGAGACCTATGCCCACCAGGATTTAAATAGGCTGACGTTATTATGATGATGAAAGAGCCTTATACGTCATATAAATAATAATATACCTATTTATTAATTTCTGGCATTTTAAAGTAGGTACGGTTATCGTCATTGTTTTAATGTAACATTTGTATATCATTTTGTTGTTAATGGTGTTACATAAATATATGCCACAACTTCATATGTAAAACCATGTGCGTTGATCTGAGATACTAAACCAATTGATCAACGTCGGTCAATTTGATCGATCCGGCGCAGGTCGTGTAGGTGTGGTAACAGATTTAAGCTGTCGCTCCCATAACAGTTCTTGATCATTGTTTATTTTCTATATAAGTATATATAAAAGCGAAAGGTCACTCATTCACTCACTCATCACGAAATCTCAGACACTACAAGTGCTAGGAGTTTCAAATTTTACATGCGGGTTCTTTTAAGGACGTAAGTGCTCACTAAGAAGGGATTTTATGAAATTCAACCCCTAAGGGGGTGAAATGGGAATTGTGATACATTGATTTGAACGCGGGCAGAGCCGCGGGTACAGCTAGTTTCAAATATTCCAAATGAAATAGACGCGTAAATTATGCTCAAACAGAAAAATCCGTTAGCTAGTTTGTAATTGACCTAATAAAAGCACTAGCTACAATAAAACCTGAGTAGAATTAAACTAAAATTCCAGAAACCTACATCATCTACGTAAGCAACCCAAATTATAAACAACTAGGTTATTTTTGCGGCTTCGTCCGCTTCGGTTACGCCTGATACGGTAAAGAGATGCTATGTGTTATCTAGGTCATAGGTAAACTATGTCTTTTTCAAATTTTAGGAAAATCCGACTGGTAGTTTCTTGCGTAAGTGCGTTCTTTCTTGTAAAAGTAATTAAACAGACATACTTCCTCACGAACTTTCACATTTATAATACACTCAAAGCTCCTTGTTCGCGTTTACGTTCCGCCCATATGCCGCGAATACAAAAACCGTGAATGACCAACAGTACTAAAACTAACGCGCAAACAGAAGGCGCCGAACCTTTTTGCTAGTACAGACTACATCCACGAATAAAGACCTTTTTAACCGCAAATGCAATAAATGGTATTTGTTAACTCGGGAATACTTAAAACGCGAATGCGAAAAGCGTGAAAATAGAGCCTTGATTGTATTAATAACAAGATGGATACTACAAGCATGTTCAAGTTACACTAAGATCTAAACTACAACGCCTACATAAGCGATCCATATGATAAACAATGCTTACATGCAGCTCGTTCAATAATTAAAGGTGAGTATAGACTAGAGCATTTTCTCGAGCATTTCTGCGTAATGTAACGTTCTAATGAATGGTACAATACAGATAAAAGCTCAGTTTCCAAAGCATTTCCATGTAATGTGCTCGACGTCTGGTTCGTGAAGGGTGATACACTAGAACATATCATAGGGCGGCTCGTTGTTCTGTTACAAGTAAATGCTCTGGTATATAATCCGCAGGCTTGCGACAACAACCCTTGCGCGCACGGTGGCACGTGCTGGAGTGGCATCGACTCCTTCTACTGCTCGTGTCGCCCCGGATACACCGGCAAGCTTTGTGAAGGTAAATTGTTACTTACGCGACGATTTTGCCTACGCTAGATACGCATTTCTTTATTGTCTTAAATAATTTGTATCAAGTTAGCTGTAAGTTGATTAAACAATTATGTTGTCTTGTGTAGTAATGTCTAACTACATTTTTTAAGTATTTCGTATTAAATTTGCTTGCATTTAAGTTTTTAAAGGTAAGTTAATTAAAACTTTTACACAATGCAAATGCTTTTACATTTACGTCTTGATACACTGGCTAGAATACTATTGATCTAGTTAGATTTGATTAAAGTACCAAGTAAGTAAGATTACATTAAAGTAGCAATAATGTCGAAAATTATTTATAACACACATTTTAGAACACATGCTAGTTTTTTTAACTTTATTTAAATATTTTCCTTAAATATTACTCTTTAAACTCATTAGGTAAAATCTATACCTACTATTTAAACACCGCTACAAAGTAAATTGGTTAAAATTATGCCTAAACCAAACATTAAATATCATGCAAGTTATATTAACCTCCCTTACTTTGAAGGTGGTAGAGCTTTTCAAGGTTCGGTTGTGCTAAGAACACCGTCGAACATATTTTTTGTAACAGTTGCTTTAAGATACACTTGTAACAATTCCTCATAGTATTGAAGCGTTTCAAATATGTTTTCAGCATAAATTGAAATAAAATTTGAACATGAAATAAACTTGAAAATTCTTATTATTTACGCGACCCAGTATGCCTGTAAATGTAAAGAGATTTCTTTATATATATTTTCAGAGGACTTCATCTTGGAGTCGGTGATCGACGGTGAGGGCGACATGAGCTCCGCGCACGAAGGTAGCTCTGTACGGGAGATGAGATTACCTCTCGGGCTCTATCATGATCGTTTGCATAACGTGTACATCGCGGCGGGTACCCTCGGCGCTGCGATACTCATCGTTGGTGTAGTGGTGAGTGTTTTTACTATTTATTATCACGACCATCCGTTTATATGTTATATATATCTTGCATGTTTACTGCTTAGTCCAATGGTTGAATTTGGTAGAGTTGCTTCTAGCATTAAGTTTGTAAAACGTTTTAAGGTATGATACATTTGGTCTATAACTTAACTCAAATTCCGCAAACGAGCATGTAGTCCACTTGATAGTAAGTGGCAATTACCCCCCCATAATATCTATAAGCAATTTTATGTAGGTAATACAGTAGTTTTATCTGAAATTAATCATAGATGCCCTGTTATTCTCTAGGACTAAGTGGTCATATAAAAGTGAGCTGACAACCACATCCTTCCACCGATACGCAAAAACTGCTTCACTCTAAAAATAAATGTATGGTACGATGCTACCAGGTCTTTCTACGCTGGTTCTACAATCCAAGTAAAACCCGAGAAAATACATACCATTAACCGATCTACAAGATCACGTGGCACTTTCCAGGTGACAGCATGCCACTGCCGCGTGAACAAGACCTACTCCCGGTTACTGTCCCGCCTGTCCCGCCACACGGAGCGCGTGCCGCCGCCCCACTGGCTGGCGGACAAGCGCGAGGCGCCGTGCAAGCCGCCCTTCGCCGCGCTCGACACCACCGACATGTACTACACCCTCGACTTCAGCGACAGCCAGAGCTCGCCGCTCATACAATAGCCATTACTCACGAACTGCTCCGAAGGGGAACGGTTCAATATTAAGATTTAATACGTCAAGAGACTACTTACCCAAGCGTCCCGTGTAGGTACTGTGACCGTGTCAGCGACTAAAGGGGGGGAGGGGGAGAATAAAGATTATACTGGTTTCAAGAGTCTTCTCCCGGGGTCCCCCAGGATTTCCAAGACCCAGGCGACCGACAGGTCTACTGTTTGCATTCTGAGCAGATTTCGAAGATTACCTGCCGGTACCTTAATGTTACTTTCCAACACTATAATAATAATCAAAATATTATAATGAAGGGGGAAAAATCAAAGTAACAATCAACTCCATTTATTGGGAGATCTGGTCTAAACCAATAAGAAGCGGTCCTAGAATACCTCCTTGGGGAACACTCGCTAATGTCTCGTATCATCCCAAGTGAACGTTGAGAACGGTTACTCGTTATTGAACGAGAGTGCAAATTTGTGTATTGTGATGGTAGATGTACATTATTATTTTTAAAGACACCCATTACCATGTTGATTAAAGTTGTGTTTCGAGAACATTTCAGTTCCTGGAAACGAAAATGTAAGTACATACAGAATAGTTATGAGAGTGAAATACGTAATGTTTTATTACCTAGTTACCATCGCAGTTAAATAGTTAAATAAAATAATGCCAAATATTAAGATAAGTGCTTACTTTTATTTAATAACGAATGTACTTGTTAAGAGTAGTGAATTATGCTTTTCGGATTATTTCATGTGATTGTAATTTGTGACATTGACATTTCATTGTTGTCTAATTTTATTGAATAAATTAATATTTATTTAATAATTACAAATTTAGGACAATTCAAAATGGCATTGTAGACTTTACGATTTCTCAGTGAAATATTAAAAAAATCTAGATTAGCAATAACAGAGTGATACGTAATTTTTTGTCTAATATATTTCTGTCGTTGCTTTATCTAGCTTTCATAAGTATAATCTTATAGATATTAATGTTGTTATGCTTTTCAAACTTCAGATTTTATGGATATTTGTCTGCTATCTACTACTTAATCTCTATCAATGGTTTTCTTATTAAATAGTATTTCTATCTATATAATCTTGATGTAGTAAATATCTTGCTTCTGTGCTTTTGTGAACTAAAAATGCTTTCAGTGTACATATGTGGTGGATTGTTATTATAAATAATCTAAGATCTACATTAAAATGTTTAAGTATTACAAGGATTTTATTATCAAATATACATATTTAGCTGGTTACTCTTATCTCAACTAAACAAATATAGTTTCAACAGCATTCTTTTTTAAAGCTGTTAAAAATCAGAATTTTTAAATATGTACATAAAATATACGTGGATTACAGATGGAACCAGGATTTTCGTTTCGGGTCCTTATTCAGTAGATTTTAAGGGCGAAAAAAATAACGATTTAGGAAGCACAGGGATTATGGGAATACTTTAGTCCACCTTCTAGCCATACGTAGCTTATACGTACGACGGACGTATGCGCTATGTAGGCAATATTATGTGTGTAAATCCACAGGATATAAATTGTATTGTATCCATTCATTTATCAATATACTCACAAAACATGTTAGCATTCAAGAAATTAGGGTTCTCAGTAAATTGGATTTAATGACTCAATAAAATAACTCGGATGATGTTTTGAAGAAAAACATTTTTATTTAGATTATAAACTTTGATAAAAATAATTATATTAATAATATTTTATGACAACTTACAAATATTCATATAAAAGAATAACGTAACATCTATTCAATTTTACCTTAATTACAGTAGAATTTAATAACGAAAATGTGCTACCACTTTCGGGATGCATATAACTAGTGTGACTACCTCCAGGCGGCGGCCCGCGGCGTCGTCGGACTCCACATATTTACAAAACACACCTGATCGACACATAACTCATACGGATAACGTCATATTCTTTTCTCAGTTTTAGCTATGAGCCCTTGTGAGGATACTTTCATTAGATTTACGTTTAAAAGAATATGCAAAGAGCATGCTTCACATAAAGCGAAGCGCGCGAAACGAGCGCGCGAAAATGTTTATGTAAGTAGAATAAACAAACGACCTTGAAAACCCAATTTTGTCACTACCGTCTTCTACCTCTACCTTAATTTATATAGATGAGGGAGTTTTACCTGAAGATAAATACAGATTCATAGCCACTCATAAAGATGAGCGCTTCATACATAAGCAGCGGATATAAACCGTAAATATGATAGAAAGGTAAACATCGTCAAGAGCGGTTAACCAAGCTGACCAACTTTAGTTCCTGTTACTCGATAGTAGTCCTTATAACTAGAGTTGGAGGTTAAAAAGCTGCTCCAAGACGAGAGCGATTCGTTACGAACAGTGGAATATAAAAAGAGTTAAAACCGCTGAAAAGGTTATGAGGTTTTAAATATTGAGCAGCATTTTGTTTTGAAAGGCCTTTGACAAACATCATTTAAGCATCAGTTTACGCTTCTATCAAGGTTCATTATATTAATGACAGCTATTTGTAATGTTATGAGATGAACACGGTTTATTTTGCAATTTATTGCATGCATACAATTAAATATTGCAGTGATTTATACATTACAAGTTTTCCCTCCAAGCCAGTATTACACGGTTGACTCTGCCGTCGATCAGATGCATTAAGGTCTAATAACCATTGTCAACCAGCCTTTTCCCAGTCAAGTATATATTTTACGCTAGTAGCGTAATAAAGCCCTATTCATTTTTACATTTCGCATATTCAATTCTTTCTCACAATTTTTCCTCTTTGTTTCAATCAATTTTCTGTTATCCACACCAGTAGGTATGCCAAAAGCCTAATACCTAATTATAAAAATCTAAATTATTGAAATACCTTTCAAGTAAGGTCATGAGAAAGTCATGATAAAAATCCAAGAATTAATAATTAAGTCAACAAAACTTAAAACATTATGTATTTATATACGTATGTATTTCTATAATTTAAAAATTTATAATTCTGACGGTTTTGTGTACATAATTTGTGAGATGACCAAATGAAGTTAGAAGTGATGGGGGATCGCAATAGATATATACCAAAGGATGATTGAACCAAGGCTGGAAGATGGTAAGGTAGACCATATATTGAGTCCATAGTGAGTGACACAACACGCGCCGCCGGCCGCCGGCGTCGCCGCGGACGCGCCCGTTACATCCTACTAACTGCTTTACGTATTTTATTGCTACTGACGTTTGTGACTTATGACGAGATTCAGAATCACGATCTAACATCATTGTAAGTAAACATTAAAGCTGCGCAATTTATAATCATAAGTACATAAATAAATATTACTTCGATACGTATAAGTAGTAAATATTAAACAATGTAATTAGAGTCCGCTCCGTATAAAAGGTAAATGCAGACTTTGAGCAATGAAATGCGTAGTCGTATAACGTTACATTTTATAGAGAGATTTCGAGTTACTTAAACATAATTGAGGGACAATAACGAGTGTATAATTAATGGAATGACAATATTGCGAGGGGCTCACTTAGCCCGACGCGATTTCTCAATTAGGAGAAAATTATAAAATACAATACGTAAAATATATAAAAATACGTAAATAGCATTACCTTACATAATTAAAATTCGATTCTTATCTGCAAGACTTGTGACATAAAAAGAACTATAATAAAGATTCTACAACTAATATCATTAAGTACTCTAAATTATGTCATAATATGGCAGTTAATCGAAACGTCCGCACTAGGCACATCTCTTATCATAACATCTTGGGCGACTTTGTCTGCAACCAATCTTCAGGATACAGAACCTGGTTCTGAATTTTGAATTAATCGGTGGAAATAACTAAATAATAAAAATAATTTCTGTAATACAATCTGATCATATAATATAGATAAGTACTTGTAATAAGGGAATTAATATGGGAATAGAACAAATAATTGATTTGCAGCAATGTCTTTATAAATAACGATTTCATTGGGCATGAAATTATATTAACAAATCATTTAATTAAGACAATAAAACACGAAAATTAGAATAATTAAACGTTAAAAATATCTGTTGCAGGCGATACGTTCTCGCTCAGAAAACTATTCACAATCAACATCATATTGTCATGGCCCGATCACTTACGTATCGAAATCATATAAAGTAACAAAATTTATTATTATTTAACATCTAAAATTGTACACAAACCACTCCCGTCGATGAAAATAAAAATGTTAATGTTGTTCTGATGGACGATTTTGTGACTACGTTAAAATGACTAATGCTGGTATCGTTCGTTGTATCGAATGGCGGCCGAATCTCATTTGAAATTATAATTCGCGTTTATTGCTTCCATTTTATTATTTCATTAGAATCGCGAAATATATTGGTGATTAATTCGGACTAATATGAGTAACGACCTACAACATTAAATACTTAATTAGTTGTTAATAAATGGAAGTGATTGCGTTATCGGACATGTCATTAATGAAAACAACGAACATTGGCTTCGTCTTAAAACTAATATCAACTTTTCTAAATTGAATGAATTGAGCGAGCTTATAAAGCAAACTTACGATAATAAAACTTAACAAAGTGGATGGCATTTAATTTGACTTAACTCACTTACATTTAGATAAAACGTAATAAAATTATGACAAAGGCACTTTATGCTTTTTACTCACTGTAGATAAAATATCTACAATCATTTGTGACAAGAATTTCTTACTTTATCATCATGGCAAGAATTAAAGGTACCTGTTGAAACGATAACTACATAAATCTAGTACGATAATCGAGTGAATGGCACACACGCTTACTTCAGCAGCAGATCATTAGTCCTTTACAAGATATACATCGTCATATACGTAAGAGAATCGTTTCCTGTTATAGTAAAAGAATCCAATTTTCATGCTACTAAACACATAATCTTATTTGCCATCACCATACCGCCGTATAACGCTTATAAGGCACTAAAGAAGTTATATACAACATGGTCTCTGTTGGCTACCGTTCGACAAACGATGAGCCAAGTTTGTGACATTCGGTTTCATCAAAACAATATTTTGTTGATGATTCCCTTAATAGTAAATTTCAATCTGAGATCGACACTTTTTGAGACAACCTTATCCATAAATAAAACGAGTGTGAGGTGAACATGTCTGAAAATTCTAAAATTTCGATGTTCGCCACGGAATACCAATGAGTACCTACGAAAAAGATTTGACGGAGTACGCAACGACAAACGCACGCGTGTGGGACGCAGCGAACTTGGAAGAACGGGTAGAGGGCGCGAGCGCTAGTGCTCCAGCGACAGCTCCACGAACGTGATGTCGTACAGCGGCTCGTCCTCGCTGGCGCCCGCCGGCCGCACCTCCAGCAGGAACAGATCCTCATTACAATAGTACGCCAGCATCTCGTCGTCAATTTTGGCCGTAATCCTAAAATAGTTATATTACGATTATTATCTCGGACTGCATTCGATTAGATAAATATTAGAGTTGAATATTATTTGTGCATTATTTTATTAATATAATGTCGGGAACTCGGTAATGCAAATGCTTTTCCATTATAGGTGGGAGTAGGTGATGAGATTCTGTTACGAAGCGTATTACTCAGGGAAACCATCGGGACAAACTCGTAAAGCGTTGTGAAGTTAGTGGCGCGCCCTCCGAACAAGCGAGGTCATATTAACGCGAGGCGGCCGGTTTGTACTAACTGCTAACAGAACTATCGGAGGCCAATGAAACCACTTACCCTTTCTTGTTCTTTCGATAAAGATTATTAATTGCCGAACTTGAAATTTTGTACTTATTCTCAATCTGAAAATGAGCAAAAAAAGAAAAATTACAATGGGCCTTTGCTTTTTAAACCGAGACGTCTCGTCTTGACGGATCGAACTAAATAACCGGTCTAGTGGTTTACTAGGACAACAGTCGGAGACTCGCGAAATCTAGGGATCGTCTAGTGCAGCGGCCGGCCGCGCGGGTGTTAATTACAACATGCAGTTATGATGATCGTGTGTATATATTAGACGGGGTTATAAAGCGCCACATCGGTTACGGCGCGCCCCGGGCGGCGGCCGCGCAGGCTGCCGGCGCCCGCGGCGCGGACGAAGCGTCTCGATTTCTTTCGTTTACGTCATTTCAAGCATCACAAAATATCTCCCTCATAAACGAACATCGATGCAACGAGAAACCGAGAAAACGTAAAGTCCATCTCGCTCGCTCGAAGTCTGCGGTTAGCCGACATCACCAAGGTTATTCTCGTGCTCGCCGCGAGGCGGCGTCCTTGATACGTTACTTTGACTCGGACGGTCAATGTGACGTGCCAAGAGTGCGGTGCGGGGAGGTGCGACTTACGGCGTGCAGCAGCCCCTGCGTGGTGGGCGGCGCCACGTGCAGCGGCGTGTACACGTCGTCGGTGTCCTGGCGGACGTACAGCATGACGCGCTCGCTCAGCGGCGGCGTCGACGGCCGCGCGCGCTTGCCCAGCACGCCCTCCAGCTCCAGCGAGTCCTTGCGGTCGCTGTACGGGGACAGTCCGCCCACGTCCGACCGATACCTGCAATACCAAACGTCGTGTTATCAAGTTACGTGTACATACATGATATTGAAGCTTTACATTTTCCAGTAAGTCAGATTTACAAAACTTGTGGTGGCTGAATTGATTGATGAGATAAAGTTTTCCTTTAAATACCGCATATAGTGTATAGAACAGATTTATCTTTAATATAGGTGTATTTTCGATGATATGGTAACTTACGCTGGCGCATCAGGTGGGAAGTGATTATGGAATTTCAGAGCTGGTGCTTGTGGTTTTGCGGCGTGCAAAAGGAAAGGAGAAGCACCCTTCAGGTGCGCTTCTGCTATCGCCGATTCGTCGTGTCCATAGAACCCTTGAATATCCATTCCAGTCAATTTATCAATGTCCTCCGCTGGGCTGAATAGTACCGGTGGCTTCGTTAAATCCGCCATTGAGTAAAACTCGCTGCGTTCCGTTACAGGATGGTAGATCTCGTCTAACTTCTTTCTATTTGTGGCTGACATTTTTCTCTTCGCCGCCCTCCTCTCTTCATCTCTTGTCTTTCTTTCTGCTCCCTGCAATTGAATTAATTTAAAATAATAATATAGAAAAGTACGTGATTAATAATTTCAGGAACGTTTTAAAAGGATAAAAAATCTCACCTTATCACAAAAAACTTTAATTTGACAATATCCCCTATGATATACTTGAGTGTCGCGAGGGTCTTCAAAGGTATCGATTTGAATGTGAAGCGGTAAACCCTGTAAAGGTAATAGTAATAAATTTCATTATTACACGCCTAAAATGAAGTACCTTAATATAAAACAGTGTAAAATATTTATACCATAACATATTTTTAAGTACCAACAACTGGTTTCAACACAAAATATAATTCGTTGTTCCTATAGCGTATACGCTGGCAACCGTGTAAACAAATTACTGGCCGATTTCATGGTTAAAAATCTTTGCTTGTCTTAGCGTTAGATGTAGCAAAAAACACAGTTATAATAAACGTTCATAGGGATAATTACGAAAATTTTACGAATAAGGAAAAATATGCACGTGTCTGAATCGAATCGCGTTAAAACGTCTTAATTGCGTTGGTTCGAGGTCGGCGATGCGACGGCGTCACTGCGCATGGGATAGGTAATTGAGAGGCTGATAGGGGACTGGTTCGATATCAAACGTGGGTTGTGGTGCAAGCGACGGGCGCGGGACTGCCGGCCGTGCGAAGGATTACCACTCGCCAGCGCCCGTCGCTTGTACCAGCCCCAACTATAGTTATCGGAGCGCCTCCGGTGACAACGCGGTTACCGACCCCATGCCTTGATGTCGACGCATCGTAACTTTAATTTACATGCCTTCAGTGTGGTACGCTTAATTACCATTTTGCAGTATAAAATTAATATTATTATATTCTTATATAACCGATATATTGACAAGAAATTTAGAAAAAATGGCTAGTTAAACAGTTTCTATTAAGACTATTATAATTCTGTATTAAGACGTAAACACAAAGTCTCTTGTTGTTATTAAAAGGTTTCTTTATGCGTTATAAATGCATTTTATGATTGTTTTATTCTTATTGAATGATAATTATATACCTATGTAATGTTGTGAATTTATTCCTTAGACAATATAATTGCACCTACAGCTATGGATACTACATGTGTACATGTGTTTACGAACACACATTTAAATAATTTTAATCGTACTCACCTTTACACCCTTTTGACTACTGAAGTCTGTACTTAAACACTGCACGGCAATATTTATCTGAAAAAGAGTGAAGATCAATCAATATCGGCAATAACACATCAAAGTATAATCTTACAGAGGGACAATATCGAACCTTGATTTTAAAATATACTTATATTAAAAGTATAGTTAATGTCTATAATACTAAAGTGAAGACTAAAATACTATTAAACATTTTAACCCTTTTTTGTTTGACACGAGAGCGTGTAAATAAATAATCATAGATTGTATAAACTTAAAAAAGTAGTTATTATGTAATTACGAATGATACTTCTGTTTTATTTATTTGTATTAAGTGTATAGTTAACATTGTAAATTGGAATAAAATGAATAAAATTCTCGTAGCAGTCGTGTAAAGGTAGTTTTTGCATGAACGCGGCGAGAGGGCGGCGTCGCGGTGGACGCTGGCCGCTCATTACCGCGGTCTATGTAAATAACCCCCTCGCATTTTTATTCGAGCCGACATTGCCAGTGCCACCGATCACTGTCAGAACATATATTACCGCAAACAACTCACATCCGTTACGGTTTACAGGCCAATAGAAATTATAGATATCGATGACGCACTTAAAATAGTAAACATACCCTAAACATTTAATACTTGAGCGCTGAATAGCAACTAACATAAGAAATCTATGGATTATGTATATGAAGATTTATGCAAATTATTATATTGTGAACAGAATCAATGTGTAAGTGTTTGCTTATCGAAGTAGAAGTACGGCTTCGTTCGACGAAACTACATTTTACAGTTTAGTACAGGTTCAAAGGAATCGTATTGAATAGTCTTTATCATGTCTATTAATATTATCGATGAATAAGTAGAATAACGTACATATACATGTAGTAATGTAATTTAGCTTTATGTTCAAATATATGTATCACAAAACGACACAATTTAACACTGCACGATAACATTTGCATTACGAATCTACTTTTAAATATTAACTTGTAAACCAATAGGTATCTATTACTCCTCTATAGGTATATTGTCTACAGTTTACATTATTATTCTTTATACAGAAACCAATCTTATAGGCTTGATAGGACCTACCTATCAAGCATATGGTAATCTATTTGCATGATGAAAATTCATTCACCTAGTACTAGAATATGAATATTGCGAAAAGTGCATATAAGGGAGGTAAAGTAATTATTGCGAGGACATAATAAACTCGGGTTCGCAAGGAACGCAGTCAATCTCATCAGACGTTTTTGTGAGAAAGATGAGGCCTGGGTGTCAACAGGCTTCTGATTACAAAATAAAAGACTACATGTGTTAATAATTGTACGCATTAGACGTAATAGATTTGCAACCAAATTGTAAATATGCACGTAAAAAGTATGGGATTAATTGCTCCCTTTGTCGTTACTTACTTTGTACTCTTAAAGTCGATGTTTTGTTGGAATGTAACACGAATAGTACATATAAACCGATATTAATATGTAGGTAACACAATACTTGTTGTCGGCGGACGCTTTGACATGGCTGCAGTTGGCTCCCAGCGGGCCCGAACGACAGAGGATTTTTTTGCTTCATTTGTTAAAGGCTTTCGGCCAAATAAGGTTGCGGGACTTTATTTAATTACCCCTTAATATATGTGTAATAAAATCATGAACTGAGTTTTAATTTATAAAATAATGAGCATCGTACGAGTCTCATTATAATGTTCGTTTTAAAGAATTAAACCTATATATGACATAATTGTCAGCAATGTTATCAATGTTTTTATCTGGAACGTTTTAATACGAATATGTAGCTTAAGAAACAATTCTTCACTTTAGCACGAATTTAAATAGGCTGCTTAAAAATAATTCAAAAGCGTTTACAGGAAAAGTTGTATCTCAAGGATATGATACAGTAAATACTCTTAGATACTCAACTATGATGTCGAAGTGAGATGATTTACGAAAATGTATCGGCTCTACCATTGTCCTACACTTACACTACCTACACAAGATTATGCGATGTTACAACCACGAAAAGGAAAGAAAGGATGAAGACAAAGAAAATTAATTCGTCATCGACGTCCATCTCCTGCAATGTCTTTGAAACCAGTAGAACTGTGACAATTATGTACTCCGTTTATATGTACAACATGTTGGTTTACTCACTTTAGCGGCGCTCTCCAGCGGGTTCCAGTAGACCGCGATGGCATTGTGCGCCACCTCCTCGATGCAGCCGGCCAGACCGATGCTGTTCTTCGTGTCTGCAACAAAACAAAGAATTATCGTTAATCTTGTCTTCAGGTAACTGTGCAGTAATGCCTGCAGAGATTTCGATTAAGATATCAACGCACAATACGTCATCGGCGACGGAAATTTATTTGCGGGGCGTGAATAATCACGTGATACCATCGATTCATCAACTATTGCAGTCCAGTAACTAAGTTAAAGGGTATGATAATTAGTAGGAATGAACCTACATTCCTATTCGAACTCCACGAATGCAAAAACAAATTACGCTGTCTGCGTGATCTAATCGCTGTCTCGGTTTTACCTACGTACCTATATGTAGGTAATGCTATAACTCCCAGCAAGGACAAGTTGATAATAAGATAGCTTATCGTCGGCCAGAATCTAGTCTAACAGTGGAATTACTAAATTATAACTATTGTAGAAAGGTACGAATCTTAAAAGCGACACCCCTGGTGGCTTAGCTAACTTAAAATACAGTATCTTGGCAGGTGCATAGTCGAGGCACATAGAGTTCACAACTTATTTTTTTCTTTTTCGCATGTGTGAATCATGAGTACAGTTAATTTATTTTTTTAATTTATATTTCCAATCTTGATTGACTTCAAGGTATATAAAAATATGCACAAATCTTCCAAAACTTTTTTTTATCAGAACCTTGTCCAGAGCTTTATTCGGATTAGGCAAGAAGAACGTCAATCTAAGTAGTATTAAGGTCTTATATGGCAAGTTTGGCACATAGCAATATTTCCATGGGGATGTATATTGCACTGGAGTACCAGGAGTGCATTAGCAGACAGGCGGAGGTCGTTAGTGAGTAATCGCGAGCGGTGGGTGCGCGTGGGCCGCTATCGGCCGCTCTGCAATCTGTGCGGGCGCGCGCCCCGCTGACGTGTTTACGAGAGCCGCCCGCCCTCCTCCACCATATTGTTTAACAGCCTTGCATGGATTTACGAGACAACGTAACGCGAACGCCATTGTATACGTCGCACCTCCACACCTACTCGCAGATTTAATTGACATTTAAAAACCTAAGCTCAGAACTACTTTTATGTCTAATACCATCTACTTTCAGCGTTCAATCATATGGATCCAAGTAGAAGCATTTTGACCACCTATAAGCCACATGTGACGTTGACACGCCTTCTGTTTTTCATATTTTAAGTCGCGTGCCCACGCCACCTCGACTCTACATGCACTGCATCACGTCGCTCTTCTAATAATGACGTTTTAAATGAAAATAGATAACGAGCACCACATACCTACGCGTTTTGTTCTCGCTCATCAGCTTGTCCATTTCCCCTGCATCTATCATTACTAATTCTTATCTTTTTGATTCAAACTAGCATTCACGACCTTACAATAATATGCATTAAACAGTGTTTATCGAATTACAGAAAAACTGCAAAAACTTTTTTGTAATGGACAATTTTCGGCAACTTTGTTGGGTATTTTGTTTCGAAGTTATTAAAACAAACCTCGGAGATGGCTCCTGTTGGTCCAATCAGGCGTGGTGTATGCAAAACTGTCAAAAGAAATAAACGGGGAAGCGAAGAAGCTACGGCGCTGAAACGGCCGTTGGACACGCGATACAAGAAGACATGTACGTAATCGGAGAAGGCATTGTGTAGAAGCGCAGTGCGTTGCGGCTCCCGCGCCCCGCGCCGCCCCCCGCGCCGCGCCCCGCGCCGCGCGCCGCTCCCTCCGCGCTTTCACACGCCTGCGCACAGGTGTCCGGTGTCGCCCTTGACGCTGCTTCCAAGTTCGTTTTGTGCATGCGCCATTTATATAATTAAGTGTTTTTTTTATAATTAGATACAACTATTACATTCTGTATCAACTGGACTCTACGTTGATAAAGAAATGTATTCATTTGTTCGTTCTTTTTAAGCATAATATGTAACTGATGCTTATCTTGAGTATCTTTGAGTATCTTACTCAACTAACAAATGTTCTAACTAATTATTATTTATTATTATTTACACTACGTTTCACGACCTTACTCCATTTTTTTTGTTTTTTTTTCAATCATTTAATAGCATAAGTATAACTATGTATCTAATATATTAATAACTGGTTAAGTCTACCTTTTTAATCTGAGTTCTACATCTACAGTAGCACTTAAAAGTTAATTATTCTATTATATTTGACATTTGTAATTACTTTACAAAGATGACTGTTATTTTACGTGGGTAGGTACGTACATAAGGTGATTTGGTCTATTTTCCTTTATGCTTTTTATAGTTGGTTCCTTCGTGCTTAGACATTATTTCATTCTACATAATAACATCAACAAAATAAAAAATAAAACTTGACTAACATCGAGATAAGCTAAAACCTTGACATTAAACTTGGCCCGACCGCGCGAATTAATGGCTTCCATGTTTTTATTTTCCTTGAGATTAAATTTATAGACACTGCTTGTGGCCAGCGTCACTCATTACAAATGCTCCAAGTCTCAGTTAAGTAATGTTAGAATGTATAAAGTGTCATATATCAGCGCTGTTTACTTGAACAAGCGAGTCGGTCGATTAATAAGCAGGCATTCCATTGATGACGCAAGCCTCTATTCGGCCAATCTTTGATATTATTGAAAAACCACAAACTCCTTGAATCGGTTTCATGAACAGGACTCGTTGTCTTCTTTAAGTATCTGTCCCGAGATATCAAATCGTATATTTGCGGTTTTATTGCTATCTGAGAATTACACAGTATAATAAGAAAAGCCAATGGCGCTATCATAGAAAATAAATTTCATAGGTTAAAGGCATAGAGGGGTGCGGGCGGAGGCTCATCGCGCAATTAACATGCTAATGAACGAGCTCCCTGATATCATCGCGGTAATTATGTCCGCGCGCGACTATATTGTACCCTTGCTTACAATTCCATTCGTAGTATTAAACCATTCTGTACGTATCATATAATCAATGTTTAAGATTTACAATCGCCACGCCGACAGCTGCTTGGACGTCGTTAATAGAATGAGATTTCTCACGAATTTTTATGATTTCCTGTTACTCAGCGCTGGAGTTCACGAAGCTCGGATATCTCTATTATATCGTTTTATTTAACCTCGTCTCGTGGAAGCGCTGCGCTCGGTTTTATATCTCTAATTTACTTAAAGTGGAATGTGTCATTATAAGTACGCGTAATGTGTAATATGAAGCGAGGAGGACGACCAGCGGGGAGGATGCTAGATGACGGCGCCACCGCCGTTTATTTTTAGTCGGGCCGATTGATAGGTTCGTCGGTCGGTGTGGGCCGCGGACGATGTGCGCGTTATTTATGCAAATGTCCTAACGACACATAATGGTGGGTAGCGGGGTACGCGGGAGCGTCTCAGCGGCTATCAGCCTGCAGCACGGTAATTAGGTCCTGCGTGCCGAGCGAGCGCCGCCGCCGCCGCCTTCGCCGCACGCAACTGCGCCGGCATGTTTCTGTGTCGCCTCGAGCACGACCAGCCTTGTTTTTGTGTAGTAAATATCGTGTCTCGAGACGGTGTATGAGCTACTGTTTCACCATCACTTTTCGCAAAAACTACAATTATTCGTCTCTCTACGAAATTATGAATTCTTTTTTAGGTTTTATTACTTCATCACACGTACAATTTCGTTAATGCGATTCCTTAATTAAGTGCAATAACTTACCGGCGTCCAATATCCTTTGCTTGACGGAGTGTTGTCTGCCGTGCCAAAACTGCCACGCTTTAATTTCGTCCTCAGGTGATTTTTCTTCCCGGAACATCAACATAACAACACTCTGTAACAATATATTATTTCGTAAGTTCCTTAAAAATTTAAAAAAAATGTTTTATTTATAGGTAGTAAATAATAATTATCTCACAAGACATAGAGATCATTATATTTATTTTCTTCTAAAATAGGGACTGGGCCTTTATCCTTTACAGTAACTTCGGCAATAATAAATATAAATACAATTAAGTATACTACTACTGATATTACCTAAATGATTGTCATTGCGTCTACACCTATTATCGTCAACCCATTGCTGTCCCACTGGTGGGCACGGGTCTTCTCTCTGAATGACAGTGTATTAGGATCGCCTAATACACTCTCATTACTTCGCCAGCGTGGTGGACTCGATAGTCCACCACGCTGGCGATGTGAGAATTGGTAGTCTACACCTAATAATAATTAGTTAATTTAGAATTATGAAAGTGAACAATTAGTACCTACCTACTTTAAAATAGTTACATACATGGGTATATCCTTTTACGGATGCCACAGAAAATAATTATAAAATAGTTCGCTATGGGTAAAAAGTATCGTGCCATAATAGTATAGAGGCAATTTTGACGATTGTAGCACATGTGTACATACACAAGGTATATAAAAGTATTTTGTTGAAGATAAGATAAATTTCTCATCATCTGAAACCATTATGGTTTCACTTCGCATGGTAAGTGAAAAATATGCTGTTAGGACGATTTCTATGGACGAGTTAGAAAATAAAGTGAAAAAGAAGTGGCTTGCGCCAGGCGTGGTGGCTGTCCCGGCCATATAGGGCTAACGACGAGAAAGCACCTCCGATCGTCGCCTCAGATTGATGGATCGTTGCGTCGCGCCGCTCACCGACAGCCGCGCCCTGTACTCGCACTACCGAAACGTATGACAGTACGCTTGTTTCATAAATTTCGATTAATATACGGTTCAGATCATTCTCTGTCCTGTAATAAGCTAGCAATAGGCTTCTGAACAAATGTATACTACAAAACAAACGGCGGACGAGTCGTAAAATGAAAGAGTGCTTGCGTTATTTCTTTTAAAGTTATTTTACGTTACGCGTTTCCTTTATGGAAAAACTTGATGAAGTTTACATTTAATTAAATGCCATTTTATATTTTAAGTTTGCGACGTAAATAATTGATGTTAATCGAACTTTTTTTTGTTCGATTTAATTCTTGTCTGGCTGATACACATGACGTTTCATGTATATGTTAAATGTATGTGTATATATATATAACATTCATATGAATAAACTTAGAACGAAATTACCTACACAAAAGTACCTACCCGCTTCACTTTTCTGACTCTAAAATATTGAAGTTTATGTAAATCTGAATCTAACTAAATAACAGGAAAAGATAGTCCCGTCGAAAAGGCAATCGGCCATGCTATAATCCTCACAGTGCAATGAAATAGCTGGGACTGATACAATGTTACGGACAAGCTATAATATACACACAGGTAGTACGTTAAATTTATGAATATTTTTTACTAGCGTATAGTTGATCATTTCTATAAACGGGCCACAGCTTTCTCCGAAGATCGAATGGCGCGCAAAGTCAACGGAACCGAGCATACTAAATATATATTCTATGTATAATTGTAACGGTGCACACCACTCCCAAACTCCATCGCGGTTAATAAATATAAACATTTAGAGTTTTATTTGAATTCCCCAAAGATGTAGATATTTGTTATAATACATAATGCATGCGTAACTGTAAAATCAAACGAACAGATTCATCGCACCGACCCTGATATCTGAGATGTTTGTATAAACTGTTGTTTATTGGTTTACACATTTTCTCAGTGTATTTATTGGCCCACTTATAGTAGTATATACTTCTTATGCTTTTTTCTAATATACATAGAAGAAATAAGCGATCATGCAATCCACTTACATTTGCTGTCGCTTATGGACATCGGTGTAATCAACCTGAGATAAAATTGAAGGTCATAAATGAGTTCCTTTTGCTTTTCCTGTTTGTTAGTATTAAATCAGAGCGCCTTGCATGTCTCTCTCTTACTGCGAATCATCATACATTCGTCCACTAATCCATTTGTTGTAGTATCACAGTTGTAAACAGATACAACTTATTTATTAATTGCGTAGGAATAAATGATTCATAAACATTTAGTAACTAATTTAGAGTCTAACTGCTAATGGTTTACGTAATTTAGTGCCTATTTTAAAGTTGCAATTGATAGCGAACAATGTAGCCATTGTGTCACGACAGAGATACACTGTTATAAATATCTAAATTACGCAAGATTTCAAAGACAAGACTTGCTTTTGATTTTGTCTAAGCATTTCTAGTTTTATCGTGCTTAAGAAAATGTCGATACAAGAATTTAAACGAAATGTTAATATTTGACATTAGTATTATTCAGTTAGAATTAATTACTAAGCGCCTGTGAATCGATTTACCATTTTTGTTGCTTAAATAATTATGTATATATTTTTACATAATACATATTCTTAAAATTTTTACACGTTTTATACTTAAATAATTATACGTATACGTTTTTTTGTTATTGTAGGTACCTACTTAAGTTTGATTTGTTTTATTAACGAAAATTTGGGAACTGTTTAGTATTCAGAGCCATTTTGATGCCCATTAAAGGTTATATTACGTAATTTAAAACCTGATGCGTGAACATTACAGTTAAGTAGATTTTATCATAAAATTTAATATCTGACGTAAGTATATGTTTATAAAGGTAGCTAAACATATTTATTATTCAACCATGTGCAGAAATATACAGCCAGTTTGTTAAGCTAATTTCGATTTTAGCTTACTCATAGCATAAGTACGTAATATACATAGATCTTATCTGCATTTAATGATACACGTATCTACAGTCTCAACGTCTCTACAATGTGCTTATTTCACAACAGTTTTAACTTCTCAGACCACTTACTTCCAACTTTTCGGGCCGTCAATTAATTAATCGAGTATATCGACATTCGACCCGATTTCAGGAGCCCGAGTTCGGTTGACAATCTGAGTTATCTGATTAAGCACGCTTTCTCTCGCGCCGTGTGTCACACACGCAGTCCGCCGCCCGCCTCTACATGTTGTACCTATGCGTCGCCGCCCGATTACGCTCTGACAACCTCTTCACATTCGTTTCATCACTCTATTTAAATAAATCAGCATTTGTTATACATATTCCACAAATAATCTACGCAACAGATAGCTTTTTAAAGTTTTGTGTGACATGTTAAATCATTAATCAAATTGCGATCATTGATAATAATTTATTTTCAAGTAGTTAGTAGGTATGTGCAATCCATTTACATAACCAAAACTATAGGAGTTTTCTTATTAAATTTACCTTATTTTTATTTGAAATTTACTTTCATGACATTGACAAAGATTTTTTATTTACCTAACATTAGACTTTACTATAAAAAGTTAATGGATAGTCTTAGAAGACATTATTATTGATATATTGATACCCGTGTATCGAAATTTGAGATTAGACTAAGAGTCAGAAATGAATAGATTAAAAATCCTTGTTACTAAAAATTGAGGCAATTTTCAGATTAATTATTTATATATTCTAAATGGCTTATGAAATATACGAGGATACAGGAATACATCGTTTAAAGACAAATGGTCTAATTAAGACGTGCATTGAGCGTATTCTCGCTTTATATCTATATCGATTCAATTTTTCTTCCTATTATATGCAACTCTATTTAAATAGTCAACAAAGTTTTTGAGCCATAATGTTTTTAAAATTTCCACCTACTTAAATATAAAGTGTTAAAACATGATTAATTTACATTAATCATGTCAAAAACGAGATATTAAAAATTATATCGCATGCTGGTTTCTAGAATGTATATTTTTTATATCAAAAATTAATCTGAATACATGTTTGTAGTAAAAAATTGTCACATACGCAACTAAAACAAGTCCCGCGGAAGACTTAGTATTTCAGACATAATATTGCGTTCCGCTTTTATGAATCTCAGTACAAGTAGTGCGTGAAAATAAATAGCGGAACGGCGTTATGTGCGTTCGCATCATCTGTTTATCTACGGGTTTATGTGAACGATGCGTGCAAATAGTTAAGTAACTTTGTTATGCAGCGACATGAAGGACTTCGATTGTTCGATGCTCGAGTTTTCTGTCTGCTTTTTGTCCGTCTCGGCCGTTTCCTCGTTAGCCGCAGGGCGCGGCGCCCATCCATCAGTTCCTATCTACTTTATGACAATTATTTATGTTCACTGCGTGGCAAAACTATTTCGCTTACCGTTGAGCTTTATCGATAGCGCAGAAGTAATGTCCTGCCGTCTCGATACGCTATATCTGATACGGATACGTCTGTTTGTTAAGTGCGCTAGTAGTTTGTGCTAGTTGTTTTAACGCCTAGGTTATTTGCTGCGAATGTTCTCCGCAGTGAATGTCGGTTTCGACATAAATTCTGAGCGGAACTGTGGGTGTAACTGCCGTGCAGTTGCTTACAGTGTACGTGGTGCTATTTATTTTACACCAAGTGAAATGTTTTATCAATGAACATTTTTGTTCGGTAAATAAACCAAGTTGAACGTTTCTTACTGACTAGGAAGTAAGCGTTTAACTACTTATCGTTTTATTGCATATATGGAGTTGATAAATGTTATATTTACCCATACATGAAGTACGTAAGTGCTTTAATATAATTAGTGAGAACACATATAATTAATATGAGTATTCTCACTAATATAAAAACACACATGTACTACTATTAGCAATACATTATTAGAAACAATGATTCAATTAATATGATGTATATTGAAAAAGAAAAAAGAAAACAAAAAGGTAAAACATAAAGTAACTTAATGTATCAACCGTTCCGAGATTTCATCAAAGTTTCGGAGCGACTAGTATTGTCAGTTGACTTTGTTATCGGAGGGGGGCAATTACTGTACAACCACGATGGAATCGGAGCAAATCCCGCGATCCGTCCACCGTCGGATTAAAATCCGAAGTCGCGTTGTAACACTAATCTGCTTAAATGTCGAAAGGAAATGTCAGATTGTAAAGTGCAGGGCTTTGAGTAAAGCGTGATGCGGCTTAAGCACCGTACCTACCGCTAAGACCGCAGCTTTCATGTTATTACTTTTTCCACCATGCCGCAGGTAAATTATTGCTTATTGACAAACAACAATCAAGCTGTTGACGAAAGATGTAGAATCCCAATATTATGAATGCGAAAGATTGAATGAATTAGCTCTCTATCAGATATTCATATTTATTTTTATTATAACTGTAAATATTTTATTATAAATCATTGGATACTTATTGTTATTGGAACCGGTTAATGACCGACGTTGATCCTCGCTTTGCATTTACGCACATATTTAAATATGTAACAAAGAATTAAGTCCGAGGTGCAATGAGACGTCAATGTAACAGTTCTCCAGCAGTATCAGTGAAAACATAAGCGTGGATCGAGACCGAGTCATGTCGCCATTGCATAATTGAACCTTAGATCTCCTAATGTCGCTGATTGCGGGCAGTTGTCCGCCGCTGATGCTATCAAGGATTGACGCTAAATACGCGCGCGCCGTGACAGCTCCAATACCGAAACAATGACGAACTGCGCATTGCGTAACGCCATTTACGTCCAGCTTTACTGTCACTCAATGCTCGAATTAAAACCAAGTGAAAGTTCATTTAAATATTTCAAATGTCTTCTGATTAGAATTTGTAAGCTCATAATTTAAACAGAAATCATTCGAGCTTCGTAAGAATTGCGATTAATTAGGCGTTACGGTTATTACATGAACATTACCGAATAATACGTAATATTTTGAAAGTGTAATAGTTATCGAATGGAGTTACGCGAACCTGAAATCGAACGTGGAAAATTCACGCTTCGCGGAGCGGCGCGCGTTCCTTTTTCAACGCCTGAGTATACGCATTGCCTGTGATAACTGTTTGCTCTAAGATCACACGTTTACTCTTTCCTTCATTCTTAACTAAACCTAATTTGTTCATTTTAGCCAACATTGTCTAGGATAGCTAAAATAATACTTGGTACATCTATTTATATGAATAAGAACATTACATATACCTATGATCAATTGAATATCTACTATACTGTACTCTTCTTCTTTGAACTGATTTATTTTCATAACAATCATTACATAGTTATTAACATGATTCGTATTAATGTAAGGCTTTTGAGACTTTTTAGGTCGATAAACAAAACTGCCGAAAAAAACCAATTACATTAAATTCACATAAATTATTCTTAAGAAATAAGGAAAGTCATAAAAAGTACATTATATTGAGGTGCGCTTGTAGTTGACAAATAACCTAAAGTATGCCAATAAAGATATTTTAAAGATTTTTTATACCTACTTCTTTTGAAATCAACTATCTGCCGCCGCAATGAACACTATAAAGGAAAACTTAATGTGTTTTTAAAATATAACTTGTATTACTTATTTTCGGTGAACTCTTTACTTTGTTATGAATTCAATTTAAACAACGAACTTACGTTACCAATAATGTAATTTAGATTTAATAAGAAAATGTAGGTATATCGAGATTTAAAAAAGTCGTTATAACGAGCTTTCGGTTGCATAATTCAGCAATTTATAATCATTAGCGTTTTTCTGAGACAGGACGAAGCGCTGGCGCAGGGTGAGCGGTGCGGAGCGGCCGCTCACAAGGGTGCAAGCTAAATTGAGATATCTCAACACTTGATTGATTGCGAACATGATTGGCATCTTACGACTATCAGCGGCGGGTATGTAAATTTTGTCTCCTTTTATCATTATGCATTGTTACAATATTTTTTCTTGTCGTCTTTAATTCGAAATGTTCATTCCACGCGAACGCTTTCTGTGAGAAATATTCGATGTATCTCATATGACAGCCCTTCACTGGTCGGTGTCGAGGTATCGACGCGGCGGCCGAAAGGTGCGCGTCGGTAGGAACTGTACGCTCCGAATGCCAACCGTTATAATCCCTCATCAAGCGTAACATGTTGAGTGTAAAAGGCATCATTAACGATTTCCTTAAAAAGGCAAACCGGAGCAATCATTAAATCGTAAAATATTGCAAAAAGAAAATAAAAACAACGACATGTCTCGTTACGCGAGTTTCCGTTGCTACGAAAGTGAACACAATGATGTCAGTGTAGCGATAAAAAGTAGAGCAAAAAATATCCTGTGTAAGCGAGCACTTTATGCATGCGAGAGACTGTTCAATCGTCGCTAGCTCGCTATCGATACCTATCAAACAATTGAAGGAATATTATAATCTGTTGCATTCGTTGTGTTCGAATAGTTATATCTAGATCACATTTTTTGCACGATCGTACGTCAATGAAAAGAATTCCTCGTTGAGGTCGAACGTGTAAACAAAAACGGGTAAAGCTCTCGACTCGTTGGAGTAGACAAGCGGAAGTTTATTAGTGGCGCTTAAAAGGTATTAAATGACATTCATATGTAAATTATCTTAAGCCATAATTGATGTATTTACTCGTACTGTTCAACGTATTTTCATGTTTTTAGTAATTATTTAGCATAATATGTATAAAACCTATTACAAAGATTATACGAGTATTGAACAAACAAATAAATTGCTTAAATTAATCAAACATAACATTATTTAAAAGATTATTGGTATTAAATTTAAATGTACAAGTTAGACATTTGTATCTTAAATAAGTATTATTCTGATTCCATTATATTAAATTATTAACAAACGAAGTAGGTACAAACATGTAAAATACGTAAGGACCGATCATTTTTTATTAAAGATCTCTATTATTAAGACAGAAGTGTAACACAACTGTATGCTTGCTAGAATATAAAACAGTCTGGCCCTTTGCAAGCTCGATGATTAATTGCCCCGTTTTGAGACTGATCGATTAACTTTTGTACTTTTAGTTTGTATAAAACGCTTCAGATTCAAACCCTTCATAAGCATAAATATTTTTTTCTATCATTTTAAATTCCGATTTGTCAACTGGAATAGAAATGCAAATAGAGACTAGAGCGTACAGAGATCACCTTAGCGTGCGAACATTGAGATCGGTTTACATTACGAAATATTAGTTTTATCACTATAGGCGATATTATATTATTTTCATTATAGAGCATTATTTGTAATAACAATGCAAGTAAAATTTAATTTAAATTACGACATGAAAACAAAACGTTCTCAATCAATTTTCAAAATTCATACAATAAAAATGAAAAGTTTAAAATTGAAACAATATAAGCAATATACTTAATACAGAGTTCCTATCATAGATAATACATATCGGTACCTAAAATTCAATTATATAAATTAATTTTTTCAACTTTAATCTTTCTGCATTGAGATTTAAAACTGTACAACTTATCACTTATCTATGTTGTTTTAATACCATGGAGAAGTAATTTCAGGAGTACGTGGGTAGTGCACGGCAATTGTGTTTAATTAGGTGCAAAATCCCGAATACGGGTTGTGCTGTAAGCTGAGCGGAAATCGCAGGTCTGATGATATCGGACGGAGGCAAAGCTCCGCCGAAACAAGGCGGTGCCGGCCGTAATTACAATCCCGCCACGCACGCTCCGCATCGACCAAATCTCTCTTTTTACTAAATTTTCTTATATTCCCTAACCGCTTTTCGACACGCGAAACATATTCGCATCGCGTGTGAATATTTAACTGTCAGCCACGGTAGATGACTAATGACTATAATTGCTCTCGTAGACATGTATGGTAATTATTGTTTTAAGTTTTTAAATAAATACTCGCATCACGTAAAAACTAAACGCGGATAAAATTGTTAGTTTAAAGTAATGATTGCCGAGAACTCCCGCTAATCTAGTTATGCATTATGACCACGAGCGCAATGTAACTTATACTTATACGTATGCAGATTGTGGAATAGGTATATGTAAATAACTTTATAGGCGATAGTTAAACTAATACATGCGCGTAATATGCATAAGAATGTATCAACGTTTTTATTTTCTTACTGAAACGGCTCGTTAAGGAAACACGATGTTTGCCGCGTCGAAATTATTTTATCATAATACGGTAAGGTTATTGTTTAAAGGGAGCGATATTATCCGAGCGGCCGGCTCCCGGGGCGGTCATTGTGTTCCTATATGGCGAATGTCAAAAGCTTCGTCTTAATTATCGGGCGCGGCTATACAATGCGGACTCGATTGCGGCGAGATAAGCGCTCTATATCTATCTAACTTCGTATTGAATGCCCGGCCGGACTTGCGGCCCACTTACTGCCTTAATAATAACTTCAAACGTATGTCGCATTGTATCTCTGATTATTCGATCTAAGCCCATTGAATACAGATAAAGCGTGTTTGAATATGCTCTCGTTGTCTAAAAGAAAATTCAAGTCGCTATTGATATTTATGCTGTTTATAAGACGCAGAGTAAACTTGCTTACCGTGAGATGAGTAATATTTATTGTTTATATCTAACTTATTGATACTCGTGATTTTACACAATAACAATGTAGGAAGTTTTTTGCGCCATTATCAAAACGAGATTAACCAGATTAATCAAACGAGACTAGCTGGTTTTTCAAGATACTTGAAAAATCATTAAAATCAAGGCAGCAATTATATTGTCCCGGTGGTGGTGTTTACTCTCATTTTCTAGGGAAGTGTCAAGAAACAATAATGCCAGGGGATTTCCGATTTCCACGGAAAGAACACGCGAGCATGGCATTTATCATTGGCAATGATTTTTTGCTTATTGAAGAAACTTTTCTCACGGCATAATGCTCGACTATTGTTATGCTATACAAGTCATATTTAATGGGCTACTCGATTAAAACAATTACTATTGCGTATTCTTAACACGTACCAGTACCTACACAATAAGCGACGCACGCTTAATATTAATTTGCTTGTTCAAAAATTACAGGATTTTAATGATTGATTAGTCGATACTTAGACATTAAACCTGTTTGCTTAGCGGGCTGCACTGGAAAGTTTAACTAAGTGTTTATGTAATACTATTTTTAAGATACAATTAGTTTTATGATAGCTTGAACAAATTATTCTTATACATACCTATTTAATGCAGATAGGAATAATTAAAATGTAGAAAAAAGAAGATTTACGTACTTATTATACATAAATAAAAGGTAAAGTTATCGGATATAATACCACGGTACCATTATTTCCAGTTTATTATAGCAAAAAATCTAGATTATATTACACAACGTTTACAATCTCTAAAAAATAAGGATAAACAGTGGTTTTGAAAGTAACTTTTGCGATGGTGTCCGTGAAGCGAGAACCGGGAGTCGCTTGGGGTGAAACTGACACGTCGCTTGCGGTCAGAAGACCCTGGGGAGACGCGGCCCGAACGGATAGGGCAGATAGGCGTAATAATATTCATGTTAATATCATTAGTATTGATATAACTACATTCCGTTCCGTTCAAAACTTTAGTTTAAAGACATTCGTACAATCGATCAACTTTATACTACATAACACGAGTACAGAAAGGAACTAGGTAATGTGTGCTCTAAGTAATTTGTTCTTTATGTTAAACATACTTACTATATTACTATATATACTATTGCCGTCATTATTAACAATATCTAACGGCATAATTGTATTATTGTGGAGAATAGGCGTCAGATTTTGCGACAGATATATACAATTAAAGTAGCAAACGATCATGCAATACATGATGGTAATTTGTCAATACCGCCCAAATACATCTATAAACAACATCATATTCATTCATCAGTTCCTGGGTCCTATCTGTAGTCAATCACATAAGCGTTGCTACTCCCGATGACCAATATGGTCGCCTCAAATGAAAGTGAGCCGTGAGATTTTAATAAGTTGTAATTGACATCTGATCGGAAAGATTTGAAAATCCTCCTTGAGACGTTACGAGGAAAAGTTAAGATCAATTCTAGCACAAGTCAGTACGAAGTAAACACCGACAACCTTTCTACCTCACGAGGTAGGAAATTCAAAATTAAATAGAGATGTTAAACGCTTGGTTGCGGTCATGTTTTACGATTGCTCATGCCTCTAAAGTGCGTGGTTAAGCTTTCTAAGATCCGAGAGGTAAACATCCGGTCGGCTCACCGTTAAGGGACGGCCACTCAAGTAACTACAAATTCCTTATTTCTATTTGGATGCTATGAAAATGATATTGCCCATCTCGTTAGCTTGTTTCAATTATTGGAATAAATTTTACCGCAACTATATAAATGGCCAAGTTTTAAGGCTGAGAAAAAGCTGTAAATAGGTTCATAGTTTTATATATCGGTGAATTGACTTGAGGATTAAAAAGGCAATTAGTCAGAGTGGTTTATCTTGAGTTTAGGATCTTTAGAACATTAGTCTTTCTATTCTACTACTATATGTAAAATAAAGCGCTTTCTACAATCATACGCCTACACTAGTATATTTGCCATGGAAACACTTAGATGAATGCATAAGAACCCTGCCCGAGAATAGTCTATATTGATACTTCAGATATCTATCTGATCAGGAATCGAACCCAAAACCTATTATGTGTCAGAACGTTATGGTGGCCACTCTATCACGGTGGTTGTTTAAATAAATTTCGGCCCCGAATCATTACTGTTCTGACCACCAAATTGCTACTTATAAACATTATAGTGTAAGAATTTATTTTCCTGATTAGATTATGTAAATATGAATTATAAAAAATTACACGAAATATTATGCAAACTCAATTTGATTTGAAGATAAAAAACGTAATCGTTACATGAGATGTTCAAATTTAATAGAATTATTTTGTTATTATTACATTCAAACAATGATGCGTAATACTTATAATGTAATGTAATTGTTAGTCGTTAAGTCTAATAGCCGCCATAATTAATTGAGCGCTGATGAAACAGCTTCGTTGAACTTGACAAAGAAATCTGTATTTATAATTCTATGGATATAGTCGCACATATTTAAATATTTTATTAATGAATTGTATAAACGGTATGCATAAGTAATACGTGAATGTAGTAAAATATTTCCTCAGCTCCTGTATATTCAAATTTTGTTCTCTCTTTCTATTTTATTAACATCGCCTATGAAGCTGAAGATGAATAAAAACTTTAACAAGCATTTATATTTTTAAATAAAAGATTAGGTCTTAAGATGCAGACAAAAATACAAAAATATTATTACGAGGTAGACTTTTTGTATATGTCAAAGGTCTTTTTTAGTGTCGTCTGTGATCCAAAACAGATATTTAAATGGTTATTTATAACATACTTATTTCGTATTTTAATTGATTACGCCTGACTAACGATTATGATAGAAATCTGGTACGACAGACCGATTATTATCAACGAAGTAACGTAGATTGTTCCGAAAAATATTATTCGAATACAAATAATATTACTTCAGACTGCAATAAGCTATGTGTAAAACATTTTAACACGAGTGTAATCTGAGAACACTAGTACTAACTTTAGTAAGTTAGAACTAGTATTTTAATAGGGATGTCTATTTTCCAGAAGAATCGATATTAAAATCGATGCGGATCCATTTTACTATCGATTTTTCTGGAAACTATTCGCATTTCGATTCGCATTCTCTAATTGATCCTCTGATCAATTATTATCAAACATCGTTTTTCGTTCTAAAATACTTTCGATGTAGCATGTAATATTTGGCATACCGGTGATTTATTGTTGAATTTGAATTTACACCAAATTCTACAATTGCAAGTATTTCAGCCCACAATATCGAATTATTGGTATCGAGGATCGAGGATTAGTCGCTTGGTATCGATTAAAATTGAGTTTTTGGTTTATAGTTATTGTTAAAACTATATCGGTTCGCGTTCCTAACTTCTATTTTCTTGTTGATTTCGATAAGCTACAGATGTTGATTTACTATCCCGGTCTGCATAATACAACAATAAGTCATTGAAACGATTCTGTTCAACGTTGCGCTAATACTGTAAACGTGTAAATTTGTTATCGTTCCGCTTCAGCGCCCAAGTGGAATTAAATTAAAATATTTCAAACGTCAAATCAACTGGTGCGATTGATAGTATCCAATTTATATAACATACACATAGCTACATAATCAATTCATACATACCATAATCATATTAATTAATTACACTTGCATTTCTTTATATGTTTATGCATCCGATAGTGTAGTTTCTACACGATTTGACCGATTAAAAATCTTATTCATACAGTATGTTTGTTTTGTCGAGATGATGGCTAGATACGTATGTTAATAATTTTTAATTGACGACTATATAAAAATCAATTTCCTGTGAAAACAAGTTAATTGAGTACAATGACGACCCGCGTGGCGCAGCGGTTACCGTACCGGTCGGACACGCAGTGGGTCCCGGGTTCGATTCCCGGCCAGACAGGTATCTGAATGATGAGTTTAGATTCTTGTTCTGGGTCTGGGTGTTTGTGTATTCGTCTTTGTGTGTGTCCATGGCACCCACGACACAGGAGAAAATCTTACTGTGGGGCTATGAGTGTATAAAGTAGAGTTTTTTTTTATATCATAACATGTACCTACCCAAGTCAAAACCATTTTATTGACTAAACCTATAGAGTTTTTAATCTCTAATTTATTGTCTAGACAATGACATATAGCCTTAACTTACCTTTACAGTTTGGTTCTTAAGTGGTTTATCTGGATCATGTATATACTCGAGAGTGATGCCGTAGAACTGGCCCTTGTTGATATACGTGATGCGGTCATCTTCACGTCGCTGCGAACTGCTGCTGGCCGTTTCTAGGTGGTACTTGAACCCGTACGGTGAAAACCTGAACAAGAGATAACACAACTAAGAGCATCGAAAACACAATATTAGATAAGAACGGCCGCGACATGACGCCTTCTTATGTTTCAAAGATCGAGATAACTTTCAAAAACTTGCACATTACTCAGTAGCACAGTAGGTAAGTCTTCGCTCTGCAACATTTGTTGAAACATAAAGTGCACAATGAGAGCTGGTTTCTGTACCATTTAGAAAAAGTGCGATTTCTTCTTTGAGATACTTATCTACAGATACATGTTCTCGACAATAAAGTTTCCATGAAGTAAAGCAATAAAAGTAAGCAAAAAGTGGAAATCTTAATTGCGCTGCCAGTAAAGCTTGTCAGCGGCGTCGTTACATAAAGGCGTGGAGATCCAGTTCATAGTGCGTAATGAAAAAGTGTGTTTTCTCGCGATTTCCTGCACTCGGGATCAGCGGAAGGAAAACCCCGCTAATTTAGCTGCGATCGCGTGCCGCGACTCGTTAGCGGCCACGCGTGATCCGCGCGACGGCAGCGACACGCGCCTCTCGCGCTTGTCGCCGATCGCGGCCCACGCTGGACGGAAAACTAGGAAACGCCGATGTCATTATCCACCGCCTCTATTGTATTCTACCTTTACTTATGTAACGAGATAAAAACCTATAAATCCTTGCAGATTGTTTAATCTCCTGATAAATCACTGGACGGGTTGTACGTGTAGCCAGTTTGCGTCGGCTCAATTCTTGACTCGCGGTTACACCATTACTTAAAGCTTATTGAAAACAATTTGGTAAACAACCCCGCTGATGTTTGCGATTTAAACTGAGCTCGAGCAGATAAAGGCTGTGTAATGCAAACGCAGGCCGACATTGACGGATCGGTCGCAGCGGTGCTCGCCTATCTGATTCTCTTTAAGTTATTCCAACCACAATTTCCATTTGTGTCATGACTCTCCATTGTCATTTAAACTATTCTTATCCTTTCCTAACGAACAATCGACAGACAATTCGGATAAAGTATTCTTATGTCGTCAATTAATTGCGTGTGTCGATATGATACGTATAAGCCGTGGACGGCGGACAACACGAGCGTATAAACGCGAATGCGCGCTTACTCTCTACTACAATCAGATACATTATCGCTCGGAAGCCTGAGTCGAACGTGTACTATAATAAATAACGCATTGTTTTCGAATGAGCTTCATTACAAATTTCAGCAGCGCGCGGCCGAAAAAAGACACTTCCTGCGTGAAGGCGAAGCCCTTTCATGAATAAATCAATCGGTGAGGCGCGGAAATTGATGAACGGACAAAAAGTCTCGGAACGTAGGAACAACAAAGTGCTCGCAATAAAAACGCATGCCGCGATAAGAGTCGCCAGGCGGCGTCCCGCAGAGCCTGTGCGCTCCACCGCCAAATTAGATGCGCATAAATCAGGTCCACTTAAACTTCACCACGCACCGATCACAAAGACCTGTGCTGCGATTACCCTATTACAATCGCTAAACAAAGTTTATTAAAATACGCATTCAAAGATCAATAAACGTACATTATGATCTTAAGTTTTAAAAATATCAATGCGTACAAACTAGTGATGAAAGAGAAGACTTATAAGTCTCCAAGGAGGTGTTCACTGTTTCAGTCGAAACTAAACTTTAGGAGTGCCTATTTACTTTATATTTAAAAGATGTACACGAGTCGATTGAGCTTACACAACTCAGACGGGAGTCCTAAGATTTATTAGTTTCGACACCTAAAATTTTCTTTTAATTTCAAGTATATTTTATATACGAGTAGTAAGTCATAAAAGAATGAGTTTCGTTCATCAATAACAAAGTTTTTATGTTTTAACATTCTAATGCATAAATAAATTGTGTTAAAATGCAACAGTATTATACTGCAGGACGACGATTAAACCAAATATTATTGACTTATATTGTATTTGTTTACAAATTCGTCAGGTTTTATGATGTGCTAATTAACTATGTTAACGCTAGAAATTGTAGATACTTCCAAGAAATTTAAACCCTGCTCTGAATTCTCCCAAGTCTAGTTTCATCTTGCAAGTAAATTTATGTGCAACATATTAGTGGAAGGAAACTGGGCGTAGATGCATCATGGTAAGCGCTGTGGTAGTTAAACGAGAGCGTTTAGGTAGCATAATGACAGACTGATTGCCGGCTGCCGGCTCCGACACCGGCAGGCAGTGTCTCCACCATCGCTCACTGATAGTCAAATTATGCGCTGCCACGAATCCGTTAAATAACACTTTTGCTAACGAGAACATTATATGAAAATACATAAAAAATAGTTTTCGCTACGATGCTGTTACTGGTAAATATTGCCCACATTTAACTTTCTAAATGTATTTATTCTGAAAGTAGGAAAATCAAAATAAATGTTTTCCACTTAACAGCGAAAGGGAATGAAAATGCAATGTCAATGAATACTAACGGAAATAGCTATGCCAGAGGAATGCTGCTTTAGGTACCTATTAATTTTGCTTAAAGCGGACAGATGTTAGAATCGCGTGTAGACCGCAATCCAGAGACATTATTGCCTTATTGTACGCTCTACGCTATTTGCAACATACATTTCATTAAATAATAAAATCTACGAACCATATTTTTGTAAGAAATAATGTAAAGTATATATATATGACCGATGACCTGAAGAAGACAGCGGGAAACCATTGGATTCAGAGGGCACAGGACCGGTTGCAGTGGCGCTATTTAGGGCAGGCCTACGTCCAGCAGTGGACATCAAAGGGCTAATGGATGGATATATATATATATATATATATATAGTAACATCCAGTAATGTTTTTGGTGTATATATAACTACAATATTCAACGAAAAGTGTTATGATTTCTTTGCAATCCTATTATGCCTACCCGGATAACAGCGACCTTCAGACGGCGGCCGCATCTTGTCAAAAGATAAGCAGCTCACACCTTAACTGGAAATTAATTCTAAAGTAAAAGAGGGTGAACAGGACAATTTTCTTCTACAGAAGGTCAATAAAAGTCCAAAGGCAAAGGCTAAATGTATGGACAAAACCTTGAAGCAGAATACTTCTTGTCAGGATGTAATCAATTTGTATTTTTAAAAGCCCATCACTGCCTATTAGACACCTCTTTGTGGTGATAAACTAACGTGCATACAATCTTTGATTAAGTTACAGCTTCTAAAATGCTCATTCCAATGTTGAACATTGGAGGAGCAAATATAGTAGATATTGCCGGCATTGACAGACGTCTGGGCAATCTTAGAGTACTCGGACGGTAAGTAATAGTTCAAACATTTGTGAGGGCGTTGAAATACTCGTGTTGGGGCGAGGACTTGTAATCAGCCAAAGAACGAGCGCGTATCGGAACGAAGGTAATTTAAGACGATAGAAGCGACCAAGTTATTTGGGCCAAATGTAAGCAAGTAATTATCGAGATAATAATGCTAATGCACTTATCATGTTGACGACTGTTTCCGCCCCGCCTCGCACCGCTAATTTAACGATTTATTCCCAAAGTTACTGTTACGATTCTTACTTTATAAATTAATTACGTAACGAGCAAGATTTTTACGTAACTATTTAAGCTCATTCGCGCTTTAATTAATTACTAATATGATATATTAATTAGTTGACCACTGATAAAAAAATACATAAGGAGAAGGAAACTTCATAATGTATATCAATCAAGAGTTTAAGTAATCGATAAAATAAAAAAAAGTACTTACGTATCACAGTGTCCAAATAAAGAGTTGCGTGGAAACAAAGTGTTTATATTATTTAACAGTTACTTAACAAGTTGCGTGCTAGATATTCATTATTGTTCGATGACGGTAACAAGGTAATTCATGATTATTTTTAGGATTTCATGAACTTTTAATTGGCCAAGTCGTTGTCTAATTACACTTTATAACTCAATTGATAGTGACTATTGATTAATTAACTAATTTATACACAACCGTAAAGTAAATAACAAATCTTAATTTTAATACATTTACATTTTTGTTGGGTTAAAAAAAATACTTTTGTGGGAAGTATATTAAATGAACAATAAAGAATATAAAAATAATCCATCTAACAACGTCCATTACGATGAATAGTTATAAGACAATTAGCTTTGGAGAAGAAATTAGGAAATTACCAATTTACACACTTTTACTGTTGTATTCAATGATCACGAAGTTCAAGTTAACACCTTTTGCTGTAAAAGTAATAGCGTAAGTGTTTAACAATAGCATGCGTGTCTTGTGAGGTTTCTATCAATGTGAGGGCCATAATTTTCTCACGTTCTTCATACGACGCGGTAATACGCACTTTATCCGAATCCAAGTTCAATGATTTTAAAGATTTTGATTTTGATATTAAAAATATTATACTACAGAATTAATAGTGTTCAGAGAAAAAAATATGTAAAAGACTTTTTCTAAATCGAAGATTAAAAAAAATTGCTAATTTATATGTATGTCAAACAAATTACCTCAATACATATAGGTACTTTCCAAGTCAAAAGAACACGTTTAAGTCTTTTCTATGAGAGTTGGGAAATTATAGCATCATCAACATTTTCGTGGGCGTTTGGTACACGATGTATTTTCTAGAAAGAATGTCTTTATCTAACAGTGAGGTGCAAAGTGATCAGTCAATATAGTTGGTGTTGTGGCTTGGTACACAACTTTTACGCTCGTGCCTCTCTTTATGAACGCTGTAGTCAAATTATTAGAAATATTTACGGTACATATTCACATTTCATTATATCTACTTCCGTGTATTCAATAGTAACAGTCAAAAGGTGAATGAAACACTTATATTGAACAGGTCAATGTACTTTTGTATTGATATATTTGACATACTGTGTTTTTTAACATATTTAGAAGTTTTTTTTTTAAGATGACGTTTATATATTTCTGACAGGAATTTTATATGTCAAAGCAAAGGTTTGTGTTAGTTCTAAAATTTTACCAAAATTAGTCTTAGAGTTATAGACTAATTTTGGTAAAATTTTAGAACTTAACAGTTACCACTTAACTCGATAACTCTATATAGTGATATTTTATTACAGGTTATTTATCAGGATATAGTTTTCAAAACTATTAAAAGATATAATGAAGCAGATAAAATGAAGTCAGTCGCAAAATTTGTAAAAAATATAACAAGTATCTGCATATATTTACTGTGCCATTCACGTATTGAAGGTTTTAAGATACTAAGTGTTATTACGCTATGGTCCCTATACATTGGGATTCAGTTTTTAAACGCTCATAAACTAGTGGTTTCCACGGAAATATTGTTATGTACTTACAGTTTGGCAATTTGTATTTTATCAGCATCATTCTGCCGACCGAAGTCGTGCCAGGGGCGAGTGCGGGGTGCCTGCGCGGGGGAGTGGTGCGCCGAAGGGGTGCCGCGGCCGTCATCTCCCACGCCCGGCTGCTGGCAGATCACCGTGTACTCGAACGACTGCGTGGACAGTAAGAAGCAGTTAGTTTACCAGACCATAAATTATCCTTAACACTTTCACGGAAAGAACGTGATTGTACGTCATAATTCGAGATTTGAGGCACAACGTACGATGACGTTCAAATGTAAAATATATTTACGACAGAACGTTTCCTGATGTACTTTCAAGTTAAATTCTTATTGGATGTACCTTGTGTCACACCATGTAAAATACTAGAAACTTTACTGTCACGATTCTTTCATGATGTCTTTAAAACGTATGATATTATTAGACTCTACGTATTTATATGTCATGTATGGAGATTTACTGTGTCATTGTAGAACAGAGACTCAAGCGGTACCGTCCGCGAAAGTGTTAAAAGTGGTCAAGTTATTCGTAGCTGAATGACACCGTCGTTTAATTTTTGCCGTTTAAAAAAATGTTACATCCTATTTTTGCACATGATAAGGTCTTTGTTTACATAAGGGTTTACAATTAACTGTTTTAAAGTTTTATTTTTGTTAAAATAATGAGACTACCGCCTGATCTTAGGATCCAATGTGGCCTCTACTGCAACCCATGGTCAAATACTACGAAATGTAATCTTTAAATTGATTAGATTTTATTGTAAACTATAAAAATAAATTAGTCGTTGTTACATCCAAACTAAACCAATATACAAGATTGTTGCACTCAGCTACTTCATGGTACAAGTAGGTGTGAAATGTAAAGTTGTACATTTTTACACGTAAGCTCAAAAGGGAGTGATCAGCTGAAGTATGTATCGTCTCATAGTTTGTATTGATCATAATCCTGGCGGTCAGTAATTGCATGGGTGCCCATTAAATTTAGATTTTATGCTCGTTTGATAGATATGAAATCATATTAAGACGCCAATTTATCGTCAGGTGACAAGAAAAACACACTAACTACAAAATTGTATAATCCCGATTTTTTTACTTAATACACTATTCTTTAATAATGCATTATAATGACGTAAATAATATTGGATACAATAACCTGTACGACATTTTATTTAATAATATAACTTAAGGTCATTTCATATACATAAATGAAATTTTGGGATCAAAATATTATTAAATGCTAATAACTTCATGTTGCATATTCTGTAGTTAGTGAGTTTTTCCTGTCTCCACAAGTTATATAAAAGGATAGTTGATGGCAAACCTTGACGGAAGCCTTATAGGCGACTATTAATAAGAAAACTGACACTAGTTAGCCAATAATAGGTATTTTCGATTATCAATTCACATTGGAGCGGAACAGTCTACATTGAGCATGATCTGTGACTCTCCAGCAGTAGAGGAAGACCCACATTTAGTAGTTAAAAATTTAAAAAGGTTATCAATAACAAAAGTCAGTATTTTCATATTTTTTTGTCCAGAAATACATAAATGTCATACTACTTTTGGAACAAATCTATGTGAATATGGGATTTGCAATTTAATTTAAATTTGATTGAACAAAGTAGTTATACAATGTTACTAATATTTTAATAACGCCTCCAGCGTTAGAGAGATGCTGTCTGTCAAAATTTATAGTTACAATAAGTGTCTTTCATGTTATTCGTTGGTTTTGTACAGATCTTAAGTGTTGTATGTCACAAATAAATCTTTATTTTCTATAAAAAATTATTAATATTTATGCTTAAGACCTACATCATCAAATTATATAACTAATTCAACAGCTAAGTTTAAAATTATAAAAACCAAATGTTTAAAGTATGTATTAATTAGTTATCAGAAAATAATGCAAAAATAGATTTTATATAAATAGAATAATATAATATTTTTTACTTTATTTAAATGAAATTACCGCAACGCAGTTACCGCCATTAATAGATTTTTTAATACTTACTATTTTGAAGAGTAGGTTAACAAATAACTGTCATTAAATGTGAGTGTCTATTATTAAGAATTATACAAAAACTTAATAACATTTCAACTATTAGACTGACTAGAAACAGTGATCTTTTTCACAATTTACGAATAATAAAACAATATTGTGTAATTTACACTTGATACTAACTAATTACATTATAGCAACAAAAAACATCTACAAAAAACCTATCAATTTACAAATAATATGTAAATTATTATCACTTAGTATAAAATTAACTTCGAGTTGAGGTTGTAGGAGGCCATTGCCAGTCCATGTGTGATATATTTTTGCATAAATATTTAAGTCACTCTCTGTCGTTATTCCAAAAAATACATTGAAGGTCGTAGATTGAAACATTCAGTAGGTATGTGATAAGTAATAAACTTATAAAGAGCAGTGATAGCCTAATGGTGAAAACTTGCCCTCTTGATTAGGAAGTCCGAGGTTCAAATCCAGGCCACCACAGATTTTTCTAAAATTATGTGCGTATCAGAAATTAATTATCACTGTTTTTCGATGAAGCAAAACATCGTGAGGAAACCTACACACCCATTAAAAAAAGTCGCGACTTTGTCTGCGTCATTTTGTTGCAGCGTGATGTTATAAAGCCTAAAGCCTTCCTCGATAAATGGTCTATTCAAAAAAGAAAGAATTTTTCAATTCGGACCAGTAGTTCCTGAGATTAGCGCGTTCAAACAAACAAACAAACTCTTCAGCTTTATAATATTAGTATAAATAATGGAGTAGATTATAATAATGCACTAGAGTCAATATGTTCTACCGACTAGAATATATCTTAGACATGAAAACTACAAAAGTAAACAAAACTATTAAATAGATCATCGCAAAAAAACGTTAGGGTGAGATTTTAAGAGACTAACAATTTATTTTCTTATTTAAATCTTCAGAATACTGTTTTGGTGGTACTTAACTGTTCAGTAAAACCCTTGCATAATATGTTAATATTTGTGTAGTGATTTATGTGTAATCTAAATCACTTGAATACGGTTGTATGTGTGGGTTAGGTTTGCATAAATACAGTGATTTTATTTTACATACATAAGACACAGAATCTACCAGAGCAGGTATACGCATAGACTGTATTAAAACACTAAATTAGAAATACATGTACACATACAATATTAAATCAATTTATAAAATGAAAAATTGTAAACTTATTGTTTTGCTACGTTATAAAATTTAATCAAATCTTCTGAACTTCAATGAACGCGCAATGTGATGGGATAAATCTTCAACATATACCTCCATATTTAATGTTAATTATTGATCAACTATGTAAGTAACCTGATATCTATAGTATTTATAGGTACATGGTTTACTAACTGTCCACCATGTTTTTAAAATATTAAATATCTTAAGTATAGACTTGTAAAGTATAGCAAGTATTTTGTAATGAGGTGATTCATTTATTTTGTTTCATTACATAACATTACAGATCCTTCCTAATGACTAATATCGTGAGATTTTTTATATATTAATCATTCATAAATTACCTTTAAACAGCTATTAACTTATGATAATGATTTCTAATTTGAATAGTGTTACGTATACGTCATCGCAGTAACGATGCGGTAAGTAAATGTCTATATTAATAAGAATAATTTTAAAAAGGTTGCTAAGGAAGCTTACACTCATAAGCAGTTATGGTAGTATAGTGAATAATATATCAATAACTATTATTTTGTCATAAGCTTTAAGATTGCTATAGATATATTTAAATATCTTCTATGGTTGTGTTGTTGATATAATTCGAATATGTTACTGTTCACCGTTTCTTATTCTATTTTCGATCTATATATACGTAATTGTAGTGTAACTCTAATATTTTTCTTGTTTTCAGGTTATTGGATACGAAAGTCAAAAGAAATCAAATATTTATTAATTATGCATTGACCATTTAATCACAATCTTGAGGGCTTTTAGTTGCAATGCAAATATAGAAAATATATTAAAATGAACTAACAAAGAACAGTTATGTACCTTATTTCGCTTTACTAATAACTTTACCTGGTTTTTCCTTTTTTCATTTGATAGCTATTGCTAAGCTCGTCAGCTTACGTGTTATCAATAAAAAAATTAAAAATATGGTATTTCCAATTTCAGCCACTGGGCAATCTTATTGATAAACAGACCTATAAATACCTAAGCCTTAACAAAACGTTCCTTTAAGATTCAAAGTGCCCACTTGCCATCGTTTTATTTACTGAATACAATAGTAACTAATGTCTGATCTAGATTATTCCAGTACCTACAGCATAGTTCGTGAGCGACACACCTAGGAACTATGAGTCCTTCAAAAGCACTTAGTTGTAAAAGCCTAACCTGATTATACGCATAGTCATGTCAATTTGTTTTTTGTAATATATAAAGCCATAAATTGAAAGTCAATGCGAGCTGTTTGTTCGAAGTCTCTACGCAAACATCATATGTGCTATTGGCATTCTATAGAATTTGTACATCCTATATAGAATTTGTATATCTATAGGTATCCGACTTTATTTTCATACCCCTAGGATTAGGTACGATATCGGTGACAATTAATAGATAAGATTTTAGAATATATAGAGGTAACAAACGAAAATGCCGTCAATTTAACGATATGTTGCCACTGCGGCTTTAAATTCGTCACCAAACTTAATTAGGACGACGTTCCCTACAGTCGAAAATACTATAAAATTTTACATGAAACTTATAATAATATCTATTATTAAATTTCTCTTTATTGTGTCTTATACTTTTTCTTCATAATTGAAGTATTTATTTTTAGTACATTTTATTACTGACTGTTACATAATTGCAGTATATTAACTAAGTAAGATCAAATTCTTGGAACATATATTGAAAGTAAAATAATACTATATAGTATATTCTCTTATTAACCCATTATTGTTGTCACTGCTGGGCACGGGTCTTCTCTCAGAATGAGAGAGTTTAGGCCATAGTCCACCGCGCTGCCCAAGTGCGAATTGCCGGACTCTGTAGTATATTAATACGTACTAAATATATTTTATGCTAGTAGTGATTTTGCCGCATTGGTACGCCACCACTCCTATACTTGTTCACTTGAAGAAAGTGGCGTAAGGTTAAGTGAAGAAGGTAGAAGTAAAGCATCTTTGATTCACCTCGAAAAACAATTGACTTCTCTGTGTTTAGTAACAGTAGCATTATTACGAGTTTAATGTTTCTTTAAAAAATATATATTGTTTGTGTTTTTGTTCATAAATACTTAAAAATGATGTTTTGGCCATCATTTTTAAGTATTTATGAACATGAACAACGCTTGTTTTGAGAAAACATTACAAAATCGCACTAAGAGTACCTACAGATGTCCAATGTCCATGGGCAATAATGACCATGTAAATTTCGGCGAAATTCTCACATAGCATAAATTCCACGAGAACAGAAATCTAAAGGGCTAATAATATGTTGCCAATCCTGTTTTGACAGCAACAAAATACGGAAATCACGTATCTTTATTTTATTTTGTTTCTTATTGGAATTTGTGGTTCGTTCGACAAGGTCGTATGACTGTTATCACTGTCTTTAAAGTTTACAATTACTGTTTTTTATGTTACAGATCACTCCAACAAAAATACTTTAAATAATCGAACTTGGACTATGTGATCCAGTTTTTAGCTTTACTATGCTTGAGTCTTTACACTTATTGACGCGGAATCGATTTAAATCGAGAAAAAACCTGTATCATATTTATCAATCAAGCAAATGTCGCGATGTAAAGCGAAACGACATTTATTTTACGCTCTCGTGTTGTCAAGTCCGTCCTCAAATATCAAAGGTGACATTTTGGACTGTCTCTCACATATATAATATAATATTTTGAATTATAATTAATAACATACTAACAGTTTACAGTAATGAAAAAGTTTTTTTTTTTATATAAGTACAGAATTATTCATATCTAATCGAGCTCCGTAAAGTAATGATAACAACACATAAACGAGAAACAAAACTATTGTAACAAAATCTATAAACTATGTAATTGGTAATGATGATCCAATCCAAGAGAAATAAACAGTTAATCTTTACATCTAATAAAAATGTTGGCAACATATAATTTTATCGAGCATTGAGCATCACGACATTATAATGATATGGATATATTCATAGAACGAAAAACAACAACAATGTTTTTATTTACTTACTGTTTACTAAATTGATTTGGTAATTACGTATAATTTATCCATTAAATCCTGTTTTGATATTTTATTATGAATTTTAGAACTCCCCATACTTTTTTCCGATCCAGTTTATCCGATTCCGCATCAATAAGTGTGGAGAAACCCTAAAGACTTCAAGCTCATTAAAGGCGTGTTGATATGAAAACAAGCTTTACGCTTTTGATCAGAATCAAGGGCTCTCACAGCATAAAATGTGAAACTTATCACTTGTTATTATGATATACTTGTTATTCAATTACGTGCCTAAAATGTTTAATCTTAAGTTAAGACCAGTGAAATAAATACTGCTTGTTTTCTCAATTATTACAGCAGTACTTATTTTCTATTTACGTAACGCCAGGTCCAATGAGAATGCCCTTACATGTACAACGTATGGTAAGATACCTAAATAAGAATATTTCTTATAAGGCAGATATTTGTATGCAAACTGAAGAATGTAATTGGATTTTTACACTTACTGATAAAACAAACTTCAAATAACCTGATTTTATCTTATCTTTAGTCAATAAATTAAGTTAACAAGCTAATGGCAAATATCAACTTCGCATAGTGATAGAAACCTCAACCTTTACATCCTAATATTTTTATGTCTCCTATTGAGTCTTTCGATAAAAATATATGTATCAATAAAAAATTAAATAACCAACGACTGTTTAGAAACAACACCATGTAAATATCAATATGTAACAGCAATGATTATAGGATCTCATCAAATCCTATTATTTTGCAAACGTGGTAAATTATAAATTTGTATTCAAAAATTACAAGCACATTCAAATAACTTTAATATATTTACAATAAACGAACTATAAGTAATACTGACTTTATTAAAATCTCAAACTCATGTATATAGCTTGGCTTCCGCGTTGTTTAGCATAACTACACTATTTTATATTTTGATATTATCTTTTAAAGAGTTAATTGTTCCTCATTTTTCGCCTTGTCCTTGAACTTGCTTTGTTTGCGTGAGATTCGTAAATAATTATATTATCTCATGCTCGTTGCGTTTTCTTTCATTTAAACGACAATGGATAGGTATCATCATTTTTAAATATGATAAATGCGTGTTAGCAACTCGATATTTAAATCATCTTTTAGTTCAAGACAGCAATTATGCTGAAATCTTAAGATTCAGTATCTTATCAGAATGTCACATAGGCAATTATAACATAACTTTAAACAGACTAAGAGCGCGGGAGGGCTTATGTAATATTGCAGGGCATTAACTGATAATGATTAAGTATGAAAGTGCTATTGTAAGCATAATTTTATAAATATCACAACGGTAATATCAAATTGGATATTAAATATTCAAGCCGTGCCCAACAATACGTGTATAATAAATGTAAATACAATATGAGGATAACTGTAGTGATTATGTCCGCACTGAAGCATGTCAATTGTGAGTTAGGTGATAAGGTTTGTTTGTGTCAGTGTGTGAGTGGACCGCCCGCCCGCGCCCTCGTCCGTTGTGGCACCGACCTGCTGAACAGCGGTGTGATCACGAGGAGTGACGGCATCCGCTCCGATGCCGCTGTCCGGCGACGGCAGGTCCACCGTGAGGCCAGCGGCGGCAATGACACTCTTGCTGTGATAGCGAGGAGCGGCGTATCGGTCCCCGAAGGCGGACGCCGAAGCCGACTCTGTGTCGCCGTACGGAGGAGCGACCCTTTGCTGGTAACCTTCGCCGACAAAATACTCTCTATAGTAAGGCTCGCCGGCGAAGGTCGTGGATTGGCGCGGGTACTGTTCGCCGTAAGGGGTAGGACTCGGCGTGCCGGGCGGCGCGAACATTTGCGCAGCATACATTGCGGCGTCCGGCAGGAGAGAGCCGGCAGAGGAGGCCCGCGACGGCACCGGTGACGGCGATGCCGCTTCGCCGGGCTCGCCGACCGCCACCTGCGGACACACGCGCCTGTTACACGCGTTCTCCCACGACAATTGTCCGCTCCTTAACGTCGACGCGTACATGCCGCGTCAAAGCACAGTTCACAGCCACGTACACTAGGATCGTTCGATCTCAACACGCTCACGGAAGAATTATAAGAATCCCGGGATAGTTCGGCGGTCCTCGAGGTTCACCTATGTCGCCATGCACTGGGCGGGCAGCGATGGCCGGCCTGACGGGGGCGCGGGCGGGCGCGGCTAGTGCGTCTCGAGCGAGGTGCTGGGCACATCGTACGCTAACCGCGATAAATAATACATGAGTAACCGGTAAGGGAAGTGTGTGAGTGCGTGCGCGCGCGACGACGGCGTACGGACGTGTGACGCACCTTGTGTCGCGGCGGCTTGAGCGCGTGCGGCTCGGGCTCGTCGACCACCTTGCGGCTGAGATCCTCGGGCTCGCGCTTCACGAGTCCCGCGTGGAGCAGGCCCGACAGCTCGCCCAGCTCCGCCCCGTGCGCGCCATTGGCCGCCTTCAGTGCTCCGCCGGCCCTGCGGAGGGGAGACAGGCGTGATTGGCGACAATGCGCGCGCGCCGCTATTTCTACGATCGACCTCGTAGTGCGCGCGCAAACTTGTCACACTATCATTCTTCATCTTAATATTCTAAAATTTTCCTATTAAAACAAATTTATGAATTTCAATTTGTAAAAAAAGTTTTTATGCTATTTTAAAAATATATTTGAAACAACTTCGACAGAAGGAAACAAAATGTTTAATTGGTGATATATAACAAAAAATTTTTAGCTGTTAGTCTGATGTTATTAAATTATCCACTAAATCATTTTTTTTAAACTTCGACATTTTATCATATGTAAAAAACTACTGACATAGTTTTTTCTTAATCACATAAGTTGCAAAATTTATCAGATTAAATCAAACGAAAAATATATAATAATATGTAAGACGATTTAAATATAAAAAATAACAAGTAGGTATGCATACTACATACCTACTTATCACGTTCATGGATAATATTTTTATGATATCTTTGTCAAACTCTACATTTCCTTGTTTTTTTTTATTTTTGATTTCGTGATATACTATTTAACCGGAAAGTAGGATTAATTACTCGCTTATTAAAACTTAATACTAATAATATATTTGTCCTTTCAGTCTCGGAATCAGAATAGAGCTACGTTACCCCATGCCTGTCGTAAGAATCAAGTAAAAGAAACCTAGCGGGGACAACGAGTGGGAGCTCGATCCTCCATGCCAGTGACCCAGGAGATGTTGATAGTATGTGTAGCATACGGTCGTGAGCACTTGAAGGTATGGAATGAGCTTTACACTCCTGTACTCCAGCACAACGGTTACGTCCGATGGAAATTCCAGAGTGCTCCATGTAGCGCTGAGAACACCCACCGATGGGATTTGAGTTAAAAAGCTACTAATAATACATAAGCAACGTTTTCCTGCATGAGAAGCTCTCACATAACTTAATAATTAATTTGCCAATCTCAATAATTAACCTAAACAAATCAATACATTGATTTTTAAATTGAAAAAAATGGGTGCAGGTTGTATCTGCCTTTTAAAACTCTCAATTTTTGTATAACGGGTCTGTTACCAATGTTCAAAGCTACTCGTTTCGGGTCTGAAGGAGGCCATTCTCTGATTAATACATCTGTAGCCACTTCAAGCAGGATTCCAATTCTAATTGGGACTATCTACAGATGTATGTAATATGGCTGACAGTGACCACATATAAATTTGCCGGCATGCTCGTTTGATACTTTAATTTATATCTGATGGTTGTCACTTTTATACCTCAAGGGTAGTAACGCAACTTAATATGAGATATTGAGTTAGTCTACTAAGAATTAGCTCAGAAGTAACAAAACAGCAAAACATCATTGAATCTGCTCAATTTGTTGCGACTCCTCTTCTTTCTCATAACACACTTTACAAACTATAAGGATTGAGCTTCTTGCTGTAGAAGAAATAATTTAAGCCTCCAAAATTAGTCCCAGACAGTAATTACCAAACATAGAAGCCTACGTAAAGCTGGTGAGCTTTTGGAAAACATATCTTTTAAATAAATGTTATGTAGAGCTCGCAACTTCTAGGAAATGCGCTAACATTTTAAAGCTTGTAGAGTATTTTATCGATTGTTCGGCTTTGTAAAACACCACCATCGCACTAACATATGTGATCTATGAAACCAGTGTCGAATATTATTTTAACTTACAGTAACTTAAGACATTTAATTAGACGTCGCAACGGTCGAAATTCGACCATAATTCAACTCAAAGCTAACCTTGTCCAAAGTATTTCCCAAATTCAATTCAATTTTATTAATTTTCAAGTTATTTTAATACGCCCGAAAGATAAAAAGAGGTTTAGTTGACAAAACTGCATTTAAAAGCAATATCGGCTATTTTAACAAAGACATCTGACATTTTTGAAGTGCTGTGTTTTCATAGTAAGAGATTGAATGTTTTGTTTAGTTTATTCTCTGTGTGTGACAAATACACGGTAGTGTGTGTGTAATGTGTTTTAGTTGATTTAATGTATGGAACATGTATAATTTGAAAAAAAAAATATTAGCATTCCGTACCTACTTCTTCTCTACGTCCACTATAACCGTGCATAAATTCATACTGCTCCATCCGCGGCAAGGCACTCAAAAACGTACCCCAAGTTTCTACTTCACGTATTAATATATAGATTATCGAGCACCCATTTTTCCTCGACTACATTGATCACATCGCTCGCTGATCATCAAACTACCTCGATAAGTTGGGAATACTAGGTAGAAGAGAGACACTGTCCGATTGTGTAACCAAATAGCTACATTCACCGGACTCCCCATAGCAACTACCCTAAGAAAAGCTGCAAACCGGAAAAACAGGAGGAGAATTACACATAAAGTTGCCGAGGACTTTCATGGCCACGACCTTTACCAATAAAGGAACGACACAGAAAAGATATTCAAATATAGTCCTGATGAATCAAGCGGTATTAGCCACTAACGTTCTTAGTCCAAGTTTATTGTCACCAACCCATTATTATACCACTGCTAGGCACGGGTCTTCTCTGTGTGAATGTGTGAAATTGCGAATTGGTAGACTTCACACACCGCTGAAAACTCTCGGATGTGTAGGTTGCCTCACGATGTTTTCCTTCGCGGTAAAGCAGTGATAATTAATTTCTAATAAGTTTCAACCATTAGGCTATCACTGCTTTTAGGCTATCATTACTCTTAGTTCTCCACTGCTCCAAGTTTATTACGTTTCCTAAAAACAATAAGTTGAAAGTTTTTGCCCGTTAATGCATAGTATGAATCTATTGCAAGGCATAGCCGAAGACAAAAATGTACGTAGATCTTTGAAATGTATGGGCGAAAACCTGAACAATTATTGTTTTGAACAAACTCATGTTTAGAGCACATGCTCATGCTTAATTACTACACGCTCGCTTACTATTTCCACATCATAATAAACTATGTTCCAAAACAACATCTCTGGTTTTTTTTTTTATAGATAAACTATATGAACTTAAATTTTCAAATACAACGTAACGTCATACCACATAAAATATTATTTATAACTGGAAAAACTGAGCACTACTAGTACCGCGAAAACGGTTATAAAACGGACTACACCGGTAATTTGAAGTATCAAGTCCATCTGACAGTAAATGGTCCCAGTGCTCACTTCATCATCTACATTAAATAATAATTCCGTCAAGGGGTACGATAGAATCGAATAAAACCATACCTGAACGATAAAACGTAAAAAATGATTTCTATTCGACAGCATATATTCGCAAAATTCGGATTGTCGAGTAATTTGTCAAATTCGAATGCAAATGACAGTTTGCTGCTATCCGAATGCCACCTTGATTACGTTCAAAAATAACCTATATATTAATATGTGAAGCAAAAACTTATGATCCGTTTTTAAGAAACTTACCGCGGATGGAAGAGTACGAAATTACGCACGGTTATAGTTGATGTAGAGAAGGTTTGGTACACCTTGCTAATTTTTTTTTTAAATAATGCATAAAACATACTTAAAATCAACTTAAAAGACATTACACACACTACCTTGGACTTAACACAAACACGTAAGTAATAAACGAAAAATATTATTGACTTACTATGAAAACATATAACGTCAACAATGTCAGATGTCTTTGTCAAAATACCCATTATTGCTTTTAATAGCATATTCGTACTACTTTTGACAATATGAAGTTTAGGTTTTGAGTCGAATTACGGTCGAATTCCGATCGTTGAAACAGGTGAGTAGTACATATACATTTGTAACGGTTTATTATTATATAAGTAAATGTAACATAAACTTGATTTCAATTTACCAACAATATACGAATAAAAATAAGCACGAAAGATGCAATTACGAGGGATTCCCAAAGAATTAAATACCAAAAGAGCGCCACCTATCACTGTAATGTGAAATTACTATTAATGTACATTTAGTTGATAAAGCTATTTACAAAACAATTAGAAATATCCTCGATAAATTAAATTTAGAATAAGCTTCATCCGAAGTTGAATTAATTAGTAGAAATCCGGTTCAAATACATAATATGTGATCTGAATATTCGAAGCGACCCAGAGCTGAGTTACACGCCTCTAGAGTCACAGATCACCCAAGAGAAGCTGGGTTTTCATCAAGTAAACAAATATTATCAATTTCTCGTCAACCCATTTTTGTCCGACTGCAGGGCAAGGGGTCTTCTCTCAGAATGAGAGAGTTTTTAGGCTAATTTAATATTATCAATTATTCGCAACCAACTTTACATAGAACAGCGATTTTTCCTAAAGTCAATTACAGATACTTTGCTTCTTCTGAATACTAAGATGGTCGCCCCGTATTCATTTCAATCAACATCCAAATATATATTTATTTAGATAAACTTATAGTAAAATTCAATGTTCCAAATTATAACAAAAACCTTAGTTCGCTCGTTTTGTGTATCTATAAAAATAGTATTTACATATATATTTACAGTAACGATGTCGTTACGATGTATTTGATGGAACTGTCACGATCGTTTTGCACCCTAAATATAATCTTGACCCAATTATATCTTTCCTCAGATGGGTAAACAATTCCTTCTAACTTTTTCCTATTCTAATAGTGGGTAAAGCTAAGGAATTACTTAAGGATTACTATTACTTAACGATCATTGTATTATTTAAAGTAGTTTTAAGGACGAGAGACGTTAGTGAAGAGTTGTAAGTACCTTTTGTCTAAAATTTAAGAAGTTACAAAATCCAACAAAGTAAAAGAAGTATTTTAATTTAACACAACTACTAGATAAGGTACACATACTCGTACAAATCAGCTTTTAGCAGGAAAGTCGCTACTACTAGTAAAACATGTTCAAAGTTATTTTATAATTTGACCGACTTACGTAACTACAATCTTGATATAAATCTGGACTACATATGTATATACTTACATGATAACATCTTCCCAAGAATTCGGTGAGTCTATCTAGATGGCAACTGTATATCGAATACACATACTTATTGGTTATAGAAAAAAGTACTAACGTTATAACGCTTATATGCTCTTATTTAGTGACTATACGTTATACCTACAAGCTACGCCCGATTTGATTGTAATTTATAGCCGTTAATTAAATGTCTGGTCTGATTTTTTATTTTCCAACGTGATAAGAACTTTAAAATCAAGGTTGTTTATATTATTTCTTATTTATTTCCATATCTTAGGAGATAATTTATAAAGTATTTATCTAACATTTGTTCCTACTTACTGCTATCAAAGAACTTGATTAGTAGATATTTCTTATGCAACCTGCAGACAAAAATCATTTATTTAAGTTGCAATAAGTGTAATTGTGGAATCAAAGACAATAAAGTATCGTCCAAAGTATTTTATGTGCATAGGATCTTTAGGTGCGCGTAGTTCTGTCTGCGATTCTTATTTATAATTGTCCGAAGGGAGATAACGTCTGTTGATTATTTCGCTGTCCATTTAAGATTATTACAAATACTGCAGAGACAGTTACATTAAATCATGTAGATTTGTTCGCATGTGAGTAAGCACAGTCACCTCGGTGAGAGGCGCGGGGCGCGGCTTTCGTCCGGCTATGTCAGTGCGCGCCGATTTATGATAATTGAAGACATGTTTCATTGGCGCTCAGATGTTTATTTTAGATAAGAACTTCTCGTGGCACTATTTCATGCGTCCGAATTGGCCGGGACGCGCGACCTCCCGCGAGCTCCGAGCTCCGCCGGCCGTGTCCGATTGCAATTCTCGCTTTGCTCATTCCTCACGATTTATGCATACGATTTGTAAGAGGAACACGACGAGTGTGAAATCGCATATACGATAAGATAAAGTTCGACTTTATAAAATATTTCAGAAGGTATCGGCAAATTTTCCACGCCGCGACTAACTCGCGGAGGGCGTAACTAATTTGTAATTATGAGCAATGCCGAACGGAGATGCAACTTCATGTTATGACATTACGACGCGACGAGCCACTTTTTCAAAGCATGCGAATTAAGTTGGGGTTCGTTGCGCCGACGGCGGTGGAGGATCGTTATTCATGGATTCGAGGTACAATGCATTGTTTACTCGTCAATGTTTGCGCCTCAAGGGATAGAGCGAGCGCGTCGTGCTGACAGCTGAGCAGCGACTCGGCTCTGTGACTAGACAATGAATCCTAATGTCACAAATTTTCATCAACAAAATTCACCTTAACAGAAAATTCTAGCTTGATGATACGTTACTTTTACTCTTTTCTACATTACAACTTTAAACTTCAGAAATAATCTTTATTCTCTACCTCGACTCTATATAACCATCATAATTTATTATTATTCATTTACTTAAACAATATCGTCTATACAATTGTTATTACATGATTACGGGTATTTTAATGGATGTTTCATTAGGCACACTGTTAGGATTTATGTGACGTCAAGAGAAAGTTAACTAAGACCTGCTAATTAATAGCCTACGCCATTTCCATTCTCATTTAGGTAATTTAATTTTCTGTACATTGTTAAGAGAGACGTAAATAAAGAGCTTATACTATACTTTCTATTCACCCTATTTAAACCTTAGAATCGCTCGAAGGACCGATAACCGATGGGGAAGAAAGGTCCTCGAGTGGCAACAGTACAGGTCGCCCCCCTACCAGGTGGATCGATGACCTGAAGAAGACAGCGGGAAACCGTTGGATTCAGAGGGCACAGGACCGGTTGGAGTGGCGCCATTTAGGGGAGGCCTATGTCCATCAATGGACATCAAAGGGCTGATGGAAGGATGGAAACCTTAGAACTAGAAAAAATAACTATTGGATAATTGTTAACATAATTAATAACATATTGAATGACACCTTCATAGATCTATGGCCAAGTTATGCAATCACAATTTTAAAAAATATTGATTACTTTCACTGTATCTACGTACGTAGATTTCATTATAAACTTACTATAACAGGAAAAGACCTTGTATGATCTACACGCAAAGTTTATGCATAGGTATAAACTTTAAAGTGAGGACGGGAACTTTCTCAAACTAAGATAATAATCTGATATGGGTATCGTGTTGCACTAAATTAGCATAACACTGTCTGTAATAAAAGATAAAAATGAACACCTTCTTTTGCAACTGTGTACTGTATTTTACATGCAAATATAAGTTTTTCTATCAATGCAGAAATCGAATTCGTAGCGCCGAGATGCAGTCGCCTTTATAATTATTTGCAATGTTTACTTAACACCCTTTCACACATGATGAGACATCCACAATACAATGCTTAGGGGCAGGTAACCCCTGCACATGTGTCGCGACACACTACTGTGCACTTATCCAATCTTATGAATTATAATAGATTGTGATAATTTAACGGATCACTACTATATTGGATATAAATTCCTTAAAATCCAGAATACCCAAAACACCAGCCATGGACAATATCTACGATACATAATGGTTTTGTAAATGCAAATTAAAATAAGTACATTTAATGTAATACAGTAGTAATAAACTATGGATTTTATTTAGCACGCTCATTGTCGATAAGCTCTTTATACTCAATTATAGTGCATAATGTGAGTAAATTATGGGTTATTCGCGTGAACAACAACCAGTATCTACTTGATGTTATATATTTTACAACATTTCCGTTGGATTAAAATTGTATACTTAATAAAATGGTAATTTTGTTCTACGAACAGAACTTTACTTATAACAAAAAGACTTTTTAAAACGAAAATCAAAAAAGGAACAGTTCTCAATTGATAGTAAGTACAATAAAAATACAACTGATTTCTAAATCGGAATCTGAATAGTCTAGGTTGTTCTTGTCCACGCTTTTAAAGCATAATGTCGTAAAAAAACAAGCGTACGCTAGTGAATAAATAAAATATTTAATTTACACGGAACCCTACGAGAGAACCGTTTACACTTGACTTGAACAATCACGATAAAAATCAAAAGCGAGGACAGTTTATACATCGTTGACGAATAGATTAAAATCTATTGGGCGATAAAGTGAGAAGAAGAAGGCGCTTGCAGCGGATGCGAGTAACGTAACTTCATTCTATTTGAATATATCATTCGCCTAAATGTAGGTTTATTGCTACTTTTCTCACGGAACTAATGTATTATCAATGTCTTTAATTGAAACCGATTTCGCCGTATCGCCGTTAATGGACGTCGACTTATAATAAATAATAAATTTTGAGTTTGAAGGCCCTGATCATGATAACTAGGTATATATGTTGAAGTGTTCGGAGAATAAAAAATGAATACAGTAACAGACGGCAGCTGCAGCAAATAATTCGCGTAGGTAACTGTAACGGTAGAATTGGATTTCCCAACCCGTAGTTTGAATAGGGTATGTGCGATAAAGGATGGTCAAGAAGAATGGTCAAGCCTTGATTTCATATTTTGCTACGCGATGACCGCCGCAGCCGGGGACGTAACGATGTAACTACCTTTTTTACGCATTATCTTTATAAGAGGGTCGGGTGTTTCCAAGGGAATTGAATGGCATTAACTGCTATGACATTAACAATACAGCCGTGTCTTCAAGAAGGAACCGGTTTCAGACTTTAATGGGTCACACGGTTCCAGCTCCCGAGTTTTTGTGAAGCGACCGCGACTTCGCAACTCGGATACTTGCTAAATTGTATGTTCATTATTCATTCTCCGAACATATACCAACATTTTAATATGTCATGTGCATGTTATATTTACTAGTTACTAATTAAGGCCAGAACATTTTTATTTTTTTAAATTTTGTTTATTCCGCTATAAAACTTTTAACTTATTTCTCTGTATGTTACAAACATTTTTTTCAGAATCATTTTGGAGTAGGTATTTTTAATGTAACAAAATTTTTGAATTCAATGACTAACTACCAAATAATCTGATATTAAATTGATATTAAGTCTTTTGAGGATAAACAGATATGAGAAACAATAAACTGTATAAATAAGTATTAACTGTATCGATAACTAATATTACCTATTAACGCTATCTACTTTCGGAATTTACAATACTAAATATTTAATTTTTACTAGTACACAAAATAAGTAAGTACATAAAATCCTTAAAGCGTAGAATGTTTTGTACAGATGTGGAGAAATTGAGTTCCCGTTAGCTGCAAGAGCTTACTGTGACAGGGTCAAGCCCTCCCGGAGCCATCCCATCGCGTGTTTCTATGCTAATCTAACGTTAGTATTCGAGAGCTACCGACAACTATTAATGATTATGGCCGACGTTTTCTCTTAATAGTTCTAATATTATCCGAGGTCCTGCTCTTAGCAGACTAACTGCGCCCGTGCACTACGCAATGCGTTTACGAATTTACGAAACCGTCTAACGCCTACGAATCTAGAAGAAACATACTTATTATAGATTAGACTAGTTAATTTCTATATCTATAGAGTATTCAATTCAAATATTACGAGCGATTTAAACAACAAATACAGCGCCGAAATTGACGATCTGGCACTGAACTATATACGTATTAGCATACAAACGCATGCGACACAGCGTGCGCGGATGGGTGCGGGCGAGTTGGAGCATTCGTTATAATTTTGAATGTATGAATGAGAAATAGCAGCGCTCGAACCGGGCGCGTGGGACGCGTGCCGACAATGAGCCGAGACAAGTCCTGGGCGTCCTTGTCAATGTGAGCCGCTTCCAGCCACATCCGTCTATTGTCATTATTTGTATTTATGCACTCCCGTAAACGGTGACGAGGATGACATGCCGAAACAAACGGTCCCCGTCGGCGAGACGCATTCAGTACACAAAGATGAAGACAAGAAAAGTGTGTGGTATCTTACCGCACGCTATGCCCAGACCGTGTGTGGTGTAAGAAGCCTACTCATTATTAGTGTGCTTAATTAGTAACTTGTCATTACTTTTAATATAAGTGGATCTCTTAACTATTTATCAGCAAGTGCACGAGTTTTCCTTAGTACTGTTCATCAGGCAAGTGCAAGAATTTAGTGTATGACAAAAAAACGCTCTTTAATGAATAAGCTAGGTTTAAGTGTGAAGAACATTAATGCAGTCCTCTCGCATAAAGAATGAGATACGGGGTTTGCTCATTTTTGTGTCGCCATTCAAAGGATGCTGTTAACAACCTCTTTCAAAAAGCGAGCATAATTTGATCGGGGTCGCATTTCTATGGGAACACCGTTGAATGCACAAACACACTTACTCAATTTAATTCTTTAAATAACTGTTATTTTATTTTATTATAAGTTATAGCTAATCTCGTATTGTATATCATAAGTAATGTTGTTTTGAATATAAAAACTCTAAATTCATAACAAAAATAAAAAAATATTTTCTAAATAATTTCAATATGAAGTAATTAAAATAATTTATGATTACAATACCATTATGTAGATGTTATCCGTAAGTATAAAATATTGATTTCTTGTAACAGCACCCACATTTAATCCAAAGTATCAATAAAAAGATTTGCAAAAAATTGGCTATCAAACAGCGAAAGGATATGCTAATACTTGAATGATATACGTTGGAAGGCATAAGGGTAAGACGTTCTTCGCAGTTGCGAACTCTTATTTCGATAATCCCGCTATAGGTATTCAAATGAGCGCTTATGATTTATTGAGTGGAACATTACCATTTTTATTATTTGTTATTCTTACACCTTTCGTTGGGGCCGGAAGCCACGCGGCCTCTGTCTCAGTGTACTCGCCCGTGAGACTCGCAACAACCGCCTGTAACTGAACGCGCATAAAAACTCTACGTACACAAAAGATCACATGTACATTACCATAGTTTACATATAAATTTTACGCAAATTCATTCCGTATGCACTGCGCTAAAAGTTCGGCGATTATAATCACAATAATTGCTCCGATACACGAACGTTCGAATTTGATGTACGGCCGTGAGAAATGGCGATTGATTTCCCGGAATTACTGTGATTCGATATTGACGGCTTCTTATCTAAAACACTCATGATGTTAACGTTGAATAAGCCAATGACTACATTTGCATAGGCTTTTGGATTAACTAAAGTTTTGACAGTTTAAATAAAGCAAAATGTAGAGCGTGTGAAACATAAAAAAGAAAGTTTAAAATCTAATGCATCACTCTCTTACTATGAGGACCTAATTAATATGTAAGTTTTGAATTCGTTCCGACGGCATTGAAGCAGACAATCATACAACATTTTGTACTATTAATATTGTTTTTGTGATCAAACCTGTCAACGGAAAATCAGAAATTATTTTACTTATCTGTATTCATATACATTTGTACCTACTTAGTTTTTATTTGATTTTGAAATGGAGCAAGTTTTATAATTAGCCTTAACACTACGTTGTATTTCTTCCTAAGTATTATCACACAAACATATAGATAAATTTGCATATTACACTGTAACTAAGCGTTAGCGGTAATATTTTACAGCATTCGATGAAGTAGTATCTATCTATTATTCACAACTATTTGACATCTCCTTCCTTGATTAATTCAAAATTAGTGAGGCAACCAATAAGGCAACGGTAAAAACCAAAATATATTTGCCATAAAACAAGATTTATAACTTACTGTTAATCACAAGCAAAGCATAAGATATTTGTTATGTTTTCCGTAATTTTGTAGATTGAAGTACCTAACTTGGACTTAAACGAAACATCAATTACCTATACCGATAATTAAAATTACATTTAAATGCAAATATAGTAGTTTACTTTAATGGTTGTTTAATAATGCAAAATAATTCATAACAGGACTTACGAAAATTGTAGGTATACTGAACTTACGGCCAGACTTCTTTATGCAGACTTAGGTGAGTATCTTGTGCTAACGGTGGCAGCTTGTAATAATCGGTGACGAGCGACTGAGGCTGAGGGTCTTCTGCCACTCCGAGCACCGCCGACGTGGCAGCACTCAGCGGGTGCTCTGCACCGCTGGAGTAATATGCGCGCCAAGATTCGCCACTCACTTCCATCACCTCCTTGCGTCTCCTGTTGACAATCAAACAAAATAACATTAATATCTTAAGATTAGATACTTTACTGCTTCGAAATTTCTCACATTTTTCTTTTCGACTGAAATCATCGGGTCATTAAAGTCTCAAAAATATTTTAACATTCACCCATTAACTTGCTATTTTCATAAAACACTGTGATGATACATACTTAATGCGTCGTGTAACTTGCGTAAACATTGCATAAATGCATGCGTCAACAACCATATGCAATAACATCTTCTGCTCATAACATTTAATCAAATTTCATTGACTCTGGCGAATCAATGGAGTAAACATAGCGTAAGATACTGGTATTCCAAGCTTGTTGTTTTATGACTGGATCGACTACAACTTACGAACCAGTTATTAGGCGTGACCATTTTGGTACGAATACTGACCTTTGATGGTACCATCAGCGTATAACGTGACGATATAATACGTACGCTAATTGTTGTGCACAACAAGACATGAGTCAGCGAAACAGGTGGCCAGTTCAAGTGAACGGGTACACTTTTATTATTATCAGAATCGGACCTGGTGATCGCAGTTTTGGCGAGGTTCTATGTCTAATTTGGACGATTGGTAGTGTCGAGAGATCATTGGACGTGTGGCCATACGTCACCGCGACAGGGTCGCTGGTGCCGCGCAACCTGAATGTAGAACAGGTCCAAACCACTTGCAGAACCGGAAGGATACGAGGCAAATCCCTGTTCCCTCGCCAACCAGTTTAGGTCGCCTGACGTCACGCCCAGCGGTATCCGACGATGCAGACAAATAAATAAAAAATGTTGGAAGCACGCGTCGGACGAGTTTGACCGGATCGTAGTTCTACCTGATTCCTGTTCCTGGTGTTTGTTGATATCACGAGAGGTCATTACTTATTGTTATTGTAGGAGATGTGCACCGATAACCTACATGCACTTTAACTAAGCTTACAGTGTAAGATCTATCTGAATAATTTAACGCGGTATAGGTAAGCATTGCTGCCTCAACTTTTTGAAACACATTTTTATTCATATTTCTTGCTTTACTTGTTAGCTCTTATATTTTGGATAGATTATGAGTAAACAACCGGGTTCAAATTAAACCAGTGCCTTATAATAAAATTGAGTATTTAAGACATATATAACATATTACGTTTTTTATTGCAAATTTATAAATAGCAAATAAGAATCCGCAACAGGTACTCGAATCTCCACTCGATCAACAAATTAACATAGGCTGTTTGGGAATGTCGTGTTAGTGTCAAGCGAGAATAGAATATGCGAATTGGTTCAGAAAACTGGAAAAGCCAGCTTCTGGCATTTAACCAGCCGAAGCGTGAGTCATTTGACGAGTTAACTGGCAGGCGGTTGCGCAGGGGGGCGGGCGGCGCGGTTGCACCACGTGAATGAGATTCCGGTAGGTGCGCACGTAAAAATCGTGCAACGAATCTAACAGGTTTGCTGGGGTCCTTGCGAGGCCATCGGGACTGGTCTAACCTGCCCTGCTCAGCTGAACCTCGAATTTCCGACCGTTTCCTATCACGTTCGCTTCGACATGTAAACACACGAAGCTTAGGTTTACTACGGACCAAAGGCTTGCTCGCAGTTCTACAATCGGACGAGCTTTCACGTTTAAATGTAGCTATCTTTTTTGGCGATCTTTTTTATCGCTTTGTCAAGACTATAAACATAATTAATTGATTACTCTTTCTTTATTGTCAATTGTTCGTGGCATGCAAGTTTCGCAAGTTGCCTACTCCGCGTCTGTTTGTTTGGCGTTGACTATTGAATAGAGCGATTAGAAAGTATTGCGCACAGCTGTCACGAAGACGTGACGTATGCTAGAGCGGAACGGATGGCTCGAGTAAAGGGTTGAAGGAGTCTCTGTTACACAAATAAAGCATTCGATTCGGGCATTCATCCACAACCGTTTGTCAGATGTCAGCAACTTTGCCCTTGATACGTTTCACGACTATTGCATTAAATAACATGTAGAACATACACCATATGGTTATGTACAATCTATAGGTCGAATTCAAATCTCTATATTACATGAAAATACATCAATGTCAGTATCGATCTGATGAATATTATCGTTTTGAATGGCATATCCGGACTGGTTAAAAATTGAAATTGATTCGCGGAATCGAAACGTTCCAGACAGTGTGCAATGAGAAAAATAAGAATTTTGAGTTCGATTGAAGCTGAGTGACTGTTCAGATGGAGATTTATCTGAGGTCGCGGCGAGTGTACAGAAAAGTGTCGGCGGCGGCGAGTTTCGAAAGGCGCTCGTCCACGTCCACGTCCGGTGTCGCGTCCAACTATCGATCATTCGGTTCGTTAATAAATAACACGTTGGCGTCGTTCGCCGCTTATCTCGGCTGTTCGGGCATGTGGAAAAATTTGGTGTAGGTGTCGTAACGGAGCGGCACGCATGTCTCGTAGGGTTGCGTGCGCCCGCCTGGCGTGCTTATCCTCTTCGGTCGTTGCCACTCCACTTCATTGCTTCATTATACGCCTTAATTAAAATAAAACAGCCTTAAAACAAATTAATACTTAAGATATCTCGCTCGCTAATTCCGTCGACTAAAGGCATAGTATACGGACGAGGAACCCTTTTATAAGGAATTAGTTTACATTATTTTACATGTAGCATATGTATAGAGTGGCGTATATGGGTCTAATATTTTAATCGCATTGCACTAAGGCTAGCGTGAAAACAGGCTCCGCAGCTTCACCTCTCTCACCCGACAGGTGCGGTGGCTGGCGGGGAAAGTATAAGGGAGCGGCTCAAATCTACGCATGTTTTATCATCGGTGATAAGAGAAACTAGTATCGATCCCGCTAATGACTCATTAAACTGGACTAACACTGAAAGCAAGTAACTGTATCTTAAAAAGTTAACATGAACTTGATTGGTCGCTATGTAATATTTTTATTTTCACTAAAAATACTCAAGACTAAATATAAACCATGCAGTATTTAAATTGATAAACGGTAAATTGATTTTATCAGCCATTGCAAACTAGATTTGCAATACCTTTTATTGATAAAAAATAATACACACTTAATATAATTATAGATACAACTTTACTGATTAAAAAGATAAATAACATAGATATTTATCTGTTGTTTAATTTAATGTACAAAGAATGTAGCAGACATCTCTTTTGTCCCATCGTGACAAAAATAAACACGCACCACTAAAACATAAAACGTTGGATAAATATTAAAAGCAAATAAAGGACCGAACCGTAATATCCATATTTAGTGATAGTGACAATGTGCCATTATTAATCTATTTTACATTCTGGCATTGAACCTAACGATCTGAAAGGGAATGCGGCGTTGCTGCATTTCGTCAATTAAAGAATTCGCTGTCTCGGATTGTGGCCGCGCTGGACGCACACTGTTATGGCTCCACAAAAAAGATACATTCTTCATACCAGTATAAATAAATAAGGGATGAGTACAGTCCGCATGCACCGAGCAGCCAGCACAGAACGAACCAAACGAGAAGCATTTTCGACAAACCTCTTTTTGCGCCCTGACGAGGAACGCATATGCGATGATTCATTTACGGAGTTCTTCGCCGTATAAGTATGGCTAACATTATTACTTCTGTTTTCTTAGCAGCATTATATACTCTCAGCAAGAAATGTTTTCTTGGAAATATGCGCCCACGCAGATTAAAGATGGAAACGCAACATGGGCACTAAATAAGTCATGTCTCCTGTCTGCGTAACTAGTAGCTCTAGTGATCTCAAAATTTTATGACAGTAAATTATTCTACAGGTAAAGTTTCAATTGATCACTACTGTATTGGTAGGCTTGTTCAAAAAGTTGATAAATCAATTTTCCAGTGGAATAATGTATTACTGGAAGCAATGGCCTGAATTGTTAACAATTACTCAGCTTCACGAAAAATTCGTTGATGTTAATATGAAATTAGAAGTATTGTAATAAATTTTAACCAAATCTAACCACATTTCTAAAAGTGACATTTGACATGAACTTAAATTTTATAAAGGCTCTTAACATCCCTCTTCATTCCTTTTCTTATAAAACCGTTGACCGTTGAATGACAGGACTCTTGGCATGACACGAAATCAATGAACGTTCCTTGAATCGTGTGGTCCGAATTGCACGAAGCATTCTTTGTATTGTGCTCGACATCGTGACGTTGGATGTTGGTTGTCTCCCAACTAAACTCATGTCCACAGCTTACATTCACGATTTTGAATAGCACTTCTATGTGAAACATAAAAAAAAATATTATGCTATTCATTATTACATTATAAACTAACTGGAGATAATATTTCTATACCTCTACATATGTTATATTAAAATATAGGGAGAAAACGAGCACGATATTGTTACCATGCAGGGTTCCAAGTTTAATTCTTGGTCAGATCGGCCTAAAATTTGACTCTCTTATCTGTTCTGGAGCTCCAAGCCACTATCTTAAAGTACAATAAGTTCAAGTTAATTTAAATAACCATTAATTTTGACGAAAACTAATTACGCTTTTAACGTTCAATATAAATTTAACAGATATATCTTTAACAACCCAAAAAAACGTACCTTGTAGGTTTGAAAATTGATGAAATGTTTGACAGCATTTATATCATATTTATACAGTGGATACAACGATCCATTGCGTTCATTGTACCGGTAATTACTCCCAACGAATAAGGACGATAAAAACTGCTCGCCGTTTATTACTATTTCTTTAAGCACCGTTTATAGTACAAAACAAAAACATCAACTCTATTAACTGTACATTTACTATAAATGAAATAAATGTCGCTTTTTAAAACCCTACTTGGACTTGTCCTGGTGAGATTAAAACTCTAGAATCTTTGGAATCTTATCAATGTTATTGATTTGTTTCATTTATCAACTATTCGTTTAAATAAAAAAAAAACTCGTAGTCATTTGCAAATTTTAAATTAAAAGTTTTCATTGCTCTTTCTATCAATACTAAAACAATATCTTATCTCTTTATTTCACAAAACGGATGTAATACAATACGCCCAAGCATTTCGATTTCACAACAAATCAAAATGAAATATATTATTATGATCAATGCTATGCACATTAAGCTCTAGTTAAGCTCGCGTAAAGTGTCTTATTAAAGAGTTACGAGCTTAGAAAGAAGGGACGCCCGCGGTGCTCGCTATACACGTATCTACTAAAACTTAATAAATGCATCGTTTCCGTTTCGTCTGACTTTTCTAATTTGAAAGCTCGTGTGTGGTCTACACTTTAGAGGGCGTGAAATAATAGTTTGTTGTTGTGTGTTCCCATGAAATAATATTTATATCCCACATTTCCACACGTCAACATTATACCAATTAATTAAACGATCAAAACGATTTTAGTAGTTAGGTTCTTTAATGTTTACATATCGATACGTAAAGTAAAGATTCTTATAAGTTGGTAACACTGGTTTACAAGAAACAGTTGTAAATAATATTGTACGTAAATAACACTTGATTATTATTTATAAAATATAACCTACTTTAAAGTGTGTAGCAGCTTACGAGTATATTATATGATTATTATGCGCAGATGCTACCTTCCAAATGCTTATACCGATTGCGTGTAAAGCTACGAGGGAACTAAAACATGTAGCGCACAATGAAAACACTGTCTATAAATTTTGTAATAAATAAAAGAGAATTCATAAATGCCACTTAAAATGAATTTGCAATTCTTTAGCTCGAGGATAGTAAAAAGTTAGATACGTTACAGTTTTCGGCGGATTCGACTGCTGTCAGTAAATGAGCATGAAGGTATAAATTAAAAGGCATGTCGCCTGCGCCGGCGCACAATGCGGAGCGCGGTCGCGCCGAGCATTGTGCCGTGCGAATTGAAACAGGTTGCGCCTGGCAGGTATCTATATAACGTGATTTATGACCGATTATTCTATGCTGCAACTATAATTAAAACGCGAAGCTATTAGGTATGCCCGAAAGATCTGCGACACAACCCACGGAAATGAATAAAGTTGATTTAGTGCACTCAGCTGTGATACTGCATTGTTTAACTGAGTACTTCGAGATAAACTGTCTGAGTCGTTGACGCGGCGCAGTAATTTAGCTAACAAAAGATTTATGAGTATTCGGTGAACGACACTAAAATGTTTACCACTTTCTTGTATAAGCAAAACGCAATCAAAATCTTTCCTACGGAATGTGTTTACCGTTATATAAACAACACCATTTGCCAGCAAACCGTTCTAACAACGACTTAAAAAGTGTGCAAAACAATTAAGAGATACCTCCATAAATACACCCATGAAGCTTCAATAAATTATAAATATTTGTCGCATTAAGATAATTTATCGTAGTCTACACGACGCAAATCGACGACGACGAGTGTAAAGAATTTTATTTGCAAACAAGTAAGTTGCAGGCGGCGGTGCCTTACAACTACGCGATGTTTTAATGGTACAAAAATTGCAAACAACTCATCAGCAAGTTGACGATTGTGAGAACGCGATCAATTATCCAGCGCAAATAGTAATTGTCAACAATAAATAAAGTATGAATTAATCGCGTAGGGATGTTTTCATTATCGGTTGGCTATTAAAATAGCGTGTCAATCATTTTACGAAGCAATCGGCGATGTAGCGATGGCGGAGCTGCGATGGCAAGCCGCGAGATAAGATTTAATTACCTCCGACGCCTATTTACATATTGTAGGAGATACTGACGGATATCTCGCAATTAGGGGCGTATGCTTCTTCCTTTTATGCCTAGCAATGGATAATATCTGTTTGAAGTCAAGAATAAACTGTCTGGGTAAGAAAATTTGCACCGCCAAGTATAAAAGCCTAGCTTGCTTACGTTATTCATGGTAGTAGGTTATTTAGAAACACACATCGACACCATCTGTTACGAACTGCTTATAACTAATAAATATGCCTATCTTGGGATAAAATTTGCATGTAAACATTTAACTTGCAAATAAGTAACTTAATACTGGTAACATTTTATAAAAGATGTTTCGTTTTATCTCATACCTACTGATGACGCTGTAATATAAATAAAACGGCTGTATATAATTTTATATCCAGACGGATGTGCAAAAACGGGCTAATTATAATGAAAAAATTAAAAAACAACGTTATTTTATAGAAAACATAGGCATGTTGGAATAATACTAACGAACCTGTAAAAACTTTCAGTAAAATATTTTTTTATAATTCAGTTGTTATATTAAATTATAATACATTTGTATTGTATTATGTAAAATTTCATAAACATTTTTCTCAGTGATTTTAAACAAACGTGCAATCTGAGCCTAATACCACCTACTCAATATTAATTTAATTCATCCATTTTTTTATTTTACTTTCTGATTTTTTTTTTATTTTAGATCTTAAGAATTAGACTCGAGAGTATGTAGAACAGTAAGTACGCCTTTTTTTAAGTGGGTAATCCTCATGGATACCCAGCCACCCGGGGTGGCAGTAAGTAAGTAAGTAAGTAAGTAAGTAAGTAAATAAGTAAGTACAGAAAGTACGCCTAACCAAAGTACAAAATGTTAATAATTTGTTGTCATATATAAAGTGCTTATTTTGTAACAAAGTGAAATATTACCGAACTTATGCCAGTAAATATATTATGAAAACGTTTTACTTTATTTACAAAGACTTATTAAATTGTAGGTGACCTTTACTTTGTAGAACAACAAGGTTGATTATTATTAAAATTAGCAGGTATTAAGCACAGCGCTCGAAATACGGAGCAAAATACTTAAAGTGGCTTCTAGCACCGCTCATAGGAAACATATAATGCGCCAAATCGGCGCCTGCTAATTGCGGAGGTCGATAATTTACGAGCAGCCTGAATAGCCGCTCAGCCACCGCCACCGTCAACCTTCCGTTACAACTACGTAACCGCCCTACACGAATTACTCTTATAAATTGGATTTTGACAAGATTTATTACAAAGCAAATCATGACAATGTTCGGCGTTATATATTATCATCGGCTACGGGATGTGTGGGTAAGAAATTATTGACTCTACCTCAGGATTTTTATAAGAATTCGTTTTTTTTTTCAAATATATGTATTGACATATTGAAATGCGTAATGGTAAAATTTACCTACGGAAAAGGTAAATTTTTCTATCTATCTTTTGATATCTAAGATTTGAATAAAAATATGACTGTTGTACGTAATTCTTCAGTTATATTTCTTTCCAGTTTTATCACTAGTAATATCTATAATTAAAGTTTTTTTGTTGTGAACGTTAGGTTATTTAAAAACGTCGATGGCGCAAGGATTAAATCTCTTATTAGACAATTTAATAATAATGGGCGCGGGCGGCTATTTAGATTTTTTCCTTGAGGATAATTTTATAGCCAATTTACGTGTGATAGAGTGATGCGGCGTGGCGCGGACGCCTCGGCAGTGGCTCGCCATCGCAGCCACGCTATCTAAATGCAAATCGGATAGGTTCGGTGGATGTCCACGATAAATCAGCCTCGCAGCCCGCGCACGGCACCGTTACCCGCCCGACGCGAAGCCCAAGCTCGCCCTTGGGTACAGAACATGCCACATACATATATATTGCCGACGTCAACTTATCCACTTTGAATGACAACCACCTTCCGCGACGATAGTACACGTCCGTTAAAATCTTACTAGAACGACGGCCGCTATCTAGAAGAACTGGACAGCAATCCAACTGGCTCGAGTGATACGATGGTTGGTATGTGTGCTCACATCTCATTCACGGCAACTAGGTTTTGCAGTGAAGTATTCATAGCTGGGGTATTTATATCTCAAGCCCGACTGCAGGCTATGATAAGATTAGATAGCCAAACCTGTTACTATCTGCAACGTAGGTAATCCAGGTCCTGTATAAATCCCACTTAATTCTCAAGCTCAAACAGCTCAGCTAACGGAGCTTTCATTAGCATAAATTAAAGATATATTTAATGTAACGGGCTAAAAAGTGAGCAATTAACCTATACCAAACAGATTAAATTTATTTAATTTCTTCTATACTACTCCAGATTCTAGATATAATATATTGGCTTTAAACAAATTATTGTAACTAAATAAGTATTTCCTGCATGCCTTAAACTGTAAACTTTCTATAAACTATAACATTAAAACGAACTGCAAACTCGCGCGAATTTAGTGTTCGTCAATGCAACGAATTAAGATTTTCAAAGAAACAATTAAATATTTTTCAATACTTTTGTATAAGGTAAAAAGGTACATAGAACACATTCAGATAATATAATATCCACAAAGCTTCCACAATGTCCAAAATGTGTTTGTTTATTAAGTTGCCGTTTACAAAAATTCTAAATTTAAAACAAAATATTTCTGATTAGAAATAATTTGCGCATACGATCACAGATATTTTAATCATTTCCGGTTGATAGTCTATCAAGCAATGTTTAATTGATATACAATTTATTACAAGTCGTTCGGAATTCCTAATTTGTTGACAACATTTTAGTTAGCGTCAAATTATGTGACACGATTTCTTTTGCTAAACATCGCACATATTACAGTTTCACCTTAAAATAACTCATATTTAAATTCTAATATGATTTTGGGAAACAATTAGGTAATGTATAATCTTTGGATTTTATTTAATAGCAATCCGTTCACACGGCTTAAGTATGTGTAACATTATAGTGTAATTCGATCTACATAATAAGCAAAGTCCTTTAAAAAAGTAATTACTAGTTATTTAGATTCCAAGAAGGATAATCTCTTCTATTACCAAATTATTATTAATTTCCGATAATTAAAATGTCATTATTTTAAGATTTACACTGATTGAGAACTTACCATATCGTTAAATAATTTTCAGTTTTGAGATTTTTGTAGCAATACGATAAAAAGCTCTGTAGATATATATAAGAAAAAACAAATATCTTACGCCATTTATGAACATAGATTGATTATTACTTGCAATAATTTTGAAAAAGGACAAATACCATACCATACCTATTGGTTGATACATACTAATAAAGCTAGAAAAATATAATATAACGACATTAACTAGTTTAATGAATTCACGCCACTTACTACCTTAGTACAATGTCGTAGGAATGACGGTCAAATCGATTATTATTCCTCTGATCAAGTAATAAATGTTGAAGTGGGGTAGCAATCTGATAGTGAGACATAATTGTCGCCAGATCGGTACGTCTGTGCAGACTTCGTTAATGTTTTTATGTTCAAGTTCTACTAGTTGGAATCTAATTAGATTAGCTGGCACTGGTCGATATTAAAAATTATCTCGACCAAATCGAATCAAACGGAAATGTCTCTGTGATAAAATTGTTTTCTATTACAGATTTTTTCATCATCCGCTCCCATTCATTAAGAAATGACGTCTAACATCGAACATGTTTGACTTAACTTTCGACTTATGAGCGTTCAAGCTTAGAAAATTAAAATGGTCCTCAATTACCAGAATTATCTCACTGCGTGGCAATCATGGCTGCGTATACGAGGCAGATTATTATAATTTTCGAATTTAAAATATATAAACGTTGTTTAAAGTTTGACTCTGAAAATCTTTCGTTATCTTACTGTATCTAACACAATTTTGCGGTCTTATTCACCTAGTTAATTAACCGACACTTAGTCTAATCAAAATACGAAGGGAATTACGTTTGCATGTTATAAAGTTGGATATAATATAGAGCGAACGCTCGTTAATGGATCTATACATTTATTTACATCTCAATTCTATCCATTATAAATATTCATTCAGCGCCGGGTTTATCTTTGCGCCAATAACGGTGTAGACGATAGGTATTTAAATTAAAACACCTACCCAACGCTTGAATAATATTATAATATGTATCACAATGATTACACCCTGTAACCTTTATCCGAGACTTCGGCGTGGGTATTGAGAAAGCGGTCACGCGTAATCAAATTAAGATAGTTCATTTTATTTAATTACCTTCGCAGCATAAGTAGTTTCAATAACACGAGTTCATGCATTAATCATAGAAATTATAATATTAAGGCGAATATAAACGTGGGTCTTCATTCTCATTTTGGGATGGCTATCCATGACAAATATTGTATACAATTTAACAATAAAACGAGTGGTCTGCAAACACCATTATAAAATATGTACTTATTTAAATGACTGATTATTTTCAAAGAAAAATTCTCACACTATACGAAAAATGAACTAAATATCTACGGTTCGATATTTATCCAGTAACATATTCCCATTTGATCTAAAATATTATAACATTATTTTAAAACCATTAAAACATAATAAACAAGTGTTTTAGTTCAAGAAATAGGACTGAATTTGATTACGATCATATTTACGCAATTTGCATATAGAGAACTTTTGAAAAAGACGCAATTTTATGTAGATATTAGTACACTTAGTGCGTACAATTATGCAAATATTCATGTCGATTATGGCCTACTACCCACTTACCAGTAACAAGAATTTATAGATATGTATATTACACAGTTCATGCACTCAAATGGAGCTGTTATTACTTTTGAGTTTTAAAAATAACTGTAAAATGAAATTTCTTTTAACTAAACTTTTGTTTGGACATTAAGAGACATATACAAACATACATAATTAATTTCTTTAATCCAGAAATATAAATATACATTTATATAGATACGATTTTATTGTAATGTATGTATTTAAATAATGCTTCAATCGCACAGTGTATTTGAATATTACAAAAATAACTTAACACACAATAACCAAAAGCGATTAATTAAAATGACGACATTTTTAGACGTAGAGCTTTAGATGTCATTTCATCTAAAGCTGTGCCTAAATCTAATCGAAGCTTAATTAATACATATTTTTTTTGTAAATTATAACTTATATAAATTTTAAGACGCAAAAATTTTTTACTTGTTGTTTTAGTCTGAAGCAGAAGATTTATGTAGCAATGAGCTTGTGAGAAAACAATATCCGACTTTCAGTTTCTTGTATTTTAATACAATCATGTCCTTATAATTTGCGTAATGAGTACTTTCATTACGTAGATTATAAGGACATGAAGCAGAAACGCATAAAATCAACCATGTTCTATCACTTTTTTTATTTTAAATGTTGAAAATGCACAGACACTTTGACGGCTTCGAGTACTGAAGCACTAATTTATATTGCATCCCGTGAGATAACATAACCACCAAACCATGTATATAATGATTTTTCGCCAAAATTCTTTGTACAAGCAATTATAAGTGCATTTTGTCGGTGTGTCTGTCATTAACTTAAACGTACGATGTTATTTTAAGGACCGTAATGACCGCTCCCGCGAGCCTTCGCATTTTTTTCGGAACGCTCACGAAGAGCTATGCATTTAAACGCTTGAATTATGAAATTACAGTATCGAGTGCAAACGCCAGCCAGTGGGACCCTAAATATCAACTTAATAAAACGTTTTCTTCCCCATCGTCAAAATGAATTACGTTATAAATAATAAAATTTAGTTTCGAAAGATTTTTTATTTCAAACTAACATTACACGCAACTATTACTATTAAACGCTCCATTGTTTCAAATAAAAGTAACTCACTTTTTGTTTACAATCATATCCCAATACGTTACGTAAGTTCGACGCCCAGAAACAATAGCTGTCTATAGATGAAATCGTTGTATTGATTCACAATGCGTAAATTCATTTTGTTATGACAGGCGAGCATAAATTCGCGGCAGGACCCTCGGAGGCTGTGAAACAATACTTATCTCCCCATTGAACCGGTGAGACATTATCATGGCCCGGTATAACGCTTATGGACAGCGGCCAAAGAAAGGGTGAAGACACAATAAAGGCCTTGGGGTTGCGAATTTCTTTTATAATTACTCGGGAGACAATCGGTCAAGTGTGTTCACCGTGTGAAAGAAGACGCTCCGTTATATCGTCTTGTAAAATATTCTGCTTTATTATATTAGCAGTTGTTTGATCTTAATGTCATCTCGGTTCAAAGTGCACACGTTTAAGCTACATAATTAAAAGAATTTCATTTTAATACTGCAATGGTACGCTTGTGTAAAATACTCCCAATAATTACATGGATGTAATGGCAACGCTATAATGTAATAAACACTTGCAAATAACCGCAAAATTACAGGCTCCGACGCAGCGGGCTAGCTGCGCTCTACGTACATTCGTGGGTCACAATGGCTATACAGTACAAGTCGGTGGTAAAAAGCTGATTGCCAAATTACAGGGTAAAGTGTCATAAGCACCGGTTGCGGCCGGAGCCTCTGGGCGAAGTTCACTAAACATTATTGTTGTTTGTTCCTGTATTATCTAATGCTTATAAACACGTGAGAACATATTTCAAATGGTTACTTAATAATTATAACATTAATAATGGACCAACAATATTCTTTAAATAATAAACTTACTAAAGCCTACTAGCTTTACTTAAACTTTCTGATTAATTTATTGAATCATATAATAAACTAGATAAGTATTTTAAAATTTTCAATTCAATTCAATTCATCTTTATTTGCAAAATAAGGTACAAATGGTGTTGAAATCTACATTACCTCTTATTTTTACCTATAAGGCATGCAATTTACAATTTATACATATTATTCTAAAAGTCAATTAATTTAAATACATATTAAGTCCATTACAATTGTGAATTTTCGTCATAATAAAATAAATGTCTAGATAATATAATTAATAAGAGAAAGTCAAAATTAAAATATGAACATTAACATACATCAATAATCGAATTAATTTAACATTTTAGTAAGTGTCAGCCCGTGTCACGCAGATATTCTTCAATGTTATAGTAGCATTTGTTAACTAGATATGTTTTAAATTCTTTATAGAACATTCCACTTTCGTTTAAATTTTAAAACTCCAATTTCGCTTCATGCTACAGAGACCTAGGTGGATCCAAAAATATTTATTTCTTAATCGATAAATGAAAAAAAAAACACGCTTTTTACACTCATAGCCCCACACTAGGATTTTCGCCTGTATCGTGGGTACCATGGACAACACAAGACGAATACACAAACACCCAGACCCAGAACATGAATCTAAACTCATCATTCAGATACATGTCTGACCGGGAATCGAACCCGGGACCCATTGCGCGTCAGATCGATATGGTAACCGTTCCGCCACGCGGGTCGTCATAAATGGATATAACATAAGGATATTTCACTTAAATAATTATAATTAGACTTAATTCCAAAATAAATCTAGTAACTAACATGAGTATTTCTTAATGACAACACATGTCGGTTGAACAAAAGCCCTAAAGCACTGCAAACCGTAATAAGGGGTTGCACGTAAGCAAGCGACAAAAAATTAAGAATCACCCGATGAGCTATTATCTTCGCATGTTAAAAATAATATGGTCATAGGGTAATGTACATTCATGCGAGCCGCGTCCAGAGGCGCATTTGAATATGGCTTTGTGTCCCGGCCCCCTGCCTGCGCCGGACTTCACACGCTCTCGGCAGGTACTCGCCGCCATCGGCTCCCTTCGACATTCAACTACCATCTACTGCGATCGGTACTATTTGACAGTATCTATTAAATACTTAAAAATAACATTTTAAGAAACAAAGTCGTACGAGTAGAACAATCGTTGTTAAATATTACTCGTTACTTCTTAACAAAGTTTTGATTTATCTCCCAAACCTTTTTTATCAACGCCGGTAATCATCTATTAAACTTTTAATAAATTCATTTGTAAGATCAATTCATAAAAAATAACACGAATAAAGAAATCATTTATTTAGAGTGAATTTACCTAATTCACACGAGAATTAAAATGTCTATAATTTGAAACTATTATTGATGAAACGTTTAGATAGAATGTATAATCCATAACGGAGAGAACTCGTTAGGTAATACGGTTAAATAACGGTAAAGATATTATAGAAATTTTGTTAGACACCAATCATAATCAGCCATCTAATTTCGATTTGGTTTATCACATCGACACATATACTTACGATGTTTATATGTTACACTACTCTGAGTTTGTCACGACGGATCATATTAGTAACCGTCAGGGGTGCAAGTGTCAAGATTTGTTAGGCCCGCTTGTTGATAGACACGTTAGCATTGTACGGGCACGGTGATTGCTAATAATACGAATATTGTTACCGACTTATATTGTAAATCGTCGAAAATTAATGAGTAATTTTAGCAAACTAATCATATTGGTTCATTTGAATAAGCAACAGAATACGTTAATATTATTAAATAGACGTTTGATACCTAAGAGCGATAAATGTTTTTATAACTTGACACGTGATTTTAGCATTGTCGTAGAGTCGCTTAAATCAAAATTCTTTTGTCGTATGCATTAACACTGCTCAAGTGCGCCTAAATACCTAACAATACCTCAATTCATAGGAACATTCTAATTTTATTACGGGCCGCCTATGTAGACATGTAACCGTTAATTAATTATTGTCTTTATGCCTATATGATGCACATAAAAACATGAAAGATATTCAAAAGATTTAATAACAGGAATGTTAGAATTAAAAGTCATTTCAAAGAATTAAAAGAAAGTCATAAATTTTACATTCCACGTCATTATGCCAGACCTTTCGGTGACTATTAAGATAAAATAATCTTTGGTTGTGAATTATCTAAATTAACTAATCTTATCTGCACGTAGTCCACAGCCTTAATTTTGCTCCTCGTGGATGCAGTGATTAACATACCCACGTACATTTATTTATGTTAAAACAAATGCGTTTGTCTCATTCTTTCTATAATAAAGTGTTTTGTTTTTAATATTTTAGTAAAATATAATACATAGTTATTTATGTATTAGTAAAACTCTTGCAACACGTACCTTTCATAATATCAAAAATAAGATCAAATTACGAATATGTGAGATATATATTTTTTTCCTACCGCATATTTTATTATGGAGTTTCTATCACACATCGAAATAATAACATCATACGTAATACCGTCTAACAGAATCCACAGTCACGAGCATATCCACAAAGTTTGGGACGCAATAAAATACGCCGCATAACGTTGCGTGTCACTTGACATTCGTGAGCTTAAGCGAGACACAGGCACAGCTTTAGAAAGCTCGCGCACCAATAAATACTCGTCCGATTATGATCTACGGCGCGTAGCCCGTAGCCACAATGCATTCAGTGAGCATGAATCAGGCTTCCACTCTTTGCGTATGTTTACCAGTAGTTCATCCTAACTTCATAAATCTGCCAATTCACTGTGTGATTATAAAGATTTATACACAACGCAAAAGGAAAAGTTATTCTAGATGTTAAGATGTTGTATCGTATACTGTTACTTACAAGCCCACGTATGCTAAACATGAAAACTGCATTGAATCAGTTCGCGATAGTTCGTGTTTATAGACTTTATACGTAATACAATAACTTAAGTATCATATTTCATATTCATCATCAAAAAAGTCATACAACGACGATATATCGGATTAAACAATAGGTAACGTAAATAATGTAGATTCTAATTTTTACATCTTTCTACGCAATCCTAGTGCTCTATAGAAATGTCTTTCTGCAGTTTGAACGCTTGTGTTGCGTAATGATAATATAACAGTAGTACATTCATAAGTAATGAACCTGTTAAATCATTCCCTAGACCTCCTGTAGCTGCAAGGAGAAACGCGTACTCAGCAAAAAGACACATTAAATTCATAACATATCGATTACTACATATGGTATAGCGTGCCCCTAATGCCCTTTAATCCTTTGCGATATCTGAAACGGCTTAAGTTGTAGCTCTCGGAAAGTATAAATAACCTATGTAGATATAAATTCAAGAATCGGTCACAAATAATCGTAAATCAGAAGATATATGTATATGCAGGTTTATGTACTGTACTGGCCATACTGAAATTACGTGACGTGTGTATTTTCCACGTCTAACTCAAAACCACTGGCATTTAACTTTGTCATATACAATACGTGTCTGCGCAACGTACAGAGATCAAAGACGAAATTACATAAGATCAATACATATATGTAGATTGGTTGTAGGTGTGTGTCGGTACGGACAGACGCGTGGCCGCAGTCCACACATGGTCCGCGGCGGCTACTTTCACGCGACTCGGGCGCACCCATATTAATTGCTCCCGTTCTTCGTCGAAGCTTTATTTATTGCCCTCACTGGTGATTGTGAAAAGTTTTGAGCGAACATTAGTTTTTAATTTTATCTCTTGTATTCAATCTGACATAACACGACACCGCCGGAGTACCTCTATCTTTGCTCGTACGTACCGTTTTCTCTTAGGCAATACACTTAACATTATTCATATATATAAAAAATTCTTAGTCCAAAATGCTATTTGCCGTTGTCTTTGTACAGCTACACTAGGGGAGCAAATAAAAAATCAATTATTAGCTAAACAAAAATGTGAGTGGCCGCAGGCCGATGTCAACGTTTTTAGAGAAATAAACATTAACTGTTTGCTCAACGACCGCCGCCATAACTAATATTTGAGAATCGAAAATACTATTCTAATGTATGTCGTAGTACATGGGTACCTACCTGGCTCCGAGCATTTGACACTTTAGCGGCTCTTTTGGTCTCTATCCATATTACGTGATGTTTTAATATACGTCTGCCGCCTAATTTCTTCCCAGCCTACATGTTTACATGATAAAAAATAAAATCGTTCCTACATCTACAGATGTACAGATCGGAGAATATAAATTGGTCAATTTGTATCACAAATTAACTTTTTTTGCACAAACATTTAAATAGCCATTACAGTAAGTATCCAAACCATATAATGATTATTGTAATGCAACTAGTAAACAGCAAAAATATTACGATGTATATTTATTTAGGTAATAAACGTCACTATAACATTATACGATACACTTTAAATTTTACATGAATGCTGGCTCATAGCATTAACTTCGATTTTTTATAATCAAATTTTAATAAATAACACATTAAGCAAAAAACAGCTACGCTTGAGGTCTCACGGTCAAACTCGCAATAAATTTGTTGACGAGCGCCGAGTATGCTCGAACACGGAAACGTTGCCTATGCCTACCTAATTATCACCCGTAAATGTAAATCTTGTAGTGTTCATAATATGTATACTAAACACATAATATTATAATCGAACCTCATTAAAACAAATATATCCGTTACTTGTAGCTGGTACAAATTCGCGGTTCGTTTAAATGAAATCAGCGTTTCATAATAAAATGCAAATTGGATTGAGTCGGTATCGCCGAATTTAGTCATGACGTAACTTCATACATATAAGACATACTGTGATAATAAAATGAACCTTTAAAAATGAACAGATAACATCTCGAGAGTAAGACTATTTTTTAATCGCTGGGCTATTGAAAGTTTAGATTTAAAGCTCGATACTTTTAGATGTATTAGGATGGTCAAAGTAGCACAATATAAAAGATGAGTACTATTACACGTTCGAAGCGATGGTCAATAGGGTGTTAGACAATAATGAACAATACCTGTAGAGCGAATTCAATACTGGACACCGTAGGGCGGCGCGCCAACCCCAAGTTACCGGCCGAGGGCGTTTCGCATTTCGATAGTGGACGTCGGTCAACGTGTAAAGTAGGGGTCACTGGTGCACAATGGGATGTCCACTCCACCCTCCTGAGTGGAGATTTCAGAACAGGTTCGTGGCCGCGATGGCTCAGTGCGTTGCTGGCGACGGTGCGGTCCGGGTGCGGCGTGACTGTCTACTGCGCTCGGCCGCTAGCACGCTCACCGTTCAACCCACTCGGAGAAGGGTGACATCGTAGCTCATCCTTATTATTAAACACCATAAAGGGTTGACGACCGTTAAATACATATAAGTGTCCGTTCTAACCCATAATTGAGGGTTCTGTATAAGAATTCTCTAATGATGTTGCAGTAATTTTAGTATATATAAAATGTAAATAATCGCAACATAATTATCACAATAACACTAAATAGAGCATAGCGACGTATTAGAATGGGAGATAAAGTTTTATTTGTGGAAACTCAATTCACTAGAATAGCAAACTTTTTGCACTCTGACAATTTGACTCTCACAATTTAACACTATTTTGCCAAATATTACAATAAATTTATCGATACATCCTACTTCTGTAACATAGAAGAATATTGCAAAAAATGCCTTTGTTCCTAAATGAAGCAAGAATGGTCATTGGTCATTGAATGGCAATTGTATCTATAATGATCATACCACGCAAAAGTACATGAAAATAAAATAATACAATAGTTCTTAATAATTACGTCGTTAGCTATCTTAAATAAATATTCAATGATCATCCTTAAACTAAAATTAAATGTGTTATAAACAGGAAATCTTAAATCATGATTGACATTATAACAACAGGAAGTCGAATCATACGATCGAGATGTGAAAAATATCTGTTTTTTGTAAATCAGTGCCGAAACAATGTCAACAGTACCTACATATTTATAACGCGACAACAGTTGTGTTTAATAATTGTTCTTTATAATTCAAATATAATGTTACGTTGAGTAAACAAAAAGCAATACAATCTAGTTACGAAAATTACCAAACATAATCTTTTGATAAATAAATTAATTTATTATAAAGTAATAGACTTATAAGCTTTAATGACAACAAACTATAACGTAAAAGCTTAGCACTAAGAAGCACACTAATTAATAGTTGATATACACATTAACATGTCAACCAATTAGCACTTGGCAAGCGCGGTGGGCTATGGCCTAATACTCTCTCATTCTGAGAGAAGACCCGTGCCCAGCAGTGTAACAATAATGGGTTGACGACAAGTTAAGCTACATGTGGGACTCAAAATCATAATATATTCCGAAACCCCTCTTATAACTATGGCTTTAAGCTTTTAATTTTAAAAGTTCATATATGCATACGTCGTAATAAAGCTATTTAATAAGTATGAAAACGCATCGTACGTTCTGGAAATAAAACCAATATAATTGATTGATTTAGTAATTCAGATTGGAATATAATATAATATCAAATGAAATGATAAATATTTAAATCACGACTTTTTAGCGAATTCTAATAGTAATACATGAAGTACATTATGTAAAATTAAACGTTTTATGAATTACTAACATAACCCGCGACTTCGTTCGCACAAGCCGTCCATTAGATTTCTGAGATTCGTTTCTGTGCAAATATATTGAAACACAAAGCGAAATATTAAATTTAATTAACCTTGCATCAAATTTGGCGGAAGTACGAAAACACTTTCAACCCCCCTTAAGAGTTGATTTTCATAAATGATGACACAGATTTTCCATTATACCAAACCAGAAATCCAAATACTAAGTTTCTTTAAGTTAGCATCAAAATTGACCGACCTTTATACAAACTTTCGCCCCCATATTTATCCCCTTAAGGGCCGAATTTCTAAAATTCCTATCTTAGTATTCACCTCACCTCATCCTTCAACTCATCAAACATGGTGCAAAATTTCAAGTTTCTAATCACAGTAGTTTGGGCTGTGCGTTGATATGTCAGTATTTAAGTCAGTTTGCCTTTTTATGTACATTAGATACCTTTTGTTTGGCATTATATATATCTGTGAACGAACGTGAATAATAAAATATCTGTGAACGTCGATCAACGCTATACACAGCTTTTGTAAACACATATGTATAAGTAACAAAACATACCTATTACGAATTTACTCATAGTGATTTACGATTTTGTGTGTAATATTAAATTCTTACAATTAATGATTAAACAGCTCAAAGAGGCTGTTCCTTATAAAAATGTACAATTGGAAATTAATCGTGTACCTACACATGTACTTGTATTAAAAACTAATATGTATATTTGATTAACTTTGTCGATCGACACTTACAATTAACAACATGAACGGACTTATTAACTTAAAAGATTGGTGGATACGAGACTCAAAACCAGATACACCCAATATCGAACTAGCCCAGATATTCAACAAGGCAATTACCAGCATTCTGGGAATTAATCTTAGTCACCGTAAAATGAATGTAGCTCTTCATATTTTTTATATATTGTTTTTATTTTATCTGTTCAATTTTTAATTTTTTTATGGTATCTTAATTTGATGTTTAGTTTTTTATAGACATCATTTAAATATAGAATATTTGTCCCTTTTTATTCTCAAATAATTGAAGTGAATATTAGCTTTCATACAGTCTTAAAAAAGAAGTTAATTGTCCAAATAAAAAAGTTTTTTTGAACTACACTTTTATCAAATACCTACTAAAGATATTCAACAAAAGTCTGGTTCAAAACAATTAACCTGCCGTATTTTAAAGTTTAAATTTATGAATCGGTAACCTATTACACGTAAATACAACTGAACTTTGACATCTTCAATCTACGATAATACGGCGTGAGAAAAGTTTAGCGATGTAAGAATTAATTGAAATAATGGTTGAAGGAAACATAAAATGTCGGCTTGCGGTAATTAGAAGTTAAGTTTTAGTGAAGCTCAGAGCGGCGAGACGGAAGTCTTCGCCCACTGCGTTTAACGCGTAGATAATTAACGGCCAGCATTATATTAAGCCGAAAAGATAAAACTGTGCATGGATTTTATATTAAAGTAACTGTTGCACAAAGCTTACTCGCTTTACCAATGTTTAGATGTTTTCCCTTTCCATGGACATAAAAGTTGTTATAAAAATATTTTAAAAAGTGAAATAATTGTACAAATTCATTTTTGATATTATTATAAGAGGTTTTTTAAATTTTAGTTAAATTATTTATTTTAAGAGAAAGTTTAACTTTGTACCAATAAAGTTGCATTTTAAAAATGTATTTCGCGGTATCAAAAGGTAGAATCAATCTATGAAAGATATTTATACTAATAAATGTTCTTTACGGTACTTTACCTACAAGTCCTTACAACTTCTAGTCACTATAGAATAGATCAAATAGCTACAAAAGGATCTTTAAATTAATTTATACCGACCCTAGATATAAATAAATGTAATGTTATGTACTTACTTATTTTACTTACCTTTAAAGAAATACCGACAAACATTCGATTAAACAAGTGTTTATATTTTTAATGCCTATATTTACGTTTACGTGTTACAATTTACGTCCTACAATACGTGTTGGCATTTAAAATGGTGGTATTTTTAATCCACATTAATTAGCTAATCTCCCGAATCTCAGACTCGCTCGGTACTGCGAGAGCGAACGCAGTGCGACAGGTGGATCCCACGCGTGTGCGGCCACATACCGACACATACACGAAATTTTATGCAAATATCCATTCGTCCATCCATCAGCCCTTTCAGCCTCTTCAGCCTAATCATATGATATGTAAATAGATCTATATCTAAACATCGACGTACTGTTAGTAAGCGTTAAAGCATAAAAAACACGACGAATAGATAACCTCTTTCCTTTTGGGAAGTCGGTTAAAACTGAAAAAAAAATAGATATAGATTTTGCATAACTTAATAAATTACGAAATTATGTTATATTGTATATTATATTGTGTATTATATTGTATGATGTTCTATTGAATAATGCTGTAAAATTTCAAACCGTTGTGTATAGCATTTTACTGGTTAGTCATATGTCACAAACGTTAGTGTTTTTCTAGTTTATGACTTAATATTAATACGATATAAATATTTTTATTTTTAGTTTTAATTAATTTATTCCTGAAGCGGCCACCTTACGACCCCACTGTAAATTTATTCTGAAAATTGGGACAGTAAATTCGGTCGATTATTTAGATTCAATCTATATTAACGATCATAAAATATTTCCTTAATTTGACTAAGTAAATGTGTCCATACATAAATAACATTTCGTCTAGATTTAATTGTACAATAAAAGTAGAACACTTACGTGAATTGATTGGTACCAAAACAACTTTAAAGATTTGCCGTCTTCTACTTTTATTATAACGGCCATTAAAGTATATATTGCGTTACAGATAGCGAACCATTTAGACTTGGTTTTTTTACTGTTTTACATAATTACAAAATTATGCCTTACACCGAAGAGTGTACGAAGAACATGTACCGGTCGGCGCGCCCACTCACTAGCGGCTAATAAGAGAATTAGAGAAGCGCATTCGATCGAGATTGATTGTCATGTTATTATTTAAGTAGGCAAATACATTACAGATTCAATCACTAAAATCCCTAATGGATAAGTTAAGTTGACTTATTTAAAACTTAACCAAAAGGAAATATATTTTGTCTTTCTATCTAAATCTCTTTATGTTTTTAAATGACTACCTATGTACCTATACTGTACTGTGTATGTAATAAGTACTGTGAGCTCGTAAGCTTATGACATTTTCACAAGCATTAAATGATAAAAACAACAAATACTATTTTTTGGCCTTCAAGCATACTTACACAGTTTAATTAATCGACTTTAAAGCCCCGTTATACATTTTCAATGTTCTCTCGCAACAAAATATCAAAATTTCATATATGAATGTGTATTATAATATACTTACGTAAATATACAGAGCATGTAATGAGGGAACGTAATGTAACGAAGCAGGCAGGGACTGTATGATTGGCGTAACGAGCACAGGTACCGATTTTGGTCAATAATCGCCATAAGTATAGTGAGTACTTTCGCGTACAGAATGAAATAATAATTGGAGGGTCCGATTTATCACATTGCTGTTCTCCGAAATGCCTGAACATTTCTTGTGCAAGCCCTTCACGTCGTGCGCACGAAATATCTCGAGGAGTCCATGCCGAGTGCACTTAATTATAGGTAGAAAAATAAATTCATGGGAAGTTCGTCCGAAAAGATTTTTATCGTTATTATTTTGCCTAACCGTTCTCATCGCGCAAAAAAACGAATAATCACGCTACTGCGTATCCATTCTTCGAAGTTCACCCTTTATTTTAATAACACAAAAGATATCTATAAGAGGACAAAGAAGGGGTCAAGCTTTCACGAAATATTTCTTCCCACACTGGTCAGTTATCCGCCGGTACTGGTCATCGGCGGTCATCAAATGCTTTGTTTGGATATTGTCTCTGAATAAAAAACAACCCCTTTCATGCCTTTGAAAGACAGTACTTAAATGTGTGACACCCCTCTAAATGCAAACGGTCACTATTCAACTCATAATAAATAGTAGGTACGTACTCACAGGTGTTCATATAGCGTAAAGTATGAAAAGTTTTTTTAACAAAGCGATATTTCTTTCATACTTTGTGCGTGTAATATACGATTTTCACATACCCGTCAAAATTCGACCATAATCTTATGTTTTCCATTTTTTGTAGCATAATGTATGTCAATAGCTGTCCAACAAAAAAATAAATATAAGAAAATGATATTAAAACTTTGTGTTTGCCTTGTAACCAACTCTATATAAGACATAACACACGACTGCCAGAAGTCAATAACAAAAGCTACTCATAGGAACCTAGTTGCAGCAACTACAAACTTCCATCAAAACACAAGAACGACTATTGAAGATTTTAAGTTGAACGTGTATTTACTATGAAGTTAAAAAGAATATAAAGTCGATGGAATTAGACACGTTGTAGCTTGCCTAGACACAAATTATACTTAAATGGCAACATCGAACAAGTTATATTATTAATCATTTTGAATTACTTTTGAACACATAATATCTAAAACTATTTAAATAATTACACTTAATTTCCAAAATATAAAACCTATAATACAAATTGCAACAAGCAACGCGTATCCCACTCGGCAATCTGACAACATTGTGAACAATGTGTGATAAGAAACTAACCATGTCGGGTAATTATTGATTATTAATCTCTAATTTAAATATGTAAAAAATCCTAGTGTGGGTATAGAAAGCGTTCTATACCCACACTAGGATTTTTTACTGTGTCGTGGAAACCAGGAACACGCACATGACGAATACCCAAACACCCAGACCCAGAACATGAATCTAAACTCATCATTCAGATACTTGTCTGGCCGGGAATCGAATCCGGGACCCATTGCGCGTCAGGCCATACGGCTCCGCGACGCGGGTCGTCGAATTGTAATCTAGAATCATTTCACTTTTTCTTATGAATACCACATTTAAAATTTTACCGAAAAATCTATTAAATAGGTCGATTACCATGTAATTTGTGTGTTTGTGCTACGTGTTTTGAAAATGGTAGAACCAGTGTAGTTTGACCGGGGAAGTACCACGACCACACCTATTTCTAGCGTGAAGCATTTCTTGCGTTTCGATAAAAAGGTGTGGTTGCCGGTACACTTTCACATGAGGCGACCATCGTAGTCCTCGAGAGTAGGAACGCATCTGTAATTGACTTCAGATGGAACCCATGTTCTGTATGTAGTTGATTACAGACGTCCATGGGCGGTAGTGACCAGTTACCATCAGGTGGACTGCATGCTCGTTTGCTACTTCAGTTAGATAAAAAAAAACTTACATGTTGAGCTTAAATCGTAACCGAAATAAATGCTTAGGTAAGAGAATAACTGTTAAAGTTTAAGTTGTAAAGAGTATGAAATATTGAGAAACATGAATTTATGTTTAAAATTATATTTAAGAAAGTTATATGTTCTTGTAACGAAATTTTCAAGATTATAAACAGAGCTTGGCACCCATTAAAATCTCGTTGTGTTGTTGTTAGTCGACAACCACGCATAATCTTAATATTGAACTTGACTCCCTTTATCACATTTGTATTTCTGGTAGAATAATTTCTCTATAGCTAATAACACTAATATAAAAACATTAACAAAAAGTCTTAACGTCTACATAAAAATAGAAACAGCTACATGCTTTAATTGAACGACCTTGTCGAATAGGCAACTATGTGATTAAACCGAATTCATACAAATCTTACCACCTTGAAAACAAAGTAAGGTCAGGAATTTCGGAAAGTCCAATTGGTATTTATAGGCTGCTTATATGATTCAATTTTATGATTTTAGACTAGTATTATCGCGAAATTGATACATTTTAATACTTAAGGGGTACTCACGAACTAGACGTAGGGTAGATAGGTTAATTTACCACTAGTGCTTGTCAACGGTTTTTTCTCGCCACCGCAGTTTGGCGGTAACCACGATCCATGCAACTGGGTCGAAATGTCGGCAAAAAGAATTCTATAAGAATTCATAAATCGTATATCGTGAGTACTAAAGTATTATAATGATTCAATTTTGTGTATAATAAACACATATATGAGTATGAAATAATATTTTATATGATTTTTTTTATGTGAGTTTTATTTAATTTTCGTTTTTCCAGAGGTAATGTACCTGTAAAAAGTAGGTACGAACCATTTGTGTAGGACCTCTAAGAAAGAGCTAAATCCAATTAGACTCTATTGAGCCTTTTTCGATAGGTACACCTATTTAAATTTTCGAGAAACATACTATTCTATAAAAAATATTATAAAACACCACACTGCTTAAAGGGAGAAGACAAATTTTTATAGGTACCTACTACAAGCTTGAAATATTTTGTAATAGAATTTTAATACATTATAAGGAATTTTAAATACATGACAGATGTAATTCTAATAGATGGTAGAATCAGTGTAGTTCGACCGGTGTAGTACCACCGCCACACCTATTTCTAGCGTGATACATTTCTTGCGTTTCGATGGGAGGGTGTGGTTGCCGGCACAATTTTATATGATGCAACCATCATAATCCCCGGGAGTAGCAACGCATCGGTGATTGACTTCAGATAGAACCCATGTCCTGTTTGAAGTTTCTTACCGATGTTCATGGATGACAGAGACCACTTACTATCAGGTGGACTGTTTGCTACTTCAATCACATAAAACAAATCTGGTATTTTTTTCTAATGATTTTATTTGTGTTTACATTAACATACATACGTACGCTTTCAAAACATCTCTTTCTAACGCAGTCAAGTATCTAAAGTAGATAGCTCCATGCTCAATCGGTAACTATAACTAAATTTGCCGAAAGTTTCAACACCAACGAATGTAATATGTAAGTTATAATTGACAATTTTACAAACTAAACTGTATCATAAATTTCATGACACTGATTATACAATATACCAGTTTGTATTACGCAAAGTCCTTGCGATATATAAATGTACACATGGGGTAGGGATATGTGTAGCCATCAAGTAAGCAAATCACGAGTGTATGTAGTGTAAGTTGCAACAAACCAAACTGCTTGTAAATATCTGTTTACAAGCTTATGTTTGACATAACAATATTTGTAAGATCATCATAATATTATTTTGTTTTACACACTATGTTAGCTGGTCATTAAGCCCTTACTGTTTCAATTTTATCTCCAGGTCTCCTTTCAGTGAGAGAGGTTTATGGTCTTCAGTCCATCGCACTGATCAAGCGCAAGTAATGAAATTAATTGTTGACATTACCTTAACTATTGTAATTAATATAATCTGATTCTCTGACACTACAGCTAGTAGATTCTGCTGCCCACAAATCGCAACAATTCTACACCTGGGCATACTTTAAATATTTGGGCTCGCTCTAATCAAGGTTTACAATTTAACGCAATGTAACGACTCATTGCGTCATGCATTATTTACCCTTCGTATAAATAATTGGCTCATGTTATTGACGTAACAGAAAAATCACACTCACTCGAGTGTATCATATCATACAGAGTATCTATATGCATATGCACAAATGAGGAGTTGCACCATAAAGAAACAGTAGTAATATCGACACTCGGAGAAAGTAGACGTGATCATGATCGTGATAAGCCGTTCTCCAACGATAAATTTATGCGCCCTTTGTTTCTTTTCAACGATTTATCAAAAAGACTCCCTTTGTATCCGCATGACGTTAATCTCTGAACAGACGACGTCATAACGGGTCAAGCGATCGTACTATTGTTAAGATGGCCCTAAGTGATATTTGACGTTGCACCGTGTTTGTTCATAGATAAAACCTTAAACTTACGAATATAAATTGAGTCTTCGATTTATTCATAAAAACTCATAACGTTTGATATATTCATAAATCAATAGTCGAAGTTAAGAATCAAATGATGTTAAACAAATGTTATTCTATAAGTATAACTATAATTCAATAACGCTTTGGATACAAAAGATTATTAAAATTGACCGAAGCAAGGTAATCAACGAAGTGGGATAATAAAAAAGTGTATGTAATGCATCGGGATCTGTAAATTGCTTGGTCTATTCGCCCGCGGGCGGGACCCCTTATCGAATGACCCTTATCGAGAAAATAACCAACGAAAGCATAGCCCTATTAACTGCACCGAGTAAAAATAATTGTTCGTGATTATGGATCGTAGATAATTGATTGTCGGCGACGACAGGATGCACCGTGGCTATCCTCGTGGAGTGCGAAATTGCATCAACTACTTAGCTATGTAGAAACCTCAACTAATAAATGGAATACGTCAATGTAGTAAGTAACAACTATTAATGTCGCCTGTTAGCTGCCATTCGAATTTGTTAAATACTTAATAAGCTATACGTTGTATCTGAGAATGGAATCTCAATGCTAATTCCAACTTAGAATATAAATTCTCACTTATTTGTGATTAATTTCTATAGGCGATCAACACTACGGCTGGACAGTGCATAAATATATTTTAATTTTCTGTGTTGTATGACCATAGCAGTATTCATCCGTATAAATTAAAAATATATAGTTATAAACTGACTTAATTTATTAGCAACACCGATTTACGTATTATTCACGCTATTTAACAACATTGTTACGTTTACTCGACAATACGGTATAAATGACTATAATAAACACACTTTTCATTTACCATTTAAGAAGGAAATAATCAATATAGATACTAAAAACGAAAATATGCTTATGATAGAGTTGAAAGTGAGTGATGGCCGTTTTTATTAAAACCTTGTCAGTAACTATAAATTTTATAATATAATTTCTATTAGTAAATTCGTTAAAAATCTAACTATACTAACAAAGAAACGGCATGGGCAAAAGCAAAAGTAAAATACTTATTGTCTAATATTTCCCTTCACTAAACAAAGAAACAGACAACACTTTATCAGATAAACCTCGAGCGTAAAATACATAGCTACTGAGTTACAGACACGCCCTTTAATGAATAACAAGTGTATTTTTAAACCAAAGCGTAGCAAAAAAACATAGCTGGTAAATCATGTCAATTGACAACAGTGATAAATTATCCCGATGCACTTAGGTGCAGGGTACAGATATATACTAAATATATAACATTACAAACATTAGAATTTCTTCTTTCGCGTTTCGAAAAATATTTGTGTGATTTTGTTGATCAGATATATTGAAACAGTGTCACTGATATCATTTCGAAGCGATAAAACAAGACAGTTCGTATAAAGTGTTCCTGTAAGCTTGTTTGCATGCGTTACGTAAAATATTTACATAATCAAATGAAACATAAAAAGTTATTACCCTCTTATTTTCATTTCATGATATTAATCGAAAAGAAAACATTGTACGGAAAGTAAACACGGAGAGACGGAAAGCGTGGATTAAATATGTATGTTCGTTATAATATTAAAATTACATTGAAATAGAAATTATATTATGAGCGTTAAAACAATACGGTATATGTATAACCAATACCGATAACAATAAAGACTTTTTTTATATTACGATCATATTGTTGAGTAAGCTTAAAGTAATTAAGTAAGTTTGTTAAAATTACTCGGGCTCAGTGCTCAAGTAATTTTAACATTAAAAGCGGCAACCTTCACTAACAGACACAGCTACATAGACACTTCAAACCATAATGGAAATGAAAATATCTTTCACATAAACAATATAAGTTATTTCGTTTTCGATATCAACAGAAATCATAAAGTTTAATTATACGCTAATAGTGCCATGAATTGTTAACTAGCTTCCTAACGGACGCCGATAAACAGGCGCGCGTTTATGACAAAGTAATCGAAGCTGAATTGTTAATTGCGTACGTCGAATGAATTTAAAAATGCATGGCATTTAAATGCCAACTCGGTCGCCATTTTAGTTCGATCCGAAAGAGAGACTATCGCCTTGAACGCGACTTAAATCTGACAGCCTCGAATGTCACTCTCGCCCGCACCAGTTAAATTATTAAGGTATGCCTCTGTCTTGTAATGATCGAAACTAATTTATTGTATATCATCACCACTGGAGCAATTAAAGTTAAACTATTTATGCTTTAAACAACACTTGCTTAAAATAAAATAGCTACATATTTTAATTGCAAAACACGCGGTTTGTATCTGGCTTTCATAATAAAACTTTTTCTTCCTATACACAACATTCAATTAGTGATATCCTTATCCGATAAACGTTAGTCAAGATTTTATTTAATTCAAAATATCGTAATACATACATAATTATCCTTGAGAAAAACATACAGACAAGAAAAAAATGTCTCTCCCTAACGTTTCGAAAAAGTAGTAAATTATACAAATATAGTTGTGCGTAAAAATATCCAGGAACACTAAAATTTCACAAAATTCACACTTTATTTTCATCAAAGCGTTTGGTAAATTTATCTTGATGGAAAAACACGGACGCTTTAGAAAATTTTAAAATTTATGCGGGCACGAATAAAACACACTTTTATTGTATTATGATATAAAAGATAAACTTTTCGCAACACCTTAAGCAGAAAAATGTAACAGAACACTAACAGTGGTTCATTCATCTGAAGATAGTTATCGTTTCTTTCTCAGTACCGCTAAATTACATTTCTAGTAGCCGTGTAACACGTTTACGAGGTACTTTAGAGATGCTACGGTATATCCGTAATGGCTATCGTGGTATTATACGGACTGATGCGAGAGTGATACCAACATATTCTTACTATATAATTTATACCCATGAAAGTTACCGAGCACAGGGTCAAAGAAAATTGACGGGGTACACAACGCAATGCCTAACGTTCAACGTATATCAGACATCTAAGCTTTCCGAGAAACCAGGAATATTGTTGACACAAAGCAACTCTAGCGGTTTTAAATATTTCGTGTGCCATTTGAAACTGAAATATTTTGAAGTTGTTGTAGTGTTATACTATCAGCTTTAAATCTTTAGTTATAATATTTTATTGTCGCAGTGTTATAAAAGCACTTAAACAAGTAAAACTAAAAATGGCATATGAAATGGCCAGCTGATGTTTAAAATTTGTGAAGTCCTAATATATTTCTAGTTATTTACGATACCACGATCTATTCTAGTCTATCGCCGAGTGTAAAGAATGAAAATCACTAATATACGTCAATAATTTTATAAACCATTGAGAAATATGTTTATAGAGGTTTTTTTAGTTGTTGGCTCCGGTCAGTAAACCGTTTAAGTTTTTAGCATTAAAGGTTTTAAAGTTTGATTTACACAATAACAGCACTAAAAGCTCCCATATATTATAAGAAGTCATAAATTGTATATAATCAATATACAATTTAAGATTTTAATAAAACGTAAACTACAGAATTGAAGGCATAAGAACCAGCAATAGGTATAAAGGTACTATTCTATGTTCACTTCTGGGTTTATATAATTTTCAACACATCATATTCCAGCTTAGTTCGAAGGTGGTAGAACTATTAATATAAATAGAAGAACTATTTCCAGCGTGAAGCATTTCTTGCGTTTCGAAGAAGGGTGTGGTTGCCGGTACATTTTTATATGAGGCGACCATCATAGTCCTCGTGAGTAGCAACGGATCTGTGATTGACTTCAGATAGAACCCATGTTCTGTATGAAGTTGATTACAGATGTCCAAGGGCGACAGTGACCACTTACCATCAGGTGGACTGAATGCTCGTTTGCTACTTCAGTCAGATATTAAAAAAGTTCAATTTCATCGTGAAAATCATCCATAGATGGATGTTACTATTCTTAAGGACTAAGTATTCTTCTTTATCTTTCCTTCGAACCAGAACACAAAGACTGCTTTTGATAGTCAGAAAAAGGTGTGATAAGGTGGTCTGTCATACCAGGCTTCGGTGTTGAATCGCGAAGGTTTCTATCACATTTATGAGCGGTATGCATGTACTGGTATTCAAAGATAACGGGAAAAGAATTAAAATGCCAGTTATTGACAATTATAACAGCCTACAACTGCAATGCACTTTACTCTTCCCACGGCACATTCCGCACCTGGACGTCGGTCGGGTCTGGATTTGCGACAAATGACTGTCTATTATATTTATTTACAGTAATTAAAAACGATGTACCTTCGCATGAGTTCCCATTAACGAAAGTACGAAAAGTATTTTTTTATACTTAAAGAAGTAATTTAAATTAAATGCAACGACTATAATTATGCATTAAATAATGCATTTCGTAAAAACTATTAAACGACCAAACCGAAACCGTGAATCTGGATAATTGCTAAATAAATTTGAATAGAATTACTATCATTAATAGTAATTTCCAATGAACATGGCGTTTAAACGTTTATTTATCCTAAGTCATTAATTAGTTACACCCAATTGTATCACAATGCAGTAAATGTGCCAATATTGACAAATATTACGTACTATACTAGATGATTATACATTCAAAACAGAAGTACGTATTACTTCTCAGCATAGCAGAAAAACAAATTTAAAATGGTAATCTTAACATTGATATTTACCTAAAGTTTCATTCGACGAATAAACTTAACACAGCACCTGGCCTCTATCGACGTCATATTGACTCTATAAAATTTATTGAGGTTCTATTTTGTAGCTAATTAAAATAGTGATGGCCATTAGGAAAGCTCGACCGTGAGAGAGTGATAAAACTGATACAGAAGTAATTTGGACATTATTTAACACCATCGTTTAGATTTCAATTTACTAATTCAAAAACTGTGTCAATACCTGCTCTATCTCTACACTGGTAAATAATGATATGTACAATCAACGTTATTAGTACATAGATAACAGTAAAAAGGTGGTAGAACACTTTGAGGTACGACTCCGGAATAAAGGTAGAACGAGTGAGTACGACCACGGAGGTACCATCGCCACACCTATTTCTAACCTGAAGCATTCCTTGCGTTTCCATGAAATGGTGTGGTTGCAGGCACACTTTTACATGAGTGATTGACTTCAGATAAAACCTATGATCTATATGAAGTTACTTACAAATGTTCATCGGCGACAGTGACCACTTACCATCAGGTGGACTGTATGCTCGTTTGCTACTTCATTATTAGAAAAAAAAATCACCGCCACAGCCATTTATGCCTGATAACAGTAGTTTTATGCGGTGTGTTCTGGCCTAAAAGAGACTGGTATGAGAGACTTACATACCTAAGGATCCAACTTAGTCCTCAGGTAGCACAGTTTCTGTTTCTAACTTCAGGTAATACTCCGATCTTAGCCTTTATGTCATATGAGCAGATTTACAACATGCTTGTTGCTACTCCCGCATGTATGCTTACTGCACATTATAAAAACGTATCATCAAATAAATTGCGTCAAAAGAATTTTACACAATAGGTACATCTCGTCAACTCATTATTGTCCCACTGCTGCGCGCGGGTCTTCTCTCAGAATGAGTGAGTGGCCTTAACCACAGTCCACCGCGCTGGCCAAGTGCGAATTTGTGGACACACAATACATAGGCAATAGAAAACAAGCCTCTATCAGCTAGTACATTTCCTCTCATAAAACAGCATGATACTAATGCTAATGCAGAGACGGCACGGCTAAAGTACCATCATCAAGTTTATTTTTAACATTAATGTAACTTTGAAGAAGTTTAAATTACAGTGTTAAATCCGCTGCTGTAATTTGAAATGTATGCCGACCATAATCTATGGAATGAATTTATCCTTAAAAGGCTAGAAAACAGTTCAAATATACATAAGAGCTCCTATATATTGTAAGTAAATAAAATTATTACACTGATTATATTAATGGATCGGTATTTTATCTAAAGAATCGTTAATAACAAGTAATACTTTTCTATCGTATGTATTACTTTTAACGGTAATTTACACCGCGTAAATAAATTATGCGTACTATGTTAAAAATTTCATAAAATATATATATATATATATATATATATATATATATATATATATATAGAAATTTGAATAATACTAAGAAAGTAGGTATTAATTAATATTATTTTATAAGACTAAAAGATGAATAGTTAACTAAAATGTATATAAAACTAATAAAGTAATAAAAAGCCCGCTGGAAGCTGAATTATTGAATTTATTCTGTGGTATATATAAAAACAGAGTATGCAAAAAAATGTCTGAATATTATGTTTAATGGATAATTTAATTCCATGGATATATCAAAAACAGCTAGTTCTGTGTAATATTGTATAAATAATAGCTTTAGGATCCTTTAGAAAGCCGTAGTACCTAAATACTTAATTTCCGATTTTTTTGCTATATAGTCAAAATAAAAATAACGCGGAAATAGGTACCTTTACCTTAACATATAGGTAATGTACTGTCAGTCAGATTATACGTATAGATAATATTTACTTATATTATCTATACGTATAATCTGACATTTACCATATAGATTTGATACCATATAGATAGATTTTGCACGATTATCAAATTTATTTTGTAAAATTACTACCAAACATATTGAGTTACGTTAGAAACCAGTCTTACTTATAGTGTCCTTGAACAATCAATATAATTTGACATATCAGAAACTTTTTTATTTCTTAACACGAATTTAATATTAATTATGATAAGCGGAATGCTCATTACGTTTATCATAATCTTTCATGTTAATGATTGTCATTCATTCTCTTAATGGATCATTATGGCGAAATATTTTTAAGGCGTCATTATTTTCTTACGTAGGTACTTGGCAGAAATTTTTAACAGATTGTTACTACTCTTAATCATCACCTCATTAAATGATAATAATACACTTTTTGTTCAAAACGTAATACCTATACCTACATACCATCTGATTTCTTTGCCGTAAAGTGCATTTGTAATAAAATATTATTGTCTTATAATGTGCTTTATATGTAGGTATACGTATGCATGGGATGTATAGTGTGACCAAACTTGCTAATACGCGTAGTTTAAAAATGTTACCATATTTGTATTAAATGACAGAAAATGTTAACAATACGCTTTCTTCGAATACCATTTACTAGTTTAAAATAATGTATTTGCTATACTTAACGAGTAAACAAATATTTTGTGAATTACATATACTAGTCCATACAGCTTTAACAAATACTATTACTCAATACTTGTAGTATTGTAATTGCGAAGAGATCGTATCGAATTACGTTCTAATGAAATAAATTTATTTAATGATGCATAAAAATAGCTGTACAAAGGACTAAAGCTCTGTAATAATCGAATCACGTTCGTTTTTCAGATGGCAGTGACGACTGGAGACAAGACAGAGCCGTCGTGAACCGAGATTTATGCCCAAGTAAATTAGCGCGAAGGGCGGAGCGTCATCTAAAACTAGGGTTGTAAGGAATGAAGTTTTGGTTTTTGTTATCGATAGACCGATATTAATAAATGTTCAAAATCTTTTATCGATTTCTGTTAAAATCATGTAACGTGTTATATATTGACATATTTATAAATCTCAGTATTTGACTACATTTGTAAATTCAGAATAGCTTTATAAACTGTGCTGTTTCAATCACGTGATGCAACTATTAGGCTTAGAGCTTTGAAATTATATTTTATGATACATTTCTAATTTATGCCACTTATAATCTGAACAAAGTAACATATTATAAAATAACTACATAGTGTAAAATAGTATAAGCTCAAACAATTGTAGGTAAAATTGTTCTCAATGTGCATTATTTACAATAATAAGTTTAATATTTTATAAAGCTTAATATATGTTAATTTGAAGACAGTGTGAGCAAACTGCTGAACGTATAATATTACATACGTGCTTTTATTGACAGCTTGCACCGCATGGAAAGTTATATTGATTATTGTTTGATATATTACGCGATCAAACATGTATTTAAAAAACTTATTGATGTCCCGAATGTCTTCTAAAATTAATTATATTAAATTAAAACATTTAATTTCAGTATATCTACCAAAAATATTTTCTATAAATTAAGTCTTATTATCATAAGTCTCTGTACATAAACTTAACAATCAATCACATTGATATATTGTAAGGTTTATTTACATTATTAACCGCACATATTTATAACAACTAATAATTTTATAACGGTTTTTCGGATATCGAAAATTTCTGTAATGGTCCATAACATCCCTAAAACACATAGACGTTTGCCACGCGCGTGCTCGCAGTGACCTATCACTCTGCCGATCTACTTGATACGCAACATGCGCGGGCGCATGCACTTTGTGTTTCACATTATAAATGGCGCCTCCCACCGTCTCGTACTATTGGAGACCAAGACATGGTGGTAAAACCGATAGGCATCGAATACGCGGCATAATAAATTAATCATTATTAAATGTCTCGGTAATTTGCAACCGACTCGATTTTGATTTACTATGAGACACTTGCGGTCTGAATATAATATACAAGGTAAATTTTGATTGTATACTGTTCAAAATATATTTTCTCGTTTGTGAATTACGCTTTCGCAGATCGATTTCGTATTCACCACCCTCATAACTATTTGTGTCTTTTAATTATGGTTGTTATACATTGAAAGGGTTAGAGGTATCGTATTCAGCGGTGTATCCTCTGTAGAAATCTCTCTACGTTGGTATCAGTATGAACTTTAAGTCAATCTGCTTATTGGCAACTTTTGTATAAATAATGTCGTGGCGGGCTAGAACCCAGATAGTCACAGATGTAGTGAAAACTTGTCGTCACATATAGAAAATTAGTAGAACCTTTTCTAGCGTATCTATTTCTAGCGTACGAATTTATGCATTTCGTTAAGTCTGAGAATTTTGCTGACTTAAATATATCTCATGTAAGTTACTAACTCCACTCCGAAAAAAGCGAGTCGTATGCGTTTGTTACATAACGTACGTACAACTAAATAGACAAAAGCTATGGTGGCCTAAAAACGATTTAAAACTGAAACTGATCTCAATAAACGTAAACTTTACCCGACATGCAATAATCGACCCGTTTGTTCTCCTATTGACTTGTATAAATTGGAAACCGTGCCTTGTTTGTCATTGAATAATTTAATTTAGACTTTGTTTACCCTATCGCATACAGTTGGTAACAAGTAGCACATTGTAAACAATTTGTCTAGCAAATACTAATAATAACGCGAACAGAAGTCACAAATTTGAAACACTGTATAGGTATTCAATATCGACAGACATCTGCTGTCTATAAAACAAATTCTTCAATACCTTCATAATAATAGCACAATAAATACAGAACGATTACTTCACTTAGTATAATAAAAACAAAGCCGTCGCTCGGTCCTTATTAACAATAAATAGAGTTGAAATTTAAATAATAATAAAATCCAATAAGTTTACGAAGAAAAATGTAGAGTCAAAATACATTTGTACATTGTAGGTTACATAAATTAATTAAGAGTATCAATTAGCTATATCTAGTGATCATTATTACTTCGACATAAATAGGAAACTGCATTGTGAAACGTATTCCACGAATATTCTGGCCTGCGAGCTTATGAGTGCTAATTAAGCTTCTTGTTTCGCGAGTCCGCTGCCTATATATTCTGAAACCAATTATTAGTTCTATGAGGGCTTTTTATCAGCCACATACAAACAATGGAAACGTGACTGTACTAGCGATTTCATTGGGAGCTCCGCCACACCATCTTCACCGCTGGATGCCTTCTCCATTTAGTAAACAACAAATTCATTGCCTTCTATATCTCGATACATGAGTTCTCTCGTTACGATAAGTAAATGCCAAAGCTGTATATGTAAAGTATCTTAAAAACGAGTCTGAGAACAAATTTTCCTTCAATGAAATTCTTTAAAAACCTCAACAATATTGCAACGGGCGAGCGTTGGCGCATTTCTGTATTTACAAACGTGATTACTTCGGCGCCGATCGCTTATCGAAATACCTAAGTATCTACGTACCGTTTGTTACCGTCTCAAAATGCAAAATCATAAGCTTTTGCAATAAGAGTCATTACCGATAAGCACTATCTGATGGGCAATTTCATTAAATCTTTATTTATCAACGTGTCTAGCTGTTGACTATAATTCTTCCTTAGTTATAATTATTTATACATGCTCTAAGAAATAATTGTAATATAAATTCAATAGTCAGTAAGTAAATGTTACAAGCATATTTTGCCTACGACTTTTTGATATTTTCAACCAAATAACTCGATTTCTGTCTGACATGAAATGCAAATATACACATAAGATAATGTGAAAACAATGAATTGATTTGTTTTTAACTTACTATAACTATAACATTTTGGTTTTGTTTCTCTCGTCAACCCATTACTGTCCCACTGCTGGGTATGGGTCTTCTCTCAGAACAAGAGAGTTTAGATTATAGTCCACCGCGCTGGCCAAGTACGAATTGGTGGACAAATTGGTTGGTTTTGTTTGTAGATATCTAATTAGTAATTACACCTTAGTATTTAAGTACAATAAAGTTACTCTAATCATAAGTCTGCGCAAAATAAAGAATCTAGCGAAATTAACAAAGGTAAATTAAAACCGGCATACTTTAATTAAATTACATAGTTCGTCATTATGGTTATAGAAATTGGGCTACGACTGATATAATATAGGTATAGGCAGTAGAAATATGTTCACTATTTAAAAGAGATTCATCGTCAATGGTCACTGCCGCCTGTAGTGTACTAAAAAGCACAAGCCTAACTGTTCTTTTTAGTAGCTGACTTCACTTTCGCTGGCAATGTATTCCGAAGGGCTGGACGCCATCAGTGCGCAGGAAACCATTTGAGTAGAAGTTTATTAACATCGGGTATCGCCAGGCGACAAACTGCTCAGGTACGTTAAATTGTGTCATGTATTTGTTGTGAAAATGAAATGAAGACTATTTATTTATTAATGGGGTATTGGTATTGAAAACTAAGAACGTTTTTAATATCATCACCATCTTCAAAGAAGAAGGGTAAATGTTGTATATGTTAGGCATATATAGCAAAGCAAAATAGACGCACGAAAAAAGATGTCACGAATGGTCAAAGTTGTTGTGCACTGAACGTTGAATATACCTATATGAAGAGTGTTTGGATAAAGCATGTCCTATAGATGCTGAAAATATGAAACTTTGTTTCATTTATCCATATTTTTTCAGTATTATAGAGTGTTATATATGATAAATTAACAAAGTCAAATAGAAATTATCATTTCTTTGTCTTTATATGTAAAACAAGATTTCTAGAACATAGTATAATCATTATTATTTGTCTATTCCTTAAATTCTAAGAAAATAAGTTAATTCAATTGATGTATACTATTGATAGGGTTAAAATGGTCAATAAAAAAGAGCGGCGGAGTGTTCCCCACGCGCCCACTGACGTTTTGCGGAGAGATGCGCCCACTTTAGGGTTAATACGCAAATCACACACGCATTACAAAATAAAATAAAAATACAAAAAAGAGCCGGAGATTGAAAATAATTAATGAAAGGGAGGAAACGTGCACTACATTCATAAAATTATCAGGTATGTTACTTACTACAGTAATGAATTGTACAAACTTAGCCAGCTTCGTGGACTACAGCCAAAGCTCTACCTTGACCGAAGATCCATGACCAGCAGTGCTATAGTAATGGGTTAACGAGAGCGTAAATAAAATAAATACACGAATTGCAATGCGCGTTAAAATGGTTATATCCACAGGTTCAAATAACGACTGTCAATAAAACGTTTATGGTAGCCTGTACTGATTGACCATAAATTATAAAGATTAAGGTCAATAACGCGATGGATATGATAACTGCTAAGAACACAAAGTACCTATCTGCAATTACTACGATGAATAAATGAAAATATTCCAAATTGGGGTACATCCATTATCGAGAAGACCCGTGCCCAGCAGTGGGACACCACTGCTGGGCAAGGGTCTTCTCTCAGAAAAAGAATTTTTAGGCCATAGTCCACCGCACTGGCCAAGTGCGAATTGGTGGACTTCACACACCTCCAAGTTCTTTTTTTAAAGAACTCTCGGGTGTGTAGGTTTCCTCACGATATTTTCCTTCACCGAAAAGCAGTGATAATTAATAACTAATACGCACATAGTCAGTGGTGCGTGCCTGGGTTTGAACCTCGGATCTCCCGATTGAGAGTACAAGTTTCAACCGTTAGGCTATCACTGCTCAATTATTAATTTCCAATACTTTGTAAGACATTTAATTTCCTTATTGTTAATTCCTTTCAAAGTAGTAAACTCATTGATATTTCCCACTACATCACACAAGAAGTTTTAAAAATGACATCGGAAATTTCTTGGACTGTTTATATCAGCTTTATTTATACAAAAATAAAGTGTAAGTTATAATTAATGTCTTATGAGGTACATGAAGTTTTTATTATAGTATAATCTCTTTAAGAAACATTTAGTAATTAAACAAATATTTTAACAGTATTCTCAGTGCCATAAATCTTCAGTATCAGTAAAATGTCACGATTTATTTTCCGCTAAGGATGTCACACCCATATAAGCCTTCCTAGCAAGCTTAACAACGTCTTATGACTAAGGGTTTATTATTGTATTTTATGATATTGAAATGCACATTGCACAATTAAAATGCAACTCAATATATCGTAAACTGACATACTAAAATACGTAGTAAGCTTTTCAATTCACACATCATTTGTTTTTACCTTTACTGCTACCAAAGCCTGGATGATTATATTTAAGGAAATAATAAACAAAAAAAAATTATTAATTTATATACGAACGTAAATACCACGCACTATTGGAAGCAATGTTAAATTAATTTAAATATCTTCTTCCATAAAATCATAATTAACACGCATAACAAAGAGCTATCTCAAACGCCACCTGTTAGAGACGGATTAAATTAACATACCAAGAACGTCGTTACTAGAGACATCTCTTGGCGCGCGGCAGAAATAGATTACCAGTGAAGTCGAGAGCAAGTTTACACTAGATAGGTACCTATTAAGGATTTTTAAAAATACATTATTACTTTTTTGTTCATATTATGGTATTTTGATTAGTATTTTTTCATGATTATGATTGAATCACATCAGCTGTGGTGGACAAAAACTCGCTTAAGCGGCCTTTGCCAATTTTGAGTTTCAGAGATTATAAAAACATATCACATGTTCAATTTTTACTCCCACCAACCTATAGAAATGTATAAATCAATGCTCCATGTATCAACAGATTTCTCCCTGGCTTATTGGCTGACGACCACGCTTTCTTTGAACATTTTTTCATACAGATATGAAATCCGTTCTCTATAATAGAGGTATATAATAGAATAGTTTCTATCTTAAAAATTGGTTTAGTGATTGTCAAATTGCAACATACCAATTACTGATCAATCGATTACTTACCAATATAATTATAGTGTAACATTATTTTGCATTACTATTACTAATCGTTATTTAACAACTAATTAATATAATACATATCAGATAAATTAGTTTTTAAATAATTAACCTTTTAAAAATGCAACATTAATCTTTACTCATAATTACACTATTCGATTTGATGATTTCATTTTGAACAGGCACCTAACCAATGTAACAAATGATTTAATTATTTTGTTTATAAACTGTTAAATATACATGAAAATTTACCTGTGTCTCACGCGAAATAACAGGTACCTCATTACTTATCATTTAAATATCTGTGGTTTACATCTATTTAAAAACACAATCAATTCGAATATAATACCTAAGACATTTTTATGTACCTGCTCCTATATGTTTTAATAAATACCTAATGACACTTAATTTTATAAAAGAATTGATATAAGCTCTGGTAGATTGGAGAACTACAACTGAGACTCTAAGAGACTAGAAACTAGAATACCATAATACGAAATAAATATAAGTTTTCGCGAACATCGACACTGGACAGCAAAAGAACATCACAACTCGTCAAATAAATGTAGATGAAACCTAATTCTTTAATGCATGATTAAATAATGGAGGTATTTTTATATGGAATTGGCAAACGAGATGTTAGGCTGTATCCACCAGATCGTAAGTGGCCACTACCGCATATGTATATCAGTAGTACCTATCCGATAAGATCAGTTTAACCTGAGGTTAGCCATAGATACCTTGAACGACGACGATGACGTTGATTAGGACATCATCATCAACAATCATTCAAGTTTGAGCCTTTTTAACTGAAATGCCTACCTGCACATAAAACCACAAAATAGCAACAAAAATAAACCAACAATATCAATGTCGTTGACGTGCCAATAATCTTAATAACCTACCAGTAACTACGTTACACTAGCATTTTACAGAAAACGAAATCTTGTAGGTAGTTATGAGTTTTTTGTTCGCAAAGTTGTTACGACGCAAAAAAATCTGCAATACATTCATGACAAGCTTAATCAGGTAACTATCTACTTCTTTATTTAATAAGAATAGCAAAAAATAACTTTGACTTTAAACTTCTGCAATGCAATTTTATCTTGAATTTGCCAATTCGTATGATATCTACTATTTTTACTCTACTTTATTTGTTTGTTTGGTCTTACGTAATGGTAGCAACAAATGGGTGAGCAGTGTACGATAGATTAATGGTTTCGTACTGCCTCTCTCAGTCGGAGGATCCGAGTTTTAAAACCTTTTTTTTTTTTGTTTTCGAGGGGGAAACTTTCAAAAAGTACCCGACGTCGTGGGAGCGACGCGGGTTATGTGGGATTCTTACCGTACTAAAACCCCCCCGGTGGCCGACCTCGACGCTGCGAAGAGGACTCCGGGAACTCCGATTGACCGCCGCTGGTGTCCTCAGCGTGTGCCCCATCGGGCTCTTCCCTGGTGGGCGTGAACTGCTCACCGCACCTACTGGTTTTTACGGCAGCATGCAACCACACATGCCACCGTCCTTCCCGGGGTCGCTTGGCCGGACGGGTCGAGCTCCCACTCTTCCCGCCCGCAATCCCGGAAGCCTCTTTTAGTCGCCTTAAAACCTAGGAATGCACCTTTGATCGTTCAAAATTCTGTTCGAAATTCGAAAATTCGAAATTAATTGCCGAAGAAAATACAGTTAAACTCAAGAAAACAAAACTACACACTGAAGAACATTGCATTTAGTCGCGTGAAGTTCCACTTATTCGCATTTGGCCAGTGTGATGGCCTTTTAAACCCTTCTCACTCTTAAGAGGAGACTAATACCCATGTAACGGGATAGTAATTTGTCGACGACAAACAGCCTTTAAAGTCAAAAAATATAGCAGAATTTTTGCTGGCTGTTTTTGCTGCCAGTTTTACAGTGACTGGCTCATTTACTACTCCTCCTTATACATAATATTTTAATTTATACGTCATTATTTATAAAATACATGAGATTTCAGAATATGTATTTATATGCAAGCAAAGCCGAAAAAACACCTAACATAATACGAGCATGTAAAGCAGCTCGTTTTAAAAATAGCGGCGATTATTTTTATTCTTATTAGTGTTCACGTTCAACATTTTTTAAATGTTATAAGCCACGCGGATACGAATGACTTCAATTAACTTTTGGCAAACAAAAATACTCGTTGCAATGTGATTATCCTTTCGAAGTCGGACCAAATTCGTGGAGTCTGTTTTATTTATATTGCAATTGACTTGAGCAAAGAGACGCAGTACTGATAAGTACAATAAAACTAACGGGAACGATAAAGCCCACCATTGATTGGTGGAGTAAGACAAGTCTGTCGCAGCCGCCGCCGTATGCCAACCACGTCCACTATTGTTTTAAATAAAATGCCATCCAGGTATAATAAACGAGAAAACTGACATGGACCGCCTGCCATCTCGTTAGCCGTGAGTTTTTCTCGCTTCCATTCAACAAGCTATGAGGATGCTTCATCCCTTTCAATTAAATCGATAACATTATTTCTTTGTCTGCAATTTTCAGATTAATTAGGCAATCGCCTTTCTTGTTGTTATTTCTCGAGTTCACTTACCTATTAATTATCTACCACTTTCCGCAACTCCCAGTTAGAAAATTTAATCCTTAAACAAATTAGGTCTTTAGTCATCGTAATTGATCTCTTAACAACAAAACTCAGCGATTCACTTCCCCAATTTAGAACATTTATGATAAAAACCAAGAAAGAAAAGTATGTTAAGTTTAAGGAATTGCAGAGACTGCACTGCAGTAGAGTGTAATCGTCTATTATTAAAATATTTTAATAATCCAACGGGAAAAGACCATTACATTATTTAAGTTAATCATTTAATGTTCACCTTATATTTTATAATTATATAGGTACTCTTTCAAAACTTCTGTCTCAAGGAGTTAAACATTCTGAGTACGCGTGCGTTGCAAAAGTCGCCTATTATGTGTAATTATGCGGCCGCATAAACCGAGCACTTTGCTGCTCACACAGGGCTGCCACCGTTTTTTGAACGAAATAAGCCGAATTTATATTTTAAGCCACCACCGAAACGAAGTATGTCAATTGTATGGAAAAAAGAAAATGTACGTCAAAATTTTTAACTTCGTTTTTAATAGAAGTTCTTTATTTTTTATCATTTAACCCATGTATCGTATCATAGATAATATAATCAGAATTACATATTTTGTGAAATGTAAATATTTTAATAGTATTAAATTATAACTAAAAAGCCACTATGCGAAAACATACAAAAACTTTAGTTAGCAACCTTATCTGTAAGATCCAATTAGTTACCTACACTTAGTAGGCCTCATAATATTGTTCATTATGCTAAGGAAATGACGAGATTTAGCTATAGTCCGTTATCCTTTAAGCCTATGTTAGGTTGAGAGTACGTGCACTCATCGGGTGATGGAAACGGTAGGAATGCGTTCAATCATGATTGCCATAATAGTAACTCGTCACCGGAATCCTCTTTTAGCGCTAGCCAAAGTAAACCTTATGATTCAAATTTAAATTTATAATGACTACCAATTAAACTTTATTTAAAGGCAGGAGAGTTTTACATTAAGATCTTAGTGACGATATCGATTTATAAATGAACGTAATAAAAACATGCTAGAATCATCATCGCCTATTCGGCATTACTCTGAACGAAATGTCCATGTTAAGACCTGCTATAGATACCTCCAACTCCGAGACTAGTTTTTGCAAGCAATAAATTAATGACTTTTGATAACAGAGACTATTTTTAAGCCTACTTACATTTACTCTTAAGTATACTCAAAACCTAAGCTACTAGAGCAAGAACCACACAATTTAGTCAATTTTTTTTTTTTGTTTTACAACTAAGTGGGTCTAAATTTTGTATTATTTTGTCTAGTAACCTGCATGTACAAAGACGCGGGTAAATCTGCGAATACCAAAGCCTTGATAGAAATAATTGCCTAGTATTACAACGCTACCGTAATTTAATATTAAAACTAAAGTGACATATCTAAATGGAATAATATTTTTTACTGATTTTTGTAACAAAATTTGATTTTTATCATTTTTAATGTTACTTCATTATCACTTTGCAAAGTATTCTAAAACGATTTCAAAGAGACGTTATGACTACTATATACTAGATACTATGTACTACACATTATGGGCTTATCTCATTTATCTTTTTCTTTTTATTATTCTATCTATGAAATTTTAGATTGATTTAAAATTTATATAAATAAAGCGCGAATTTTATCCGGGATTCGAGCACTGTAAAGAGTTTTTTTTTAAAGCGGGCCTAATTTCTGTTAACAAATTTTGTAATAAAACAACCAAAATAATAATTAATGTAAAAACTAACAGTATCCGTTGCTACTTCTTAAAAATCACTAACCTTTATATTTCTTGCACCATACATATCTCTAAAACAATTGCGATCGTATATCGTATTGTTTTTTTTTTGGATAAACATATAGGATGAAAATACAAATTGGTATTACATTTAATATATTATAATGAAGAGTATTTGCATGAGCAAGGAATGGTCTTGTAGCGCGGTGCTACGCCATCTGTGGCACTTATAACGACTGAACCCAAGTAAGGCTGTGTAATGACAACTTTTTTTACTGCGTTCAAGATTCGTTTACTAATGTTTAATATAAAATGCACGTGGTCCTCCGTATTTTTTACAGAGTAAGTAAAATTAGTGCCTAACCTCATACATAACACATCCGTGCAAATAAAAATCATTTCAATGCATATGTAAAGTTCATTGTACTGTGGGATTTTTCATATAGTTTTATTTAAACTTCTTTTTACCTACAAAGAAAAAGAGTATAACAACAGAGCTGGGCATCACGTGGACACACTTCATACATACTTCATAAAACTAGTACATGCAAAAAATATAATTTTTTGTTTCATAATATTACCGCACATTGCAAAAGGCTAAATATTCTAATGTGACGCATACATTTAGTTCTTCATATTTGAATATTTAGTAAATGCCAAATATTAAAGGTCAATCTTTACTACTGGTAAATTAAGTACATTATACGCACTTTATGGTATGTTAGTATTGATTAATTTTAATACTTGTCCTGTTCGTAGACGTGTACGTGTATTTTCTTATGTATCAATCCATAAACAGTGTTATGAGGCGATACGATAAAATCATTAAATCGAATATATTGTTACTACACGTACGTCTAATCTTATAAAGTAGAGTAGTTTGAAAAAATATCTAAGATTAACAACGATCATGCAGTAATATATCATAAAAATAAATGATTTGAAATAAGATATAGCACCTATCAACTTCTTGGCAAGATAAAATTGTACCAATAAATTATTAAGTATAGTTGGTTACATAAATTTAAAGTTTCTACTGAGTTCGTTTACGTCTGGGCGAGAGTCACCACTGGAGAAAGTCTGCAACGCCCTGTTATGGCGGCATTTCTCATTCCTCTGAGCCTTTTCCCCTTATTACATGTATAAATGTCTTCCAACATAAAGTCACGGATATATTTAAACACTGAGGCTTAGTCATATTTTTCTACTATCTAGTAAAATGAATAACATATCCTCATATTTAATTACACACTATAAACGTATAGTAGTAGTAACTAACATACAGTCTACTTATTTATGTAAGTACGGATAATAAGAACTTTATAAGTCTATTTATCTACGTAAATCTATCTTCTCAAAAAGTTATATGAAATTATGTTCTAGGATTTAAACTAGGTACTGGAGTAACGCAGTTTACAAAAATTACTCATCAAAATAAATATGTTTTCCTTATACTTAAATATTCCGCGATTCATTGCATAGTAATGTCGTACTGCTCTAACTTCAGCTACTCTTCACTTATAAGTTGTCTTTCCTAATTAAGTATGTATTTGGGTTAGGATTGCATTATTGTTAGGTTTTTTCCATTTATCCAAATAAACAACGTTACCGACTATGGAAACTTATTTCATTTGATACAGCAAAAAAGCAAATGACCTGACGGAAATATTTATAGGTACTGTAACTAAACATACACTATTGTTACAATTAGAGATGCGCCGAATATTCGGCTATTATTCGGTATTCAGCGTATTCGGCATCTTTTTCACTATTCGTATTCGACCGAATTATTCGGTTTTAGTACCAAATATATCCGGTTCGAGTTTTTCTATTTTCTTGGCTACACGTCGAGGCATAGAACAAAAAGACATAACTTTTTACGTAAGATTGTTGTTATAAGTCAAAGAAATCCTATGAAGAGAGATTTAAAAAAAGCTATTAATATAAATCAATTAACTTCAAATCAACATTTTTGAAACCTCAATCAAATTCGTTTTTTGTTCTAAATCTTATATCAATTTTCTTATATCAACATTCATTTTTAAACCTCAAATCAACATTATTTTTTTATGTACACACTTTCACAGTTGTTTCTTAATAAGAAATGGTAAACCGAATAATTCGTCCGAATATCTGGTTCGGCAAAAGTTAAACCGAATAGTAATCGGTATTCGATTATTTGCCGAAACCAATATTCTTCACATCTCTAGTTACAATGTATTAAAATACGTTAACACGTATGCGGAAGCAAGATTATTACGTGTGTTAGGATAGGAAACAACAGTCCAAGGGAAGCTTTAGTGTTGCGCGAGCGCATCACCCACTAGACTGCGACCTCTGCGAGCGCGCACGGCAAGGTCAGGAACGCGCGTGCGCGTCAGTCGTGACCCGCTCGCGCGCCTTGTCCGACACTACTATTCAAATAATACCAAAACCGCCACACTTAAAGTCCAATATCACTTGCAACGTTTGTCATTTCACGTTTCTTTACTCTAATACGTTGGCGATATCCAAGCATTCTGGTAGGTAGTAAGTATATAATAAAATATCGTACGACGCGATTTGATTTTATGCGAATACCTATTATATTAAATATAGATTTATACAGCATCTACATTAGGTCGATAACATTATGGCGCTAGCACTGAATAGCGACACGCTGAGATCATAGACACTTTTGTGCACAGAACTGTGCAGGAACTTTAACTGCCTTATATTGAAGCTTAATTTATACAAAACTAGAAAACGATGTTGTGGTGTAGAAGGCAGTTAAGGAGAAGTATCAGTATAGACGATAAAATTCTAATATTATATGTATGTTTTTCATTGAATTTTCAATTAAACATAAGTTCATCAAAGGCACTAATAGCAAATGTAAAACAATTTTGGCACAACAACATTTATACATAGGTTAATAAAGGATAAATAATTTCGCGAATTTGTTTGACAAAAAAGTGTTGCCAGGTATGGAAGAAATATTGATTTTTTCGATATATTACAAACTGTTCAACGAACTCATAATCTAAATATCTGTAATTCTCTTCTAATTCTTTCAGACCAACGATCTTTAATATTAACTTTTTGTAATAAAATATTTCCATAGGCTTTTATAAAGATATAAAAAAAAATTAAATATTATAGAATACAAAACAAATAAGCTTACTTTAGTAATACTTTGAAACCAGATCGTAAAAGATCTTCGCAACTGTCATCAGTGCACTAAATGCAGATAAAACCTAAGTCTCCAACAGATGCTTTTAATAAAAATAAGTATACAACTACACACCCACAATAATATAAAAAGGGACCTTTTGTATATAACATTTTTATAATGATTTCGAACTTCTATAGAATTTAGAAAATAGTATTTGTAGCAACTGCACAGTTGCACTGCACTTATGGAATTCACAAAATAGAAATGTAAAATAAATGGATATGATCAATTTGTCTGGGTAATAGTACCAAAGCCGAGACTGATTGCTCTATTTAAATGAACTATAAGTGCATAAGTAAATTCTAGTAGAAATATAGATTTTAATCAATGAAAAGTGACCATAAAATGTTGCTGACCATGATATTCCGCAGACATTGTTGTGTGATAAGTGTTTTGATATGAATAATAGGTATAAATACAGCATAGATATTTGAATCCACAAGAGAAGCAAAGTATAAACGATCTCTCACTTTATTCTGCGAAAATTGGGTATCAGCCAAATTTAGGTAAAGGTGGAATAGCTGAGTTGGCTTTTCCGATTAAAAATGAGCTTTTAACCAGTTCTACGCTTGTTTATGCAATTAGTTGATATTTACAGTAAGTCTCTTGGATTTAATATCTTAATTGCTTTTGAGACATATGGCATAAATCATATTTTATCCTCCATTCTAACGAGCATATCTATAAGTATTAACAGCTTTGTAAATAAACGCATATAATTATATGCATTAATTGCAAATAAGCTTCTTACAAACTAACTCAGACTGCTAGTTTATGACACATGAGTACTTTATTTCATACACATATCTAGTTAATTTGCAGATATATTTACTATTATATATTCCTGTAATTAAGAAAGTGCTCATTCAGTCATTCACTATAACTCAGAAGCAATATTTTTGTATATTCGATGTTAGATAAAGTCACATTTAATAGAATCTGAAGAACGTCTTTGACAACAATTAGCGTATTTCCTTGCGAGTTTATGTAGATAGAAAGCAGTTTGAAGTAACGGTTAATTGCCTTGTACCTTATATGATAGTAGAAGAGATGACCAAGAATGGGATACATTATTCAAAGGGATCATTTACATCGCGGTGCGGCGGAGACGTGGCGGATTGTGCCTCCTTGTATGTGCGGTGGCGCGCTCGGCACTCACTGTGCCACGCAAAAAACACGCCATATAGCCCCTCTCAGTCTTTCTTTTTTAAACCTACATAGGCGGACAAGTGAATTCCACAAACAGATATGTACGCTGAGAAACAGTTTACATCCCATTTATTGTAACAATTCAAAAACAAAAAGTTAGATGGGCAAATTCGCAAATGAATAACAGTAATTTATAAACGTCTATCTGGGAACGTAACCTAAGGATTCATTGAGAAATGTGTATAAAATACTGTAACTATAGCAGGTAATTGACAAATTGATAATTCCTTGCATACCTTCGACGGCAGTAGATCATTTTATTTGATTACATTCTTCAAGGAAATATTAACAACATTTAATATTTTTTTCCTCTTAGCTCTGAAGTGATACAAATTAACGCAATTGTGATTTTACGTACCTACTTAAAAACCGGCTGGCTATCCGAAAGAGGGCACGCTGGTTGGTAGTCGATTTTAAGATAATAATTAACGCTTTCATTAAGGTATTGTTACTGCGATTCGAGTACTTGATATCGATTAACTGCAATAATTACATTGGCATCCGAAAACATTGGTGTGACGTGAGTGAGAGGCACGCCCTTGTACGGCGGTCCTTGCCGCAATGTCGTTGATTTCGGCCCCCGTCCACGCACCCTGGCGATAAGCACGCGAGTGAATGTACAGCCTTAAGATGTACATAAAAGGTATAAATATCATATAAATAATCACACTATTAATCATCCAATTTATACAATTTTCAATACTTAGATGTCGTTAAACCTATTCCTTACACTACATACATAGATGTTGTTTATGAGAGAAAAAATAAGAATACATTGCTTTAAAATCTTTAACAACGTAAAGCTGAACGATCAGTCGATTATATTTCTGTAGATTTACCAACTTATTTTTACTATATTATATAATAAATTACAAACAACTTCAAACAATAGGTATTTTTTAAATGTTTTACAACGAGTCATAAATAATACACATAAAAAATTAAATCCGAAAGCAAAACCATATTACATTTAGGACTTTATTCGCCACCATAAATAGGTGTAAACAATTTAAAATTTGAATTTCAAATTATGCCTTACCTTACCTTATAATACATTAATTCAAACCAAATTAACAAAAAATATATAGCTAGAGCCGAATATTGCTTAATCATCCAGAATTAATATCTACCTCAACGATCATATCGAGTGCTACTGATAAAGCTTTAACTAAATTTTGTTAATATAGAGTAAAACGATTCATATCTGTAATAAAATGAATGAATATAAAGTACATATACAGATTATGGTAACTACATTTTTTACAGTCTGGACCTCGCCACTTTCACATTTTTGTCGTAAAACGAACTATAGAAAAATATTATGAAACAAAGATTTCAAGACTATGTTATTTTTAAGTTAATAAACTGAGGCCTTCGTCTTTAAGTTCGTTTATCGTGTATCCATATATTATTATAATGTCGAACCGTAAAACGAATCATGTTAATAAAATCGTACATTCGTATACATATATGGTAGAGCTAGCCTTGTTGTCGGTTATTTCTCTCGGTCGCTCAGATCGATGCCGTGTTCTGTCTTTATCACACTAATAAGCTACAATACACACTCATGCCTTACTCAAACAAATACAAGGTGCGTTTGTGTGTATACAGACGATGTCAATGTGATGAATAAACAGTTTCTCCGATTTTACGATTCAATGATTATAGATACCTATCTATGCAAAGTTGGTTAATGATTTCAAAATACTTAAGTGGTCTTACGAAAGCCATGAAAATACAAAGCAGGATAGAAAGAATGGAAAAAGACGGATAGAGTGTTAATTCGTCATATAATTATAACACTTTTGTTGCAAATTTAATAGATTTAAAAGGTCATCTGTGATAGCTAATATAAGCTTGTGTAGTTTTTTTACTATCTGTGAAAAGCAAAATAGTATTTTATGTTGCTACATTTAAGACCATTTAAATATATTGTATTAATATTGTATTCAATAAATGTAAGGTAGAGAAGTTTTGTATATAATATATGTAACCCGTAAATTTAAAAATATATAAAAGAGAGTAATGTTTGACTGATTTACCTACGGTACATTAATTATAGCTATTTAATATTATAAATAAAACAGTTTACAGTAGTCTATTGCGGTCTCGCTACAAGGCAAACGCCTCTCTCATTTAGGTTATTTTGTTGTACAGAAATATTTGACATTAAAACTGATTTAATTAACACTTCTCGACGAAATCATACCATGAATTTACTTGTTAAGTAACGCATAAATGACAATACCTAACTCATGAAGGTTTTGATAAAAAATATTTGTTAGTAGCAGAAACAGGTAATATGTATATCAGTTATACATTATTTTACTTGTATTTTATTTTTAATGGTATAGTAAAGCCGACCTAACATTATTAGGCGTTCCAGTTTAATTCTTATGGGCAAAAATGCGGATGGTTTTCATTATTAATAGACAACAGTGTCCCAGCAGTGGGACATTAATGGGTGTTGATGATGCTGATGATCCATAGTTCTTGAGAGCAATCGAATTCGTATAAAATTTGTGTCCATAAAAGAACTCCGAACGGTATAAAAAATGTTGCATCTCTATGAATAATTAAAATGCCCCAGTAAATAGATTCAAAATACAGCCTTATTTTTACAACTTCAAAGTTCAATTTTGTTTAGCCTAAACTGGGCATCGGTCCCATAAAATGGTGATGCCTTACAATCCCAAACCTCGATATGAGATAATAAAACCTTATAATGGATTTGCTCTCGTACGGTTGTGGCTTTGAGGTGAAGAAAAAAGGATCGTCAAAATATATCCACCTGCTCCTGTGCTTACACTGGACCTGTCTAAAAATATTGTAACTAATTTAATTACAGCTCTTGATAATCAAAATTTTTAGATTCTCTCGTTTACTTATAATTAAATATTTTTGAGATGGAAAATAAAATTCTAAAGCTCATATTTTTTAATGTTGCCGTGTATTGGATAGACTGAGGCCCTTGGATACTTTTCTACGTGCTTTTTCTACAGCAGTATTTAACATATGCCCGTAAGATATAACGTCAAAAATTAACACAATCCTATTATCATATCAGTTTTACACTACACTTTCAAACATATTTAATTAAGCCTTATATTATAGATAATTGTGTATTAATTACCCGACAATTATATGTATATATACAGGACTTATTCTCTGTCAGGACTTATTCATTAAAAAAAAACCTTAATCAAGAAGTAAAAAAAATAATAAGTCCAAACTTAAAAAAATCGTGAGATGATCCATGTTACTCTTACGCTAAAAGAAATTTTATCCCCCGTCGAGATTTCTGTCGGACGCTGCCTCGCCGCCGATGCCCAAAGTACCGTCGTTGTCGTGTATGTGTGGGTGCAAGACGCGTGTGTGCCTCACTATCTACAACCTCCATGTGATGGGAAGTGAACCCTTTACGTGGGGGAAACCGTTTTTTATTTGCACTCGGACAGCGGCATCAGGTAGAAAGGATGATCGTTAATTTTTAAAGGACACACTGAACTCTGTGTTTGTAAACGAAGCCACTATTGACAGCGAGATGCATTTTGAATAACAATCTTTTGATAGTTACTCGTTTCAAACTCAAATCAAAGATCATAAATTAATTACTTTTCAGTTTTACAGCATTGTCACAATAATTAATTAAAATTTCTTGTAAATAAAAAATGGATTAAATTATTACCTACATATTTTATGTATAGCATACGACTAGGGAATAATTATAGCGAGACCCCGTTGAAGTCTTTTACTCGCAACTTGCTTCCATGTTTCCTGCATTGGGTTATTGACCCTGTATCTTTTAGCATTAGTACCTATTAATTGAAGTTGTTACTAAATTTAATCTTCTAATAACAATGCCTCATTAAAGGTAACTACAGACTCGAAAGTATTTTGTTTTTTACAGGGAGTTTACTTGCAGTGTCGCGGATTTTATAACTACTAATGATAACTATTAACTTAATGAGCTATCTTAGGAATTTGTGAAATGCTATGACAGTCATAGTATTGATGTGATTATTTGAGATCGATCTGTAAAATCTGTAAAAATTAGAAACGCATAATAACTGCTTCAAAATTTAATACAATTTTATAGCATTATAGCAATTTTCAAATCACTTTGTAAAGAATATTGTGTGCGAACAACGTCTTAAAGAACGTTCAACTAAAGCCGGGCTGATAAAAAATGTGAAATAACTGTTATGATTTCCAAAAAAGCAGTTTACCGGTCAAATAATTACATTAAATAAATGAATGGGGCGAGAACCCAAGCGATGGTAAGCTCATCTCGAGGGCTCGCTGCATCGAGTGCGAGGCAATAAAATAAGACTGCGGCGGGCGGCGGGCGGCGGGCGGGGGACGCGGCCTGTCGCCTTTTAAGGATGCGCCCAGGGCACAGAAGGCAGCGAGACACATTGCTTTAACGTAATGGCACTTTAATTACTTTCGAATACAATGTGCTGGATTTTTTTGTGCAATGTCCAATCGTTACTCCTTCTTTTTTTACACATTTTCGTATAATTGTTTATAATCCAGCATTTAAATGCCAGAATAATGAAAATGAAATATATTTTGCAAACAATACATTGTCAACTTTTCTGTGTAATTCTGATAGAATTACGGATATATCCACGGATTGCCATTTGGGAGATATTACAATACTAAAAATATTTAATGATAAATAACATTCCTGTAGGTGTAATCACTTACAGAAACAAGTGCATATAGATCTGTCGTTGGCTATACAGATCCACATTCGCGCACCGCTTTTGGCATGCACCGCGGTGCAACAAAAAGTCATCATTAAAGTCTCGGAGGCGCGGCGGGTGAGGCAGGGCAGCCTCTCGGCCTGCGTCCTAAACGATTCAGCCGAGTTTTTATCACTTACCTACCTACCAAACCATATCGAGTTTATTTATTCATTTTTTGAAAGCTTTTTCATTTATCCACCCTTATCATTAAAACTTGTGTTAGGTACCTATGTACGCATATATATATAGCCTGGATGCTAATTACAATTTTTAATCATCAGAAAACGCATATAATTGTCGTTCATATTCAAACATGCCCATTATGGGACGATATCTCAAGATTACATCTACCAAGCTGGAATTGTGAACCACGATTTTAACAGATATTGTAGAACAGTTTATTAAGTATATTTTCATGATTATTCTTTCTCTTTGTCTTCGTATTTTACGCGAGACATAAAATGTTTTAAACAGATTTCATATGAATAGCTTCAGTCGTAAGTGTAAAAATTAAAATTAATCGCATATTACTGAGAATTGAAACCATTGGGGAAAATTACGAATTAATGTTATTTTACTAATGGCAAGATACAAATACATAATCAAACACTAATATATGTAAATGCCACGAACCTGTCGCCTTAACCAGATTAAATTTAAATTTTCCACAAAGCAGCGAACGCGAACGACCTAATCTAACGTATTTACATTACGTCAACGTACGAGATATCAACATCAGATTATGAATGACATACACGTGTCATCTTTTTGCGGCGCTCGTTACGTCTAGTTACTTGTGACCATTATGTGCAATTATGTAGCTAAATATGCTACTATATTATAATATAATTTCTACGGATTCGGAAATTCTTATTAATATATTCACGTGAAAGATATTACGTTTACTTTTGTTTACTGTTGCGCTGTTTTACATATTATCAAATAATTAAATTGTTACAAGAGAAATATATTATTTTTATACTTATTGTATAGAGTTGCATTGAAATATTATAAATAAATTAAGTATATTTCTTTCTTTTTAAAAACCGATTCTGTTATGCAGTCAGAACGTTTATTAATTAACACAAAAGGTCATTAACTGATAATTAAAAATACAGTTGTTGTACTTTTCCTTCTCTGAAGTACAAAATGCTATTATAACTAGACTATGGCTCCTTTAATATTTTTAAACTTATGCTTACTGATTGTATTCATAATATGTGCATGGTATTTTATTCTTGTAAGTTTTCAAATCTTGGACATGCTAACTATGCTCTTAGTTTCGACCATCGATTGTAGCGATTGCTCGTTTCAACTGTTGATAGTGAGTTGATTTTCATATACGATGGCAAATGAATACGACCACCATCGAATTGTGATCGGATGGTGCGAGTGGTTGCGCGGACACAGCTCTCGCGGCAAGTTCAAGGTGAGCACGTCGCTCCGCCCACACGCGCCGCTCCTAACGCGTACAACCGTTACACTGGACCTCCGACACGAACACCTCATTCTTGAAACACCGTCCACTCACTTGCACAAAAATTATTTGTTTCTCGCTGATGAGGAACCGTCGACACACGAACAAGTGATTGCTAATTAATGTCTTGAGAACTCATCGTTTTTGTAGTTATCGTGATCCAAAAAGTTCCATAACGTGTAGTTACTACTTACCATATATGGTCTTACGTATTATACCATATGGTATATTATATACCTACTAATGTTATAAATGTGAGCGTAAGTTTATTTGTTAGTAACGCCTTCGCGACTCAACTACTTAACCAAACAACGTGACATTTTGCGCACAAATTGTCAAGAATTCAGAAAAGGACTTTCTCTATAAAAAGGTGCTATTACGCATATATGCTATACCTATTTTTATGCATATGGTCATTGGTTATAAATTAATTGCATCAAGATCATTTTGCATGACTCCCGAGGTACGGTACAAAAACACGCACCATAGACAAAGTAAACAATAATAAATAAGCAATATTATTAAAGTTAAAAATAAGATTAAAATGATTACCACGTGTTAATTGTAGTAAATTAACTCATGGTGGTCAACTCCAGTTACTAACTTGAGTTAACTCGAGTTGGGCATAACTCGAGTTGATTTCCTTCCGACTCGAGTTTGAATTCATTTTTGATTTTGTGCAGACTGATACGTCGAATTTTTTATGACGATTAATATTAATATTTTAAGAAAAATACCCTTACTTGTTTAAATTCTACCTAATATAATTAATTATGATTGGCCTTACATATATTTATGATAAATCTGTTCAACTTTTTTTATTGTCACGAAGCTGAATTATTAAAATGGTGAAAACGAATGGAATGATATACTCAGCTTCAACCAGTTAACTCGAGTTCAGCTCGAGTCTCGTGAATTACAACTCGAGTTAAATCGAGTGGTGTTTATCCCGAGTTGGCACGTCACTAACGCAATTTTACCTTGGTATAGAAGATTAACTAAAATATTTACTCTTAGGAAGTTAAAAATATTTCATTGAGCAATTTAATTAGGGTTATTTTTGCGAATGTTGCGAAAATAGTTACAAGTCTAATGTAATATAGAACTGTTGAACAGTAAGTGGACGATTAGTAATATAGTTTGACTTCCACTTACCTATAAAATAAAAGTGTGCAACTTGATTGAGTTCTCAATGTTTACTATTTCGAGGAACTTAATTCATGAACTCAATTTTAATAAAAATGTATGGTCTAAGACCCCAGACCATACATTTTTATTAAAATTGACCTGCTTCTATTACGTTACTTACTCGACATTTATAGTTTCATCCCGATTACCCTGGTCAGAACTTAGGGAAAAGTTTATCAATTATTGTAATACCTATTATCCGTCTTTAAAACATAGTATAAAAATAGTTAATTATTCACTTTAAGTGTACCCAAACGTATCTAATTACATTATACCCAAAATAAATAATTGAAGATTTCTTGCTAAGCAAATTAATTTTTAACTATAAAATATTTCTCTATCCCAACTACTTTTATTGAAACAAACATAAATCTAAAAACAATAAACATAAACCTTACCTTGGTATTGTTATGACTTGTCCAAGTTCATCGGCTAAAACGAGGACGGTGCCTTGTCCGGGGGCTCCCACCACTACTGACACTCCACCGTCAACCAACTGACCTCCTCCACTCACTATATGCCCGTCTTCTAACTGTCCGCTTATCATTTCGACTCGTTTTTGGTCTGGAGTCGTCGTATATATTACAGTCTGTTTATCATCTTCGTATATGAGATCTATTGGAGTTTTTTCATCAATCGATTCCATTCCCTGATCGTAAACGTCAGGCTGAACGGGTACTTTGCTATCGGGAGCATAAGCTGCTAATTCGTGCGGGGAATGGCGGTAGGAGTGCGCTTCGGGTGGGTATCCGTCGTCGGAGTCCATTTCGACCTTGTGGGGGTAGTAGTCGTGCGCCGGCTGCACTGGCGTCATGGTAGCGAGGACGGCATGCGCGGGCGCCGGCGAGCGTGGTGTGGAGCCCGGCGAGGCGAGGGCTCGGGGGGTGCGTGCGCGCTCCTCGCAGCCGGGCGCTGGCTGGGGCGATACGGACATGACGCTACGCAGCGCACGCGTAGCCACGTCTTCGTGCAGGCGGAGGCGCCACTTAGGAGCGCCCCGCTCAACACTTGACAGCCCCAACTTATATTTCTGAAATTAAATCTCTTATTATGCTCTAACCAAGCCCCTAGTCTCTTTACCAGATTGGAATTAATTTTCGGTGGCTAAAAGTAACAGTTAACGACGTGCTCGTTTTGTTAACTTAAACTTTCATTGGTACCTTGCATTTACATATTCTTATTTAAGTTTATGTGGAAGCAATATAACTCTCCAGTTTATTTTTTTAAGATGTGGCGTTAATGTATTTAGGTATACTCGTCTTTTGAACCAGAACAGCCGAAACAATTTTAGTCTCACGTCATTCACAATACAGTACTTATTTTAAAAACAAACATGCGTCGACAGTGTCGCATTCACTGTGTGAAGATTATATTTCGTGTGGAGAATCTCAGTTTAACTACTCTTTCGTAAATTCTTTAATAAATAAACATTTTAACGTTCTGTATTCTGACTATTATTTTGAATTGCTGGATCTTGCCAGTAACTGTAATTATATTTTTTTGGTATGACGGGCGGATGCATGTTTAATCTAGTTAAAGAATATGAGTGGTTATTTTTCTACCTATACGAAATTTCACCATACCGGTAATGTCGTATTCAAACACATTACACACAAGCACACAGTCACACAAATACTTATTAAGACCTTAAACATACAAAGAGAAAAAAATATAAAAAATATATTGTTACTATATGCAAAAAAGCTAAATTTCTGATAAAATAGGATAGTTAAAAAAACTGTTAGCATTGTTTCAATGTGATCAAGTCGTATAAATGATAAAACCTATAAAACATTATAAGTTCACATATTATAATGTTTCATTAATCTTACGTCATAAACAAAAGTAAGTAGTATTAATAGTGCGGCACCAGACTAATTTACCAAAGGGTATAGTGTAACAGCTGATACGAATCCAGTTAGAAAACAACAAGTATCAAGTGGCACCTGATCCCCGAGAAGCGCCCGAACTTGTTCAGGAACTGCCCTGGCCGGCAGAAAGCACCACCAAACGGTAAAACTGGAAACACTATGGCAACCACGTGCTTGTTCGACTTGTTGGAACACAACACTTACCTATAAGAGAACAAGTAAGACTTGACAAAAACAACCTCAGAAGTAGCTTTAACTCCATTTAGGTCAATAATAGAGATATTTATACCTACAAAAAAAATATACGGCGTTGCTATATTTAGATAGGAATAGAAAAAAGATAATATAATCCAATAACGATCAATTTTACCTCTTACTTATGGATCAAGATTAAGGCAAATCAATATGAGTTTAGTTTATATAATTGACTAAAATTCCATTGTTGATCCAAAATAAATAAGTAGCAGATTTTTAGTGCGATTCATTATTGTTACAATAGCGAGGTAAAACGAAAAATAAACCTAAATTGTTGCATTGAATTATATTAATAATGTCAATGTTTTCAAAAGGCTTCGAAATTGCGTTATCATGTTTCAAAAGCTTTCTCAATTCAGGCACTCAAGGTAGAAAGGACGGAGCAAAAGAGACGGAATCTGATTCCGTCCTGTGACGTGACGTACAAGTTAGAGCTGGACAGATATAATTCCACCGCTTATTTGCCCATACAAGGTATTTGACACAACTTCGAATTTTGCTTTGTTTGTACTTTAGATTAGCCGTAAAATCCACATTTATATAAACCGCTTTTATATTGTAAAAAACACAAATAGTAACAGTTACTTTTATCTGACCACATATCAGCTTGTCATTATTTAAAAATAATTGCTTAATGCATAAGATCGTTCATTGTCAGAGGGTAATTAAGATATTAGGTAGGTATATAAACATAAACTCACTATTTAGTACTGTTTTAAATCTTATAAAAACAACAAGATTCGTTTAAAGGTGCCTGTAAAAGTAACTAACTCCAATGGAAATATCTAGATGACGTCTGTATAAGTTACCACATGCCTGAGAGCGCTATTCCCTCGCTGCAGGAGGAAAAATAAAATTACAAAAAGGCTCCGCCGCGAAGCTGGGATGTCGAAGTGTACGCTCGCACACATCGACATATGTATGAAGCTCGCCGAACACATCGATACAAGAAATAAGCGCACGTAATTTACTCACACACAGAAGCTAACAGCTCCGTGTGCTAACTATTCGTATGAAAAGGTACAGCACGTATAATTTGGGGTTTCACACCACTATACTTTGATTATAATAAGATACTGCAAGATTACTCACATTCTAAACATACTCAATGAATATATATCAACAAGGTACCAATGTCAAACAAAGAAACCAGCTCTCGGAACACGTTGGAGGAAGATTACGTTAACTACGAAGTTATCGTCACAATACTGTTATCAACGGCTCTGGTATACAAACGAGCACGTCATTGCACTGATACTAAGGTCGGGGGCGGCAGCGACGTCGCAGCGAGGGCGTCCTGGCGCAGGCCGTCACACACGCGCGTCAAACTAGTCTCGTGACGTCACGGCCCGCCCGGCGAAATTACAAAACCGGCCAGGCAGCTCAAGCGAGTGTGCCAGCCAGCGGCTCAGCGCAGTGACGAACGCGCTGTCGCCCGACCCCGACGCGCCACCGGCGTGTCACGTACCGTGGGCGGCGTCACGACGCTGCGAGCGGCGCAGGCCGGTGCGCGGGCGCGGGTACACGAGCACGCGACGTGCGGCGCTTCGGAGCGCGGGCGCAGGTGCTCTGAGCGCAACAGCCTCCGCGCGCCGACGCCGCCGCCCTCCGCGCCTCCCCGCGCCGCCCGCGCCATCTCTCGCACGCACCAAAACGACGAATTTATCTTCCGCGCATGCTGGCCCTCCTATCCGAGGACGTTGCCCAGGGTGTCTCATGGTCCCAATCGCGAGCCTTAATCAAACCTTTCGCAAAATTGTGTTTAATAAAATATACATGTATTTTTGTTTCATATATTGTAAAGCATACTAGTATTTTTGGATATAATATTTACCTAAAACATATAAAACATTTTTTTAAAGTAAACTTGAGAATTATATTTACCGATGAAGTTACACATGCCGAAATATAAAACAGGGACAGATGCCGGCGGCGTCGCTCGAGGCTACGAACGCCGCCCCGTGTTGCTACCGCTAGGTTAGCCTCTTTTCCGACGACGCCAGCCATTCTTGGCAACAGCAGCAGTTACAAAATACGCAATCAACTTAGTGGCTTAATCTATACAAGTTTCCTTATATGAAATGAAGTTTACATGAGAAATTATATATATATATATATATATATATATATATTATTTTCATATAGTAATGACCACGGGCCTGGAGAAATTAAGAAAGATTTAAACAACATGTTTCTGATGAAAATGAATGTTTAAAACAAGTTTTTAATTTCACGTCCATGTATTATTCTCACTTTGTATTATTCTTGTATATATATCACTTGTATGTGTATTATTCTTGCCGCATATAAACCACAAAGGTTCTTTGTTGTTGTTTATACGGCGGTAATACCGAATCACCCATGTTTACTGTATGAAACCAGGTTTTTATTATATATACTTCAGAATACTAAATAAAAATGCTTTACAAGTCATGACGATGCGCCTGTAATGGATTTCAAATCATCCGTTTATAATTAATGTTATAAGAGATAGTAGATCATCAAAACAATGTTGATAATTTAAAGTTAGATATTATTGATTGAAAAATATATACTGTTTTACTACTTTTTAATTTGACAACCACAAAAACAGCCTTATTTTGCAGTGTTTCAGGCAATAGCATTTTTTAAATAATTGCTAAAAAAAATTAAACACGTCATCCACTATTAACAATTTTAATTAATTTACACATGCTTATTGACTAAGTACTTCTTCTGGGCTTTTAAAACAAAAAGGATGAAAATTAGTTTATAAAGCGGAAACCATGAAGCTGTCAAACTTCGACTATTGTGTAAATCTGGTAAATATTTCCCACAAGCACTCATCCAAAACGATCCCCTGATTCCATTGATCTAGCTCAAGAGATATCATTATCATTATAAGCATTTAATTTTATACAAGACAATTTAAGGAGCGAGTGCGGATCTTAGAGATGAATAGTCCTTGAAAGTAAAAATGCATCTGTGAATGGCTTCACATAGATCCTTGTTCTGTATGAACATGTTGCTTACAGATGTCTATGGGCGACAGTGACCACTTAGGACTATGTATTTTTTTATTTATTCATTAAATCAGGGAGAACATATTAAGTATACACACACGTACCTGTTTTTGTCATACTTATTTGTTTTTTCTTGCGAGCGAAATCTTCAAAAGGTACCCGATGCCGTGGGAGCGATGCAGGGTTATGTTTAATTCTTACCGCTGGTCTTTACGACGGTATGCAACCACGCGTACTGCCTTCTCGGGTCCGCCTGGCTCGAACTCCTACTCTAGCCTAAACTCTAACTTCAGAAGTCATCTTTTAGTCGCCTCTTACGACAACCAGAGAATTCCGTAGCCATATTCTGATCCCGAAACTATAGGGACATACTTTTTATAGGCGCTAGCATCGATGCATTTTAAAATATTATATTCTTTTTAATTTGATTTAGGAAAAAAAAATAACTTAAAATGTATTTTAAATAATGGTCAATATGTACAGGGGACGTCCTACCCTCCGGTACTCTCATATGCTAAGGCAATGTCAACATAAGGGCGGTGGGTAGGGAATTTCGGGCCTCGAGAGATACCCTCTTTACCCGAGCAATTCTCTAGGAGGTCGAATACCTCCCGGATCCTTAACATTTATTTATAATAATATAATGTTAATAAAAACATTATAATATTATATACAAGTGTAAAAGATAGTTACCATCCCCACTGTTTAGTGGGTGGTTCGGTGTATAATGGTCAGTGTTTGGTTACATAGATTCGCCAGGAACAATATTACCCGATAGAGCGAATACCGACAGGAAACAAGCTACGCCGTAGCACTTACTGCGCTTCCACTGCATATCTACACGCAACGTACATCAAGTGTTAGTAGGCACGTCTTTTATTTTGAAGTGAAACTTCTTTATCGGGGTTGTTTTTAAATTTAGTGTAACATTTTTACGTTACGTTACGTTATGTTACGATACGCGCCATCTTTTTTATTCCGTTACGCGCCATCTTTTTCTTATCCCTACCACGCGTGATTTTAGATTGATTATTATAGATTAGATTATTAGATAAAGTTTAATAAAAGCCTTTTATTAAACTTTATCTAATTTAACTTTATTAAACCAATTTCTGTAAAGTTGCATATAGTAAATTATTTTTTGAAAAATAACGTCATAACGAAGTTTCACTTCTTACGAGTGTACGCTAGTACACGCACACATTTTTTTTTACTAAATAAATCAGTAACTTTCCAAGTATCCTAATTATATTATAAGAAGTTTACTATTGCAAGGTGTTATTGTAATGCACTTCTTCTCTACGTCCACTATAACCGTGCAAAATTTCATATTAATCCATCCGCGGCATATTATATAAAAATACGTCACAAGTTTTCCTTCACGCATTAATATAATAATATACTGCACTAAAATCATGATTCGAGTAAGAACAATATGTTAGGATAAAAATGTTGGATTATTACATTTTAGTAACTTTTTTATTTTTATGCAATAATTTTAATAAATTGTTGCATAAAATTGGCCCTCCCTCTTGGATGGTTCGGGCTTCTAGTTCCAAGAGGTCCTCTTTATTTTTTGAAATTATCTTTGTATTATCCCTCATTTCAAAGGTGAAAAAATTATGAAAATATTTACTTGCCTCAGAGTTCTCAAAAATGTTATTAAAGGTGTGAAATCTACCACCCCACGCCTGGCTAGTGTAAAGGACTACAACCTAATCCCTTTTCGTTCTTAATGGGAACTCGCGACCACCTATAGAAAATTAATATGTTGGTGATGAATCTAAAATACCTTGTGCCATCATAAGTATAGATAATTTATGTAGTCATGTATTAGATACAGTGTTCGCACAGGACCGAAACTTAATGTGGGCTGTAAAGCTACAATTCGCAAGACTCTCTGATTATTTGCTCTAGTGATTAGTGATATAGCGAATATTCGCGTTCATTACACACCGTCCACGCCTTACGCCGCCTCTGATGAGATACAAGCAAGTAATTAGATTATATATCCTCTTATTGCATTTTACAAAAAAAAAAAACACTGACATTTTATATTGATACGTGAAGCAAAAACTTATGATGCATTTTTAAGTAACTTGCCGCGGATGGGATAGTACGAAATTTTGCACGGTTATAGTTGACGTAGAGAACAAGTGCGGAATGTTAATATTTTTTTCAAATAATGCTTATAATATACATAAATTCAACTAAAACACATTACACACACTACCGTGCATTTGTTATAAACGAAACATAAATAATAAACGAAATAACATTCAACATATAAAATCACAGAACGTCAAAAATATCAGATGTCTTTGTCTAAATACCCGTTATTGATTTTAAATGCAGCTTTGTCACTTAAACCTCTTTTTAAATTTCGGGTGTATTAAAATAGCTTGAAAATTAATAAAAAATAAATTTGGGAAATACTTTGGACAATATCAAGTTTTTGAGTTGCGGGCGAATTTCGACCGTTGCGTCGGGTGCTTATTTTTTTTTAAATATTCCCGCGTAATTATTACAAATATCAGCAAAATATTGTCACAACTATCTACTTACTCCATAAAGTCACTCAAGCATAAAGCAACCCTTTGAAAATCAAACTTCATCCTTGATTTTAATACGGATACAAAATAGCCTTTCTAAATATACCCTCTATTACAAAGTTTCAATTTACACAAGTAATACACACGATGACGTAGTAACATCCCGCATAAGGAATGATAGATTCTTCGCAATAGGACAACGCCTTCATTTTTACAATGGTACGTGGCCATCTTACGACGAATTTGCTAAGTTTTGAAAAATATGAAAAACTGAGCCAACTGAGAACTGGTTATTTACACATTACTGTCGACGAAACCATAGTACCGTATTTCTGGAAGCATGTTACTAAAGATATGTTCTTTGAAAACTGATAAAGTTCGGTTACAAACTTTGTTTTGCCGGAATTTTACAGAATTATTTAGTGAATTGTGAACTCTACCAGGGTGCGTCTGATCCTAATCTCAAGATGCAATCCGAAATGGGTCCATTATACTCAACCTGCGGCCCGCGTGCTGCATGTGGCCCGCCGGACCCTTTCGATTGGCCATGCTGAATTTAAGATTTAGCGACCTTTTTTGGACGACAATTTGGAGTAAGTAGGGTTCGCTACATTTTTGTTTCGCCCCGGGCGGCATAAGTCCACGCTACGCTGCTTGCAGCCCGGGATCACTCCGCTGAAACATGTCTGTGGCCCCTAGAATAAAAAAAGATTGAGTACCTCTAGTCTAGGTGCTGCTGCTTACTTGGAACTTCATGATAAGTTGTCTTAAGAGTTAAAACCTTACAACATTTATTATGATAATTATTTTGCTACTATACTACTACGAAAATATTTGAGATAGGAATATTGGGAAACTGGAAGTGATCATTCAAATATTGTAACATCCAGCCATTTCGTCATTAAAAAGGAGGTTACCAGAAAAGTTGTCCGGCAGTTTTGAAAATTCAATAAGGTAAGCGGCAAAAATACGAGTTGCAAAGTTGAAATTCGAAAACAGCATACCGAAAGCCATAAAATAACTATTTTTAAGTAAGTAAAGTTAAATAAGTAAAGTTAAAATGTAAAAACTGTAGGTATTTGTTTGGCCACGAGAATTGGATGGTTAAGTAGTTACTACAACCGTATAGTTTAATATCTACTTAAAATTGATAACAGTACGAGTGTACGAGTATTTAAAAAGAGTAAAACCTTTATAAATCACTGGGAATAACTTAAAATATAATAGGATATCAGCATGAATAATAAAGAAAGTCTACAAAAACACCAGCTCGAAAATATTTAGATGTTATTTATTGCTAAAAAAAATGTTTGAGGGAATGTCACAGCTTGGTTACTTTTCTCGCAAAAATAGTCGCACAAATCCAAGCGTTTCTTGCTAGTGAAGTAAGGTGTAACGCATTTTTTTGGCAAATGTGTAGTTACTGTTGGCCCTAGTGGCCTTTACAGCTTCACCAAGTTTTTTATGGCGAGCCAAAACCTCGAGCCAGGACATGAAGACGCAGCAGTGATGAGATGTTTTTATTTTTTATTTGACGACCCGCGTGGCGGAGCGGTTACCACACTGGTCTGACGCGCAATGGGTCCCGGGTTCGATTCCCGGCCAGACAGGTATCTGAATGATGAGTTTAGATTCATGTTCTGGGTCTGGGTGTTTGTGTATTCGTCTTGTGTGTGCATGGTACCCACGACACAGGAGAAAATCCTAGTGTGGGGCTATGAGTGTAGAATGCGTGAGTTTATTTGATATGGCGAGGTATGGTAGCAAAGGAGGTGCGGTGTGGTGACGAAGAAGGTGCATTGAGGCGAGGGGGTAAGGTGAGGAGAGGAGAGGTGCGATGATTGACGTGGCAGAGGTGTCATTATTGAAAAAGAATTGAAAATAAAAAGTTGGTTAAAAATATTTTTGTTGCCTTGTTTTACGGCGTTATAAAGGAGTTCAAACTTCATACATCAGAAAATAAACAAAGTATGTATATTGTACCTAAGCAGTTGTGTTTTTTTCATTATATTTGGGTTAAATTGCCTAATTTTGTTACCCGTTACCGTAATAATAATATTTATTACGCGTAAATATTATATCATGCCTTTTTTGTGCTTAACACTTATTTTTTTGGTTCATAATAATAACGTAAGTTGCATAAAAACGGGTCGCTAATATAAGTATAATAAGTTTTATGAATGAAAACTTTATAAAAATATTCTTTATTTTTTTATTACATGGTAGGTAGTTTCACACATATCTAATTCAAGGGAAACGTAAACCACTAAAATATATAACTTAAAGGCGGTAGAACCAGTGTAGTTCGACCGGAGAAGTACCACCGCCACACCGCTACGTTTGAACAACGTATTCTGTAACGTGTTTGTTTTATTTAAGTATAAAACCTTATTGCATTGAAGTGCAGGGAGGAAAAAAGGGGTTCAGCAAAACGTTACCGTACGTTACATGAGGGAGGGAGGGGCTAAAATCTCCACAAATTGCGTTACGTAATACTTTAACGCCCCCATAGATATACATGTTTTTTATTTAAAAGATAACTGTGCAAAGTTCGCATTTTGAATTTGATTATATAGATTTATTACAATAGACGTGAACATATATCAGGGTTGAGGGATTTAGAAGCAACATTGAAAAAAAACTTTAATCAGCAGAATTTATTTCACTGAGACTATTTATTCTGGAGCCCTCCGTTAGCATGCAGTCAACAAAAAATCAAAGACTAAGTAAACTTGTCCAATTATTTTTCATGGACTTCAATAACGCTCATGTTTATTGTTGATTTAAATTTCCTACTTTTCACACGTGCATTCATTTATTGATTCCCTAATATGCTCATAATATCTTGTTAAACTAATTTAATTTAATTTTATCAAAAAGTTATTTTTAAAAATATCTATGTCTAAGATTTTTTTTAATATTATTTATAGAAATTTATATTAAAGCAATAGATACATATGATGTAAAATAAGAGCGGATCAAAATTTCAATATGTAGGCACCTACTGCTTTAAATTATTTGTGGATATATGGTTGTTTTTAATTTTGCCGCGTCGTGACAGATTGGTATTGCAATGGGCATGGCCAAATTCTGAATGGCACTCTGCCTCGCTTCTCAAATTCATGTTTAGGTAGGAATTTTAGTTCTTTTTTCATTTAGGGTATCCTAAATATAATAGTTAAACAATTTTAAAGTCTACGAGATCGAAGTTTTTTGTAGGTCTGAGGATTATAGCTGATCTGCAACATTGTCACGTTTAGTTTTTGCTATTAAATAAAAATATTAAAGTGGGAAGTGGAAGGGAAGGTACTGAAATGATGTCACCCCTTCAATCCATTCACCTCCAACAGCCACACTCTCAGCCGGAACCACGTCACGGCTGCTAGCCAGGCATTTTGTTTTGGTAGCGTTCACCTTCTACCCAAATATGTCCAATTCCGAGGATAGGATTCCTCTAAGATTGATCATACTTAGTTTGGATTGACTAGATATAATAATGTCGTCGCCATCAGCAGTTTTTGTGCAACAGCTTCCAAGACCAGGTTAAAGTTGATAACGAGTCTCCCTGTTACACGCCCGTGTCAAAGGGGAACGGTTCAGACCGATCATTCTGTATGGCTACTTAGGCCTTAGCGCATTGTCATGTTCACAAGGCAGACAATCTTTCTTGGCACTCCCAGTCTCAACATAGCCTGAAGTATGCGCGTACGGTTGACACTGTCGAACGCTTGTTTGTATTAAATAAACAGGTGATGTAGGTTGATGGGCAATTCCTTATGTGACTGACTCTACATTTGACGTGAAATGTGACTTAATTTGCTTCATATTTTGTGTACTCCTATACCCACAGAGATAGTTTGTGTGTGATTATATAGTTGAATCTACAATTTAATATAAAATATCCATATAAAACTTTATGAAGTATGACTTATTTACCAAAATGTAAATGTGTACCGACACTACGTTGAAAAAGAACTCGTTTTTGAGAGTGTTTTTAAACTTCGAGAATCTTCCAATTTGCAGGATTTAAAATTTTAAATTCTATCTGTCGCAATTATATATGAAACAAATTATAGAAAAATATTAAAATTAAGAACCTCGGTATTGATAAATTAAATTTATTCGAAAAACAAATCGTGACTGACACTACAGACATCACTTTGGAATGCAAAATATTTGTAGTTTTCACAGAAACCTTAAAAAATAACTCTACAGGATACTGCTTAAAACACTTATAAACCGTTTTAAAGATATAAACATGTTCAAAAAAAATTTTTTTTAAGTACAAAAAACAAAAAAAATCATACCATATACACTTTTATATCAATAAGATGCCGTTCGTGCTTATTTTGCTTAAAATTTGTCGTATAATATCTGGTGAAACTGAAAACGTGTTCACAGCTAGCATCTAATTTTCATGGTACATACTTGCACAGACAATCATTTTAGTCCCTGTAGTAGTAGTTCCCTGCCTGTCGTAAGAGACGACTAAAAGGGGCTTCCGAGATTGCGGGCGGTAAGAGTGTGAGCTCGAACCGTCGAGCTAAGTGACGTAAACATCAGGAGGAACTGTGAGTACAAATGTTCACCAGGAAAGAGCTCAAAAGGCGCGTCGCGCTCAGAGGCCTTCAGTTGTATTCTATTGGGGGTCCCAGAGTTCTCCACGTAGTGCTGAGGAGGGCCACCGGGGGATTTTAGTGAGTTAAAAGTCCCACATAACCCGGTGGTGCTCCCACGGCAATTATATCCATCTATAACTTTGATAAAAAAACGTGACCGACTCTACAGCGTGACTGACACTACGAAGTCCTTTTAATTTTTCGAAGAATAATTAACGAAATTTAGAACTTTTTAAGGATGGTATTATGTAAGTTATTATGTCAAATAGGACACCAAAAAAATATTAGTTATCTTGAATAAGTTTTACAAAACATAGAAAGAAATTTCGGCTAATACTGTGACCGACACTATATCCCGACGTTGTACATTAATCCGCTAAATATCTCTTAGTGCTACAATTATTACAATATAGCATAATATTACTATAATAGAAAAAACTTTCCCTTTATAAATGTATTTAAAAGTTCGTTGCAAAACGCGCCAACAGTTGACATTTATGACATCATCTTAAAAACGTCCGTTTTGCCATAATTAAAAAAAATGTGTGGTCAACAAAAAATTCAATAGTTTTGCCAACATACGGAGTATTTTTAAATGTAAACTACAGCAATTTTTTTTTTTCAGTCACAGGACACTTTTACGTGGAATTGCCCTGATATCAAACTCATAGGTCTTCTCTAGAGTTTGCATCAGGTAGGTTTGGTCCGCAGTTGAGCGGTTTGGCCTAAAACCATACTGATAGTCGCCTAAAACACGTTGATCATATTCAACAAGTCGCAAATAAAGAACTTCTGAAAAGATCTTGTTTATATGCTGCAGATAGAGTTGTGATGCCTCGATTATTGGAGCAGATCGTGTTGTCTCCTTTTTTTTTTAAATTGGGGCTATGATATCCAATAGCCGTTCCTGGGGCATATCTTTTGTTTTCCATATCTCTTTGACGAGGAGCAAAAATATTTCATACAGAGCAGGTAATACTCCTTCTTTTAACAGTTCAGCGTTGATGCTGTCTAGGTCTTTTGCTTTGTTATTTTTCAAGAGTTGTATACATTGTTCAACTTCAAGGGGGTAGACTCTTTCAGCTCCTCCTCGACGTCATAGAAAATGAGGTCATTGTTGGACTTGTGGCCTAGACGAGTAGTTCGTAGGAGCTGTTGGAAGTGCTCTCTCCATCTGCTTACAACGTGGTGTTTTTCGTTGAGGGCCTTGCCGTTCATCTTACTTATTGTGCCTGTACATACGAGGTTATACCCAATACGAAGAGCATTAACCCGTTTTTAGATGGGTATATGACGATTGTTACTTTTTTGTTTCATGATAGAAACCAAACGATTATTGAGAACGGATTAAGAAGAACTTAATAAACTGGTCGTAAATATATTATTTTTATAGTCTAAGAATGTTTCTACGCAATTAAACATAAAGTAAAATATGCAGTAATTTATGTATATACTCCAGATTAATTATCATTAGACTTCTTTACGTGTACACCTCCATGGACAACTAGACAGAAACTATCCATGTCCTTTACCGTGAGCCTACTACTCTACTCACCTCGTCAGCGTCGCCTCATTTGAAGTGGGACATTTGTACTGGTCCAGTACAAAAAAGGCTAATAATACAAACTTACTTTAAATTGGTGCCCTACTCATCACTACAATAACGTATTTTTTTCGTCGTCATTATGGGTAATCCAGAAACGAATATATTTTTTCTGATATGTTTATGATTTTGAATAATATAAAAAAACAAGAGCAATAATTTAAAATTAAAATAAAACTGGGCTATTTTTAGGAGTCGAATATTTTAATCAACGATGAAAACGTTAAATTGACCTCTGTAATCCGTGGGTCCCCGAACTGTTTTCATATGCGTCAAAACTCCAGACGTTTTAGTTTAATAAATAACTTGACCGTATCGATTTTAAATACGCATGCAACTATTGCAGAAATTCTTACGAATTGTAAATAGGTACATAGACATTTTGAGGTATAAGAAGATTTTCATAATTGTTTCGAATTAAAACACACAATAACGGTAAACCGTTTAATCACCACATAACGTATGATCGTTACCGTTACCAATATTTAAAAAAACTCCTATAAACTTAGAATGCTGGCTTCCCACGCAAACCTGCAACCGAGTTAGGACCTATGTATAAAATGATAAACAAATCCTATCGACATAATAGATTGTAAATAAATTAAATTTATTTTGTATAGGTCTACCGTTTACGGAGGCACTTACAAATTGTCAGTTACATTTTTTCTTGCACTGCCACCGAATCGGAACATGACCTCACGCGAAAAGATCCGGCAGAAAGTCAAACGGATAATCCATTATTAAAATCAAAAACATAAAGAAAAAATACTTTATTAATATTTATAGTTTAGTAATCTTAAATATTAAAAACAATTATTTTTTATTTATTATCTTTAGGAAAGTTTGTGTTATCTGTGTCTTATTGTACGCGCCAGCTGACACGGCACTGCCGTTCCGTTCGTTTTCGTTTCGGCGTTCGAGTTGTCGTCTTTCTTTCTTTGCAATTCTGTCAACGTGAGTGTACGTGGTGTTTGAAAAGTAGGTAAGTTTTCTAAATAATTATGTCCGCGTTTTTCAAAAATACGGCAATTAAAATAATAACATGAACGTCATTATAGTTATTCCGCGTAAAAGTTCAGAATTTGAATAACTTTAAAAGTTTTTATGGATTTAGTTAACCGCAAAACAATTGCAAATACTTCAGAATAAATCTGAATCGGTTCAAATAACCTAACTTCTGTGACCCGGCACTAGCGGCGGCTCTTTTAAAGCTGTATTTACGTTTTGCTTTAACATGCGACAGTTACTAGTCAACTTTCCACAAACTTTTAATACTTTATAACATCTGGCGCCAAAATTAATGCTTGCTTTTTTCAAAATTGTTAGCACCTTGTGATAAACGGAGTAATGGTATTATTTTTGGCAATAAATGTCAAACAACAAGTTACACGTTACTCGTTTCTATTTTAGTATCATATCATTGAGGGCGACAGTTACGTCGATCTACTCTGATAGTAAACTAGTAACTGAACAGACTTTATTTGTTACATAATTCTTTATTGTGTTAATTATATTTTCAGAAAATGTCTGCTTTAATTCACGAAAAAGTCTGGCTAGACAAGACAGTGTATAATGATGCTGAAAAAAACTACTATGAATCATTGTCAAAAGTAAGTACTATATAACTTAAATTTTTTAAGATTTATTATTGAAACTAGAAACATTTTTATTTAAATAAGCACCACATTATTCAACATGCTATGCTTCAAAGAGGTATAATATTATTTCATTCAAAAGTAATAAATCAAAGATCTTTTCCGTAATATCTTTCTTTGACAAAATTTCAGGGAACAAGTGGGCCAGTGTCGTCCTCACTAGCCAGTGAAGTTGCAAAAGCCAGACAATTAATAAAAACTTCTCTTGAGTGTGTAAGTAAAAATGTAATATTGACTGAATAACAATACTCTATACTATACAATTGCTGCTATTAAAGCAGTCTTGCCACAAACCACTAAGAACATTGCACATATTATAGTATATACTTTAAACTGCAGAATGCCCTAAACATATAGCACTAGTTGACCCGGCTAAATTAGTTACACCTAAAAGTCAAAAATCTAAAATTATCAGTGTTCCACCTCTATATTATGCATGTATTATACATAACCTTCCTCTTGAATCACTTTCTATTAAAAAACTGCATTAAAATCCGTAGTGTACTTTTAAAGATATAAGCATACATAGGGACAGACAGCAGGAAGCGACTTTGTTTTATACTATGTAGTGATTCATGTGTATGCAATATGTATTATACATACAAGCACCAAATTGTATGTTGCTTTAAAACAGTATCATTGGAATAAGTTAACTTTATCATGGATAATAAGTCCAGAAAACTACATCAGAGTTTACTTACAGTATGATGTAGCTTTATGGATTGGTATGGTTTAAAGTTAAATAAATCGCGAAACTATCAATTAATTAGTTTCCACAATAATTACAATATAAAACACATAATTCCTTTGAATACTTTATACATATAACCTAAAGTTGATATTAACCATTTAAAGGGTGATGTTACATACATTAACTCTTGCGTAAGTCAGTGTTTATATAAGGTACACATAAATAAGAACTATTCTAATTATAATATAATCACACTTTTATTAAACTTGTGGGTAATTTTGCTATAAATAGTTTGTTTTATTTACAGATGGACAGTGTTGCCTCTTTGGCTGGAGTTCCTCAAACTGAAATTAATAAAAAACTGAACAATTTAGAAAAGGAAAATGTAGAACTCAAGAAAGCAATTGAAGATTTGCGTAACCTAGTGATCAGCTTGCAAGCTAGAGTTTCTACATTAGAGTCAGGCAACTCAAAACAGACCACAAACACTTCCAAACCGGAACCACCTAAGGTAAGGATTTGACAGGAAAGAAGGACAGTATTCCGACCCTAATTACAAAGTCTTATGTAATATTTTTATATAATATCAATAATGGATACAAAAGTAATAAAACGTAGCATATTATGTTTAACTATAATTGTGTACACTAATTCAGACATATAATGTGTATTTCTCTTTATCATGCTCTTCTAAGCTATATTATCTCAATGGATTGTTTCATTTTTTTTTTTTTTCAATATTCTATTAAAGTAGTTAAAGGAATAATTGGCTAAATGCGTGTCGAACTCGCGCACGATGGGTTCTGTACTATTTTCTATAGAATACAACAAAAAATCATCATGTCTCATGGTTCCTAAATACTTATTTTTTCTGTTTTTAGTTTGTTTTGTTATAGTAGCAACAGAAATACATAATCTGTGAAACTGTTAACTGTTTAGCTATCACGGTCTATAAGATACAGCCTGGTGACAAACAGACAGCCAACTCTTAATAGGTTCTGGAACCCTAAGAAACATACATAGTTTTGCTTTTCTATATATAATATTATAGAGAAGCTCTATATGGTTATGAGCTTATACCCTGATTATTTGTTATTGTTTTAGGTTGCTAATGAAGCACAAGACTCAGATGACGGAGTAGATCTGTTTGGTTCAGATGATGAGGAAGAGTCTGCTGAAGCTGCTAAACTGAGAGAAGAGCGGCTTGCTGCATATAATGCTAAAAAGGCCAAAAGTATGTACACATTATTTATTATGAAGCTGCACTGTTGTCCCCATTATTTGTTCTTTTAATTACATAATTCACACAGCTGTATGGTATGTACCTAATGTGGATGTGGTATGTAAAGTCCTTTAAAGATGACAGAATCAGGACCGTTCAACTAAAAAGGTAGTAAAGGTACCAACACCACTCCTATTTTTAACATGATGGAATGGTGTTGATGCCGAATGAGATACATATGTGTATGTGGCAATTATATAGTTCTTAGTAATACCACTATGTTCAGTTTTCATATGTAGTTGGTCACAGATGTCCATTAATAGTAGTGCTCACTTACCTTCATGGATAAAACTCACTGTGGGCAAAAAATATGATAATAACTTTTACCTCAACAAATGCCAAAAATTTATGATCAATTTCATATACTTAATATCAGAGTTGGATTAGAGAGATTACTAATCATATTCTTTTTGTTTCCAATTATTCAGAACCAGTGCTCATAGCTAAGTCAAATATCATATTGGATGTGAAGCCATGGGATGATGAAACTGACATGAAAGCCATGGAGGGAGCAGTAAGGTCTATCAACACGGATGGTCTCTTATGGGGGGCGGCTAAACTTGTACCTCTCGCTTTTGGCATTCATAAACTCCAAATATCATGTGTTGTTGAAGATGACAAAGTTTCTGTAGACTGGCTTACTGAAGAAATAGAGAAACATGAAGATTTTGTAAGTATATTCAAATATATTAAGTATTTTTCACACTAATCAAAAGGTTCCTGTCTAATATAATAATGCAAGTCCAAAATTTCTCAAAAAAAAAATGTATATTACTTATACTTAATACATATAGTATCAATTTTATGTAGTATGATTGGTACAAGGAAATGTCATGTAATGAATACATTCTGCTTATAACTGCTGGCTCTAATTTGTTAAAGCTTAGGAGTGTAGAAGAGTATAATAATGACAGCAACCACTGCCCCAACTTCATTTGTGAAAATCAAACTTCAAATATTTCATATATTTGAAATATTTGAAAAAGGCAAAACTAGATTCACAATAAAACCACGAAAAGTGAACACTGTAAATTCTATAATATGCTTCAAAAATGTGAAACTCACGAAATATAATTAATAAAAGGGTTTCTCTGAATAAACTACAAAAAAGTGAATACAAACATGGTAGCTTTGTAAACCCAGTCATTTCAAATGACAAACCACATGTTTTGTGGTAAGGCAGCAGTTTATACTGTGTGTCATCTTTGAAATTGTAACTTCTTAATGATTATTTTCTTTTAAAACTTTTAAAAGTTAACTGTCTTCAAATATGTATATAAGAATTCTACAGGTGCGCAGACATATAGATCGCGCGCTATTACTGCGATCTGTCCAGCGCCATGAGCGGCTGTGGTTACTGCCTACACAGTATCTTCTTACCTAATATGCTATCTTAAAATTCGTATAGATTTAAAAGTATAATAATTTTGGGATAACATATAAAACGATATATCCTTCGAGTCTACAGTATCGATGAAATTGATTTTATGTGACCTAAAATATAAATGACATTAAAATAAATATTATTTTTCTATACGATCAGCCGTAGAGCGCGTCCGCTGAACATCAATAATGTATTTTATTTAACGGATAATTCTATTAAAAAATAATATCGTTTCGTGGGTCTTAAATAGGTATACACTTATAATACCTACTTCCACCGAAATTTACAAAATTCTCAAAACAAATGACTGGTTTTCATAGACTTAAGTTCATTGGATTATGTGCTAATATATTATTTTCTAAATATTGTTTTTTTTACTTTCAGGTTCAAAGTGTCGATATTGCCGCGTTCAACAAAGTATAATGTCTGATTTTTTTTAAATAAAAAATATTAAATTGTCGTAGCACTTTTATTATACTATAAAAACACAGATATTAGATATGCATGTTAAGCAAAAGAACAAAAATACAGTCGTTTCTATAAATGTACTTATGTCTATGTACGCACTACACAAATAAGTAACAGTAAATAAGACGAATTAGTAGATTAATTTATGACTTACGATTTACGACTTATTACATCCGACGACAATAGTCGGCGTAACACATGTTGCTCTGTTATCGTAAATGTCTGGCCAAATTTAATTGATAAAAGCAAAGGTTTTTAAAATTATTTGTACTATGAGTCTCTTTGAGATTACATTTTTTTTACGACGCCTCCTATGCGATAATATTCAACAGTTTTAGTAGTACTATCCTACTTATTAGCAGAAAAACTTGTACATTTGTAATTTTTATGAGAAAATCGGAACAAACTCGACCCACAAAAATTAGTGTTTTTTTTTCTAAGCGTGGCTTCTCACTAAGAGTCTCAAGTTTGGAAAATGCCCCTGATTCATTTTTTACCTTTATTTTTGTATTGACACACGATACTTCAAGATCTATGCTGCGACGCCCTAGTGTTTCTAAGCGACGGTCAATTCTACATTTTCTTTATAACATTGAAGTAGTAAACGAGCATTTTTTTTTAGTTCTCGAGGGGGAAACCTTCAAAAGGTACTCGACGCCGTTGGAGCGACGCAGGGTTATGTGGGATTTTTACTGCAATAAAACCCCCCCGGTGGCCGTCCTCGGCGCTATAAAGAGGACTCCGGGAACTCGATCCGACCGCAACCGGAATCCTCTGAGCGCGTTGCACCATCGGGCTCCTCCCATATGGGCGGCTGGGCCCACCGCCCCGTCTAGTCTTTACGACGGTATGCGACCACATATACCGCCGTCCTTCTCGGGATCGCCTGACCAAACGGTTCGAGCTCCCACTCTAGCCGCCTGCAACCCCGGAAGCCCCTTTTAGTCGCCTCTTACGACAGGCAGGGGATGCCGTAGCCCTATTCTGATACCGGAACTACAGGGACGAGGCGCCGTTGCCGGCGGCCGCGGCGGATCCTTCTCCAACAGGGTTCAGCACGCTCTCTGGCCCTTTCGGCGTCTTCCTTCGCTGAAATCACGTGCTCGCAGAAGGTGATCATGCCGTTCCAGGCCTCTCGCCGCTGAACCATCGCCGCACCGACAGCCGCCGGAGAAAGGTCCGCTCCAACCTTTTGGTCGAGGATCCGCCGCTGAGACTCCCAAACTGGGCAGTACTCGAGCGTGTGCTGTGCGGAATCCTCGTCATGCCCACAATGGTGACAGAGGGCCGTCACCTGTCTCCCTATCCTGTTCAGGTACTGACCATAACAGCCATGTCCGGTGAGTATCTGAGTCAGGCGGTAGGTCACTCGACCGCTGCTTCGCATCCATGCGCGGAAGTTCGGCAGGATAGCGTCGACCACCCGTTGGCGTATGCTATGTGGCTCCTCGAGTTGCTCACGCCAGCAGCTTAGAGCGCGCCATTTGGCTCTCCTCCGAAGCGCTTCAACCGTCCCTATGTCGGGTTCAGTCCCCTGACGGACAACGCGGATCTTAAACGAGCATGCAGACCACCTGATGGTAAGTGGTCACTGCCGCCCATGGACTTCTGTAAACAACTTCATATTGCACATGAAGTTCTAAAGTCAGTTAACAGATGCCTTGCTACTCCCGAGAACTAAGATGGTCGCCTCATATAACAGTGAGCCGGCAATCACACCCTTCCATCAATGATCATCATTAAATGCCCTACGAAGCAACTAGTCTAGTTCTAGAGAGGGAGGGTATAAATTATCGAAGGGCCGCTACATGGACTAACGTTTTGCCAACTTAATGAAATAAGCCTTCATAAAAAGGAAGTGGCCTCCACTTAAGTTTCTGCCTCGGTACAGATCTTATGCATGCATTGTGCGCGGATCATAGTGCTTATATTAATTTTCCTGCAGTGACGAGGTCAAGCTAAAAGACCTAACACATACTCGACGTTTAATTCTACAGAACAATTGCTAGTAGGTATATTAGGCTCGGTTATGTCAGCGTCACAGAACTCAAACACCATCGTCTTAATTTAATACAAGTTTAAACATAAATCTATCCAGCAAAATTACACATATCCAATGAAAAATCTGACCAAGAGTCCATGTACCTTTATTGCTTTTTTCTCTAGAATTATTATGTCGCGTGCACACGCTTGCCAAACCTTAACAAGCCATCACAATTTCAAACGTGCGGAGAGAGCGCTTGGCTTGTATAACAAGCAAGCGCTTGGAGCCGATCCGATTGAGCGTCGGTTTTTTGTCACAAACTAAAGGGAGTTTGTCGCAAGCCCCTGCAATACGTCTACACGTTTGCAAACGCTCAAGACTATTTGTGCACTGATTCAGTTAACTTAACTATGCTCGTCTTTTGTAAAAATGAATAAACAGACTATTAAATAAATATTAATAAACGTATGTTTCATTGCCTTTTACATAATCTTTACCGCGTCCGCACGCTTGCAGTAAGCTGCAAGCGTGCGGACGCGGCATTAACATTTATATTTATTGTACTCTGTGGCATTAACTTCAACCAAACGTAAAACTCTAGGGAATGGAAGTATGGCAACTTTTACTCCGATTACATTAATCATAAAATTTGCTTGTGGCAACATTGCACACAGAGTATGTAAACAAGCAGGGCTGCCAATCTGTGAGGAATTCCCCAAACTGCGGGGAATCTCAAGCTGATTGTAGAATGGCATTTTATGTGGAAAATGCAGATATTTTGACATCTTATTCTCATCGGTTAATATTTCATAATTCATTGTCAATATCAACATTTTTAAGAATGATTATGTATGGCACATTCCTAGTTAGAATGCAAAATCCCTAAAAAAGGGACAATTTGTGACGGCGCAAAAATTACATCATGAGTGGTGAGTCATGCTATGCTGGATTTGGCTCTTCAAAATGGGCTTGAATCTCGTAGAGATAAAATTGATCCTAATAGTTACTAGGGTAACGTGTTACGCCTGAAAAGCGCAGCGGGAACAAAGAAAAACTGCTTCTCGCTAGAAATAGGTGTAGCAGTGATACGTCCCCGGTCAAACTACACTGGTTCTACCGCCTGGTAATGGAATTTTTAGAGTTCCATACCCAAGGGGTAAAACGAGATCCTCCGCGCGTTCTGATTCAACCCCGGAAATTTCAACCCCCAGTTTGGAGCGAAAAAACGGTGAAAAAGTGAGTGGCTTGGATTGCGGTGCCTTACGGATGCAGTGCCCTTTATTTGGATCACAGTGACCTAAGGATTGCAGTGCCAAAGGAATTGCAGTGTATTACTGGATTGCAGTGCCGTCGAGTTTAGCTGGAACGGAGTGGAGGCCTACGCAGCAACCAACCGTCCAGTGGAGCGAGACAGGTAAGCCCAGTGTACCTCTCTTTCACACTTTTTCCAACCTACCCTCCGCAAAGTTCATTTCGGGGAGTGAGCAGGATGGCACCATCGTGTGCCTTCGATCACTTGTCCCTTTCTTGGAGAAAGGGTGTAGTGCCGGAGAGACCGCGCGCAACTGAAAACCGTCGTCCGTCGCTGGCGCCTCTCGCTGGGCTTTGCACCAGCGCAATCAACCCGGTGGGGGATGGCCGCGCGGCGACAGAAGAAACAAGAGGAGGAGGAGATGCGCCGGTCCTCCGGCGCTCCCCATCCAAGTACGAGCAGGGATGAGGGTAGGCGCGTGATGGTGCGCGACTTGTTCGCGCCCCGGAACGTACTACCACCCCAAAGCCAAAGGCCAAAGGGCTACCCCCCCATTGTGGTGGAGCGCATGCCCAACTGGCCGCAGCACTTCGAAGTGCTGCACGCCCGATTGGGTCGTGCACCGAGCGCACGGGAGCACGGCACGCATGGAAGGGGGATACGATTCCTCCCCCAGACACCCGAAGAGTACAGGGTAGTTCAGGCGTACCTGACCGCCCTGTCGGACACAGAGCCGGACCTCTCTTGGTTCTGCTATACCCCACGGGAGGACCGTCCCACTAAGGTGGCTGTACGAGGACTCCCGGGGGATACGAACCCGGAGAGGGTGTGCGGGGCGCTCAGGGCGCGTGGATTCCCTGTACGCTTCGCAACCTACATCCCGCCTAAGAAAGGACGCCCGGGATGCACGTTCCATGTGCAGTTGGACCACATGGAGCAGGAACAACTCGCTAGCCTGTACAGGGTGAACGAGTTGTTATATATGCCGGGAATAATTGTTGAGGCGTGGAGGGGCCGCGACGGCTTGGCGCAGTGCCACCGCTGCCAAGGCTTCGGCCACGCCTCATACAATTGTTTCCGGCGCTCCAAGTGTGTCCGGTGCGCAGGGCCGCATGCAGCCCTGGACTGCCCACTCCCGCGAGACGCTCCAGGACGCTGCGCTAACTGCCAGGGGGCGCACAAAGCCAATGATAGGCGGTGTGCGTTCCTCAGGCGGGTGGCGCGGCGCCGGAACGTCCCGCTTCACCCTCCCATTCCCGGCCCTCGCCAAGAGCGGGGCGCTGCACCGACCCGCCCAGTACCCACTTCTGGAGGTCGTGCGCCGCCCACCGCAAGGGGACAACAGGTGCGATTTGTGGAGGAGTACGCGACCACTGCCGGTGCCTCTCTCATGGCTCCGGCTCGAGACGCGGCGGATGCGCGCCGTGAAAAGCAGCGTAGACGACGTATCCTGAAAAGGCAGCGTAGGAAGGCGGCTCGGCGGGCGCCCCTCGCTGAGTCGACCCCGCAACAGGAGGAGCAAACACCATCCGCTCCAGAGACGCATCCGGCAGTGGTCGTGACCCCCACCGCGGCGGAAGTGCCTGCGCGGACGCGGGCAACACCTGCGGCTGCGCCGGCGCGACCGAAGCGCAAAATCGTGAAACATCCCACCCGTGCCCCTCCCACAGCTCAGCCTGTCGCCGAGGCGGGCACAAGCCGGGAACCGCAGAGGCGGTCGACAATCGAGGATCCTCAGGAGCCCCCGACCCCCCGTCCCCGCAGTTCCCTCACACCCATCCCCGTCGTGCGGCCCTTTCGGGCCCTCGGGCTGGACACGCCCGCTGAGGTGCTCGTCACCGCCGCTCAGGCAATCAGCGAGGTCGTTGCCCAGCACCCGGACCTTATTGCGGCCGTACGGCGAATCATTACCGACCTCCTCGCGATACAGTGCGGCGTCCCTTCGGGTGCTGTACTGGAACCCGGGAGGGGTTAAATCCCATCTGCATGCGCTGCGTGGTCTTGTACGGGAGCAAGACATTCATGTAGTGCTCCTGGGCGAGACTAAGCTGCGCGCAGACCTCGATTTTAGACTGCCTAACTATCATGTATATAGGCGCGATGAAGTATCGCCTGCGGGCATGGCCTATAGAGGCACCGCGGTTGCGGTACGGAGCGACCTTATACATGAGGAGTTGTCCCACCCACCATTCGCGCATACTCGCTCCATCGGGGCAGTGGTGAGAGTGGCGGGAAGGGACCTGCGGATCTATGCGGCTTACCGCCCGCCAGGTCCCCTCTTTGACCCGCAGGACATCAGTACCATCATGGATGGTGATACCCCGACCTTAGTGGCTGGCGACCTCAACGCCAAACATTTGGCGTGGGGATCCAGAGTCGTCAACCCAGCGGGACGGAGGTTGTACGAAGACGCCGAGGCAAAGGGATATGAGGTACAGGGACCCGAGGCACCCACCCATATCCCCTCGGCCGAGTCACACCAACCAGATGTCCTAGACATAGTACTCCACAGGAATCTCCCGTGTCCAGTCCATGTGGAGGTGCTGTATGAACTGGACACACCGCACCTCCCCATTTTAGCCGTCCTTGGCCTCGGGGCGGCATGTGTCGAACCCCCCAGGCTCCGCAGCAAGACGGACTGGGATAAGTACACAAATTTAATACCAGCAATTAAGTTCAGCGGCGCGCTCTCCTCCGTAGAGGGGGTCGAAGCCGCATCCGAGGTAGTTCAAACCTCTATTAAATTAGCCTTGGCGGCTTCGACCACACAGCACCCTGTGGAGGCGCGCCGCTATAATACACCGATCCCAGTCCGTCTTAGCGACATGCTCGCTAAGAAACGCAGGCTGCGCGAGCTCTGGGCGCGAACACGGTGCCCCCGGGTCAAGCGCGAGCTTAACGCTTTGGCGGAGCGGTTGTCTGCTGAGATGGCGGAGTTGCGAGGGACCACCTGGGAGACGAGAGTCGACCAGGCTGGTGAGTCGCAAACGTCGCTCCATCATCTGAGCAGACAACTGACCCGATCCAAGTTTCCAACCTCCCCTCTCCTAGATGGCGAGGGGAGGAGGGTAACTTCAGCGAAGGACCGCGCGGAGATCCTTGCCGAGTACATGGAGGAGCAATTCTCGCCTCATCCAGCAGCACCGTCTGTCTCCGACCACCACGAGCACGTGGAGCGCAGAGTAGGGGAGTTCCTTAGTGGCCCGACACCGGCACTCGAAGGGATAGAGTTTATCTCTCCCACGGAGGTAAGGAAGGCAGTCATGCGTCTACCCAAGCGCAAGGCTCCAGGTCACGACGGAATCCCCAACGCGGCGCTAAGCATGCTCCCGAGGAGGGCCTTGGTCGCAGTGACTAGGCTCTTCAATGGGATCCTGCGCACAGGTCACTTCCCGACCATCTGGAAAATAGGGAAGGTAATTGTACTCCCGAAACCGGGGAAAGACCGCCGTCTCCCGGGCAACTACCGCCCCATAACGTTGCTATCGACCACAGCAAAGCTGTTTGAGAAGCTGGCGTTGAAGCGAATGCAACCCTTCCTTAATATAAGGGAGGAGCAGTTCGGCTTCCGCGCCGGCCACTCAACGACGCTACAGCTGACGCGAGTACTCCATCATCTAGCATACGAGCTCAATTACGGGCGTCATACGGTCGGCGTCTTTCTCGATATAGAGAAGGCGTTCGATCGTGTGTGGCACGCGGGGCTCGTATTCAAAATGATGGAGCTGCACGCGCCGGTGACGCTGGTACGGTTGATAGCTTCGTTTTTAAGTGAGCGGCAGTTCTACATTTCGGTTGAGGGCATAGCCTCAGACCCTAGACCCATACGTGCAGGAGTTCCGCAGGGAAGCTGCCTCTCGCCGTGGCTCTACGCGCTCTACACTAACGACATTCCCACCCTTCACGGTCACCTGGAGGACTGGGAACGTGACGTTACGCTCGCGTTGTTCGCAGACGACAGTGCGTACTTCGCGTCAGCCCGTCGAGCTGACATTGCTGCCAGGAGGATGCAGCGGTTACTCGACCTGTTACCTGTGTGGCTGGATAAGTGGCGCATGGCTGTCAATGTCGGTAAGACAGTCGCAATACTTTTCAGCCGCAAGCGTATCATGCCCGCGCCGCTACGGATCCGTGACACGGATGTAGCTTGGCAGACAACAGTTAAGTACCTAGGATGTAGTATCGATCGCTCGTTGCACATGATCCCGCAGGTGGAGGAATCCCTCCGCCAGGCCAGAACGGCCCGAGCGATGCTCCGACTGGTACTACATTCTAGGCTACCATTAAGAACGAAGCTGATGGTCTACAAGACCTACATTCGTTCACGACTTACCTACGCGGCGCCGGCATGGTACGCGTTGGTATCAAGGTCGAACCGCCAGCGTCTCCAGGTGCAGCAGAACCTAGCCTTGCCAGTAATCGTAGGGGCTGGTCGCTACGTCAGGAACGACGTGTTGCGGCGCGACCTCAAGATCGAGACGGTCGAGGAGTTTGTGGTCCGCCTAGCTCGTTCAATGTATGAGCGGGCGGAGGCTGGACCACATATACACCTAAAGGGGTTCGCGCCTCTTCACGATCGACCACCTGGGGGGCGGCCGCTCCCGCGGGAGCTCCCTGGCTTGGCGACCTCCGACCACCAGGAGGACGACCGTCGGCTCGTAAGCGACGCCGAAGTACACCGCACCACCCACTAAACAGTGGGGATGGTAAATATCCTTTACACTTGTATATAAAATTATAATGTTTTTATTAACATTTTAATATTATATATAAATGTTAAAGATCCGGGAGGTATTCTACTTCCTTGAGAATTGCCCGGGTAAAGAGGGTACCCCTCGAGGCCCGAAATTCCCTACCCACCGCCCTTATGTTGACATTGCCTTAGCATATGAGAGACCCGGAGGGTATGACGTCCCACGTAATGTAAAACGAGATCCTGTAACTGAGACTCAGCTGTCCTCTTGTCTATCACCAGGCTGTACTTTATGAACCATGATAGCTAAATAGTTGAAATTTTCACAGATAATTTATTTCTGTTGCTACTATAGCAACAAATACTAAAAACACTAAAATGTATGTATAATGGTGGCTACCGTGTAACTAATTATAAGTTTCTTTATTGTTTTTTTAATACGTGCAGAAATTTAGTGTTCCTAAAAAGTTAAAAAAAAACAATTAAAAATCGCAATAAATACAGTTACTGATGTATCATTATTGCTGCAAGTGAAGGGATCAGCGAATTTTTGTCCCCAAATTTGGGGAATTTGATAAATTACCATTGGCAACCCTGGCAATAAGTTATTAACAAGAACCACTTTAAATAAATCCAATTTACATTTTAGGTTAAAACTTTATGTTCTAAAATCGTATATTGTGCAGTCAATAAAATATGATTTGTAGAAAGTGTGGAGACGTCGGATCAACCATTATTAAAAAGGATTATTGTTACTGTGAAACTTGTTATTTGGTTAATATAAATCATAAATTTAGAGCATGCATTGGAAAAAACAAGGTTATAACTCCAAATGAAAATATTTTAATAGGTCTTTCAGGTGGAATAGGTTCCACTGTTTTGCTAGATTTAATTCATACAGGAATTACATTAAATACCCATAAAAAATTGAGAGTACAACCACATTTTGTACATTTGACAGGTAAGTAAACACAGATGTTAAGTTTAATTCAATGTTTATATTCTCAATCAAATACCATTTATCTTTGTGTTTATAGCAAAAGTATATTTCTTAAAAATGTGTGAGATTCTTATTTGTTTCAGGAGAAGATAGAAATGACAATATTACAGAATCAATTGTAAAACAATGTGAAAAATATGGTTTCACCATACATGTAATTAGTATGTCGGAATACACATTAAGTAATCATATTTTTGCATGTGACTTGGCTCCAAGTACTACAAGCAATGATTTTATTAAAAGAATAAAACAAAACATATTGGCGAGTGTTGCAAAAGATCTAAAATGCAGATTAGTTTTTAGTTCTGAAAATGCTACCACTCTTGCTGCTAAATTGCTATCTGATCTTGTGATTGGTCGAGGAGCACACATTGAGAATGATATTGTAAGTAGTAATAATAATTGCTAAGTTACTTTCTTTTTTATTATTATTGGTTTAATTGTTAATTGGTCAAATACCCAATACTTTCAGGGATTTTCAGATGACAGATATGACAATGTTAGAGTATTAAGGCCTCTGCGAGAGATCACAAAAGAAGAGTTACAGCATTACATTACTATAAGGGGTTTAGTCCCGGCAAGCAACAGTCAACTACAACAGAACAGTTTACAATCAGTCATAAATAATTTTGTACAAAATTTAGAGAAAGATTCACCAGCTACTATATCTACTATATGTAAAACAGCAGACAAAATTGGTTCTGACAATAATAGTGAACAGGAAAACCAATGTGTGTTTTGTAAGGTGTGTTATTAATAATAAAAAATCATTTAATAAATCCAAGTATAGTAAAGCATCTATTATGATATTTTGTAATAATGTCTTTAAAATGTGCTCATTTACTTTGACTTATTTTATATTTTTAAAACCATGTTATTTTTTAGGGGACACTGAATAAAGATGGTAATAAGCTAACAGCTATACAAGCAACAACATTTTCAAGAATGGTTTCGTATGCAAATACAGAACATAAACCACAAATGGAGGACTTAATAAATTCACAAGAAGAAAGCAGTGGAAAGTCAATGTTTCCATTCATTCACTCACATCTGTGCTATTGCTGTAGCAGAAGTTATGCTGAAATGGATAAATCGAAATTGCAACAACATATTCAAAGATTAATAGACAAATGATATTACTATTTTTTTAAATGTAAGATTTTGCATACTTTAAAACATTAAAGGCATGTATTTGAAATAACTTTGTCACATCATACATTTAAAAAATATAAGAGAACATAGGGAAAAATCTATGATTATGAAAATACGTAGTTGAATACTACTTTTAAAATATCAGAACATTGCATAAAAACCCATTACTTTTGTTTCAGAAATATGTACATACCTAATATTGTTGAAGTTATACTTTTTTGGCCTGTTACGAAAAAATGATGAGAGTGAAATTTTAAGATTTGTCAGACAAAAGTTACAGTGTGCAGGTTTTTTTATTAATTTTTTTTTCGTTTTTCTACAAACGTCGAATAAGTCAAAAGAAAACATTTTTTTTCTTGTTATGCCAAAGAAGTATAACTTCAAACGCGTGTACATAAGTACACACACACTTTATTTTATTTTATAATTAGTCATAATAGTAAATAATTATTGTTTTGACTGAACACTATGGAATATAAATAATCTGACCACTAAGGCAATGTATTCCTGAACCTATCAGATTGAAATACAATGTAACTTTGTAATAACGAACATTAAAGATAAAAATAATACTCTTGTTTGATTGTTGTAGAAACGAAAAATATAGGTATTTAGAAACTTTACAATTTTCTATAATAACTATGAAATCATAATTTCGCACTAAATGTTATGTCCATAAATACGAATTATACCAAATACGAAACCAGAATTACATACTATTTTTTGTAATCCTATATTATCCGATAAGAGGTTAAAAATAGGGGTCGGTGGTAGGAGAGTTAAAATTTAGAACTAAATGTATTTTTGAATAACCCACCCTTAAAATAAAATCCCAAAAATAAAAACTTTTTGGGGTGAACCACCCTTAATACTATTCTCATACCTACTGAATATACCTACATATAAAAATTCATCAAAATCGGTCACACCGCTTCGGAGGAGTTTAAAGTCTAAAACCACGGTAATAGTACCTATATTGGACTAAGAAATCACATTGACCTATACAAATTTTATAGAGTGTCAAATATAAGAGCATAAATTTCCCTACTCATATACAAGAGGCAAGAAATATACTAAAGAACACCGTAAACTCATTCTTCATTTAAACTGTTAAAACTTTATCACAAGCGTAAAATTGTTTGTAAGAAATCGCAGTTTAGCAATAAAACCGACTCTACCCGTTTTTTATCTGGTTTTATTATTATAAGAAACATTTTTAATATATCATAAGTCGATTATATGTTCGTAATATATGGAAGAACGAAGTTTTGGACAATAGCTACTTAATAGCCCAAGAGCTATTAAACATTCTGTGTATCCCACCTCCCACAAAGCTAAATTGAGCCAACCGCAAAGAATGAGCAAAAGCTAACTACAGAGTCAGGGTGGCAAGTGAGTTTTGAAGTAAAGGAGTTTATACGTATTAAATAAAGGTACTTTGGTTATGCTCTAGAACCTGGGGCCAGCAGCACGGAATTGTGAGCGTTACCCTAGCAAGAAGGTAGCACCTGGGGTGATATGAGTAGGACAAATTTAATAGTTAGTGCTCAGTCTGCTGTAAATGTGCGTTGAATAAAAAAATGTGCATGTCGTTTTGAAAAAAAAACGATTCCTGCTGGAGTAACGTAGCTACAGCAAGAAAATTCTAAACTACTGAATTATGGGAGAGTAAAAAATTGCGCATAAGCAGATAGCTTATATTTGTGCGCTAGAAATATAATTTGTGCGTGTTCAGGTTCTCGCGATCTTGCGTTTCCTGCTGCGGTAACGTTTTGCAAAATCGTATATCACAAAGACTTTTATGTGCGCCTGTAGAATAAACATGCACAAATAGCTCTTAATTTGTGACAAAGTTAGATTTTAAAAATATTTATATTTTTCAAGTATTTGCGGTTTTTTCAAAAATCAAAGGGTTTCGGTCCGTCTTGGCGTGCATATTGACTATTTAAAGTGCACATTTGTGCGTTTTTGAAAAATATGAATTAAAGTCAAAAAACGGCGTCCTAACTTTGACGTCACCATACAAGAAACTGGCTCAACTTATGATACCTAGGTGTTAACCAAATTTAGTCAAATAATATGTAAGATAACTATCCAGTGTAAAATATTTCGCATTAAGTAAATAGGTATAACCAAAAATTGTATAAGAGCAGTGTGCGGTACTTACCACAATAATCAACGTCCCCGCCAGCAGCATTTTTCAAGGTGGTATAACAATGCTTCGAACGGGAGGCTACCACCGCCGCACCCATTTCTAACATAAAGCAGTTCTTGCGTTTCGATGGAAGTGTGTTTTTGCCGACACACGTAGATACATATAAGGCGACCATATTAGTCCTCGGGAGTGGCAACGCACCTGTGATTGACTTCATATTGAACCTTTCTTCTAGATGAAGTCAATCACAGATGTCCATAGGCGGCAGTGACCACTTACGCCCGCCATACACGGACTGCTCGAGCAGTACCGCGTTATCAACATACACGGACCGCTTCACATTTCACATCGCAGTTGAAGAATTCGATATTGGCTGCTTCAAGCCAGGCATGTATGGCCGGCCCTACCATCAGGTGGACTGCATGCTCGTTTGTTACTTGAAGTTGTTTCTGCTGTTTGCTCAAAATAGTTTTATGACGACTCGGTACGATATGCGACGCGTTGCTTGGTGTAACGATCAGCGACGCATTGTATTGCAGCACAGCAGCTATTGGATGTCGGTCCTATTCATGCAGTCTGCAACCATGGGAATGAATTAGCATCTCTCGGCAATACGAATTGCATCTGTAACCGTTCCATATCAGATCACACTAGCTGGACTATATCCGCTTGCTTCCTTCGTTTCCCAGTCAGGCGATCTACTAGCCGATTAGTTTACCCACATCAGTGTGCATTTTGCCTGCATGTGAGAGACTATGGTCCTTACATAGAATTCTGTTTACAATGACATTGTGGTAAAAGACTGGTTCCTTGCGAAGCAAATTACTATCGTCACTAAACGACATTATGCCTACATACATATGATGGTAAATTAAACTGCCAATTGAATAAACGTGGATGATCGTTGATCACGTTCCCCCGCTCTCAGTATTGCTTGAAAGCAGTTAAATGTTTACTTGCTTGCCACCTAAGTAATGTATGATAAATCAAAAGTGAACAATTGTCTTAACATTTAAATTACATACAACTTTTAAAGCACTTTTAATGGCAGAGAACCTCTATAATTCTCTGCCAATACTTATGGTGCATGTTTTCCTTGCAGTAACAGAGGTAAGGCTAAAAGTAGGTAAAAAAATACCTTTATCAACAATATATTATGATTTTAGACTATTATTATCGCGGAAATAATCAAACATTTTATTACTTAACGGGTAGTCGCGATATGCGGTTTGTGAATTCTTATAGATTTTTTTTTACAATTTTCCGAAAGGCCATATTTATGCACATTTGGTATCCCGTTGAAGCCTGCGAGTCTCCGTTGTATTTCCATTTGCAGCCAGCGCATTTTCATAGAATAGAATTCTTGATGGCAGATATTTTCTCTAATAAATTCTCTTGATGACCGTTTTTCGCAGACAACAGAGACTACTTCCGAAGGCACCCGGCGTTCAGCATCTTACTATGTGGCCCATATTGTCAAGAAAGTTATAGCCGACCGCTGGTCTTTTAATAAATTGTTTTTAATAAATTTTATTTATGATTAATAATATTATTTAAGTCTACAGTATAGTAGTGACTGTTATTAACGATTTCATAACAATTAATCTGAGCCAACAACGTAACTAGATACTTCAATTAAAAATTGACCATATATATATTTTTATTTTAAACATTGTCACTGCAACCAATAACATTATATAATAGGTTTCAATCCAAGGATGAATTTCATCAAAAATGAATATACAGGTGATTGATATTTTAAACTCCACAAAATAAACGAACAAAAAAATTAAAGAAGAACTTTCTAAAAAAATTTAATTCAACATATTGAATTTTATCTAAATCAGTTAATTCGCTAGGTGGACCAACAGACGTACACACAGTATTTTTAATTGTACATGTCCAGAGGCTCCAGAATCCATTAAAGTTATCGAGCATAATCACTATCACAATACTTTATGATAGTAATTATAAGTTATTGCCATATTTACTATCATAATACTTCATGTTAGTAAATATAATATTTTTACTTTAAACGTAATAAAATATATAGCGACAGCAAAATTTACTTTCATGGCATTAGACAAACTCCCTAATACGGGGGAATATCGAATCGGTTTTTATACAAGTGATAAAATGTAATACGTTTACAGCTTTGTCCCTCCTCATATTTTGATAAAGAAAAACATTGGATTTATTCGGCATATGCATACATATTTTCATTTACGAAGTTTGCATTTTTACTCCAATATTACTACAAAGAAATGTTTTAAGTTTAACACAAATAATCCAAAACATACCAGGCAAAGTTAGTCTGTTTATTAAGGAAATTTTGATGCAACAACTTTGAGTTATTACACTAAAAATAAATTATAATGAGTCCCACCTTTAATGAAGATTGACTTGATTTTAACTATATTAAATGGATTAAGGACAACTAACATAACTTACTAAAAATATACTAATAGAAGCAATATTTTTATTTGACATTTCTAGTAATTAAATTTTACTGGTGTTCTTAACAAATCATATAAGAAAAGAAACAATTATGTCTTAAAATTTTGTATTTATCACATATATCTACACTTTTATTACATAAATACAAAATTTTAATTCATGTACCAACGAAACTAGCAAACCAGATTTCGCGTATGGTATGCAGGTGTTATCGGTATATCATACAAGTAATTACAATATCAATACCATAGGTTAATAAATGCAAAAGATCAAGTGCAATGAAACTCGAAATGTTTTTATCTCAATAATAATATTGAACTTCACATAAAAAGATGGATGCTGAATTTTTATGTTAAAATTCGAAACCCACCATAAAATACTTGAAAGTAACAGTTTGAATACATTTTCATGGACTTTTAGCTGAGATAAAACACTTAAAACAATGAACAAACCGGATTTTTGCTAACATTAAACACTAAAATATATTGTCTTTCCAAATGATATTTCCAGTTATTTATCATTGTGGAATTGAGATGAAACTGTCGGTTGAATGGAGATTATTATTCTCTTCCTCGTGTCCCCTGCACAGGTACCGCCATTGGGCTGGCCGCTCTATTGTTTTGTCACCTTTCATTCTTATGGATCTCTTCCTGAATCTCGTACAAGTAAATATTCATATATGGTGCTGCAAATAGCATTACTGAATGTTGTAACAGTTATTCTGCCGCATTAATTGGTCCTTGTAGTGCATTTGGTGTTGGAGAGTTAGAGGACACCATCCGGCCTTGTTCTTTTACAATGGGGTCTGGAAAAAAGAATGTGTTACTAGAATATTTTCATTTGTTCATTCCTTGTTGTATCTTATTTGTATTAGTCTGTGTAAATGTGACTCATTACTATTAAAACATTCATCTTGAAGATTATAATGAGGATTAAAAAATGGAGTATGGTATAACCTAAATTACTCACCTTCCAGAGGTGTCACTTAAAACTAAACTTGAACACAAAATCTAGTAGTGTATTGGAAGAAAAAATCCTATTTGATATTTATGTGTGTAGATTTATGTATTATGATTTCTCTATGTAAAACTGTAAAATAATATAACAAGCAACTCAAAACAAAGTAATGTTGTAGGTTGTACAGTATAAATATTTCTAATGTGTGTGTATATGTTTGTAATGTATCATAGTAGAAAGACCTTGAGGGTAGAGGAATTCTTGTTATACTATCCATATAATTTATAATTAAGAATAACAAAATAATACATTACAATCACGACAATCCTAACAATTAGCTTTGTTAATGCATTATAATATGTTAATGATTTATTTATTTATTAGGAAGTATAATCTACCATTTATAGTGACATCATAACAGAACGCTGCAAATGAACAAGTTCAAGAACGAAAGACTTCAATGATCATACAAATAAGCAATTAAATTTTATGAACCATCACATTTAAGGAACATATAATTAATATTCACTGTAAAATTTATAATATGTGGCTTATAATAAGTTATGCCACATAAGAAAGAAACTAACATGTCACATGGCTTTTGGGTTTATGTGGCCACTCCTGTTGATGGACATCTTACAAATGATATGGTGGGTCTTGGCACCTAACAGTGATTTTAATAAAGGCACAAATAGGTTTATGTACCTATTTGTGCCTTTATTAACTTTGAAAAGCCTAATTCTGAATGAAAAATATATATAAGTCTTTAAAAAGTACACAAAACTACTAACAGAAATACGGATGATCCATAGCTTCACGAGCAGTGTAACGCTCATAGTGATCGTAGCGTAGCAGGCGATCAAGAAAGTCTAACGCTTCTGTTGATACCAGATGCTGATTCTCTGAATGTACAAAACGTTCCCATCGTTTGCGTGAATGCCTGAAAATATACAAAAATATATTATTTTAATAGATATGGTAGGTGATAACATGTTACTAATAGTAAACATCTACCAGTAAGGAAACCATTAAATTATTAGCATTAACACATATTCACTATTCTATTACCTTCTTGTGAAAGATATAATAATCACTTTATCTAATTACATCATACACTAATGTGTAAAATCTATATTTCATAAAATGTTACATAAGATGAAAGAAAGGAGATTTCATAAGATTGTCATGGTACAATCTAATGCAAACAATATTTGCCTGTCATATTTAGTTGATAATAATGATAGTCGGACTTTATATAAAATGAGATTCTCACCTTCCAAGAATATCGTTAAACCGGGGATCCAATTCTATATGGTACTTATCCAAGTATTCAAACAGTTCCTCAGTGCCCAGCACTTTTGCTATACGTACAAGCTGATCATAATTATCATGACCATGGAAGAATGGCTCTTTACGGAAGATCATAGATGCCAACATACACCCCAATGACCACATATCCAATGAGTAGTCATACATTTGATAGTCCACCAAAAGCTCGGGACCCTAAAATAACATATGTGATTTGTAGATGAAAGCTAATTGCATTGAACAGAATACAGATATACAAGTAAATGGAATTGAACAAACACAACTACATAACATATTAAACCGTTTTGATAATATTCATCTCTACTATTACTTTTTAACAAATAACAATGTTTTGGACAAAGCTTTTGCACACTAAATTAACATTGACCTTATTTACTTAATGATACAGTTTATAAGAATGCCAACAGACAAAATTATGCACAATGTGTGCCTCGACAATGACAGAGGGGAAATAAGTAAAAAAAAGCCATACAGACCTTAAAGTACCTAGATGCAACACGAACATTATACTCTTGACCTGGATGATAGAATTCAGCTAATCCCCAGTCAATAAGGCGCAATTTTCTGTTATCATGATCAATCATTACATTATGAGGCTTAACATCTCTATGCATGATGCCCATACTGTGGCAATAATCTAATGCCTTCAGAAGTTCATACAAATAATACCTGTAATAACATGATGAAAATTATTAAAATACATTCCATGCAAATATTTGATTAACAGGTTACTAAGGGCTTAAACGTTCAAGTAAAATAAATAAAGTCAAAGTAATACCTTATATCATAATCTGACAGAGTTTGATACAGTTGTTTAAAGTCGGTGTTGTTAACATGTTCGAAAATAAGTGCTGGAGTACGAGATACGGGATCCTTGACTACAGCTTGTAACGTGATAATATTTGTGCCTCCTCTTAAGTTTTCTAATATCTTTATTTCTCTTTTTATCTTCTTCTTTTTAACAGGCTGAAATATTTATGAGCTATAAGACATATTGAAAAAATTTACAGGGCATTATCATCCAAATGGATTTCACTAATAAAATTCCATGTGTATAGTTTACACACTAACTAATGCAATTATCTCAGAAATTCTCTACAACATCCAAAGTCAAGTATGATATTCTAATGTACTCACCTTCAATATTTTTACTACACACTTCTCATTATTTGTGATATTTATTGCCTCAAATACTTCACTGTATTTCCCGCGGCCAAGCTTGCGGACTAACTGATAGTCTTCCTGATTACCCCAGTCCACCACATAGCTTTCATAGTCCCAATACTCCCGTTGTTGCTGTGAGTTCACGTCGGCATATACCCTTGCTCTACTAGGTACTGCCATCGTATGATACCTTTGCCAACCTAAGTTTTTATCGACGATACTCTTACCGGAAATCGCATATGTCTTGAGTAATGATACTGTGAATAAAAATATTTTCGACGTCACTTTCAGCATTCACAACACCACTGTACTATTACAATTTTGACCATTTGGTTTGTCACTTGAATTCATTACTAGCGATTATGAACGATTACGAGTCACTTGTATTGATGTATAACCTAAAAACGACATCCAACTCAATGATCCAATAATACACTAAATCAATTTAAATAGGAAACACAACTACGCATAACATTACATAGGGATTTACTGAAATCGATAATATGAACTATACGCAGTTATTCAAGACTTGATGACATGAAATAAAATTTGAAAGTATTCAAGAGAAAAACGCACGCCATTATTCGTCAAATGATCAAATGAATCAAGCCCATAGCCATACCTAACACATTACTGTAGTTAATCTTATCTCAAACAATAAATAATTTAAGCATACATAAAATTCTTGAAAATTAACAAATAACGTTTAGTCCGATCTATAAAATACACTTTTATCACATAACCGGCACAAATTCAGTAAAATTCAAGATGGACGCCTATCCATCCATCTATCTACCACTACTCGGTCTCTCCGTCCCACCCTACACTAAATGTATATACTTGCAATGTTCCATGGACTTGCTCCACTTAAAATATATATTTGTTACAACAAATTAAAAATTATAGTAAATCGTAAATATTTTAATGAGCGATAATAAAATGTAATATTTTATAATTGTATGAAGTTAATGAAATAATTATTAAAATAATTTTATAGAAAGATAATAAAATTTAAGTTATTTGCGAACAATTATTTTAGGAATATATTTTTTATGCCTGTTTTTAGCAAATTTAACATAGTTTTAAAATTGATAACTTTTGGTGCCTAAAACCTGTTTGTTTATTTTAGGTCGCGTTCACATTAAGTCGGCCCGACAGTTTTACCATCCGCCGACTGATCTGAAGTGCTGTTCTTAATAAATACAATACGTCAGTTTAACCTTAAGTGAGTAACTTCCGCTCTTGTCGCTCAGCGCGAACACTGTCTGTCAGTCTGCAAACGATAAAACAGTCGAGCCAATTTCATGTAAAGAGGCTGCTTGAGACTTCTAAAATTCGTTGAGAAATAGTCACGATAAATAAGTGACTTAATTGAAAAACTTTCAAAGTTTAGACAGTGTGCGACTGTCACTTATCATAATAACCGACCACAACGAAAAAAAATTTTTATTTGTATGCTAAAGAATATTTTGATTTTGATTATTTGATGAATTTTACAAAAATATAGTTCTATTCAAAGTACGCTTTTCGTTTAAACGTAGGATATTTGTAGCTCTTTAGTCACTCAGACACTCAACGAATGGCAATTAAACGACTGAAGTCAACTTGGACGTAACTTGCGTGTCCTATGTATTTTTTTTAAATTTGTAAATAATCTTACCTGATAAAAAATAATTAAAATATGTTGACAATGAATAAACCATATCTACTTTTAATAGTTGCAAAATGTATCTATTTTTAAACTATGACAATGAAAACATTACTAAGTACGTTATTTTTAATAAGCACGCACTGTCTTGTGCAAAGGTAGATTTTCGTATCATGTTTTATTTTTGCGTTGGAATTTAAGTAAAGCGTAATAAAACCAAATAACCATACAAAGCTAATAAAATGTTAACATTGCATTGGGTTACGCAAACAAGCTGTTACGCTTGTAACGAGGAAATTCTTTTAACGATACAATATATTTTTTATCCTACTCGGAAGATACGTTGTATCTCCGTCTACAATTTGTAATTTGGCCTCTTTGATCTTTTTAAAAGTTATCTACGGTAACATCGGCACTAGTGTGAGATCATATAAAAGTAACTGGTAGTGTGGTAATATTCAACGTTTGAAGAACCCTTTGTGGTTTGACACCGGAGGCATCATCGACACAAAAGTGGTGCCTATTATGAGCATTGTTGACTAATTATGGCCAATAACAGATTTGTGGCGAAGGAAACTAACAAGTACAGTACTTATTTCTGGTGTTCCAACTTAGTCCTAAGGGCTAGCAACGCACTTGTGACAAACCTCGGTAAGATTAATCTAATCTGGGGTTGTTAAAACAGATGTCCGTGATGGCCACTAATCACCAGGTTTTATGCCACTTTGTTATTTCTACGTCGTAAAAAAAAGTTATGGTTCATTAGGAGTGCGTTCCATTAGACGTTTACAAATTTCACACTCACGACCGCAGTTTTTCCCGTTCCACTAGCTTGTGAGAGTTACTGATATAATCTCTAATGAAACGATCACTTCGACCATAATAGATGGGTCGTCGTGAGTTTCGCGTGCGTAAGTCATGAAGTCATGAGTGACTTATTCGGAGCGACCACGACCGCAGTCGTCTTGTGGAACGACGTTTTGGGCTTTATGAGCGTCTTCTGGAACGCGCCCTAGGCTATTTGTTTTATTACCTGACTGCACTTTTATACTCTTCTTGCCTTAAAAAGGAAAAAGGCGGCTCCGTGTCACGTTATTTTGATGTGCCGAAAAATGAAACCTATTGTCTGTCTGACTATTTAGCACTCTTCGGCAAGCCCATCCCAAGAGATGGGCCTGCCGAAGAGTGAAGCTTGTTTCAGTACATCTGCTCTGTCTGGTCTGAAAGCAATCTTTTTTGCTAGAGTGGTAGATCTTCTGGCCTTCTGGAAAAATGGACTGCTTGGCTTTTTTCAGGATTCAGGTTTTTTATTTTTATATAGGGTTTAATATATATGCAAATACTATAGATTTAAAGAAAATTATGTGATATACATGTACAATTAAATATTTTTAAAACAGCAAGAATCTGACTTAAAAAATAAGTGAACATGAAAAACATGTTCTGTAGTAATAACATATATTTAAAACTTACATTCATCATATAATTTGAAAGCTATGTCACTCAAAAATTGAAGATGAAATCATCAGTGCTTCAATTTTATAACCTGTTAAGCTTTTTGGGTTGTAAAGTATGCCAAAAAGGGGCATACATACATACACTCGAAAAAAATTACCCTCTTTTAGACAGTCGGAAAAATATAAAATACTAGTTGACGGAACGAAGTTCGCGGAGAACTTCGTTCCGCCTAAAAGTCAAAAATCTAAAAATGATCAGTGTTTCTCCACTATATTATACATGTATTTTATATAAATGTATGGTTGTCCACCAATTCGCACTTGACCAGCGCGGTGGCCTATGACCTAAACCACTCATTTTAAGATAATACCCGTGCCCAGCAGTGGACCAATAATGGGTTGACGACGATTATACATAAAAACCTTCCTCTTGAACCACTCTATATAAATAACTGCATTAAAATCCGCAGCGTAGTTTCAAAGATCTAAGCATACATAGGGACAGACAGCTATTCCTAAATATAAATCAGTTGTATCGTTGAAAAGGGACTAAGAGCCACACAGACAAAGTAAAGCTGTGAACACGCGCTCTTTGCACTTTGGACTTAATATTGAAAGCGAAAGTAAACATTTTTCTAGGTATTATTAAGCTTTAATACTTCATAAACGATTACATTAAATATGGTCTGAATAATTTTAATCACTGTATGGGACATTGACAATAAAAAAAGCAATATTATAAGTAACAAATTTAAAAATGACAGCAATTTATGCTACTTGTTTAACAACTAGAAGAGACGTGTTATTAGTAAAATGTGTGGTGGCTTGATTGTCCTGCCCCCACGTGGTGGTGACGGTGAAGGCGGCCCCCACGGGGTAGGTGCCGGGCGCGGCGCACAGAGCGCGAACTTGTACGCGACGGGTCTCGAACTTCTCTAGGCTTACGTTCAAACCCAGTTCCTTAGATTCGCCATTCAATCGACAGCTCAACGCTCCAGCCCAGCCTAACTCACTCGATGATTCCCTAAAATAAAAAGAAATCAAGATATACCAAATGATCACTATATGCTATGTTTCTTAGGATTTAGTATAGGCCGCTGAGAGAATGCGTTTCTGATGTCTATTAGTTGTAGGTAGTATTGGGGAATAATCGATTTTTGACAGCGACACACGAGAGGATAATTGTTGTAACAATGTGAATATTAACTTATTTAGAAATTACATTTATTTAGGAACTCGCCTCGATGAAGTTTATGCATCATCTATTAAGGTTATCAAGAATTTAACAATGTCTTATTTATGAGGATTGTAATTACTCTGTATAAACTAGATCTGTATTTTTTTTGTACAAAAATATCTTAGGCATTTTTAGCACGAATTACTCTTACGTTTATGTTTAGCTAAGGAGCAAATGAAATATATAGTTATAGTTGAAATATATAGTTACCTGTTTTGTTGTTTTGTAATGTCTATATACACGTTTACTGGAACGTTATAACAGTTAACGATATTAATAACAATGGGTATCAAACATAACCTTCTTGCTTTAAAGTTATGATCAATATTCTTGGAATGTTCTAATTTTAATATAACAGCGTTACTTTTCTCATTTTTTTCTTTTATGTCATGGAGTTTAATTTTACCGAAGTCCTCTATTTGAACTGAACCTGGGTCGGTAGTCAATTGCTCCCTTTCACGTGATACTACTTTTGTGAAACATTCCAACCATACGCAGTGTTGGCCGATAGCAATAGTATCGTTCAGTTTATCGTGCGCTCTCCATCTCAAAACGAACATGGACCGAATTAACCCTGCATTTCTTTTCTCTGCATTCTCAGAGTTCGGTTCGGCGTAATCGATTACCGATGGTGAAAAATCTGTCACAAATTTTGAATATGGAGGAGCAGTAACGTCAACCGCGCTCTCCGGGAGATCTTTGGATAATTTCAAGCTGGAATATTCCACGCGTTCGTCTGGAATCTCTTCCGTCATTCTCTTAGCCTTAAAAATGTAGTGAACTCTCTCTCGCGATATCAAGCAATCGTTCCCATCAATGGCCGCGGTGAGATCAACGAACTTCCACTGTCGACTCAGCAAGGATGCCTCTAACACCTCGACGGATATGTCCTCCTCTTTTTCATTACAAATATTCTTAACCTCGACCGCCAGTCGCAGGTTCTCAATAACATCTCCATCTGCGACGGCGAGACCACGACGCGGTGTTGCTACCACCTCGATTGCTTCCTGAAAAACGATAAAAATAATACTGACTAGCTAGACAATACTTGTTGGGTCGGGTCTAGAATCGTGCCACCTCGATCGGAACTTCTGACTATATGGGAAGGCTAGAAGGGGTCAAGGCGAACCCCCTAATATATTTTTTTTTTGCCGGAAATAATAAATAACATTTTTTTTTAATTTTTTAAAGTCCGAAATTTCCGATTATATCGATTTCGTGTCGGGTGTAGAATCGTGAAATCTTGATTGGGAATATGTTGGAAGGCTAGAAGGGGTCAAGGCGATAGCCCTGGCACCTTTTTTTTTGTCGGAAATGTTGAGCAAAATATTTTTTTACTAAAATAAAAGTCGAAATTCTCGATTATATCGATTTTTGGTCGAGTGTAGAATCTTGTCACTTCGATTGGAACTTCTGACTATGTTGGGAGGCTAGAAATGGTCACAGACCTTTTTTCCAGAAGAAATTAATATAGGTAGATCTATTTTTTAATTTTTGAAAAATTATGAAATTCCCGATTTTGTCAATTTCTTATTTGTTATTTCCTATTTTTATAAGATTAGACAGATTGAGTACCATTGGCGACAAGATTAGAAAAAATTGAAGTTCAAAACAAAATTTAGGTTGGGTTAAGTTAGGTTAGGCTTTTTTTATTAAACAGAAAAAGGAACCCCGCGAAGCGGGGTTCCGTCGACTTCGGAGACAAAGCCCAATAAATTGTTACAAGAAAAATTATTATGTTTCAAATTATAGAATAAGCATATCCTAAGTTAGGCTGATTTTCATAAAATACATAGAAGAAAAACAATATGTGGGTTATTATTCTATAATTTAGTACTAGTGAGGTAATATTTTCAAAATTTTATAAAAAAAATACTTGCCTTTGGCTAGGGTTTGTGGGAGGAGTAAGTACTAATCCCTAACTACCATTTCAACCCCACTTTCCCCCTCTTAAGGTGGTACGTCTCAAAACCACTGCCCAAATTTGTCTTCCTGTCACCCTATTATAGATAAAAAGATGCAAAAAAGCAGGAGGGGGGCTCGGGGGGCGGAGCCCCCCGATAAGACAAAGAATTATAGCTCAAAAATTAATTTAGGGTAGGTTAGGTTAGGTTAGACTTTTTTAATAAACACACTAAAGGAACCCCGCGAAGCGGGGTTCCGTCGACTTTTTAGGCAATGCCTCCTAAAATTAAAGGAAAAATGATGTTTCCAACTATAGAACAAGCATGTCCTAGGTTAGATTAAACTGCTTAAATAAAAATATACAGTAAATGAACACTATTAGCACTTTTTTTTTTAATTTTGTACTATTGAGGTTATAAATTTCGAAATTCGATAAAAAAAAAAACTACTCGTCTCCGGCAAGCGGGGATTGCGGGAGGGGGTAGTACCAACCCCTACCTACCCCCTCCACCCCCCCTCATCCCCCCCTTAAGGTGGCACGATTCTAGACCGCTGCCAAACTTGTTTACTTAATTCAATAGCTAGTATCATTAAAGGATATCATGTAACCTGGATAGATCGATGGTATATGTACCTATATCTTTAATACACATTATTAAAATTTTCCATGCAACTAAATGTACCTAATCCCACGTGTGATTACATGCTGGCGGGAGCGCCTTATTACGAGCATGTAGTCATTTCAACTAAATTCACGAATAAATGTACCTTATTAATCACATTTGTAATCAAAACTAGAAAGGTGCTAGAGTGTAATGTGATGGTGGTAATTTCGCGAACTTTACTGGTTCTACCTTCTATATTTTAGAATACAGGATAGACATATTTTTTAACTATACAAAAAAAGTTCACCTGACCATAGTTATGATTATAATAAAATAAGCGATATGCGGGTCAATGATGAGTAGTATTTGTAGACCACAGTTCGATCACCTGGTTATGAATCGGCATATTCTGTAATGAGATTTACTGCATTTAAGTTAGCGACGATCACCTCTTCTTCTTTGTTGATAACATTCTTCTGATACAATTACTACAAAAAAAACAATATCAACACTTTATTACGAGGGCTGATAGGGGTGACGTCCATACGTTACCCCTAAACATCCATATGTTATCTCACCGTGTAATGTATTGTGAGGGCGATTAACGAACGCAAACAGTTAGCCTCACCGTGACCTTGAAGCGGAACACGTGCCGCAGCAGGCGGTAGGGCCGCTCGCGCACGCCGGTCTCGTAGTAGGCGAGCAGGTAGAGCGCGGGCGCGCGCGCGTGCGGGCGCAGCAGCAGCGCGGCGCGCGCCGTGCCGCCCGGCGCCGCGCCCGCCAGCAGCCGCCGCGCGCGCCGCGCCGCCGCCGCCGCCGCGCGCCCGCCGCTCGCGCGCTCCTCTGCAACCAGATTACATCGTATATCGTAACTAGTTCAATCCCGTAGCTTCGCCCGCGTTAACAAAAATCGATTGTCCCGTGAAGATATTTTCCTACAGTAAAAAGTAGCCTATATGTTAAACCAGAGTATCAGCTAACTAATTTACCCTACCAAATTTTATGAAAATCGCTCCAACGGTTTACACGTGAAGAAGTAAGAAACATACACTTGCGAGACAGACGGGTATAATGACCGGTAAGTCCCGAAAATCGTCAAATATATTTGGAATCTATGATTTTAGACTAAAATGTTATCGCGCAATTGATACATTTTAATATGCATGTTGCGAATCCCTTTAAATCTGCGCGTAATAAGAAAATGGCTAAATAAAAAAAAACACGATTTAGTCGAAGTCCACAAAATGCAAATTTACAGAGAAATATCCTTAAACTTAATTGCAACCTATTTCTTATAAATATGTGAACACGGGATTAGATTATTCATGGCCAATAGGAACTAAACTTATGCGATTACGGGATTAGATTAGAAGCTAAGCTTATGCTAAATATTTTAATAATTTAACATTTTGAATATAACTTTATAGCTCTCACCTTGTGTAGTAGGTTGTTCGCGATATTTCTCATCGTATAAGATTTTAAAGGTTTCTTCTTTTTCCTCAGAACTTACGATACACATACACTCAGGATGCGACACGGCTAAATGCAAATTTTTCAAAGCAACTGGGCCAACGTTTCTGAATTCTACATCAACTGTTCTCAACTCCCCACTTATAACGTTAGTATTTGTTTCCGAAAACGTCATCTGTACACAAAAAATAAAATAAACAATTAGTTATAATAAAATGTAAATACACATGTAATTATTAGAGATGCGCCGAATATTATGCGCCGTATTCGGCCGCATTATTCGGTTTTGGAGCCGATATATTCGGTTCGTGTTATTTAAATTTTCTTGGCTACACGTCACGTTATAGAACAACAAGACAAAACTTTTACGTAAGATTTATGTTTTAAGTCAACAGAAATCCTATGAAGAGTGTGTTGAATAAAGCTAATAATATAAAGCAATTAAACTTCAAATCAACAATTTTGAAACCTGAATCAAATTCGCATTTTATTAACCCAAAAAAGATTTTTTTTTTTTGAACACACTTTCACAGTTGTTTCTTAATAGGAAATGGTAAACCGAATAATTTGGCGGGATATCCGGTTCTTTAAAATTTTAACCGAATAGTATTTGGTATGCGGTTATTCGGTGAAACCACTGTTCGACGCATCTCTAGTAATCATAATTTTGTCAATTAAATAAATTACTTGTAGACATGGTGCATGTGGGATAACATGAATTTGCAGACGCTTATCGGGTGGATCTGCTCCAGCCAGTAGATCTATTTTCCCGGATATTGTTACCCCGCCTTCAGTGTCGTTATCTTCTGCCACATTATTAAGCCTAAAAACAATACGACACAAAGTTTAATTAATGTGAATTTATTAGCAGTACAATTTTTAGTTTTTGACTTAGCCAGAGCGCAGACTTATGGCCTAAAAATTTCTTATACTGAGCGACAACCCGTGGCCAACAGTGTGATAATATTGGCTTGACGACGACAATTACAGTACTAAAACTTGCAAATACTTACTTATAAGCTAGTCCATGGATGTTTAATTGCCCAGTCTTTAGTGATGTAATGGAAAAAGTAAGCGTTTTTTGGCAATCGCCTTCAAGAATAAGCGTCTTAATTTTTTGACTGCTAATTAAATCGCTCTCCACGATCTGGCCGGCCGCTAACAACGGCTCGTTATTTAGCACTTTATCTTTCATTGCTTCAACGTCTTCGGCGTTTGGAACAAATTGCCATAGTAGCTCAATGTCTTTCAAAAGTAATGACACTTTCAGGGGATTACGTAATGTAATAGAGATTTGTATCGGTTCTGAAATTTTAAAAAATGCATATTAGTAATTATTTGTTTGCCATATGAAATGTTCTTTAAAATATTTCTCAATTTTTTTTCTATTCTAACCAATTTAAATCGACCGAAGTTGAACAATACTTAAATCAAAAATTTAGCTATTTTTATATTTCCTTTACTAAAATTATATATGACTTTAAAGCAAAGTAAGTAAACCCCTACTTATCGGAAGAAACGTTAAATCGGGGCGTAAAAAACCATATTAGGTATGTCGAAAAGCATCAATCAAAGGACCAGATAACATTTGGTGGTAAGACAGGATGGGCTTCAATGTGATAGTCATCGAGCTATCGAGCGCATCATACAATTTGTTTATCAACATACATCATACAAGTTGAGAGTATTTGCGTCAAAAAATGTAAAAAAGCAAGATGATTTTCCTGGTGTACGACATAATGATAGTCAATTGTAGTTATTTTCATGTCGTGCACGTCATTCATGTCCTGCGGCACGACGGGATGCACATCATTCGCAGCGGTGTATACATCGCAGGTAGATTTGAAGATCATCAGCGCGAACTTGCTTGCGACATGCATAACAGCTACTTCCACAGTCCTTTGTGGAACTTACCATTCACACATTCATAACAAACTAAGAAAGTGAGTATTTATTTATTTATTGCATCATGGTACATTCATAAGGTCTTACAATTATTAGTACAGCCTGGGCATGAACCCTGCTAGGGTGTTGCAATCGATTTATAAAACATTAAGTACAATTATGAACAAAACTAAAATTCATACAATTTAAATAATTTAGGAGTAGGAGCGTTCTTACCTCCCTGCGGCACAACGGGGTGCGCATCATTCGCCGCAGTATACACATCGCACGTCGGCTTGAAGATCATCGGCGGCGCGTTCCTCGCGACATGCAGCACGGCCTCCTCCAGCCGGCGCCAGTGCGCGTCGTCGGGCGCGCGCGGCGGCGCGGCGGCGGCGCGGCGGCCCGGCGCGCCCAGCGGCGCCACGCCCGCGCACGACACCGCCGTGGACGCGCGCAGCGACAGCGGCACCGCCAGCGCGCCGAGACGCTCCTTGAACTCCTCGGAGCTCTCCACCCATTGCTGGTGGAACGAAAGCTCGATGAGAGGCGGGGCTAGGAGAGAGCGAGCCGGGCAATTGCTCATAGACAATAAAGAGGGAAAATAAGGGACGGCAAAATTAATAACTGTTCTTATTGTCCGGTTTTTGTCGACCTATTGAGGTCGGCAATTTTTCCTTTCTCTTAGGTCGGCATGTACATTGTTTCGATACTTGTCTTGGACTTATAAGGTATAATTGTAAAATGAAACAATCGGTACGGCACGTATAACAGAAAGTATGTAATCTATCCATTCGTTCATAACCTCTTTCCTTAGAGAAGTCGGTTAAAATTGCTTCTTATTTCAATAATATGACCTTCCACAGATATGAGCAAAAACTAAAATAATACAAAAAAAAAATAACGGCATTACCTTGTAAAGTGATTAAAGACATACATTTATGATCCTTCTAACGTTAATCCAAGTTATGCGTATTTAGACGAAGTCCGTGTAATATGAGAGAAGCTTGAGCACTTTCTATCACAAATTACCATGAATTTCTCCTTTCTCACACATAAAATCCATTATAAAACAATAGTTCCTGAATGAATAAAGAATTGATTATTTTTATTCAAATTACGTTATAATTAAAATGTACTTACTCAAAATTGGATCAGTTTCCTGTGTCAATATAGTGATATCTTCAATTTCTTCAAATGTTACAAGTTGTTACAAAAGAACATTAATATTTTAATAGGTAATTATATCACTTGGTGAAAATAATTAACTGGTAACTTATCTTACTTCATGTAAAGTTATATCTCAAACTTATTTCAACCTTTGAATATACAGTTAAAAAAATATTCAAACTCACTAATCGACTACTTAATAAAATTACCTATGATTGTCAGTAAACAGTCGTGTATTTATAGGTAGTGCCAGAACGAGTCCAATAAGGCAATTACAGACAGGGCTGCACGGCCTGTTAATGTACAATATATTAAGATTTCTTTAACAAGTGTGTGTCCCTGTAAGTGCGTTCCGTTAGGCGTTCACAATGTTCACGCTCACGACCGCAGTTTTTCCCGTTTCACTAGCTTATGAGGGTTACTGACCTGGGTCATCGTGAGCGTAAGTCATGACGTTATGAGTGACGTTTTAACCGCAACCACAACGACCGCGGTCTTCAAGTGGAACGACTAAAGGAGCGTTTTGACCGCCTTCTGGAACGCACCCTGTATAGCAACGTACCTCATGCACACACATGAAGTCGCACAGGTGTGTGGCCATCTGTGCGCATATGTGTGTTTCTCTCTCTGCGTGTGTGTGTGGCCATGTGTACGGATATGTGTGTTTCTTTCTCCCTCTCTCTGTGTGAGCGCGGCAGTTTTGTGTCTGTGCGTATATGTGTATTTCTGTGTGTGTGTGTGTGTGTATTGCCATGTGTACGGATGTGTGTGTTTCTCTCTGTCTCTCTCCCTCTCTCTGTGTGTGCGCGGCCGCATGCGGTGTATTGTGGTGTCGTACCTGATGCGCGAGCATGAACTCCCTCAGGAAGGCGTCCTGCTGGTGGCGGTGGTGGTGCGAGGCGGGCGCGAGCGGCGCGGCCAGCCAGCGCGCGGCGTCGCGCGGCAGCCGCAGCGCGCCCGCCAGCCGCCCCAGCGCGAACTGCACGTGGTCCGTCGACAGACGCCACCCGCTATCCGCGTACACCTGATTAACGCATTTATCTATATTGTCGGCAACCCATTATTGTCCCAGTGCTAGGCACGAGTCTGCTCTCAGAATAAGAGTTATAGGCCATTGTCCCCCACGCTGGCCAAGTGCGGATTAGTGGATTTTATCTATATAACCTATATTATATGCTATCTTACGAATAAAATCATTTATATTTTGTCTTACGTCATGGAAAGTATTACCGAATACCGAAATCTAAAATGGAACAAGATATTCTGAAGGATTACGGAGAGAACGAAACAGGGGTGTAATTTTAGAACAATATATAAACATCATTGATTTTTGATATCAAACGATATATAGGCTTATAAGTAGAGTAGCGTTGATCCTTTCCCAGCAAAACTTTAATGTTCCTACTCTTATAATTCATTACATTTATTACACTAAGCCACGATAGCTTCACGAATACATTTTGCCTCAATACGTTTAAATATTCAGTATAAATCGACATTCTCTACAGTTACACCGAATAGTAAGTAAACTTAACATTAGGGCGAACAAAGATGATACACCTTTTACAGTGATTTTTCTGCAACTAGACCACACTTCTTGTATTTCTACCTAATAATACCAAAATTAGTGCTGCTGTTTTGTAGCATACAACGTATGGTAGAGCTGAAAGAAAGATACTTAACTTGATGCATGGCATTGTGGACCAAAAAATCCTATAGCATAAATATTAGTAAAAATATTTTACTAACACACCTGATACGCTTGCTTGTAACATCTATATGCGTGTTTTTTCTGTCCTGCCTTAGAGAACCTGTGTCCCGCGAGAACCATATGAAAGGCGTACTTCCTACACATGGCTTTATTTCCCGGTCCCTGGAGGAAGCACATCGCGGCCTGTTCCAGGAGCATCGCACTTCGCAAGTCACTGTCCTCTGAGGTCATACGTATTAGTTGTTTTGCCGCTTCTCCATACAATCCAGAACTAACTAAGCATGGAGCGGACAAAAGTGTGGCTCTGACAGCGTATTGGATCATCCTTAAACAAGTTTATAATTCATTTCAATGTTATTTCAACTTGAATATATGTATAACGCAGCAATAATGAGATATTTTTATGTGGCGGGGTGTGGTAGCGAAAAAGTGCGGTAAGGAGAGGTGCGATGGTTGACATAGCAGAGCTGTATGTGAGAAATAAGAATAAAATGTTGGTTAAAAGTATTTTTCATTTCATTTTCATTAAAAAAAGCATTTCTTGCGTTTCGTCGGAAGGGTGTGGTTATCTACACATTTTTATATGAGGCGACCATCGTAGTCCTCGGGAGTAGCAACGTATCTGTGATTGACTTCAGATTGAACCCATGTTCCTTTTGAAAAAAAGACCATGGGCGGCAGTGACCACTTACCATCAGATGGACTGCAGGCTCGTTTGCTGCTACAATCAGATAAAAAATAGGGTTGTATATGTATCACTAATCAGACAATCTTTAGGACTCACCGACAAGTGTTGAGATATGTTACAATACTTTCTTCCATATAGCTATAAGTTTTACGATTAGCCTCCCCAGCCATAAATGCGCTTATAGCAGCCATCTCTAGGGCTCCAGCGTAACAGAGCCAAGCACTGTCAGCATAAAATTCTCTTTTGGCTGTATGGTAGGCATCAAATGCCTTTTGCCATTGCCCACATATAAACCAAAGATCTCCTAGGCGACGCAGTTGCAATTCTGGACAATCAGTGTTATATCTGGCGACATAATGAAGTAAGATTTACTTTAAATAGTATGAATGCTATCAAAATATAAAATGAACCCACAGTACTTATTGTTAATATAAAAAATACATTTATTATGTATTCAAATCAAAAATATCTTGCTTCACAGCCACAGAAGGTTACTATAACATAATATATATTTTTTCTTATTATAAATTAGTAGCTTGTTACAATTTTATAGAAAATGAGTTTCCATAAAATGACATATAATTTATGAATTTGTGAAAATGCTCGCTGCAAGCCAACAATAGCCTTTTGCTTACTATTGACGTAAACTCACATAAAAAATGTCAATAAAAGTCTGAATATTTTATGAATGGACTTAAAATAAGTAAAATAGAACTTTCTACCACTTGTATAACGCAAACTGCCTTTTAAATTTTATACTTACATAACAGTATTACTGATAGTGGTGTTCCCAGATTTTCCTGTAGTAAACCATCTCTTAGTCGCTGAAAGTAATGATCTGCTAACTCCTTTTTTATTGGCCACCTAGACAACAACTGGACAATTAGTATTTATCACTTCAAGTAACAGTCAGGTGGTATATGTATTTGTTTCATTTCTAACTTATTTAAATAATTTGTAATTTTTTGTCTACTGAATAAATATAAAAATAACATTTAGCTTACCATGACTCTCTACATTACTGTGTGGTCCATAAAGAATATTAGTTTCATTATGTAGACAACATCATTATGTAGACAACATAAGACAAGATTTTTAGATAAAGGGGAGTTTTAATGCTTGAATTTATTTTGAATTATTTGCTATGTGTATGAAGCCACAGACAAAAATAAGTAATAAATACAAAATATGATTACCATTTCAGATAATTGTGCTATTTGTTTCTCCACGTGGGGTAATAAAGCCTTTGAAGCATATTCCACCAAAAAATTCTTAATGGACTCAACATCATTGGAATTTAAGGCGGCTCCATGAATTTCAGTAAGATTATCCAATGGTCTTCCAGTTGCATTAACACTTTCAGAGCTTCCAGAAAAAGAATGGGTCTAAAAATGTTTAAATGGGAATGAGATTTCTGAAGTTTTAAATGTTTACATTTGGAACTTTTGTGATGTGGACTTCCAGATTTGTTGTGAGGAGGTATAGTTTAAAACTGTGTATCAAAATAGTTTCCTAACTTTTATTTGATGTATATTTTCTTATCACGTTTCGTGGCGTGACAAGTCGAGATTATCTTTTAACATGGTAAAAAGGCAATCTTCAATAAAAATTGCATTTGCAATAAAGATAACATCAAAGGGTAAATGCTAGAAAAGCAGACTAGTATTTCACAGGACCTGTTTAGGACACAATAGCTTTTTTTTTGAGTTTTTTTAGTATTGAGTGATGTTATATGTTTCTATTAAAGATATTTGAAAGTCACTGGTGACGAAAATATTATTTTCAAAGACATGTTGTAATATGAGGAAGTTTAAAACTTTTACGAGAATTCTTTTTCGTTAATACATTGTGCGAAAGTTCGCACGCCATGTTCGTTAATTATAAAATATGAATACGATACAATTATACTTCATAAAAAGCATAAATAAAAGCAATTTAATAAATATGACATATCGTCAACCCATTCTTGTCCCACTGCTGGGCACAATCTTCTCTCGGAATGAGATAGTTTTAGGCCATAGTCCACCGCGCTGGCCAAGTGCAAATTGGTGGACTTTCTAATAAGCATATAAATTAGTGGTGTATGCCTGGGTTTGAATCTCGGACCTCCCGATTAAGAGGGCAAGTTTCAACCATCACTGCTCTTAAATATGACATACCTGCAAACTATTAGCATTATCATAAACTTCGCTTTCATTTGTAGTTAGCGGATGTGACCCTTCATGTACTACAGAAGATGTAATAGTAGGTAGCTTTTCATCTAAAACATAAAATAAATATGACCAAAAACATTAAAAATAACACCATAGAGTTTTGCAATCCTATAAAGTACTACAAAATTTCGTTTTCAACCATGAAAATCATAATGTGTTGTTATACCCAAAGTTTATTTATATTTTTCTTACCAAATAAGTGTAACTTTTATTATTATAAAATTATAGAGATAGGAAATTACATACCAGAAATAAAAATATTCGGTGGATTGAATGCAACCTGTGAGTCGACTGGGGTAATAGATTGATTTGTTGAAGATGATGAAACTTCATTCTGAAAATTATACATTGTGGTTTTAACATAACATTTGAAATAAATAAAAAAAAATTAAAAGCAATTTAAAATTGTATTATTTAAAGTACAAAATACTTAATTACAGGCGGTTCAGATGATCTTTTAATAAAGGGAGCCCAGAAATCGTTAACTTTTGTGTCACTGGGACTCTTTGAATTAATTGCCAACATAAAACAGTTAGCAGCACCAAATGTTTGCTTCAAGACATCAAATGATGCATCAGCTCTGTAATGAGAAAAATGTAACAATTACTCTTCACTTAATTATATTCTTATTGTTTATTGTTGTTATATCATCAACACTTACTTTTCTTTGGAAACTAGTGAAACATCATGTAGGAGCAGATATGATTTCAAAACTCCATTGTTGAACCATTTTGGTAATTTTGGAGGCGTTACATTTTGATATTGAGCATATTGTTGATTTAAAGAATTGTAGGTGTCCACTATATTGTCGTCTAAAGTAGTTGCTACTATTATGCATGACAAGAAATGCTTTGTAAATTCATGGTCCGATGGAAATTGAACTTCAAAATAAGTTTCTCTCCATGCCTCAAACCATGGCGTTGATTGAGGTACTTTAATCTTATGACCCTCTGAAAAAAAAAGTAAAATTTATTACTAGTGACTGAAGTAAACTGGTTTTTCAGCCAAAACCAAAACAAAAGCCCGTAGTTTCTGTACTAGTATTGGTAGAAACCAAAAAATCTAAGCCTTGTGAAAATATTCTGATTCCTCTAGATTTGAGCGACTTATAATCTTATGAAATGACTTCGGCAAGTCCATCTTTTTTATTTGTAAAAAAATACCTACAAATAGAATATACAAATGTCCTACAAATGGCCTGAAAGGCAATAGTACAGTTAAATGCATCCTGGGAGTTGGCATCTTTAACTCTATTTCATAATTTTTGTGTTTTATGCCTTTATCATGCCAAAGGTGCAATATGTTTAGGCAGAGCTAAAAGTTTAAACACATTTGGCAGACTTCAAAAGTTTAGGGAAAATTCTCTTATTTTGGCTTAATCTTGACCGAAAGTGAGACTTTTTTGGTTACTATTTACATATTATGAACTGTATAAAAAAAATATGACATGCCTAAATCAAGAGTAGTTGTTTTTTCATCATAATTATGCAACACAGCATTGTTTAACTGTCTTCTGGCTTCAGTAGGTTGTAGTGGTTTCCAAGTGACATCTCTTACAATCAACTTCCAATTTTTAACAGTACAAACACTTCCACCAGGCTCACGAAATTGACCTGAAAATTTACATTGACTCGTACATAATTATAATATTTATAGCTGCTCTCAGATCTAGAATTGTGTCACCTCGATTGGAACTTTTGACTATGTGAGACCGCTAGAATTATCAAGCACTTAATATATTATTTTTTGCCAGAAATAATATATATATTTGTTTAAATTTTTACGATCCGAAACGTCCAATTATATTGACTTCGAGTCGGGTGTAGAATCGTGCCATCTTGAATATGTTGGAAGGCTTGAAGGGATCAAGGCGATTTTTGTCGAAAATTATGCAATATTTTTATCAGCAATATTTTTTTTTATTAAAATAAAAATCTAAATTTTCGATTGTATCGATTTTAGGTCGGATGTAGAATCGTGTCACCTTGATTGGAACTACTGATTATGTTGGAAGGCTACATGGGGTTACACACAATTTTTTTGCAAGAAGAAATTAATATATATTTTTTTATATTTGAAAAATCACGAAATTCCCTGTTATAAAAATTTCTTATTTGCTATTTTTATGAGATGAGGGTCCTTAACAGATGGAGTCCCATTGCCGACAAGTACAAAGATTAAAAAAGGTTGGGTTAGGTTAGACTATTTTAATAAACATAACAAGGAACCCCATGAAGCAGGGTTCCATCAACTTCGTAAGCAATGCCCCTAAAATCGAAGAAAAAATTATGTTTCATATATTACAATAATTAGTTATTAATCGTCCCATTATTGTATTATAGATATATAGAAGATGCAAAGTAGCAAGGTAGGAAGGGTTGAAGGCAAAGCCTCCCGCAAAGATAATCAAATGATAGGTCAAAATTAAATTAAGGTTGGGTTAGACTTTTTTAATAAACAGAAAAAGGGAACCCACAAAGTGGGGTTCCATCGATTTCATGGGCAAAGCCCCCTAAAATGAAATAAAAAATATTTTGCAAATACTTCAATAATTACTTAGTAATCGTCCCGTTATCATGTCACAATTTAGATAAATAGAAGATGCAAACTAGTAATGTAGGAGGGGTTTGGGAGCAAGGCAAAGAAAAAGAAATGATGGTCCAAAAGTAAATTTAGGTGAACTAACCTAACCTAACCTGGGTTACGTTAGGTTAGTTCACCTAGACTTTTTTAATGAACGGAACTTCTAGCGATGGCGGATAGCCTATCCGGCGAATGCGGCGGCTTCACTCCAGACACATGGGACTTACCAGCATTCTCGTGGATTAATGGGGTTCCGGGCGGCGGGAAATCGACTTGGATAGTGAATAACTTTCAGGACAAAAACGACATTGTTATCACAACTACGACGGAGGCAGCGAAAGACCTCCGAGAGAGACTCGTCCTCCGCACTGGAAAGTCCGGAAAGTTTGCCACATCAAGGGTACGCACATTGGCCTCGATACTAGTAAATGGTTCAAAAGGCAGTTGCAGACGACTATTAGTCGACGAGGTACTCATGAACCATTTCGGAGCCATTGTGATGGCGATAAGACTGACCGGAGCGGAGGAAGTGGTGCTCCTCGGAGATGTTAACCAGCTGCCGTTCATAGAACGCAACAACCTATTCGAACTGCGATACTGTCGACCAAACCAGATAACCAGGATAAGCCAAGAACTGTTGTGCACGCACAGGAATCCGGTGGACGTAGCGTATGCCCTAAGCGAGGTATACAGTGGCATATACTCGTCCACGTCGCGTATGAGATCCCTGAAGCTGAAGAGGTACACCGATGCGCTGATCCCAAAGACCCTCGAGAGGACACTCTACTTGGTACACACCCAAGCCGAGAAGGAGAGTCTGAAGAAAGAGGGCTTTGGGAGTGGGGAGGGATCGCGCACCCTGACCATACACGAAGCACAGGGATTAACGAGCGAGACGACGGTAATTGTGCGTGCCTCCACAAAGCACCTCCACTTGCACAACAGCGTCCCCCACGCAGTAGTGGCAGTATCGCGTCATACCACCAGCTGCACTTACTACACCGACTACAGCGATGACGCCGTAGCTCAGTTCATCCTAAGAGCTATGACTGCCACCGATGAAAGGCTGGAAGATTATAACATCTCCATGGCAATCCGTAGCAGGGACTCAAAAATCATAGATAAGAAAAATTGCACGTTCGAAGTGGCCTCCGGAAAGAATTAAATCGCAACTTACAGTAACAACAATGTAATTAGAGTGTAGTGTCCTTAGAATTATATACAATAGCTTAGCATTATACGTAAAAAAAAAAAAAAAAAAAAAATTACAACACATACATCTATGTACAATGCACTGAATTATACACACCATGTAAATAAAAATGATGAATGGTCCTATATATATATTAAGCGTAATTGTAAGATTTCTTTAATTGCCAACGTTGTCACCACCGCACACGACGGTGTGATGGTGGCAGCGATGGCCTAACGTGGAGCTAAGAAATAAAGACTTATTGTTAAAAAAAAAAAGAAGAACTATTGTGATAAAAGGCACGGACGATCAGTCTGTGGAGTTTTTGTGTTATAATAAAAAAAAAAAAAAAAAAAAAAATGAACGGAACTCTGGAGACAAAGTTCTCTAAATTAAGAGACAAATTATTATGTTCTAAATTATAGAATAAACACATCCTAGGTTAGGATGCAAACATGATGAACAAAATATGCACAAAAAATAAACAATATTTGGGTTATTTCTCTTTAATTCAGTACTATTGAGGTTAAAATTTCAAAAGTGGGCGGGGTTTGCAGGAGGGGGTAGTACTAACCCCACCCTACCATATCCCCCCCTGCCCCCCCCCCCCCTTAAGGTGGCACGATTCTATACCACTGCCCAGATTTCTAATTTGTTTTGGTAATATTTTTGTCTAAAATTGTTAATACTATTTCCATTGTGTAATATGTAGAATTCAGTAGAATGGTAATCTATTAGGAAAGAAATAAAAATAAATGCAATAAATTTATCAAATATAATACATATATCCTACTGTTCTTAATTATACTGAAAATAACGTATCATCATGATTTAAGTTTTAAAGTGATATATGATGAACCTACCTTCCCAATCCAAACATGCAAAAGGCTGCAGCAATTCACAGAAAGTTAAATTGTTCTTAGATACAATGTTCTCCACTTTGGAACTACATAATGTAGCAATAATCGGAGAAAATGAACTCTGAATAAATTCTTGCGGTGTTTGAGCCATTACTCAATGTGAAAACTCTTACGTGAAATTATAGCACAATCCTTATATTCCTGTATGTTATTTTACTCTTTGCTTATATTCCAACGTAAAATCAATTATCTTGTTGACTAGTATTGACATACAAGCCTGGTTTTATGACATGTTTCAGTAGGCTATAATCACGGTACAATGATAATAATACTGTGCTATAATTGACTTCATTTTTACATTAACATTTCTCCAAATTTTCACTTTTCAGTTCATCATTATTTCAATAATTTACTGTCAAGTGTCACTGCCAAAGCCAAATGCCAACATGACAATGACGTTTGACGACAATAAATAATCGTTTGTCGTTGTGTGTCTATTTGTTTGCTGGCTTGAAGTAATAGATCCGTTACTTTGATCAGTGAACGCACCTAGCGAGTTCTGGGCAGAAAAAAATTTTTTTGCAGATAATTATTTATACAGGGTGATTTGTAACGTATTCCTCTTGTCCTATGGCCTTCAGTGAAACTTATCGTCGTGCTTCTGAAACTGGCCAATTTCAACGCCGACAAATTAATACCGATAGACCACGCCGTTACACTGATGAAGACGTAGTTCAGAAGGTAGTTGAAATTCTTCAACTACGATTCTATAGGCATAGTTGAAGTTCTTCAACTACCTTCTACTACGACTCGTATAATAGCGGCTCGATCGGCACCGGAATGAAACCCGTACCATTATCCGCCTGTGCCAGTGTTGCAGGTAGGGGATCTAGTACGGCGATTGGAATATTGTAGGCTTATACTAAACACCAACGCTAAAAATTCAAGCTTTCTTAGGCGAATATAATGCGACGGCTGAGAGCAAATTCGGCCAGGTTGGTATAACCAACTATCACAATATCCATTATTGGTCACAAAAAAGTTAACGAAACCCAAAGTCAAACCAACGGGTTCATAAAGACGCTTTTCGTTAAATGTTTGGATGGGCGTCATAAATAATTGTTTGATTGAGCCCCACTTTTTGCCAGTACAATTTGTATGGTAAGAATTATGATGAATTTTTAGGGATGAGCTAGTGCCACTGCTTAAAAATGTGGATTTTGAACAAACAAGGAGACCTATGATATTTCAACACGATGGTTGTCCAGCGCACTATCGAATTACTGTGCGACAATGGCTCGATATCTCATTACCCAGGCGTTGTATTGTATTGACAGGGGGTCCAATTCCATGGCCTGCATGTTGTCTAAACCTGACACGAGTTGATTTTTTCGTACGTCGACATGAACGCAACGCCAATTCAGTCTGTCGAAATACTGCGAGAAAATTAATCGAAGCGGCTGAAGAAATAAGGCGCTCGTTCACTTGAATCATCTTATTATTACTATTGTATTACAATATAATACAATAGTAATAATACGATGATAGGTAAAGTGTAGTAAAACTATAATCGATTAACGGTGCATACAAGGGTTTAAAATAAAAGAATCAAAATAATTGTTCCTTAAATTTAATGAAAAATCTTACAAAATTCAGGTATACCTAATCTTGATTGAATACAAATAATAAAATTTTTCGTGAAGAAAATATTCATAAATGCATTACTTATATAAAATACTTCTATTTAACTATAAACTTAAACATTGAAAAGTAATATATTTCAAACAACGAATAATAAAAAAACACTTCTTAATATTAGAAGTAATTAATAATATTAACTATTACACAACTATTCTATGTAATGCACTTCCACAAGCATTTTTTAAATGGGAATGTTATTCAAAATACTTTTTATTTTGTTTTTTAAATTGGATCTGTGGTTCTTGTGATTAAATTTAGGAACCTACTATAGATTCGATTGCCAAGTGCGAAAAAATGAGACAAAACCCTCTGTGCAGGAATCATATGAGCCAGTAAGTTCAACAACACTTCACATTTGTGTATCTGTTGTAGAGAATTCCTGTATTTTAGCAGTATCTTCCAAGGTATGTTCATATTTGATATAAGTTACATAAAATCTCTACATTTCTGGATGGTAATAGTTAGCCTGCACTTTCCATCAATCAACAGGTGAACTCTGTGTTTTACCAATTTAAGCACCATTTGCTTCGTTAGAAAAAAAAACGATTACTACACATTTTATGACAGTCATATTTTATCACTTTGTTAGAAATATGAATTAAAAGTTATTGAAAAGCCGATTTTTTTAGCGAACAAATAATTGCGTCGAAAAATATAATATCCTATTTTAGAGTTGCACACAAGAAAAAAATATAGAGAAGTTATGATACTTAATTGAACCTATATACAAAATCAAATCTTATATACTTTCTCAAAATCTTCTAGTAAAATGACACTGGTCAATTATTCTTACATCATAGGCCTTTTTTATTAAGTATGGAGGTCTTCTCACTAGATTATGAGATATGTGATATCTCATCAAAAATAATAATAATCATATGAGGGGAGAATGCACAGAAATCATAAGGGGAGTGTCCATTTCTTTGATACATAAATAAAAGTATATAGGTGCCAATTAAGCTATTCCTCCTATTAAAATACGATATTTTTGTATCCAACAGTACATTATACTAAAAATAACGGGTATAAAAGACTGCACTTCAGAATTTATACTTACAATATTCGTATATCGTTATTTTTTAATTCTTTGATTATATTATTTTTATAATAAAGCGCATCGAATTGTGCGGCCAATTAAGAATGTAAATATGAGTTTAATCGAATTTAATTAAATGATTATTGATATCGTAACCAGATGTTGTTTGACAAAGACTGAATATTTTTTATAATATTGCCGGCTAAATTCATATGTCTGGATAACAAACTAGTTATTTTGCTTTATACCTATTGTGCCTTTATGATTATCTAACTAAACAATAAATGGACCACTATTGATAGTTGAAACAAAATTGATAAGCCGGTTCATTTCTGTTTATTGAACCTACTTCCGACGATAAGTACATGAACCGCCCATTCTCATTTCACTGAACCAACGGATGCGATTTTTATTACTAACTAGAGCTTTTTACACAGACTTTTCTTTATTTACATTTATTTATAGCGTTGAGATTATCATTCAATTAGAACACGTTAAAGACAGTACAGGCACAATGCAGATAATATTAAAATTAATTGAAAATTCATGTTTGGTATACAGCAATCACACATGGATATTCAATCGCTGTTTTGAAGAATTGAATATGTTATTTTCAGAATATACTGATACTAATGCTTCAAGCATTAAGGTAATATGAAATATGCCATTCAATTATTTTTAAGACTATAATAAGTTTCTGATGAATTGGTATGTATTTGTATTTAAGTCTACATTAGATCGATTTTCTCCAGACAAATCATTATATCAATGACTTGTCTGGAGAAAAAAAGTATACTTTTATAATTTTAAGTGTACTCTTATGCAAATCTGAATGTTATAATTTCTAACAAATAATGTTTGTACAAGTACAAATGTTCGATCTAATTATTGTGCAAATTCGTTGTTCAGCAAGATATTTTTAGAGGGTTAATACGATTTCGTAATACACATGAAAAAGAGTGCTCATTCTTACTTTTTCGTGTTATACAGGTACAAGTTTATAATTAATGCGAATGTAAAATAACTATAACTTGTCCTATAATTATGTCATGTGACGATATATATTAATCTTTGCCTCAAGATTAACTCATTGTTCGACTGGAGAGTCGTAAAGTGGTTAATTGCAATCTTACTACATCATAAGAGAACAAGTGTAGTATGTAAAAATACCGTTATTTGACAAAATAAAATTAACAATAATATGATAAATTATATTCAGATGCGTGACAATATACGAATCCAGCTCGCTTTAAACAACTTACTGGAAATTTCATCAAATTATTAATTAACTTAAATTTAAAATGACAAAACAAGTTATCAAGTATATTATATAGACATAGCAATGCTGATATTTGTATGGATCTCTCTGGAACTAGGGAAGGCTTCTAGAGTCTAAACTGTTGATTCTAGAGTATCCACCACATTGCTTCAATAGGGTGTACGTCTAAAGTAAAAATAACACAAATACAACTGATATTTCTTTGTTCACAAAAGTTACAAAAATATCAGTTGTCTCTCAACGGCATTTTAAGGCCTCAAACTGAGTTTCAAACAATTTTTAGAGTTCATTAACTACAAAAATAGGTTATATACAACTTATTTCGAAATAGAGTATTAATTATTCAATTACTTTTCTATGAATAAAGCCAGCTAGGAGCGTCAGCTAGAGCTTTGGTCCTATACTCGAAATATCTGCATATCCACAAGCCGGCTTATTGTTACTTTATGTAATTCTGGTAACTTCAATATTTAAAAGGTATTTTTTTTTTTCAATAAAATGTGTCACCCTGTCAGTAATTGAAGTTAACAGCGCTACTTATCAATAGATTCGACGTATTATTTTTCCGTTGGTCTTTGTCGAGTTTAGTGCAATTTATTCACTTTATATTTATCCAATCGAGGTGGCATAATTATTGTAGTACTAAACCCATTTCACCCATCGTGAACAGCCACGCAAGTATAGCGGGACGATCGTTTGCGTCGAGCAACCAACAGCACGGTGTCCTCGGGGTTGACTACTCAAAGTTGGAGTTGAACATGTTGATGTTGAGGTCCTCGAAGGTGGCGGCGCCGCCCTGGTCGAGGATCTGCAGCATGTCGGACAGCTCGTGCGGCGCGTGCGCGCCCTCGCCCGCCGCGCCCGGCACGCCGGCCGCGCCCGCCACGCCCACCGCCCCCACCGCGCCCACGGCGCCGCCTTGCCACGACCACATGCCTATCGAAAACCAGATATTATATTACAAAAATGCACACACACACACAGAGTTAAACTGGAGCGACTTATGCAAAACAGAATCAACCAACGCATCAACAGTTTTGAGAAAAAGCCATTTATGTCAAAATTTTTACTGTATAATTTTAAGTTAGTTTTTAATAAAATCTATTTACAATGTTGCACGAAATAATTTGTTCTATGTATACAAATATGATATTATTAAAAATCATCAACGTTTTTAATAATAAAGAAGGGAACCTCGTTGGTTCCTTTTTGCAAAAGTAGGTCCAATTTATAATATAAAAGTCACAATGCGATAGGGCTTACTCTCGCCAGGTATGCGAATTAGCATGAACGAGTAAACCTCCATCAATCTGGTGTAAACAAATGCTTAGTCGTTGAAAACCTTAGTTCGCAAAGGAAAGTCGTTACTGTCGCCTGTGCGGGTGCTTTCGCTAATCGACGTTCGATCAAACCTAGTCGTGTAGGAATTCAAGCCAAAGTCGCTTACTATAGGTCGCAGAATACTTGATTTAATCCACTAAGTAGTATATAATAATTATAATGAAAAGATATAGATAAACAATTCCTATCTCATTCCAGAATGCATTGGGAAGTCTGAAATAAATTGATTTTATGTAAACCAACTAAACTATCACCACAATTATCCTATTTCTATCTAATAACTGCAATATTACCCATCGTGACCTGTTTTGAAGGGAGATAGATAAGGGTAATACACTAACGAAGAGTTCTAACTAGGCCTACACCGTAACAATGCATGTGTGTTCGATTTCAGGATACGATCAATCCGAGGTAAATTACAAACATTTACAGACTTTTTGAAAAAAGTTCAAAAACAGGATAAAAACGTAAGTGTAAAAGTTACATTACCATGAGCGGGGTGCGACGGATGCGAGGGGTGCGTCGGGTGCGTGGGGTGCGCGTGGTGGTTGTGGTGGTAGTGCGCGGGCGGCAGGTAGGCGGGCGCGGGCGGCGAGCGCGCCGGGCTGCCGCCGCCCGCCGCCGCGTCGCCGCTGTACGCGTAGCCCTCGCCGCCGGCCGCGCCGCCCGCCGCTGCGCCGGACCCGCCGCTCTACAACAAAAATTACATTCATATTATTGTCTCATGCTTTCTCGTCTCTCGTCAACACTTTATGGTCCCACCGCTGGGCACGGGCCTTCTCTCAGGATGAGAGTTTAGGCCATAGTCCACCGCACTGGCCAAGTGCAAATTAGTGGACTTCACACACCTCCGAGAACTTTTTTTTTGTCAAAGAACTCAGGTGTGTAGGTTTTCTCACGACGTTTTCCTTCACCGAAAAGTAGTAATTTAATTTCTAATACGCACATAATTTTAGAAAAATCAGTGGTTTGAACTCTCATTCTTTATTAAATGTATATTCATTCAAGGTACTTTTTGATTATCTACCCACAATTTACTACCATTTCGGAAGCTTTTGTGTGTATAATTTGAACAAGTAAAGGTACACATTTTATCGCGATGGTAAATTGTTAGTGAACGTAAGATTTATTTGGGCTTTAGTTTTGAAAACAAAGACCGAAAACGGTCACTACATGTGATTTTCTAAACAGTGCTGTGAGCCCGGTTAGTAAGAGATATGGTTCGAACTGATGAGTTTCCCTTTATTAATCTGTATATTCGTTTGCTTATAATATTGCTTAATTTATCACTCAAGATATAACTAGACATAAACCGAGTAGAAACAATAACTTTGTCAGGTATATTTTGGATTTGCCTTCTCGTTCGTTCAAACTTCGTCGTTCATAATGTCGATTTTAAGGTCGATTCATGAATTATGCGTTTAAATTCGTGTACAAAGTCTACATGTTCGTCATTCAGTCAGTAAAGTAATTATGTGGATTGTTTATAACAATTCTCTAAGAATAATCCAGCAATAGAGTTGTTTGATTATCGTTCTTACTTTACTGAAAGTTCAGTCATAACTGAATAGTCCTAACGGGATTTTACATACGTTGATAGGTAAGGTTACAGATTTGGTGGAAAATCATCACTACGGTCAAATTATCACAAGACAAAAACTGACATCATAAAATAAACCACAAAACTCACGGGGCGCAACGTGGTCCATGTTGTGTGCGGCGGGGTATTGGCGGGTCGGTGCGGCGAGTAGTCGGGCGCGTAGTGCGGCGCGTGCGCGTAGCCCGCGCCCGCCACCGCCTCGCCCGGCGAGCGCGCGCTGCCGCCGTTGCCTGTCATCACAACACGTTTATTAATAGATGTCATACATAAATAAACATATCACTACATAGTATAAAACAGATTCGCTTGCCGCCGTCTACCCCTATGTATGCTTAGATCTTTAAAACTACGCTACGGATTTTAATGCATTTTTTTAGAATAGATAGAGAGATTCAAGAGGAAAGATTTTAAGTATAATATAGTGAAGATATCCATTACATAAGTAGTAAGTATATCCATTACATTGTACCCATATTCTACAATAATAAATGATTTGATTTGATTTGAAGAAACACTGATAATTTTAGATTTTTGACTTTTAGGCGGAGCGAAGTTCGCCGGGTCAACTAGTATTTTAACCATTAATAATAGTTTGTAAGGATTTATATATGTCTGTTACTCCTTCACACAAAAACTATAAATTGCATTTCGCCGAAATTGGGCACATAAGTATAGCAGTACATATATAGTATATGATCTGCCTTAACACATTGAATGCTCATAAGCATGTTGATCAAAGGGAGCGTAGCCGCGGGAATAATCTAGTACATGAACACTCGTAACGAAAATATAAATTTACAAATTTTTACACATCGCATTGTAATGAAGAAAATTATCTTCGTACAGCCCCAACGTGCAATAACAACGAATAATTTATAGTATCACACATACTTAGGACTCCTCATCTACCAAACAAACAAAAGTATGATACCAAACAAATTGTTAACTACAACTGTCGAAAACATCTCAAATTAACATTGGTTATTAATCAATAAAATATTTTTAATCCATAAAAAAAAATAAGCCTACTATTGGTTTACTATGGTTTATTTAAAACCTGGCACAAGTATAAAAAGTGCAATCATAAATTGGTCATATATAGCAATTACAACTATGATTTATTCATATAGGATAAAAAAAGCCCAAGGATAATATATAGTACCAACCTGGAGGTGCATGATGTTGTTGGTGCAAGGTTGGAGGGGCAGTCTGATATACGTCACGTTGACGTAAATGGTAATCGTAATTCTCTTCCGGAACTGGCTCTCCTGTTGTACTTCCTAATGATCGACTAAAACCACAATAATAAAATCATAACATTTCACATTCACATTTTTTATCAAGTTACAATTACAATAACATGTATACAAATATAGCACTTACTTTGCCAAAGTGTTTGTGCATACAATGTATTCAACATCATCATTGTACGGGTTCAAGAAGGCGAAAGCAGATGTCCGTAGCCAAATCCATTCTCTGCTTTTTGTACGACATCGGTACATTAGCGATATTATCTGTCCTTTCAACTTCAGAACTGGAAAGAGTGTAAAATTATTGTTGCAAAATTGTAAAAAAAAAAATATTTTAAGCTTTGGCTATTTACCATAGCTGGAAAATGTAATAGGTGAAATTGGTGAAGACGAAAGTCAGATTGAACATTTGGTACATAAACCAAAGCATATTTAAAAGATTACCTCTAAAAAAATATTTGCAGTAAGTAAGACTAAAAAAAACGTGCGGCACTCGGGGACTGCCGCGGTCAAACTATTGCATAGCACTTTTTATCAATTTTTGCAGTTATAACTATTTATTTATTAATCATATGAAATACATGTTTTACAACGACATGACAATGTCGATGATATGACATCACTATCAAAAATTAACTTGTGACGACCTATGAGATAACGAAAAAGAACGGCATTATTTGTTTCTTTTCTACGCAAAAAACACATCATAAGTAAAGTAGGACAAGTATATGCATTTCACTTTTTATTTTACCACAGGTTCAATGCTTATTATCCTTCCAAGGCCGAGCTACATGGTAGGCGGAGTGGGGGGTAGGTTTTATTTTCCTTATAGAATTTCTTGATTCAGTCGCCGTGATCAAAGCCCGCGATAAAAGCTATACAATGGCCAAAAAACCCACCTTGATCAAAATTATCCCTCATGTGCTGTTGATCCTCCGGGTGGTAGAACTCGTAGCACAGCTTGCCCAGCAAGTCCGCGGGCGCGTAGCCCACGACCTGCGTGGCGCGCTGGTCCGCGAACGTGAAGCGGCCGTCAACGGAGTGACGCGACACGAACTCCACGCCACCGCTGCACAGGCTGTTCTCTGATGCGTTGGGCGTTGATGTTACCTGATAATGCGAAAGGTTAACCAAAAATGTGATAATTAGTACATAAAAAAACATTGTAAGATCGATGATCCTTTATTATTTTGATTGTAAAATACATTAAATGAGTTCAAATGAATTCTAGGAGTAAATAATGTCAGTAATTACCTTCTTGGACTGTGGTGACTTACTAAATAGGATATTAAGGAAACTGTCACAGTGTACATAGTCTATCAAGATAAAATATGTATCTGTATTATATTTTTATAGAACTCTAAACCATATACTACGACTTAAACTTGCCTGTAATCGTCCAATAGCCACGAGACAACAATGCGATGCGTGCAGTTCGTCTTCGACGGGACGGTCCATCTGCATACCTGGAAACAAGTCTGATGTCCCAAAATACTTAAAACATTGCATTTAAAATGATAAATAAAGTTAAATAACGCTTTCTACTCACAGCACCACAGTAGGTTGCCCTATGTCGTGGTCGAGATCGAGAACGAAAATTTAAATTCATTTATATTTCCGATTAGCCGGGAGACTAATACGGAACCCAGCGACGATCACTTTCGTGATTATCTTTTAGCAATGTAAATTCTAAAGCAAAGTAATTACAACACTCGTCCCTGTAATACAATTACCTGTAGGTGGCCAATTCTTAATGTACCCAGTGCAGTGCACGACGGCATAGTTGTGTCCATCGTGTGAGGGACCCAGCGAGTTGCGCGCGCGCAGACGGCCTAACTGCGCGCTCTCCGCCGTCCCTCCCACACGCATGCGGCATATGAAACCACGTCGGGATCCCATCACTTGCCGCATCGACGCTTTTAACAATACCAACATAATTATACGTTAAAATATGTAGATTATAAAACAAATTACAGTAATGTTTAAAGACACAATCAATAAGAACGATTTGATTAATGTTTGAAGAGATCCTTACATTGATGTCCTTCTTTTTTAACAGTTCCAGTTTTCAGATCTAAAATGCGACCCGTGTTTTGAGGTTCTTGAGTACTTAATTGCTCTCGGACTTTTTCAACGTCATCTGGATGTACTTGATCGTATAAACATGATGAATACCACTCTCCCTACAATTAAAAATTAAAATTAAGCAGATTATTTACTGTGCACATAAATTCAGATAGTTAAATAGTGTAATAGTAATCAACTAACCTGAGAGTAGTTTAGCACTGGTGCTATACTATCACTAACATAAATGATACGCCCTGTATCACAGCTCACAACGAATAAGAACCCATCGGCGGCTTCGAGAATTAAATGTTTCAATTCTTGGTCAGTTAAAAATGACGGCTTATAAGTACCATCTGTTGACGTATTCCCTGTACCTGCAACGTTATTTTTTATTGTTAAAATATCTTTTAAATAAAACATATTGAATCTAGGATTGCCATCAGCTCGGAAAAAATACAATCATCATAAAGAATATAACTTTACCCCTCAAAGCTTTCATATGGGCCACTGCCATACGTAAAATCGTAAGTTTGTCGGGCTTGCGCGCGAGGGCGGAGCATGTTGGAACCATGTCAGATAGTTCCGTGATATACGCTGTCATCTTGTTTCTTCTACGACGTTCAATTTCACAGTGATTCTCGCGGCTAAAAATAAAAAAATATATATATTTACTTCATTATTTAATTTAAATTCATATGTAGATGCTTACTTCTTTCGAACCTATGTAACAGAAAAAGGAAAATCTTAAGTAAAATCTGTTATTTCCAATTAGGATTACGGAACTTACACTTATGTAGTACTTTGATTTAATTATAAAATTTACTATCACTTTTGTCAAAATATCGCAAGAAGGTTTATCAGGGACTTTTTACATGAAGAAACCCTGGTATAAAGTTAATATAACTGAGTATTGCAGCTGTTACTCCCATGTAGTCCTGCTGTAATAATAATGTACCTATTCCACCGGAATAATCCCTAATGCGCCGTACATGCAATGTCATAATTATATCGAAAACATTAATATTCTAAACGTAAACAAAAGTCAAACAGTAAAGCTTGTATACGTCGACAGAAGTGAGACTTTTTTAATATTGTTGCTCGCAACGTTCTCGTACACCCTTCGATGAAATGGATTGATGCTATTTTATTAACATATCTTAACAGGTATCTCATTTTATACCAGGTAATAGCTAACTAATGTCAAGATGTAGCGTGATAAGACACGTTTTCAATCATTACATAGCACATAATGAAAAGGTAGAAAATTCTTTACAATAGTCATTTCTGAAGGTCGCCGTATTGAATCCATCTTCACTTGACTGTGAAGGTATTGTTTTTAGATGTGGGACCTGCCTATTGTCTAATTAAACGATATATTCATTGGAACGGCTGTAATTAAAAATACACTAAAGGTTGGTCAATCAACTTTTAACGTAAGGTTAACATATTTTTAACAAGCGCCAAATGTTAACATTACTTCCTCGTCAACTCATTATTGTTCCACTCTTTAACATTACTTATAAAATCGAAGCATGTATTATGTGCTTCCTTCTATTTATAAAGATGCTCATGAACATAAGTAATTATATGATATTGATCAGAAGATACTTCGGCTACGTTCGGCCAAAAAATCCACCTTTGGCTTTAACCAAAATGGGCCGAAGGTTTCTATTAAGCGACAAAAGTGCACAAACTGCAACAAACGCACTACACCGCCCTATATATGATGATCCGCTGGGATAAGCACACACTCGGATAATGGGTTTGCTTGCAAGTTTTGTTTGAAATTCGCATTGTTTCCAAATTTTATCGTTGATGTCTTTTTTTTAGCGTACCACCCTAAATAGTACGTCCGACCGAAGGTCAAAATTTAGCCAAAGCCGGAGCCGGTTAACAAGATAACAAGTCTGAAAGCTGGTTACAATTACATTGCAATTTTGCAAAATAATGTAAAGTCCGAACAAAACTTGCGAAGCATGCCAATTACACGAGTGTGCGCGTACTCCAGCTCATCACCATTTCCAGGGCGGTGTCGTAAATTCGATCCACCTTGTTCGATTTTGACGTTTGCTGGAAACCTTCGGATTCGTAAGCCAAAGGTGCATTTTTTGTCCGATGGTAGCCGAAGCTGAAGCCATAGCCGAAGCTTTGGTCGGTCACTACTAAAAAGTAGGTGAAAAGGGAAAAGGAAATAAAATTACAACAATCTATATTAATAAACTCTTTAGGAAATTATTTTTCAGTTGGCTTCTGGTATTTTTAATTATTTATTTCATGCAAGGCATTAATTGTAAGGAAGAAATGTAAGACAAAGGCAGACTGCCGGCTGGGGTTACCAACTATGATTGAAAGTAATTTCTGAAAACATATTTATAACACAAAGATCAAATTGGCAGTGTTAAAACATAAAGTAAAGGGTTAGGTACAATTGTATTTTTTTTTTCAAATATTTTCAGAGTAATTTTATTTGGTTATAACATTTTAAGTTTAAATCTGATTATAGTTCCATTTTTCTGTGAAACCTTTAATTTAATATCATAACTTTTAATATGATATTTACTTGTATTGGTTATTATTAGGAAGTAAATTAAATTACCTTGCAAATCTCTCCTTATCTTGTATATTGTCCTCCTCCATCCTTGTGTATTTGCTGCCACTTGCGTCGTCTTCATCTGACCTGTTAGTGAAAAATATATAACATTATGTACAAATACTGGCTTAACTATATCTATCAGAAACAATTTAGTTGGATGACCTTTCGATTTATATTCTTGGGCAACGTGACCTAGTCTGAATGGTCAGAATCATTTTGATAATTATTTTACAAATTCTATAAATAACATATCATCACAAACATTACACAATGATGTCTTTGATGTTTTGCTAATGTTGCACCATTAAAACTAACGACTAAAGCTATGTAAAAAACACATGTTTAGTATAGTTTTCCCTGTAATACTGGTGTCACTTAACTGATATTTTTTAATGTTATTGATACAATATAACATATTCGATATGTGAAATTTGTTGTCTAATTTTTCAGCAAGACAAATTGCTGCTAAAAAGGTCAATGTTACATCTTTGTAGCTTTTTATTTATATAAAATTATGTCACATGTACATTTTTTATAATTGTTATACTAAATGCTGATGCATGACTTTAAGGCCCACTAGGCAAACTAAGCACAGGCAGGCAAAATAATCCATATGGCACAGTACCTATTGTTATACTTATATTGATTTTTTCTTCATTACTTCATATGAAGTAGGTTTTGAATAATACTTTCTTATTATTTGCTTCAATTCAATGGCATAAATAGCAAAGCTACTACTGATTAATTACAGATGTTCATTCGAGGCAGTTGTCAGTCACTAACAGGTGGAAGGCATGTTTGTTTGTTGCATCTATAGTAAAAATTATTATTCACATTTGTACAGAGAAATAATAAATCATAAACATTTTATTGCAAATATAATGTTGATTTAATAACGGTAATAAATAATGATAAAACATGTCTATCAAATGTTATTTAAGAATTGCTAAATAAACTAGTTATACATTATTATCACACACATGACTGTAATGTTTGACAGCAAGAATGTCATAAATATGACTGGTTTTTTTTTATGTAATATTTTCCATTTTCATGTTTTATTGCAATAAAAATTATATTCAACCGTTCCTACTGTATATTATAAAAAAGCACTCATAATAAATATGTGCATAACAGTATCACACCTTGATAGAATGATCTTTCATTGTACCTATCATCAATTATTACTTTTAGATATTTGCTAACATCAACGTAACTTACCCAACACTACCAGCACGACGCTTCTGTATGTCTTTTGTAGGGTCAGCCCCTGCAAAAACACTAACTGTAATAAGAGCAAATGAGTTAATGGTACTGATCACTTGTAAATTAAAGGAAATGTTTAGTTGTTAGTGAGGTCTTGCTTAGAATGCAGCTGTGCTGATTGTGTCAAACATGAGATATTGCTATAATTATTATAAGATCCTCTCGTTAATTCACTCACCTTGGTTGCTACTAGAAATTAATATCAACGCACTAGGTAAATATTTCAGTAATATACTTATGCTCAGATATTATTTATGAAAATTACATCTGAAACTATAAACGTAGAGAAAAATAGACACATTCAATTGGTTTATAAAGAATAAATTGTGGATATCATACGCGTTAGAGAACGGGCATTCCTTGTGGGTCAGTTTTACTTACTCGAGAGTAAAGTAACAACGCGTCACGCGGAGCGACGTCAATAGTAAAATAGGTCGCTATAAAATAGCATTCGTCAAACGACAACTATGAAATCCTATTACTACATTATTACTATGATTGTATTCTTATGATTCAATATAATGGACAAAATATTGCTTAAAATTATTCTAAGAAACTATTCTGCAACAAGTAAAATAACACTAACCGGGGATAGTGGGAGCCACGGCAGACATCGGTCAATAAACTCATTAGTCCACAATATTTTAACGCTCGTTGATAAAAAATCTTTATTGTTTATAACACAACTTTAAATTTCATACAACACAAAAGACACACGTATGTTTATCGTGGACTGTTCAACACAACACAAGCGCCATTTTTCATTTGAGTACGAGACCTGACATCATCATAATTGCCAACAACGAAGTCAACCAACCTTAATTTTATGTAATAAATTAAACCCTTTGAAATTAAAAAGAAAATATTATTTCAAAATCTAATATTTTTGTTGAAATATCAACGTACTATCATAGGTCAACCTTTCTAAAAATATCAAAATTAAATTGTGTAATGTGTGCAATCTTGCGTTGCAATCGTTTTTATGGAACTCGCAGACACGTTTGATTGAACGTTTTAGTCTGCAGACAATTTTGACTTTTTGACTTAGTGCATGTTTTATCAGCAAAAATAAATTATTATCAAACCCCTTAAAACTAACCAAATTTTGAGGCTGTAGCGGATTTTGAAAACAACTCTGATCGATATTATTAATATCTGGTCATTTGTTGTCAGCTTTATCACCCATTTTTCCCAACCAAACTAAACCGCCCCAGTTAAAAAACAGTAATAAAACTTAATTTTAATTTATAAACCGTCAGGGTAAAAAAAGATAAAAAAATTAAGTTCTTTTATTATTTTTTACTTTAATTTATAGTTTCGAATACCAAATTTTTATATTGTCAATAAAAAGTTTATTTTAAATTTATTACTTATAGAGTTGTACTAAAATGTTAAAAAAAATTTAATTAAGCAATAGATCTTCTGGCTTCATAGCTATGACAACCTAGCAACACTAATTAATAGGGGCTTGGAGAAAATAAGTAGCATTTAACCCGATCGCACACATTCGACGAGAGCATTTGCCTAAGACCTCCTGCTTTGGAGAGAGTGCACCTTCTTGAACATCGGAATTTATCAGTCCTACTCGTATAATGGACGCATAAAATGAGTAGGCACAAAAAATGTAGGTTTTTGTGTTTTAATGTTAGATTCTAGTAATAAATAAATAACAATATCCACATATTGAATTAGACTGCGGCGACCTCCCACACGTCGTCAAGAAGTGGCGCCACTGGGACGATCTTCCACAACTCGTGAAGAGATGGCGATACTAGTATTCTGAAATACGTTAGCGAAGTATTCTCAAGACTGTCGGAGCAAGGTGGCTCCTTAGGCATCACCTAGCCTGGCGGGAGATATTCCCTTGCCATATATATAATTTATCATAGAAGTATAATTTACGTTAAAATTTAATTTAAGGCAATTTATAAAATCAATAACCCAATCATATCATAGAATCCGTAAGAAGATGCGAGTGAGCAATAATTACTTTTCCATAGACTTATTCTTTTGATGAAACGAGTGAAAAGTTATTTGAACCTCTTGCCATAGAAACTTTTTGAAGTGATAACTTCTTACGGGAGGGTAATTCTTATTCTAAGGGCCGGCGCACATATGACGGAGCGCAGCGCAGCGCAGCGCAGCGCATGCCCGCGAAATTTTCTTAACGAATCACACACTAGCCGTAATTCGCGCTAATTACTGGGAGAATGCGCGCGGATGCGCGCGAATGCGCGCGGATGCGCGAGCATGCGCTTCCATGCTCCTCAGAAATAAATTGCTGTTATTTAATTTTGGATATTATTTCTAAAGGGACAATGACGATAATAGTTTGACAGCAAAAAATGCGCTGCGCTGCGCTCCGTCATATGAGTGCCGGCCCTAAGGGTAAACCGCTTCGACAAGTAGCATGTTGAACCCATGTAACGGCGCCAATCTGTCTGGCTTTCCTTTTTCTCACGTATGCGACAGCGACAGGCCAGCCCTTCAACTTTGACGCACAGCACTAGTCGTAATAATAATAATAATAAATAATAATTTAGTAACATACGCTCTCCGTCCTCCCTTCGCAATAAGTACATATCACAGAGAACATTATACGTACGGGTAGTACGTATTCAAGGGTTGTAACTAAGAATAAAATGTGTTCTATAATCAATAGATTTTTTAAATATACCATTCCTTAAAACACGCGATCTACACTCATAGCCCCACACTAGGATTTTCTCCTGTGTCGTGGGTACCATGGACACACACAAGACGAATACACAAACACCCAGACCCAGAACACGAATCTAAACTCATCATTCAGATACCTGTCTGGCCGGGAATCGAACCCGGGACCCATTGCGCGTCAGACCGGTACGTTAACCACTCCGCCACGCGGGTCGTCGACTTAGATTATCATACACACACTTTTTTGTCAGATTAAAGTAGCAAACGAGCATGCTATTGCCCTGATAGTTAGTAGTAACTGGCACTGGGTAAAAAGTCCATAGGCGCATGGATACATTACTTCTAAGGCCTTTTTATTTCGAGGGGGAAACCTTCAAAAGGTACCCGAGGCCGTGGCCGTGGAGCGACGCCTGGTTATATGGTGGGATTTCTACCGCACTAAACCCTACCCCCGGTGGCCGTCCTCAACGCTGCAAAGAGGATTCCGAGATCGCCAAGGGAACGCGACCGGAGTCCTCTGAACGCGTTGCTCCATCGGGCTTCTCCTAGGTGTGCGGCTGGGCCCATCGCTTCTTCTGGTCATTACGACGGTATGCAGTTCGAGCTTCCACTCTAGCCGCCCTCAACCCCGGTAACCACTTTTAGTCGCCTCTTACGACAGGCAGAGGATACCGTAGCCCTATTCTGATCACGGGACTACAGGGACGTACTCCTCAGAACAAAGATGCCTCATTTATAAGGTGCAACCACAGCCTTCGAACGAAACGCCAAGAACTGCTTGAAGCTAGAAATACTCGTAGGTATGGCAGTGGTACCTCCCCGGCCGAACTACTCTGGTAATTAAAAAAAACATGCGTGCGTACAAAGTACACATGTCAGAAGTGAAACTTCTTTGGCGAACTAATTTATAAATCTTGTTTATATTTATACAAATCTAAAACTTTAAATTTCCAAGATTATGAGGAAGGGAAAAAGGCGTGATACGACGTTCGCTCTGTCTCACTTTTTCTCTCAATCTTTCTCACTCGCTTGCTCCCTACTCTCACTCCACGGCTAGTTGCTCATGCTACGTTCGCCCTGTCTTACTCTCTCTCAATCGGTCTCGATCACTCTCTCTCTCTTTTCCTACACTTCCGTTGCATACCGGCGTGACGTTTCATCTGTAAAAATTTTACCCTCATGCGCCTAAAGAAGTTTCACTTCAAAAAAGTTGCGGACATTTACTTATTTGGTTTTCAATGTCACCAATTATAATTTGTAACTATAATTATTTTTTTGATTATTTTAACTTAAGCCCGTAACAGTCTGATCCCACGCTACGCCACAATCATAAATGTAAATTTAAATACACAATATTTAGTCAACACGTAGCGTTGATACAACCTTGAGGGGCGTGCGGATCGACAGGAAAGAGGAACTGTGCCGATTGGACGAAACCAGCACTTTCATACTCTATATATACCTACTCTAATCAGTGTAGCTCACGATTGAGATTCAATTATTTTACATAAGATCGATAGATAAAAGTAACAATGATATATTTTCAATGATATAAATTTTGCTAATGTTGTAAAAAGTTCTAAAACAACTTCGAATCGAGCTATTATGATGGTTTTGATTTCAAGACCATACGCTCTTAGTTGCCCAAACGTGCATGTCTACGTCAGTTTTTCGAGCACTGTTACGAAAATTATACAGTATTGTCGTCGAATTAAAATTTACCTCTTTCGCATTATTATTTTTGTTATGGACGACCAAATAATGACACGTTTTCTTACACTTATAATGACTCACTAGTAATATAATTGATGCAAACATTTCAACTTTCTAAACGCTGTTTTTCTGATACTCCCCCACGCAGTTTTTTTACTCTTAAACTGATAATAAAATTTTACCGTAGCAGGCGAACACTACTGACTAAACTACACATTTTCATTACTTATACCTAAGTTGCCAACCTCAGTTTTCAATGCGATTAGAGTTAGACTTTATAATCTGCAATTTAAGGGATCATCCTTAGCTTTACCTATTTGCAAGAGAAAGTTAGAAACGAAAATAATGCAGGACCTACTCGAATTTGAGCTGTTTAGGTACATTGATTCTCGAATTGAACTGCTTTTTTTCTTTAGGTCATGCGTGAGTTATATTGCCACATTAATTAAACTTGGAAATAACTTCTTTCCCGACGGGAGATAAAGGGACGGGGTACCATTACATGTCTATATATTTTTGTGAACAGCATACGAATTAAGGTGTATTTATCAGAAAACGCACGTAAAACTAGTAGATTAAACAACAATCATTTGCACTTAGATACAATAATAGCCTGTAACCAGCATTCGCGGATTATAAACCTATCCTACGAGCGTCGAAACTACACTTTTAGACCAAATAAAACACTTACGGAATGATGGTTGAAACCCTATTTATGGTGTGTTTAATATGGGTAGGTAATAGATTTTTATTTTAATAATAAAATAGTTCTTATTATAATCAGTCATTAAATTTGTTACTGGCCTTATATGTTTTTTCTTTATTATATTTGATGTTTTCATTTAATAAATAACCAGGCTTTTACTTATGTGTTCAAAATTATGATTTAAAATTAAAAGAGCAACTGAAAATATGGATGGTGAGCCAGAAACTTTGTCCGATACCGCAACTAATTGTAATTTGGCATCTGCATCAGAAACTCTATCGGATAATAATCAAGTCAAGTTAGATTCGCTGGAGAAAAAGGCTATTCATTTGAGGTAGGTATAACAGGATAGTGCATAGGCACAGATTGATTGCGTGGTAGAAAAATATCTGAGATATTAAGATTTTGGTCTGATGATACATTTATTACATTACATGTTGATTTATCAGCCGAACAATAGATATTATTTACAAATATATTGAAATGACAATAAATCGTGCATTGGGCACATCATACGTTATTTACGTCTGTTTATTGGATAGTAGGTACCTAGGCAGCATTCATCATTAACTTTAAAAAATATCATATTCCTTATCACCATGTGTTATTAATTAAGGATATGTTATAGCAAGAGAACTTTTATTACTCCACAGGCTAGTTCTTGAAAAGGATTTTAAAGCTGCTGATATAAAATGGAGCCTTTTTGTAGCAGCAGCCTTTAGTTTTAGATATGAAAGCTGCCTACGACCGTTTCCGCCAGCATTCATCAAGAATGGCATAAAAGATATGGATGAACTGGTATTTAAATGTTTTATTACTTTATTTACTTTTAAGTTCGAGCCTTAAAATATATTTAATAAAGCATTGAATAATACACTTACTTAGAGAAGAGCATTCCATTAAATCAGTCAATTCCAGGAAAGTTTATTATAAGGGGTTCAGATATACATAGCATTATCGAGAAAAGAAAATGTTATATTTAAGTAGGTAGTGTAGGTACCATTAATTTTTTGGTCGATATTGGGGTATATTTTACTCGGAGTTCCCATTTAAGATGGGATGGCAAAAAATCTGACTTCAAGGGGGTGCAATAGTGGTTTTTTTTTATCCCCACCGTTAAACTCCGTCCCTTATGAGGTTGAACTATGTCCATGGTCAAGTTGTCATCTTTTACAGCTTAGCGTAATCACAGACGTGCCGGCTTTAGATTTAGTATTGCAACAGTTGGACAATCTTGATAATTTGGCAAACATAAGCGAAATAATTGACTTGCTATTTTATGTACTCGTTCGGTTAAAAGAACCCAGCTTAAAGACTGTGCCTGAAGAGTCGGTAAGATTTGCATTACCTATACTTTATCTAAATTATAGTTTCATTTAACTTTTCCTGTACTGTATTATGCCGGGTACTCATCAGCGAGTCGTAACCGTAACCACAGTATTAATATCATACAGTAGTCTAACTCTGCCGTGTCCTTGAATTTTATACCTACAGACGCGCTGGACGAGTGTTCGCGTTAGGGCTACCCGCCTAAAGTATTTTAATACATCTGTATACTTTACTTTCTTACTTACTTATTATGTATTTTATTCAGTAGATTAAGGTAAAAAACAACGCGTTCTTTTAATATTCAAGAGACTTAATAATAAATCGTACACAAATAATAGTTATAAATTTCACACTGAATAATATTTACCAACCAAAATAAAAATTATTAACACTGGACGTGTTTACGCACAAATAAAGCAATCAAAATCAGCCTATAGTTTACAACTGCTCTTCGCTACATTATTATTTAAATAAAAAGATCCACTGCTTAAAAAACGTCACATCGCCCGCTCGCCACTACGGCACATTCGCTAGCTGTTGGGTACCGAGTGCATACCGAAACCGAGTACTACCGTGGCGCGTAGGTACAACTTGTGTTTCGTGCGTTTGTAAGAAGTTAGAATACTGTAGATACTAGTACTGTGCCGTAACTTGCGTGATACAGTAACGAGGTTGTAGTGTGTGTGCGAGCGCCCTTTAATTCGCGGCAAAAACCGACAATCGTCGGCTCGCTGCGAGTCGCTCGTGTAGCGTTGCAGGCTCGCGAACCACGTACACATTAGGTTTTTGGTATCAGTAACGGATACAGTTACGTGCAACGTTGCGGTTACAGAAATGAGTACGTTGTAATCGTCGGATCGCTGCTAGCCGCACGCGTACCGCTCGCAGCAGGTTCGCGAACCACGTACACACTAATATTTTTTTGGTATGTAACAGCGCATGTTAAAGTTACAGTAACGGCTAGCTAATGAATACCCGGCTTTAGAGGTGTCATCCATATTATTTAATTGACGTAGGTATTTATACAGAAGTTAGATTTTTAAACGCAAAAATACTGTAATATAGTATTATTGTAAATTATTTTGTTGCATTTCAGCATGACGCGGTTCTTTTTAATGCACGCTCTTTGGTAACAACGACAAAACCGCAGTACATTTTTCAAGTAGTTAGCACGTGCAAGTCGAGCGCAGAAATGAAGTGGAAGGAACTTTCAAAAAGCCAGAACGTATTTTACGCTTACCATGGAAATCGTTTGGAAAATTTTTATACAATACTAAATTTTGGGTTACAACAACATTTAAATAAGGTTACTATTTATTGCCCTTACTTTTAAATGATAATGAATACCTACCTAGTAATAGCCTAGTAGACACATGGGCGCCTCAGGGCGTTATTTTCACGGAAGTGCATCTGCATCTACACTTAATATTAACCAATACAAAATATAGAACTATACATGCACCTCTACGATGTGGATAACAGAGGATGGAGTTGAGAGTATTAATAACTTTTCTAACGGACCATTACCAAATATAACTTAATTTTGTAATTATAGTATGAAATAATATTTAACAATTTTTATTTTAACGTTGTATATTCAGTAATTCAATAAATTCCGGACGGGGGATGCAATTGTCCCCCGCTGCTGACGCCAATGTCCAAGCATATAGGGCAGGTGACCCGGTTGTGGCCATCGACCCCTTTGTGGCCATTTTGGCCTTCAAATATTTATAACTAAGGCATAGACAAATAAATTACTCTGTGATGTACAGTATTTAAAATATTGAATATTGGCAACACTGATACCGTTGACAGCTTTGATGTGTCAAACTTCACTTCGATGCAACAAGTCATTCTTTTTAGTTGAGCGTGAAATTGATAAGATCTTAACAAAAAGGCTAAGGCGAGCGGGTGAGTAATCAGTTTTTATTTTTTAAATCTTTGCTTATTTTTTGGATGTTTATGTTAGTACTACATGAAGAATATATTGTCTAAGTGGAACTAAAGTTATTTTGTCGCCATATGTTTCTGGAGTGAGGTTATGAGAAGGTGGCCACTAATGGAGACAAAATTATGAATTTCTCCATCTTTGGCCACATGGCTGGCCAAAACTGGTGTACATAGACACCCCACTTCTGGCCATTTATATTTTATCATGGCTTTTTTTTTCATTTTCAGAGATGCAATAAAATGCCTTCACCAAAATCAAATAGTAACAAAATAGATGTCGCGAAAAGAAAATTATTTCAGTACTCACCGCATAAAATTACTTTAGCGTTGAACGCAATTAAGAATGGGATGCCCGTTTCCACTGCTAGTAGAGATTTTAATGTACCTCGAACGACTTTGCGACATAAAATTTCTGGAAAAGCACCTGAAACTTCTGGACATGTAGGACCCCAGGCTGTTCTTGGAAGTGAAATAGAGATTAGAGAATGAACTTGTCGTATGGATCAAAGATTGCGCTCGTGCTGGGTTTCCTATCAACAAGGAAGGTTTACTAGATTCTGTAAAGAAAATAGTAGTAAAAGGCCAAATTAACACACCGTTTATAAATAATAGACCTTCAAGATCCTGGTTTGACGGATTTATGGCAAGGCATCCTGATTTGAGGCAAAAACATGCCGAATATATTAATAAAGCTCGTGCTTTAATTACTGAGGAAAAATTCGGAACTGGTTCAAGGAAATTTCGTCGTTACTCGGTGATGATAATTTAATGATTCTAGAAGACCCTTCGCGAGTGTGGAATTGTGATGAAACTGCTTTCTTTCTCGCACCAAAAGGAACTCTTGTGTTAGCAGAAAAAGGACAACATGTTTACGACACATCAAAAAACAGCGACAAAGAAAATATAACGACCCTATTTACTGTAAATTTTTATAATTTCATATTTTCCTAACTAAATAAAACCCATTGTTTGTAAAATGTGCAATTTAATTAATAAATTTTGATTACTTTGATTTCATCTGATTTTATTTTTTGATGGCCAGAACTGGCACACGACCGTGGCCAGAAATGGCATGAATCTGGCCAAAAATGGCACAAACTCCCTTTTTTTTTTCTTTTTTATACAATTATTTTTCTATTGGATGTTCTTTAAAAAAAGGGTTTTCTTAGGCAAGGTCAATATATGTTAAATGACTTTTTACAAGAAATATGTTCGTGATAACAAAAACTATAAGTTAAGAAAGCCTCAAAGTCGACAAAATCCTTAAAATGGCCAAAACCGGGTCACCTGCCCTACTTACCTATTTGATTCCAGACAACCTTACTAGGAAACGGTGTTTACCTGTCACCGGACTTGAGCTTAAGTTTGCCGTACAGCCACGGTGGGTTCGGTTGGGGCGCGAGTTGCATTGGCGGCCACTTGTCATGCATAGCTATGTGCGAAGTTATAGATGCTCCTGAAGGAATAAACTATCAAAAACCCGTTACCAGCGGAGGTAATCATTGTAGCTATAAAATAAATGTCGATTCGTTTATCTGTACCTTCTTCTTGAAATAGTTCAGGTAACTTAGTCACTTACCAACTACAGAAGCCCTACTTACCTACTTAAATAGTGGGTTGGTATAGATGAAATTTTGTGCTTAGGTTTCAAGGGTAATGCATCTAATATTTTGAATTGTGATTGATTTTAAAAGTATTAAAGTTCATGTGTAAGTGTATTTGAACTTTAAGGCCGCTACCTCACTGGCGTTTTACGAGCGTTACCGTTTCTCCTACGTGAACCCTGCTTAGAAGCGACGTTGACGTTGGCCCATATAGGATTTTTCCAATATTGACGATGATAGGTACTTTCTTTTTCTTTTGCGTAATTTTCGTCGAAGTAGCCAACAGTAGTGTTTCCTCGTCGGAAACCATTTTGTCTGTGATTGTTAACGTTGCGTTCAATGCAATCTCAAGGTTAACATCGCATCTGCGCAGCGTCGCCGCTGCACAGGCGTTGGACGAATGCCAATGCTCGTAAAACGCCAGTGGAATAACGGCCTAAACAAATCCTTATCTAATTCAATGCAATTTTAGGTGACGGTATACTGGATGATGGAAAATGTAAAAAAGCTATAGAACCGAAATGTGACACACAAATGACCCACTACATTGTAACAAATTGTGATTTGGTGAGGGTCCGATATTTGCTCGTGTATGCTAAACAGCCTGTGTCGATGCGATTTATTACGGCTAATTCAAATAGAAACGGTAAATGTAAAAATAAGTATCTACAAATCATAAAGAAGTACCTATAAGTATAATTAATATAATCTATAAAGTTAAATTTTCATTTTGAAATGTAAATCTGTAAATAATAATACAAAATCTATCATTATTAAGTATTTGACATAGTCTACTGTTCGATTATGAGTTCATTATAGATGAAGATGACTGTCCTTGCGGGAATGATATGTCCTGCATATCTAGAACAATATTAAGCAGAGGTAAAAAAAAGTTTATATATACTACTCGACCAAAACAATTAGGCGCACGACAGTTGAAACGTCATTAGAATTAGGGAATTCTATTACCAAATACCAAAAGTATGTACGTATATCATTAATAAAACATACACCATTGTGGTGTATTTTTAATAGTCGAGTATTTATTAAAGCACTTTCATGTGTTTAATATATACGCAGACATGGAATATTTTCTTTCTTTTTGAAGTGAAACTTCTTTAGGCGCATGAGGGTAAAATTTTTACAGATGAAACGTCACGCCGGTATGCAACGGAAGTGTCGGAAAAGAGAGAGAGAGTGATCGAGACCGATTGAGAGAGAGTAAGACAGGGCGAACGTAGCATGAGCAACTAGCCGTGGAGTGAGAGTAGGGAGGGAGGGAGTGAGACAGAGCGAATGTCGTATCACGCCTTTTTCCCTTCCTCTTAATCTTGGAAATTTAAAGTTTTAGATTTGTATAAATATAAACAAGATTTATAAATTAGTTCGCCAAAGAAGTTTCACTTCTGACATGTGTACTTTGTACGCACGCATATTTTTTTTATGTGTGTAAGAGACTGATGCCTGTTGCAGCACACATTCGATTTTCGACTTTGAAGAAAGGAGTAATGAGCCTATACTCTTCTCTTGTTAAAAAAACCATATATTTAATGTAGTAGTCCTTTTTCCTCCACGAATAGTGTTTTTCCTACTGATTTTGAAGTTTGTTGACGAATAATCAACTAATATAATAAAAACTTTAAAAATTCAAAAATCACTCATTAAACTAACATTATAACGAAATAACATTAAACACGTGCTGGCTAACGTTAACACCTAGACGATAAACGACTGTACTAGGGGATGCGCGGTGTAAGGCTACGTACTCACGGAGCGGTTTTCACCCGCGGCCGCCGCGGTTGCGGGCTCGCAGCTTCTGTCGGATGCATATATAAGTGTAAAAAATTAAAGCAATACTCACGACGCGTTTTTCGCCCGCGATGCGTGCGGTTGTTTGCGGCTCCCGCTGCACCGGCGGGCAACCTGTAGAACCGGCCCGCGCTCTGCGATCAGTTGGCGGGCGATTGCAGTAGTCAGGACCTCAACTGATGGTAAACCGCACGTCTTGCGGTTTTCGCCCGCCACGTTTGCGGTTGATAATCGCAACCGCGACGGCAGCGGAACCGCGCAAATAAGCGGTCTCGTGAGTATCGCACAGAAGCTACGGGCCCGCAACCGCGGCGGCCGCGGGTGAATACCGCGCCGTGAGTACGTAGCCTAAGAAGCGAGATACGGGGTATTGAACCACTTTTGTTTTATGCGCCTAATTGTTGTGGTCAAGTAATAATGTTTTTTTTTTATTTGATGGTAAGTAGTCACTGCTGCCCATAATGGACATCTGTAAACAACTTTATGAACATGGGTTCTATCTCGATACCATGAATACAAAATTATTTCCATTATTTCTAAGGTCTGTGATTGTACAACATACTTAATTCTTGGACGACTTACGTAATAATGATTGTGTTCCTGCAATACAAGAACTTACATGCATTGCTTGCATTATTTTACTGTACGTACTGTATATTACTTAAATGTAACATACAGAAAATTATGAAATGAAATCGAATATGACGTCAAAATATTACTACTATTGTTTAACATTTAATAACATTTTTTCAGCTGGTGGACTTTGGCAATGGCTCTCCAGACATAAATTATTCTCCATACTTCTTGGCTATGGCCTTATGTTAGCCACAATCGGATTAGCAAACAACCAACCGATTCATTATTACTATAAAACTTTAATAAAGAAGTTGGAAATTGCCTTCAATGTGAAAGTGTAGTCGCGTGGTGTTTTTTTTACCATTTGTTTTCAAATATGTTTCGTCTTACAAAATTAGTAGGTAATGTTTATCTCATAAATACTATATGACAAATTGTAGTCTTTAATTTTCTTCCTTAAGCATCAAATCTTGATACGGTAGGTATTGGCAAAGGCCTAAATATCTAAGTATACCTTTTTTTTTTTGTTTTCGAGGGGGAAACTTTCAAAAAGTACCCGACGTCGTGGCAGCGACGCGGGTTATGTGGGATTCTTATCGCACTAAAACCCCGCTGGTGGCCGACCTCGGCGCTGCGAAGAGGACACCGGGTACTCCACCGGACCGCCGCCGGTGTCCTCTAAGCGTGTTGCCCCATCGGGCTCTTCTCTGGTGGGCGTGCACCGCTCACCGCACCTTGTGGTCTTTACGGCAGCATGCAACCACACATGCGTTCGGTTCGAGCTCCCACTCTTCCCGCCCGCAACCCCAGAAGCCCCTTTTAGTCGCCTCTTACGACAGGCAGAGGGTACCCTATTCTGGTCCCGGAACTACAGGGACAGAATATATAAGTATACCTAGTCAAAGGTACTTGAGTATTTATTATTTTGTGATATTTTAAATGCTTATTGTATACAAGTACCTATGTATTTATTCAAATGACAATTTCCTTGTAGAATCAAAATCAATAAACAAATCTACTTATATGATCAAATTGAATATTCTTGTATAACGTAGGAAAAATAGAAATAAATTTGTCATATTCAAATCACAAATCTTTTTTGACATCAACAGAATGCGAATAATTATTGCTCACAACGATGTGCTCATTAGGATGACTATGGATTTAGAACAATGATACGAACCGTTGCGTTACTCCCGTCACGGGCGGGAGCGTAATCATTGTTCGATTTAATTTTTATTGTATCAAATGTCCATGCCGTGTCCAGACAAAGGCCATACATCAGTTTCCAACATTCGCATCATACAACAGACTGGCTACATGCGCGTCACACGTTTTATGTCAATTCGCTAGCATACAAAACAACAAAAAATAAGCTTTTTAAAGAACATTTCTCGATACGTGAGAATGATGTTCTGGAATGTTATATGGTTCTTCGCACTCTCTCATGTTTTGGCACAAGACCCAGTAGTTAATTTGCCACAAGGACGTATTGTTGGGGTGAGCAATTTTATATTATTATTGATAGGTATTCAAAGGACATAGCCAGTTTATGCCTAATTATGTAGGTGTAGGTACTTGTAAACGAGTTTAATGATTATTCCTATAACGCATATAGATTAGTTACCGTATATTACTTTATATGAAACTAGATAGAACAGAAGTCTATAAAAATAATTTACTTGCGACCGGTTTATTGAGCCCTTCTCGCCATTCCAGATAATATTTTGGTTTCTATCATAAAACATAAAAGTAGGTAAATATGTAGATATAAACAATCCTTAAATTCGAATAAAAGAAAGATTGAATTGTAATAATACATCATAAAATCATAGTAATAGCATAACACAAGAATAATAATTACCTATATTTTCCACTTTTCTTAAGTTTATTTATTAGCAAAAAGTAGGTAACAATAGGTGCTACGCATGAACATAAAAGTCTTCTAGCTTCTGGACTTTAAAATAGCATAATTATGTTTAGGATACAAAAATACTAAAATACTAACGTGTAAATAGAGTCAGAGAAGCTAGGCAGAGGTATGATTGACGCTCTCGGTGTGCTTTGCATATTAGTGCAACTTTTCACCCCAAACAATTACCTATAGCCAGTGCGTAAGCATGAATTACTAAGTAGTGGGTCCAGGAAAACAGTTGCGCCCGCCAATTCTTTGATACCTCGTACTCACCTGAAAGCTTATCCTGAATATGATATTTTTGCGGATTCGTGGCACAGTGTTGAAAGTGTGTCAGCATGCTGAAAAATAATATTTTGTTACCTCTATCTTAATCATTATTGTTATTTTTATTTGTTTGACATTTGTAAACCTATTGATATTTTATTTTAAGTAATATAATTATCGTTACTGATATTACTTATTATTACTTCAATTTATTAATGATTATTATTATTAAATATAGCTGGTAATTATTGACTTTGTTTACTGTAATACTTTTGTTATTAAGTGTAATTGGTGTATAACTGTTCTTTGTAACAATAAATAAATAGATAAAATAGGCAGAGCACCATACAAAAGCTGGCCATGTTCTTTTAGCTTCTCATCCGAATCAATGCTACATTACGTATTTATGTATAATTTATTATTTCTATTGACAGGTATAATGTGACTATGTTTTATTAAAATTTCAGATTAAAGTTTATATGGAAAATTCCGTTACCCCTATTGAAATATTTTTTGGAATTCCTTACGCTATGGCACCAACAGGAAGGTATAGATTTTCCGTAAGTCTATTTTATACTTTTCATTTTTGTTTCGTATAATTGTAAGTAGATCAAATTAGATAGTTACTAATATGATTTGCAAGTATCTATACATAATATTCAGTTTTAAAAATATGTATCCTCTCGTTACCTACAATTAATAAACCTACACTGTATTTTAGACTCCAGAGAGACACACAGGTTGGAGACGCACATTTTTTGCGCACCGAATGCCTCCACAGTGCCCCCAACCTGGAAACAATAGCTCCGAATATAGTGAAGATTGTCTCTTTCTTAATATATGGACTACAAGGGTGAGTAGAAATACAAGTCTATATTTAAAATGTGATTAGGAAAAATATAGGTAAGCTAAAAAGATATTTTTCAGGTAGCGTGCGGATGGGAAGTTACAACCAGTGCTCGTATTATTATATAGCGAATCATGGTCGCATAATGGTATCAGTCTACCTTGTCAGGAATTAGCATCAGACGGAGTTGTAGTGGTAACAGTTGCTTACCGCCTTCATTTACTATCTTTTTTTACATTGAAATCTACCGCAGCACGTGGTAATTTAGCACTTCTCGACCAATATTTGGCACTAGTGTGGATACGGGAAAATATTGCTGCTTTCGGCGGCGACCCTACTTCAGTGACTCTAGCAGGCCATTCTGTGGGGGCAAATAGTGTTCTTCATCATATATTGTCAGCACGCCCAGTCGGTAACGCCTATATTTCATTATTCACTTTTAACTTGTATTTCATATTATTATTCATTTTGAACTTGTTTAAATGTTTTATAGGTTTGTTTCATAGAGCTATCGTTATGTCGCCACGGGATGCATGGAAAATTCTAGATAAAAATTTAAGTGTTAACACAACTGAAGCGGAGAAAATGTGTCGAAAAATTGCAAGTTTTCTAGGCTGTCCTAACAAGTCAGACCGGGATATACTACAGTGCATGCGTGCTAAGCCGGTTTCAGAAATAATAAATTTTAAATCGGTAATTAAACGTTCGTAACATATATATTTTTATAAGTATGATTAAAATATGGACACCCCATTAAGGTAAAACTTTCTTTCAGGATGAAATGTGGTTAGATTACTTACAGCCATTTCCAGATGATTTTTTACCAGAATCAGAACAATACTTGACATCATCGCCATCACACATTTTGGAATCGACATCATTTCCAAATATTCAATTAGATCTTCTTATAGGGGGTACAGATCTCGAAGTTATAAATTTTATGGGTAAGATATTTTAATAACTGTTTATAATATAAATATGGGCATTACCAACTAATGAACATAGAGCGAGGATTGGCAATATATGAAGCATGGGCTTTAGCATTGCTACGCATGTCGACGTTTTTGTAGACACCAAACGTCAGAAATGCAATGTTTAAAACAATGTTTGAATCTTTAAAGGAGTCGACGTCCCTTCCCCCTAATTTTGCTGTTCTTTAGTGACGCCCATTACCTAATACAAACAACACATCAATACAAATCTAATAAACAACTATTTTTTTTTAGATGAGAACAAATACCTTAAGTTAATGAAACAGAATCCAAAGACCATATATGAATACGCTGCAACTAAAATAATACCGGAAGTTTTAAGAATATTGTCACTTGATAGTCCTGAAACTCTACCGATGGTAAGATTTTGTCTACTAAGGAACTATTTAATATTGGAGATGTTCTTAGTAAACCCAAAACTTTTTTATTCTTCAGCTAACTAATAGCATCGAATGGGAGTATTGGACTTCCAACTTGATAATTAACAAATATAAAGCAACGAACGAAGCTATAGAATCGGTCGCTCGCATGGAGTCTTCAGCAAAATGGAGTGCAGGAGAAGCCGTTTTAGTTGCAAAAATGGCTCGTCGTATATCTCGTCTATATGTTTATCGTTACTCAGAACCAACAGCTGTAGATTTAAGAGGAAGAACTTTTAATTTTACAGGTATGATTCAATATCATGTATGATACATAGAAGTTACAACATTGTTCTTACTTACTTAATACAAGCTACTTGTAATTTCAACAACAAGCATATTTTACATGCCTATTAACAATTTTTCTTATCGTATGTTTGAACGTTTAGTTTTAAGAAAACCCAAAACCATATTTAAACTTTGGGTAACTGTCCGTTCTCTTGGGCAATTAATGTAGGTATGCTTCAGTTACTAAAAAACTTTGAGATCTACAAATACAGATAGGATTAAAACAATATATAAATTGCAGGTGCTGTGCACGGATCTGATTTAATTGCACTACTTGGTGACGCTCTAATGTTACAAGTAGCGAGGAGACCAGCATCCAAAGACGAAAAAAGAATATCAGCAATATTCCGAAAATACTTCGTAAATTTCATAAAATTTGGGTTACTATTTTTATTACAATTAAGAGGATTTACATTCTTTAACCCCTATACAATTATTGGAATTTAATCATAAAGAAAAATGTTACAGATCTCCTGGTAATCAAGATGAGTGGCCGCGATATGTTGTACAAGATCCCAACATACACGAAATCTGCATACCTGATGGAACTAAATGTAATTTACGCAGCACAAGCAAAGAATTGGTTTTTTGGTTGGAATACTTGCCACAGCTCAATAATTTATCATTTAAAAATGGTCAATCAGAGAAATTTAAAACTGATGAAGGTGGGTTGACCCTGTAGCACTTTGAATCATACATGTCAATAATAGGTTTAGTAGTAGCCGTAGTAGTTCATACTTTTTTCTTACTTTGTAAGTCGTCCTATGCCGCGGCGTGACGTCGCTGCTTGGTGTAAGGTCCGCGGGCCTCGAGGATCCCCTCCTTACCCGGGCAATTCCCTCAGTGGAAGCACTGTCCACCGGTGATGTGGGCTGCCGTTAGGCAGTGTTGCAGCCTTCGGCCTTCTGTGACCGCGCTATGCTGCTACGCAGATTTAATCCTCTAGATGGTCGGAGGACACCTGGCCCTCGAGTTCACGAGGGAGCGGACGCCCCTCGGGGGGTCGAGCGTGAAGGGGCGCGAAAACCTCGTAGATGGGCATGTGGCCCACTGTCAGCGCGTTCGTACATACGACGCGCCATCTGAGCCACAAACCTGTCCAAGGTTTGCACCTTAAGGTCGCGCTCCAACACGTCGTTCCGAACGAAGCGACCCGCCCCGACGATCGCCCGGAGGGACAGGCTCTGCTGCGTGCGGAGGCGAGTTCATACTAAGTAGTTAAAAGTTTTATAGTTTTATTGTTGGAGGACCTTACCGAGGACTTTAGTGTCTGTCATTATAAATTAAATATAGTTCAGTACCTATATTTAATATATATTAGTCTTTAATAAATTAAATATATCTACATAATATAACGATCGAGTTAATTACTTGTTTCTTTAAAAACAGTTGAAGCATTTTTAATAATGCGATTTTAACGTTTTAAAGACACTAGATATCAAATATTGCGAATGTATCCGATATATTCTTCTCGTTACAGGTGAAAGTCGGTTGCGTGGTGGTGTTTTCGCGATGTGTGGCGTCTCCGTTACATTGCTGTTATTGCTGTGTGTCAGTATGATTTTATTGCACAAAGGGCGAACATACCGTGCTTCTATTAGCGAAGATGGCACGCATTTGTGAAATAAAAAACATATTTTTAATATGATTATACCTAATTACCTACTTAAAAATTCGAAATTAAATGATGTTATTTTATTTTATTATTAATTTGTATTCAGCTCTCTTTTACGTCGTCCATGTACTAATGCCGCAGAAGATATTGTTTTATCGCATTCTTTAGCTCTTTAATTTTGACTGCATATACTGATATCCTAGTAGTAGGTACGGCATGAGATTTTTCCGGAATGAAAAATACTGTATTTTTTTTATATTTTCGGTCCACATTTTTATAGTCCGGCTCCTCCTATATTAATTATAATATGTATTAAAAATTTATTTACCTACTTATTTTGTGTTTTTAGAAACTTCGTTTTATAATATCACTGACTTTATTACATTACTACATAAAGTACGTATATTTATTATTAGTTTAATCTTTGAATATTACAATGCTTGACTTGGCGGGGCACTTCCGTGCCCCAGGTCGTAAAAAAAGTCATCCGAAAACGGAAAGCATTCTGTAAAAAAATACAAGTAAACGATTTGAAAACCTCTTTTAAGTCGGTTAATAAAAGCAATCAATGTGACTAACAATACAGCCAAAAAAAGAATTTTAAGTGTGTAATAAAAGTATGTTAAATTCCTCGGTAAGTCTATTTAATTTAAGTTTTTACAAATATTGGATGAATCCCCGCACCCCGGGGGTACTGTTCCTCCGGGGGTCGCGTATAATATTACAATATCGAATAATGTATCCAGCATAGATACATACGCTTCTTCACACATATAACTCATCGCAAACGTTCTACATACAAAAAATATTGCAAAACTTGCGAGAAGAAAGGAATAGTACTTTTATCTTGTTCTGTAAACCAAATTATGGTGTTATTTGCATGGATACCTAGTCATTGTGGCATCAAAGGAAATGTGGGGCCTGACGAGATTGCTTCTGATGCTATAGAATAAGGCGATATGCATCCATATTTATACTATTCTTATGATTTTCTCGCTTTGCCTCAAGTTTACCATAAGGAATCATGGAATTAAATTTGTTATGAAACTTCTAAATTAAAAGGTAGATTTTATGCATTAATTCAACCTAATATACCAACTAAACCATGGTTGCATAAAGCAAAGCTTGGGAAAACAGAAACAGTTCAAGACTGGGTCACGTTTGTTCTCCTAAACATCTAGAATCCTAAACCCAAGATAGTTAATGATTCTATGTGTCCTTGTGGTATGGATGAGGCAGATTTGAATCACATATTTTTCTCTTGTTCATTCTATGACCGTTCTTCTTTATTACAGAATCTCTAGGTGTCCCCTTTACTCTTTGTATTTCTATCATATTAATATTTGACATCTTAAATCACACATCTTAAATCTTGGCATCTTAATTAACCACAAACCACATCAACCTGTAGTCTCAATATTTGTTCCTATTCCTTTCCTATCTATCTAAATTTTTACCAAACTCCACTGATCCTTGTCCTTTTCCAAATTTATCGATCTTTATTTTTTGTAACTTGATATTTGAATTTCCTCGCTTTTGTACGTAATAAAACTTGTCATTGGCAAAATGGTCATAAGACTGAGAAGCCATAACGCAAAAAAAACACTGTCCAATAACTTCTGGTAAAAGGGGCTGAAACGCAAGAACCTAAGGCCATAAAAACGACGTAAAACTATTAACTATTTTGACATTTTTGACGTTGATCATTTGTGACTTGACATTTAGGCTGAAAGGCATGAAGCCAAGGCCGCAAAAAATAAAAAAAAACTTGACATTGTCATTGTCAAGCGTTCTCAGGATTTAAAGAACAATAATTCGTGTTTCTAATTAATTTGCTTCGGTTCTTTTTAATAAAAATCTTTCATATTATTAAAAATTATACATTTGTTGAATCACGATTTAATACAACAACGTTAAATTTACTTTGGCACGATGGCTTTAGCTCTCCAAAGACGAGCAAATGTGAGTATCTTGTATTCATTACAATTTTTCAATCTTGTGTAAAAGGTTCAAGAAATACCTCAAAGGTTTAAGAAATACCTTATTGCTCTTATTAACCTGTAAGTATTTAAAAGTGTTCCTCATGTTGTAACATATTTTACAGGTTCGACTACCACCAGAAGTAAATAGAATATTGTACATTCGAAATCTTCCTTATAAAATCTCAGCAGAGGAAATGTATGATATCTTTGGAAAATATGGCGCTATTCGTCAAATCAGAGTGTAAGTTTGAATAGAAATGATGTAAAAGAAATGCCCAGAGTATTCAACACTTATTCTTATTATGTAGCTTTGTCCATAAAAAAATGATATCAATGCAACAATTGATGCACGAATATTTTTTCTTTTAATTAGTGTAGTGTATGCCCACCAATACATTAAACTCCTTGGTTAACCAAGGAGTTTAATTTATTGGACTTATCAATGAAAGATGCACCAAAAAATATATTTTTGCAGTATAATATGCAACTTACTTTGAGTAACATCATTTATTTGTGCTATATATTTTCAGGGGGAACACGCCTGAAACGAGGGGAACAGCATTTGTTGTATATGAAGATATATTTGATGCAAAAAATGCATGTGACCATTTATCTGGTTTCAATGTTTGTAACCGATATTTGGTTGTTTTATATTATAGATCCAATAAAGCTTTCAAGGGTATGGATATTGAGAAGAAACAAGAAGAATTAGACACATTGAAAAAGAAATATGGAATATCATCAGAGGATTTGAGAAAATAATGTTAGCCTTTAATATAATAAACTAATTTTTAATATCTAGCTTTGTTTATTTTATATTATAGTATTTCCCAATAAGCATAATACATCTCATTAATTCATACTGAATAAATACTTATCTGATTAACGTAGAAAATTATCATACAACCCTAATGTTTTTCATATCTACTTTAACCGACGACGACACTGTCGTCCATGATGGTTTTAACATTATATCTGTGCCTTGATCTCACTATATTACTTTTTTTTGACTGGTTTTAGCATATTATCTTGCAGTTGGTCGTTATTACTTAATCAACTCTTCTTAATTAAATTACTTCGCGAAAACTTAATGTATATTTTGGTTGAATATAAAATGAATTACTGTACAAACTCGTGCAAGTTGGTGATAAACATATATAGGAATTTTTATGGTTTGTTTACATTTATTCCAGATTGAATTTGCCCCGCGTATAAATATGTAAAGTAAACTGCATGGATGAAATGGAATTTACTCAAAAACATTTTGCTATTATTATATATCTTTTCAGAAAAAGTTATAATTTATATGACATTACAATTAGCAATATTGATGAAAATAAAAAAAGATCGTGCCTCTATTCTCCATTCTTATAAATTAATATTTTTTAATTACTACTTTCTATATAAATTAAACTTGTGCTTTTGGATAAGACAAAATACCGAATGACTAAAGATTCTTGAGTTATATTGATAAAATGTATGTATTGTATTATTCCTAGAGTACCTAGAGCAGTTCTTGCGTTTCATTGGAAGGAGGTGATTTCTGGCCCATATGAGATTACCATTTTAGTCCTTACTTAGACTTGCAACATTTATCAGTGATTGAACTGAGATCTGAGATATAACTTCTATTCTATATTTTGTCAGATGACAGGAAAAGCTTGCTAACTACAGAATATGCAACATGAAATTATCAGCATTTAATAATATTTTGATTTTCCAAAATTTCATTTATATGAAATGTCCTGAAGTAAAATATTAATTAATATTAATATTAATTGTCATTACATAAAATATCGCACAGGTTATTGTATCCATATATTATGTAATAATAATGTATTATTAAAGAATACAGTATTAAAAAAAAAATTACATGTAATAATAATATAGAATCCATTTTTTGTATATTACGAATTTCAGACGACTTAAAAAAAACTAATAACTACTTCTAATAAACTACTAACACTACAATTCTAATTAATTATTTCCTCTCGTCGAAAAATTAACGACGAGCATTTCTACATTTTTCGAAGCATAAATCTAGGGTTCACGTTCACCAATGGTTACACCAATACTTACACAAATTATTGTAAACATAGCAGAAATGCTCTGCTCATTTAAGTTTCAATTTGAACCACATTTTTTGGTACCTTTAAGTTAGATTCTAAAATTACCCCATGTTGTACACATGCATATTTCCCCTATAATTTTGTGGCAACTTAGAAGATATTGTGATTTTTCCCATAATATACCAGTCTATAATAAACTATAATTGTACTATGCCAATTTAAAAGGGTTAGTCTTACCTCATACATAACTATTGCAAGTATTGGTCAATACCAGCTAAGGTCAATAGTAACTAAGGCATATTATATGTTAAAGAAACACGTTTAGTTTATGTTATCTTTTGTATGATTGTTAGCATCCAATTACTTGCTTTTTTATAAAGCAAAATAATACAACAGGAATGTCACGATAAATTCATTGAAAAAAAAAGACTTCATGGAGATACATTTGAGATTTATTGTATAAGTGCACAAACATTATATTGTTTCATTAATAAGCTATTGTTTTATTACTGTTAAGGCGAACTTAAGAATGACACAAGCAAACATTTAATCCTCACTGAGGCAGCTTGAACCACAGCCCAATCAATATCACATACCTTGTGTTAAAAACACTCATGCCAAATCAAAAAGCCACCGAGATATATCCATTGTAGATCGTTACAAATGTGATTATACTAAACGAAGAAAATCCTGTTGTAAGCAATACAAAAAAACCAGGTATCAGAGTCGAGAATTCGATTCCGCCCTGACTTCTTTTATCTACTTGCGTGCTTGAGAACAGTGAAGACGCAATGCAACTTGTGTCATCCTTTACGCCGAGGCAACTTTATACGATATAGGGATATGTCATAATGTGATCCATATATACGTATTTTTGTTCAGTATTACGTATTTTTGTTACAGAAGTAAGATATATGTACTATCTCATTCGTATAAAACTAAGCCATGCAATACTAACGGCAGTAATAAATCAAATCGTTTAATGTTGCCTCCGAGTAAAGCCGCCTTTAAATTACAACTAGATGTGGATAAATGACAAAAAATTTTAAGAGATTACATGGGCTATGCGCAATGACGGACTAAGACCATCAACGGCCTGGGACGGATATACTGAATGAGGTCCGGGCGGCTAAACTGAACAATGTCCTCAGGCTGAGAGCCGACACACGAAAGGCGTGCAGTACGATGCCGCAGTGTAATACACCAATAACTCCCGGTCCACGAAAGATTAGCTTCAAAGGTTAAAAAAAAAGTTTGCCATTCTTATGAGGCGACGAAATTTCGCTGCACATTGTAGTAAATAGCCGATTTTGACAGTGCACCTTATTCATATGTGTCGGCCCTAAAAGTTGATCTTTTAAATTGGTTAACTTTTGCATTTACTTGTAGATATTTATTTGCCCTCTAGGACCGGAGGACGGCGGTGGTTTATCTAGTCCGCCACTGCTATAAGGTAATGTATTATCACTGTAACTTATCAAAGTTGAAAAGACTTAGGTATACCATCTAATTCAATCATATTTCATTTTGATATGAAAGCAGCTTATTAATATTACTACGTATGAATATTCAACTATAGAGATGCCTGAATAACTACAAATATAAGACAAATATTAAGATTTTCTTTTGGACAATATGAAACTAACCATTTAAAATGCCGATTTATATATATTTTTAGGAGCCATGATTTTAAATGGTTAGTATAATACTCTACAGAGTATTGTAATATTGGAGCAATCTAAAACATATTTGCATAACACGCATTTCTCTTACGATACTTAAAAACTTTATCTGAGTAAACATCAATCCAAATCCGAATAAACGTATCTGCTCTACGCGAAACAAGAATCGGTTCTGAAGAGAAACAAAAGTTATAAAACCTATAATAAAACATAACAAAACAAGGTGAACATAGCATAAAATACACTTATACATATAAATAAATAAACGTTTGCCAGTTTCTTAAGCTAAAATAATTGTCCTGTAGTATATTTTTAGTTTAAGAAGCTACAATACACAACAAAAGGAATAAAATGGAAATTAAGAAGCAGAGGCAAGACGAGCCCTTCCCTCCGTGACTAATTGCTTATTTAAATAAATGTCTTCGTCTGTTGAAGTGTCAATCAAATCCAGAGTTAGCAATGGCTCAGTCGGGTTAAGAGGGTCCTTGCCAACATCTTTACATAAACCCACGAACTGCTGCTCAACACAGAGTTCCTGGAATCTAATGCAGTCTTCCACTGACCAGTCTTGATGGAGAGGCCACACATCTGAAAAAGTAAATAATTGTATTTATCACTTTAAAGGTAATCAAAGTACCTTAATTATTCGATAAATTTAAAATAATTTATGTAACAGATATAATTAAATCATCAATTTACCATAAATAATCATATTCTGTGATTGACATTTTTGTTTCATTTTAATTGACAAACGAAGCAAATTTTAGGAGCTATATAATGTTTGAATTTTATTCTCTCAGGTTAATAGGATAAATTATTTGTCTCCTTTTAGTGACGTTTAGTTTGCGCATCTCCCGAGTCATCTCATCTCATCTCGGCACTTCCCGACACTTTTCAGTTGAGGTCGTATTTTAATCCAGTGGTAGTATACGTCTTAAGTTTATTTAACCAGGTGGTAAAAACAAAGTCACTCGACCGGGGAGGTACCACCGCAACACCTATTTCTAGCGTGAAGCATTTCTTGCGAGTAAATGGCGTGGTTGCCGGCATACTTTTATTTGAGGCGACCATCTCAGTCCTCGGGAGCAGCAATGCATCTGTGATTAACTTCAGATATAACCTATGTTCTACATGAAGTTATTTACAGACGTCCATGCGCGCCAGTGACCACTTACCATCAGGTGGACTGCATGCTCGTTTGCGATTGGTACCTCCTCGGTCGAACTACACATTGTATAAAGGAAAAAATCAGGTTAAAGTCTTAGAGTAAGACATTGAAAAAGATGTATTACATGACCACAACAATTAGGCGCATGAAACAAAAGCGGATCTGTACCCCGCACTTCGCTTCTATCCCCGCGCACCCCCTAGTGACGTCCAGTCGTGTATCGTTTGTGTTTACGTTAGCCAGCACGTGTTTAGTTGCACTTTGAATTTATATAATTTCGATTCATTCATGTTTTTCGCTATAATGTTAGTTTAAGTGAATGTTGATTTTTAAAATGTATTATTAAATTAGTTGATCATTCTTCATTACACCTCAAAATGGGTAGGAAAAAGACTATTATGGAGGAGAAAGGACTCTTATATTAAAAATATGCAATTTATTTTGAACAAGAAAAGATACATGGGGTCAGTAGTCCTGTCTCCCAAGTCGAAAATCGAGAGTGTGCAGAAACAGGCATCAGTCGCCGTACTCTTACGAAAATAAAAAAAGAAACTATTCCAAGTCTGTGAATATATTAAACACATGAAATGATTAATAATGGTATACCTACATACTCTTGGTAATTGGTAATAGAATATATTAAGAATTGGGATGAGAAATCCCTAGTTCTAATGACGTTTTAACTGTGATGCGCCTAATTGTTTTGGTCGAGTAGTATAATATATTATATCTAGTTGAGTCACTGACCGTACAAGCGGGCCTTGATAGCCTGCGGCGGCAGCGAGCGCGCCAGCGGCACGGCGGCGGGCACGCGGCGCAGCGCGCGCGCCGCCACCAGCGCCAGGTCGCCGTAGTCGCAGAAGTACACCGACACCATCTCCGTCGACACCGCGCCCGCCACCACCACCCTACGGAGCACACCATCATTCATGTACATGACCTATATCAAAAATTGGTTTTTGACGAGTGAGACGCAAATTCCACTCGTTTTAGTTTCAAAAAACTTTAAAAATGCTTTAAAAATACGCATTCTACACTCATAGCCTCACAGTAGGATTTTCTCCTGTGTCTCGGTTGCCACGGAAACATGCAATTACACCAACACCCAGACCCAAAACAAGAATCTAAACTCATCATTCCTTTCAGGCCAGATACCTTTCTAGCCTGGCTGGCTGGGGAATCGAACCCGGAACCCACTGAGTGTCAGACCACCGCTTCGCGGGTCGTTTTGGTTAGTCATAATCTGGTCATAATATATTTGATATACCGGAAAAAGAGTAGATATAAGAATAAATCTTTTTTACGCTCATTGACACACTACAATATTAACGTAAGGGAATAATATAGACGAGTATACGAAGACCAGTAATCAGTGACTTATCTCTTGTTGTTGTATTTGTCCATCAGTGTATTGGTGATACTGCACCACGGAAGTAATTTTCTATTGGGTCGACTTATTAAAATCTTTTTTCAGATTCAAATAAATAAATCCTTTTAAAACATAAATGTGATTTACACAATAGCAGCATTGATTACAAACAGTCGGTAAAAGGATAAATGAATAATGTAAATGAACCATATGAAATGTCGACTGAACCAAACAGATATTATTAAAATCTGTAGCAACATCCCGTGCAAGATATTACTCCTTGCTACTTACGTTTTTTTGCCGATATTAATACATCTGCAGCATTTAAAGAAAGACCAGAATCATATTTTTTTCTATTAATGTTTGTGAATTATGTAACTAACAATCATATCTTTGCTGTTTACATAATTCACAAACTGCAATTAATATTGTCAATTTTGACACGATTTGAAACCATAAAGTACTGAAGTTGTTTACTAGGAGTAACTTTTGTAGCTTTTGCAATATTTAAATACAAGCATGAAATATGTGTTATCTTTTATGTTATAATGATCATGAACGTAATTTTTCATATTGTACAGTACTCACCTGTACCATGATGAATCCTTCTCGTAAAATCCTACGTATAGTTCCCCACTAGCTGGATTCGTTGGGGCATCCTGCTCGGATAATTTTGGACATTCTACTTGCAAAGACGACATCATCGCCATCAAAGCATGTCTCGTACTATTCGGCTGAACCTATGAGAGATATTATAAAAAAAATATTTATAGTCATGTTCATTTTTTTATTGTAGATGAACTTTGATCGTCCTAATAAGTTTCTTATTTCATAAGATATGCAGCAAAAACCGATCCCATAAAAAAATCATGAATTACTTATGCCACAGAAAGTATTATGATCCTGTGAACAGTTAATTCTAACAAATTATTATTTTTACTGCAAAGTATGCAAAGTACTTAATGGATTTTAATTCCTTTTATTTATTTGACAAATAGACAACAATAAAAAGTAATTCTCATAATTTACATTTAAGATTGATGAATCAATTTTTCCACCGGCGGTTATTACCTATCCACTAGTATTTAAAGATAGGCAAAGCGTAAATAGACAAAGTTTCCCACAGTATGAACATTGAGCAATGTACACACTACACAGAGTATAAGGCGGTATTGACCTGTCCATTTTTCTATATCCGATTGAAGTATCAAATGAGCATTCAATCCGCCCGAGGTATGTAGTCACGGCGGTCCATAGACATTTGTCTATCAACTTCATATGGAACAGGGATTCTATCTGGACTGAGGACTGAGATGGTTGTCTCATACGAAAGCCGGGAAACACATTCTTTCACCGAAACGCAAGAACTGCTTCGCACTAGAAATAGGTGTGGCATTGTTACCTTTCCGATCGAACTAACTTATTTAACGACCTACAGATTATCTTATCATATTTTTTCTAATCTCATATTTAACAAAATTTCCCATAATTTTAACATTTATCAATCAAGGCGGTACTAAAGACTAGTACGTGACGGCAAACAAGCATAAATACACAGGCTGCCCTAGTATAATTAGCAATATACACATATGCAGTATGAAGTGCTAGTACGCGACGGCAGACAACGTAAACAAAGTTCCCGTAGTATGAACAATTAGCAACGTGCAGTAGGAAGCGGGCAAGGCACGCTAACCACAAAGTTCCAGGGGTTGGCGGCCATGGCGATGTAGACGTCGAAGCAGCGGCCGGGCGCGGGCAGCGCGGGCGGCGGCAGCGCGCGCTCGTCGGGCGGCGGCGCGCCGTGCGACGCGCTGCGGAAGATGCGCTCCTTCTTCTTGTGCAGCGCCTCCACCGGGTCCGCGCGCTCCGTGCGCTCCTCGCGCAGCTTGCCGCTGCAACCACGTATTATTCATCTTAAAGAAACACTTTACCCTCATAGTCCAACTGTAGGATTTTCACCGGTTTAGTCGGTGCCAAGGACAAACATAAGACGTTTGGCAAAAGGAGATCTCCCGCCAGACTAGGTGATGATGCCTGGGGAGCGGCCGTGCTCCGACAGTCATTGTTCGGAACTTGTATATGCGGACATTGAGAATACTTTGATAGCGTGTTTCACAATACTAGTAGCGCCATCTCTTGATGAGTTGCGGGAGGTCGTGACGGACGAAAACACAAACACACACGCAGAAAAACACAGACTCAGAACAAGAATTTAAATTCATCATCAAGATACCTGTCTGGACGGGAATCGAACCCGGAACCCACTGCCTGTCAGACCGGTTTGGTAACCACACCACCGGGGCGTCATAATCTAAAATTAATCACATCGAGTTCTATCTTATTCATATAAACTAGATTATTCTAGCGTTTTCGACCGCTTCAGTCAAGTCTGCCACGGTAATGAGTAAGTACCCTGTGTATCAATCTAAATAAACTACGTGTGGTGCCAATTTTTTAATATTAATAAATTGAAAGTGTTTGTTAGGATGTATGTTTGTTTCTCATTCACGCAAAAAGTAGTATTCGAATTTCGCTTATGTATTTCTTGTTTCAAGAAAGTTGCCTATCAAATTAATTACAAGACATATTCGGCCAAAAATGTAAATTGATGGATTGTTTTAAATTCGCGAAATTGTAAAATCAATGAAGCTTGAACTCGCGTGCGTTGTAGAAAGTCGCGGAACACTGATATGCTCTAATTATTTTAGTTGCAAAGCCGAAATCGTTAAAATTACATTGCAACTATGAAAAAGTTAACATTATACTTTCATTAGAATCTATTAAATACATAATAGCATTTGTTAAACAATTTGATGAGTTGGAGATAAAAGTAATATAAACCAGCTGCAGCAGTAATTTTGATTACATTTTACATATTATTACATTTATGTTAAAAGTTTCTAAAGGTCTAGTGAGTATGTAGATTACTTAAAATTAGAAGATCATTGCAGCTTACGAATACAATTTTCATTCTATAACGTTAAACCATATATAATGATCGTTAGAATAATTTCATTTAATTTAGTAATATAAATATGAAAGGTATTTTAATTAGAAAAGGCAAATTTAAATTTACTTATTGTGAAAGGAAAAGACGATACTACTGTATGCTAGAATCGTAATTATAAATAGTATTCATCGTAGTAGTGGAATAGCATTGGACCTCTTTAAAGCAGAATCGATGGAATACAACATAGATCACCCCGAATTTGGTTTTGGAAAGGGTTTTAGTCTATTTATGCAGGAACAAGTATTAAATAATCTTCTTTCATCAACTTACAGCATATAAATAGAAACCATCTATCCCGATTATGATAAGTTTCTAAGCGGTCGATATTATATAGGGAAATACCCTATATAATGTCGATCGCTTTTGTGTTGTTCCTACGTTTAAATCTGACTATAGGCTGACAATTGTTCATTATTCAAATGGTTAACCCCCGAGTTACGTGCACGGTAACTTACTTCTCAACGAGGTCGTGCTCGAGCAGTATGTTATTATTGACGGAGGCGAGTATCTTCTGCGGGCCGGAGCGCACGAAGAGCTCGACGTGCGGCGGGGCGGGGTGCGCGGGGTGCGCGGGGTGCGCGGGGTGCGCGGGCGGGGCGGGCGGCGCGGCGGGCGGCGGCGCGGGCAGCGCGCGGCACAGCACGCGCTCGCCCAGCAGCAGCTGCCGCAGCCGCGCCGCCATGCTGCCCGCCGCGCGCTCCGCCGGGCCCAGACGCACCTGCATCGCCTGACAAACGACAACGAACGTGAAGTGAAACATTTCAAAGCCACAACAATAAAATTGACAGAACCGTTACAAAACCATTTTTGTTAAATTGTGCAAACCACTATCACGTTACACGTAAAATAATAAGTCTTATAACAGCTACAGCACACCTTTGTTTGCTACGTCAATCCTTCCTTCAAAAGGAACCCGACGCCATGGGAGCGACGCAGGGTTATGTGGGATTTTTACCGCACTAAAACCCCCCCGGTGGCCGTCCTCGGCTCTAAAAAGGAGGACTCCGGGATCTAGAAACGACTTCGACCGGAATCCACCGAGCGCGTAGCCCCATCGGGCTCCTCCCAGTTGCGCCGCTGGGCCCACCGCTCCTTCTAGTCTTTACGACGGTACGCGACCACACATACCGCCGTCCTCCCGGGGATTGCCTGAACGAACGGTTCGAGCTCACACTCTAGCCGTCTGCAAACCCGGAAGCCTCTTTTAGTCGCCTCTTACGAATGGCAGGGGATGCCGTAGCCCTATTCTGATCCCGGAACTACAGGGACGATGTTAAACTAGCTACTGAAGCTACTTCCATACCATAAAACAGTGTGGTCACCTGGTAGGGGAAGGCGTTGAGCGCCGGCGAGAAGGTCTGCAGCGGCACGAGCGAGGAGAGCGGCGCGCGCAGCACCAGCCCGCTGTCCACCAGCAGCGTGCGCACCGTGCCCTCGCCGTCCAGCCCGCTGATGATCGTGCACCGCACCCTGCCTCACAATATGCAGTTTGTAATACATGGTTAACCGCATATTCGTTCGACGATAATAACACTTGGTAAAAAAAACATGGTTGGTAAAAAAAACTTGGTTGTATAAAAAATACATTTTTTTTCTATATTTACATTCTAAATTATTTATATTGAAGTTCCACTTATGACGTTAACGTCCAAATTAGTCTAAGATATTATTTTCAATTATTGACAAAAAAAGTATATTATGATATATGGAAAGCTAATCTTAAAATAAAAATATTCTTGTCAAATACTGGACACTCTTAAAGATGTAATTTTTAGTTTCGTTTTATTTCATTTCTTAACCAAATAATTTTGTTACATTATGTCTATTGTATGCTAAAAAATCCTTATAGAGGTTTCAACTTTCTTTCCACTTCCATTCTTCAAATGAATAAAAAAATATATAAATATAATAGATGCCATATTATTATATATTAATGTATAGTGCAAGTTACTTTGTAGCTATATCTTTTACATAGTCTAACATTGTTCGCGTCTGCTTGTCTTTATACAGCGCCTTTTTCTTTTAAAATATGCAATAGATTTTGTAGTTTTAAAAAATCCAACGTTATACGAGGAGTAACATCGAGGTATACTTGTTGTGTAATAAAGTAGTGTGTGTTGCGGTCTCACCAGTCGCCGTCGTGCGTGCGCACGATGTAGAGATGCGGCGCGGCGGGCGGCGCGGGCGGCGCGGCGGGCAGCGGGCGGCGGTAGGGGCCCGCCGTGAGCAGCGCCAGCGCCGCGCGCACCACCGCCACGCCGCCCGCGCGCGACACCCACACGCGCCCCTCCTCCGTCACGCACCGCACCTCCACCTCGCACAGCTTCTGCGCCACGCACACACGGAACGCGTTACGTAACCACTTTACATTGTGATAATAATGATAGCGTAATTCTATTGTCGATACTCATAAATCATGTGTGACACTGTTGGTACACACTCATCTCCGAAATAGTTCAAGTAATTAAAAGGGTTTTTCTAAATGTTTACACTTCTTTATATACTTAATTTAGAACAGATAATTTGTATACTTAATATAGACAAGCTTTCTAGGAATTGCGCACTTTAACCAAAAGTTCTATCTTAAAAAGTTTTAAGCAAATTAGTTAAAAAAACTTAAAGATGTAATAAGAGAAACTTACGTGTCTAAGTTCTCTATAAAATAGTACCGCTATTTAACCCACTGTTAATATTAGTTACCAAATAATTAGTCAATTAGCATGTATATTGTTTCGGTACCTGTGTGATGTTGAAGGCGCCGGCGATGCAGAAGTCGTGCACGATCTCCTTGTTGAGGTTGAGGTCGCGCTGCGTGGAGGTGTCGTAGAGCACGACGGCGACGGCGGGGTCGGCGGGGTCGTGGCGCGGGCCGGGCGCCGCCACCAGCACCTCGCCGGGCAGCCGCCGCTGCACCAGCTCCGCGCCCGCCTCGCTCGCCGCCAGCTCCTCCGCGCCCTCCAGACGACAAAGGATCGCCTGCGAAATATACTTGTACACTTAGCTCGCTAAAACTTGCGCAGGTGCCCGGACGGCCCGCACGAATACATCGTAGGCGGTCGGTCGACCTGTTCGCCTATATTAAACACTTACATAGTTATGTATATGTATGCTAAGGGTAAAATCGATAAACGACACCCATACTATTGATCACGGATTGCCGGCTATTCCACTTTTCACACAATCAAAAATTTATACACGAGATATATCTGTATGAATATAAACCTATATAAATATCAACACAATTAGAACCTTTTTATCTGTTGTATCATGTTAAACTTGCTGCTTTGCCTTAATAACCACAAAATTTAACTTTGATAAATTAATGAGAAATTGGTGCTTTATCCACTGTGATTAATAGACTTCTAATTTTTATTATTTAAACTGAATTATTACAAAGATAAACAAAACATTCCATTTTCACCAGGCTCTCTTATAAAACTAATGTTATTGTGTTGCATCCTTGATTATTGAAAGCGGCAATATATAAGGTAAGATACATAAGCAGTCCCAAATATTTCACCTGTGCTGGCAGTCTTCTAAACTGTGGTTCGAGAATTTTAATCCTGTCTATGAACACAGTGTCGTCGTCGCCGTGGTCGCCGAGGAACACGGTGGCCGTGTCGTCCTCTATCTCCAGGATCTTAGCGCGCTGCCACCCGCCGTCGTTTAAGTTAACTGCATACCTGTTTACAAAATATATTCAGGACAAACATGGTATGTTTTTTTTGCTTTAAGACATCTTTAGGTCTTGAAAATCATACCTCTTGAAAAGTTTAGATATAATTGTACATTTATAATATTACTAGTAATTAATCAACGTTAACATTTCCGTTATTGACCTCGCATATTTTAATGTTTACTGTTAACTGGGATAATAATACAATGAAGAAATTTGGGAGATACATGGAAAATAAGAAGTACTTAGAAAATAAATGAAGGGGATGCGAGACACCTTTTGGAGTACTTTTATGTATTAATTATGAAACTTGATTCAAAATTCACAAAAATGAAGCACAGAATCTTACCAAGCATTTTTTATTATCATAGATTTGTCAACAGTAGTACCAGCGTGTTCATAATACTGAGCCATGTCTGCCAAGAGAACTTCAAACTCATCCTGAAAACAGATAATCTGATTTGTAAATTAAGTAAGCAAAATAAATTTTGCATGACATGTCCTGTAAATACAAAACTACTAAATGACAATGAACAGAAGGCAGAATCATTCAGGGAACTTAAATCAATATAATAGTTAAAATCTTAACTATTATATTGATGATGCTTACGATTTTGATACTATGTCCCGGCAGATATCATCTACTTTTGCTTCAATGTTCTGCTAAGATGGGGCCAAAAAATTAAAGACTGGTTAGTACACGGAAATCTCTTACAGTACAAACAGCCACATAAAATTAATTAAGTCATTGTTGAGACTTTCTCTGTCACTAAACCCTACAAATGTAACTATTAAACTTACACTATATTGAGGTCCTATAATCCTAAGCCAAATCTCAAGTGTGGAATTTGCAACAGTGATAAACACGTTCCAAAAATCATCATCTGGGAACTGCAAGGGTGGTAAATCACTGTCTATAGTATCATCTATAATGGTGTTCTCTATAAATGGTGATGTCGCCTCCTAAAAATAGAACGGATATAAGAAAAATGTTAATCAATACACATAATTTGCCTATTATAAAATATATGTCATCATCATTACATTATTTATATCAAATACTCACTTCATTATTTGGCAATAGAACAAGTAGACCATTTACGACACGATCTTTTATAATTTTAGGACAATTTTCCACTAGATCTTGCCAGTTATTTGGTAGGCTTTCTCCATATTTTTGTCTAAAATAAAAATATATATGTATAATATTTAAACTATTTTAAACACACATTTTTATCTGTAGCTTAACATCATGAGATATAATTAAAAATCTGTATTATTTTTTCTATAATTTCGTATATACATTTAATTGCAGGAATGAATACTGTTTATTACGATCGACATATGAGTACAAAAATAATAATAATCTACCCACACCAACATTCACAAATCAATTGTAACAGATACAACATTTTTTATTATATTACTTTAATTTAAAATACAAATTTAAATTCAAATTCAAATTTATTTATTTTTGGAATAATATACATGCGTGTGCAACACTTTAGTAATTTTACAATTCCAGACAAACAAGAGAACTTAAACTCAACTTAAACAAGAAACGTAGGCAACCAGACAAGATGTTAAAATAAAACATATTGTAAATGAAATGTTGGTTCAATTTAGAAATAAGGATTCTAAGGATACCTGTACAAGTGTGGTACGGTGCTGGCCCACAGCCCTGCCTCGTGTTCAGACACCAGTTCAGCAAGACAGTTGATTGCCTTGCTGTTTGAAGACGTGGGCAGGCCGCCGGCCTCAGAGCTTTCTATTGCAGCTAGGATCTTCACAGCAGCCACCTCTTTGGCAAGGTCCTCTGATGGTGATGAATCAGGGTACGATGAACACGAATAAGTATTGCCCACCTATAAGAGAACATTAATAAGAAAACAATGTATATTTTGGAAGCAAATATATATTTTTAATTTAAAGGAAGCAAAATGATCATGCAATCTATTGATGGCAATTCATGCATAGACATTTGGACTCAAACACATAGGAGACCTAAATTGGCCATTGGTATGAGGATGACTCCGCAAATAAATGTCTATCTCTAAATCTTTCAAACCAAAACACAGCAGCTCTTAACATATTAGAAAGAAATACGAGTAGCAGTAATGCTACCGGAGTTGAACAACAATGAGTTTATCACCTTTGCACCATGTAACATATTATAAGAAACAGTTTAAAATATTACCTTAATAGTGCAATCGTAGCTGACTGGTCCGCGTCTCGGTCTTAAGTCATGCATCTTACAGACCGGTTGTGGAAGTCCAAGTTTTCGACAGGTCCATTCCAATTTCTTGAACGATGACGTCGAATCTGGTGGAGGCTCGAGATTATGTGCTGGTTCTACCTGTGTGACTGGGTCACTGCGATCCTACAAAAATAATATTGACATATTAAATGTAGTGCAAGGATGACGAAATATTCAACTGTGATTGATGGTTATAATAAAATTATTTAAAAACCTGTTTCTAATGGGTATACAATAACTTCACTTTTAAAGAACACGATATAAGAACATTTGGTCCAATATTGACTAAGATCTAAGTAAAAGGAAGAAACCAATAGTAGGGGAGCCCAGGAGGGGATTTTGGGACATACTCGAGCGCGGCAGATTAATATGAACTAAAATACTTTATATGTTGATAAGTACCTCCAGCCAGTATGCGGCCTTAGCATAGGTGGGTACTCCCAGGGGAACTTAGTAACCCTGGCACCCCCTTAGGTGACGCTCAAATCGTCAGATTAGCAAATTGGACACATCTCAGGTTCTAATTCACCTCCGCTTATCCTAATCTGGCGCGCTTGAGTGAATCAAGACGTCGTACTTATTATGCAACTTTGTTAACCTCCTACCCCCCAAGGATACACTTAAATCGTCAGAATCTAACATGATGCATTCGAGTAATTCCATATCATAGATTATTTTTAAAAATTTGAAACTCTGTAGACGCTTATCAACTCAACGAGAAAACATTATAGGACCACTTATCCTTCCTATCATTTAATCTACCAAACCTAATAAGTTTCCGCGACGCTCGAGTAACTCCACATTTAGCATCCTGGGCTCCCCTACTACAATATCTGTCAAAATTTTAGCCCCAAGATACTGGATTTCTAACTTGATTTAAAACAGATGTATCACTTTTTTTTAGTATTCTAAATGTTTTGTGTTATATTTTACCTTGGCCAATTTAAAATTCCTCAATTTAAGACAGGTAATTAAGATGCTGATTCCCTTACCACACAATCATTGTAAGCGGGCATATGCAACGGTATAGAGTCGACGGTGTTAAGACGATCTCGTAAATTCGACATCCTCTGTGATGCCGAGATTTTAGCACTGCTTCTTATTTCAGTCTCTTTGTCATTTCGTATGGAATGTTTTTTCTGTAAATATTATGCATTTTTATTTCCTCTTTATATATTTATAATTATCTCTTACCTTTCAATTTGTAATTATAGTTACGGCTGATTAATATGAAATTATTTAAAACTGTAGTTTACCGTCAAATGCCCTAAACTTAACTCGCGGCTTATGATTGCCTTTAAAGAAGAAAAGATAATATATTTTTTAATTTATTTGTTTTACAATGGAAACTTTGTGTAGGTAGTTTTTAAAAATACTAATTGGCTCTTGACGTTTAATTTAGGGGTTTTTATAACTTCAACATATAGTTGTTTTTAAAGGGAAATGTCCCGCCAGGCTATACGATCGTGCCTCACAACAAAAAAATTAAAAAAAAAGATCATGCACTACACCAGATGACCTTTTTTTCTGTCGTCAGGGAAACACCTATAAAACTGTACAAAACGTATGTTTGCCAGCACATAGAAATCGCTGGTTGTGTGTATTAGTTATTTCTAGTGTCAGAATGGGGTGAAACTCAGTAGCAGGCAATTTTAAGAGTATAGGGTAGGAGAGTATATTGCATTAGCCATGAAATGTTATAAAAACTATAAATGTTTTTAACGACAACTTCACACAATTTGTAAAAATTGTAAAACAACTGAGGTTTCCTATCTTATAGTAAGTCTACAGCATGTAAATCGTACAAAGTAATAATTTGATTTTACTATTAAACCTAGTAGTATCGAAATTCGTAAAAGTTTGACGGCATTTGACGGTAAATTACTTTGATGGATCATAACGCAATAATGACAAAAAAAATCTACTTTTAATGGTCATTGTACTACATGACCACAAAATAAAATAATATTAGATACGTATAAATAAGGACTAATATCAAATAGATTTTATAGTTTGGAAAGATATTTAGAAAATAGATGTTCCTTTGAAAGAAATCTAGATTTTCCATGAAAAATCGGTCAGGTAGATAATATTAGAAAATTTTACTTTACAAAATGCATTTTATAGATATGACTTAATACAAACTGCAACTATTATGCATGCATTACATACTTCGTCAATAAATGTATTTGCCTCTCGTGGTGTTTGTGAAGAACCTTTAGTCACAGCTGATATACCATTATCTTTCTCAGTATGTTCTGTTGTTGGTTTGCCAGTTTGTTTCACATTTATTACTTTTATGTCACTTGATTTGTTATGTTTGTTATACTAAAACAAAAATATAGAAACATTTCAGTTAACTTAGCAGTTGTAATCATTCAGCTAAATACCTCGGTTTACAGGCCTGCCAGGATGGCCTTTAAACCATTCCATTATTTTAATTCTTAATAAGTTCACACTTTGGGATCAATATCTGACAAGCAAAAAGTTATAGTCAATGTTATCAAATAAATTTTTATCAATGTAGAAATATCATTTCATGGCCCAAGGATATTAATTTCTAGGGAAATGAATTATCTAATTATGATATAATCAACATAACATGTGTTACATCATCATATAATAATTTTAAAAGAACATTGGTATTTTACTGTAGTTAAAAATTTATACAATCACTAATCAATAAAATTGTCCTTGAATCCTATAACCATTTTAACTTGTCAAAGAAATATTGTATACCTACAACTCAAAGTTTTCATAAAAATTGTAGACATTTGTTTATTCTCTTTCACAATTCTTACTCCTTTAAATTACAAGGCAATTTGTAACAAAAACAATTGTTGCAAAATGGAAATCTTATTAAACACCCCACCTTGGTTAAAATACACCCAAAAACATTTATCTTTCGTAAGAAATAAATGCAAGATGATTCTATTTACCTTATTGTAACTGCTAACATAGGGAGTGTTTGACTTAACTCTGTAATACTGGTTAGAGTACTGACTGTCATAATTTGATGAATAATTAGATGATGATGGTTTTCGCCACGAACCCTGCTTCTTCGGAAATCGATTCTGAAAAGAACATAATATATATAAAAAATTGATTTACGAAATTTCTTCACACAGACACACACTTTTTTTTATATGTAACTGAGGTAGCAAACGCGCATGCAATCCACCAGATGGTAAGTGGTCACTGCCGCCCATGGACATCTGTAATCAACTACATACAGAACATGGCTTCCATCTGAAGTCAATCACAGATGTGTTGCTACTCCCGAGGACTATGATGGTCGCCTCATGTGAAAGTGTGCTGACAACCACACCCTTCCATCAAAAAGCAAGAAACGCGTCACGCTAGAAATAGGTGTGGCGGGGGTACTTCCTCGATCGAACTACACTGGTTCTACCACCTTTCAAAATGTGCATGTGCATAACAGTAACAGATTTATAATATTGTGTAGATCTTAGCAAAGACGATAATTCACTTATTCTCATTTTAAGAATTAACAAATCTAAAAAATAGAAATACATTTTAAAACTATCTTAGGCACTCCAAATTTGTATCGAGACTATTTGTAACATTAAACTTACAGGGTAGTTCAATTTCACTGCAGATTTTTTGCTTGTTTTTTGCCGAGCAACCATTGAAGCGATATGTTGTGTTTCTTGGCTGGCTATAGCATCAACCACCCACTCATTATTACTCGATTGGTAAATTTTAAAACCTGGTACATCTTTAAATAGATCTACGAGGCTTGGATAGCCCAATTTTTTAAATGGTATCCATTCTCCTTGCAATTCACGGTAATCACCTGTAAGATATAAAATAACAGTGATTAAACAAATACATAACACATAATTATCCTTTTTGACATGCTCAATGTAAGTTATTCAGATGATCACATGTTAAACTATCTTCATTCTATATAAAAGAAACATTTTTTTTACATATAAAAAAAGATACAGAATTGCAGTTTACATTAAATTATTATATAGCTTTTTTAAGAGAGAGCATGATTACAACTGTGATGAGAGTATCGACATTTCATATCAGTCCATAATGTAAGTATATATATATATATTAAATATTACGTTTTATTAGTATTATTGTATTTATAGATATCTTGTATATATTATTTAGAGATAAAGGTAGATGTATACATATATAGTATATATATATATATTTATATATATATTTGTTTTATATTTTAAAAGAATGATTACTTTAGCAAAATTTCCTTTTATAACATTTATATGCCTACCACAAATTATCGGTTTATGCCTACCACATTATGCCTACCACAAAAGTTTAAATAAATAAATAAAATGATTGTTGCAAATAATCATTTCTTGAATACTCACGGTTACATTGCTTCAATGTTAAAGCCCCTTTGACAGAAATGAGTGTTGCTCGCAGAGCTTGTATGACTGGTTCTTTCTCGGCCATGATCAAAATGCCTAAAAGAAATACTTATACTATTTTTGTACAACAAATAATTTCATAAAATATGTGTATTGCATGTTGTATATAATAAAATATATAAATTTGTGATGACAACTGCTTGGAACGTTAGCTAAGTATGTGGTATCACTACATAGTACAAATCAATGTCGCTTCTCGCTGTCTGTCCCTATGTATGCTTAGATCTTTAAGACTATAGATAGAGTGATTCAAGAGGAAGGTTTTTATGTATAATACATCTATAATATACAGGAGACACTGATCATTTTAGATTTTTGGCTTTTAGGTGAAATCAAGTTCACCGAGTCAAGTAGTAGTACAATATAAAAAAACATGCGTGCGTACAAAGTACACATGTCAGAAGTGAAACTTCTTTGGCGAACTAATTTATAAATCTTGTTTATATTTATACAAATCTAAAACTTTAAATTTCCAAGATTAAGAGGAAGGGAAAAAGACGTGATACGACGTTCGCTCTGTCTCACTTTTTCTCTCAATCTTTCTCACTCGCTTGCTCCCTACTCTCACTCCACGGCTAGTTGCTCATGCTACGTTCGCACTGTCTTACTCTCTCTCAATCGGTCTCGATCACTCTCTCTCTCTTTTCCGACACTTCCGTTGCATACCGGCGTGACGTTTCATCTGTAAAAATTTTACCCTCATGCGCCTAAAGAAGTTTCACTTCAAAAAATTAACATGATAACATTTATTACTGTCACAATTGAAAAAAAATACAGATTGTAAATTCAGATTTCTAAGTTCCTTGACTGTAATGTATTTTTTTTCAATTTACTACGCTTATTTTGTCATTGTGCCTGACAAATGCCCATCTGCATTTTCTAAATATTTTTTCCCATGCTAATAATAACCCCTATTACAATCTCTTTGCTCTAGAAACAAGCTTAATTAGTCCCATATGTGTATTTATTACTTGCTTGTCTTCATTCAAAAGTTTTACTACAATAAACCAACATACAAAATAAAAAATAGACACAGCAACAAAATTTTATTTTGATGGTTTACTTCTCAGACTTTCAATGTTACCAAAAACCATTAAGCACTGCCTGCTGTTTCTGTCAGATATGAAGTAATAAACAGCGACTTTACAAAAGCTATAAAAATATTAGAAACTTACATGTATGCATACAATACCGTTTGTTTTGCTCCTTAATTCTAAGAATATTGCGTGTTAAAGATTATTACGGCCTACATTTTCAATCGCAAATAATCCTAAAAGGAAACTAAATGTACATGTTCAGACTCGTAGATTAAATTAGATTTGCAACTAATGATACTCGAAACACTGCTCACCTGCAGATCTTCGTAAAATATGGGTGTCGTCAGCACGCCGATACCAAGAGCCAAACGAGGCAATACTCTGATTGTATGCAGTTTACATTTCGTTTATAATATTTCAAGCGATCTGGAAATGAAAACAAAACATATCCTAAATTTATAACGACGATGCAACAGTTTGGCATTCTGTAAGCGTAAGCAAGAGAAATCACACAATGTTTCATCAATAATTAGGTAGGTATTCAGCTTGAAAACCTTTCACCTTACCTAATACGCAAATAAATAAAATTGACAAATGTACTATTCAATTTTTTACCGCTAACATCCGAAACCTAACAAATTACAAGGATTCTTCAGTAATTTCTCAAATATTCGTTCGTTTGTTTTTCGTGTACGATTTAAATGTTATATAGACAACTTCACAACTCAATGACGTTACCTATATAAAATCTAGAATTGATCTGCCAAAGTGTCAAATGTCAAAATTGATCATTTTTTAATATTTTTTACGGACCTTGCTTATTGTCTTTCAGCTCAAAAAGTTCAAAAACTACGTTCAATCATATGGGCACAGATAAAATATATTTTCTTTAAAATGATGGCTTACTACAATGTATTGTCTGTGAGGAGATCTATGAAAGTAAATGATTTTTTTTTGTTTTGTGCGATGGCTTCTCGGTAAATTAATTTACTCTTAAAGGTACATTTAGTAACTTCACAACAAGTATGGCAAATAAAGCAATTTTTTAGAGCAATAACTTAACTAAAAACTTTTACGGATGATACTTTAAATATCCAGAACAATTAATAAAATAAGTGTACTTAAACATATAAACAAATATAAAATACTGATTGCGGGTATTTTTACGATGCTGATGCCCAATGCCCATTCTATCTAATGTGTACACATTGCCAGTATGTGATTTCAAATCTGTTCATTCTTTATAGAAGTCTAGTCAAATAAACAAAATAAAAAAAACATGATAAATATATATGGTTTTATAACATTTTATGTAAATTTAATATAATATTTTGCTGACGGTTACAATTCTGAGGTCAATAGACGTTATGCAATTTTATAATGCAATACTAGCCACCTAAACTTCGCCATCTTGTTTTATGCCTTTCACAAGTCACAATTCTCAAACGTCAACCTTCCTTTGGTAGGCAAGGTGTGTTCACGTGAGGTTGTGTGGTCCCTCGGAAATAGGTCACACAATCCTCAGAATTTCGTGATATATTCTTGTAAAATAAAAAAAAAAGCACAAAATTAACAAAAATCCAAAAAAATAGTAAAATAATAAAAAATTAAACGGGAGTCACTCGCTTAAAAGTTAGTGAACGTAAGCGTGCAACGTGGTCTAAGGAATGCGATAGGTAATCGTAAAGAGAAAGTGAAGTTGCTTTTTGTCAGCACTTTAGTTTAATGCTCTTCATATTACTACCAATATAATCATTTCAATATGAATCCTGGACCACCTAGTTATCCTATGGCATCTTTGTATGTCGGGGATTTGCATTCCGATATAACTGAGGCCATGTTGTTTGAAAAATTTTCTACGGCTGGCCCAGTTCTTTCTATTCGCGTATGTCGCGATATGATAACCCGTAGATCTTTAGGCTACGCGTACGTGAACTTTCAGCAGCCCGCTGATGGTAAGTACTCCTGAATATTTTATGCAGATATTTTAAGTATTTTTATTAACTAGTATGACTGCTAATCTTACGCCTTCATTATATTCCGAACATGTATTTCTTTATTCCTTTCATTTCATGTTTGCTATCAATCCGAGCATTTTATGTACAAATTAAATGATTTGAAACTTGCACATTGCGTGACTCAACAACGAGTTTAAAATGCTCGTTCAGTGTCCTTCAGAGGGGGAAGTACGCAATCTAAAATTGCTTTAAAAATTAATCCTATTTGTTATCGATAAATTCCTTTTGTCTATTTCACAATATTTAATGTTACATGCAATTGGGTAAAATATTGCATCCATTAACAATAGTGATGCAATTAATAAATGAAGATTTATTAAAGTACTTTTATTTCTTACTAATATGTTCTGTCCATTCTTATTTCAATCAATATAATATACTACTAATGTATGTATCAGTGGTTCTTCTATGCAGTTACTATATTTTAAGTAATTTTCATTTTTTTCAAGATACTTGTGTACACTGGAATATTCCCGCCATTATTGATTCAATACATTATTATTACTATTACATTGGATTAAAAATTCAAATATTTAAAGTATTTTTCACTTTTACATTATACATACATTACCCATATCTGCCTCTGGATATGTAGAAATTAATAATTCCTAATCATACTATGACATGCCTACAGTATTACATGTTACTAACAGTTCTTAGCAAGGTATGTTTATATAGCAGAAGATACCAATATTTCAAATACATGTCTGTTCATTTCTCTAGTATTAATTTAGTTATAGTCCACTATTTCCCTGATTTTGAATAGCTTGGTAATAAATTTTAGTTGAGCACTTATCAATACATTACTTTGAAGAGAATTGTGAAAATACTTTAGATTGTAACATTTCAGATAACAACATGTCATGTAATAAATGATTGGAATGCATTATTTTTCCTCATAGCTTGAATTTATTTGCTCACAAGACATTAAACTATGCACAATTTTTCATTGTTATTGTCAAATTAGTTTTGAAAACTGTATAAAAAAAGGAAACTATGATTTCTACATTCATTCAACACACATAAAGAAGTCCACTCAAGCAGCCACTCTTGCAATACAAACTTAGATTTGAATTTTGATAGAAATTATGTCTGGAATTAAATCTTAAGTGTCCGGCCAGCATGGTTCTCACACTCTTTAAAGTATGTCTGCAGAATAAGAATTATTAGAATTTTATAACAACATGAGTTGCAATATTTTTTTATTTTAAGGCCAGTAATTCTTCGCTAAATGTCTACTTTTTGGAGTTCATGTTACAAAATTAAAAGACTAGTGGCATGGCTGTAATTCTAAATATAGGATTATCGATAGGATTTCATTTTTGTCAAATTTATCTTGTTTTACATTCAAAGTATTTTATCACACCATACATTTTATTTCATGTTATATGTTTATAAAATGATTAACATAAAAGTCTATTTCTTTCAGCCGAGAGAGCGTTAGATACTATGAATTTTGACATGATTAAAGGAAGACCTATTCGAATCATGTGGTCACAACGTGATCCTTCTCTACGCAAATCTGGTGTTGGAAATGTTTTCATTAAAAATCTTGACAAAACCATAGATAACAAGGCAATGTATGATACATTCTCTGCCTTCGGCAACATTCTGAGTTGTAAAGTAGCTCAAGATGAAACAGGTGCCTCTAAAGGTTATGGATTTGTACATTTTGAAACTGAAGAAGCTGCAAATAAATCAATTGAAAAAGTGAATGGTATGCTTCTTAATGGTAAAAAAGTTTATGTTGGAAGATTTATCCCCCGTAAGGAACGCGAAAAGGAACTTGGTGAGAAGGCCAAACTTTTCACCAACGTGTATGTGAAGAACTTTGGTGAAGATTTCTCAGATGAAATGTTAAAGGATATGTTTGAGAAATATGGACGTATAACAAGCCACAAAGTTATGTATAAAGATGACGGCAACTCCAGAGGTTTTGGATTTGTTGCATTTGAAGATCCTGATGCGGCTGAGAGAGCTTGCATGGAACTTAACGGCAAAGAGCTAGTGGAGGGCAAACCACTTTATGTGGGACGTGCTCAAAAGAAAGCTGAACGTCAAAAAGAACTAAAACGTAAATTTGAACAATTGAAGTCTGAAAGATTGACACGCTATCAAGGGGTAAACTTATATGTAAAGAATTTAGATGATACAATTGATGATGAAAGACTTCGCAAGGAATTCGCTCCATTTGGAACTATAACTTCTGCCAAGGTAACTGTTGGTGCTAAGTACTTGCTACTCTATTAGAATAGAGTTGAAATTGTAATGAAAATTTCCAACAATACAAAGAATGTACTGATATTTAGTGAGCTATTTAAATTTGGTGCAATTATATACTTTATTATATTATATTCAATCCACAATGGTAAGAATTATTAATCACAGTGTATTCTTTATTGTGGGTTTGAATAAGTCCCAGAGGCTTGTTTTACAATAAATTCTAAGAATATGTATATATAACAAATGCTAAAAATGTGTCATCTGCTATTGACAGGTAATGCTGGAGGATGGTCGCAGCAAAGGTTTTGGGTTCGTATGTTTTTCATCTCCTGAAGAAGCCACCAAAGCTGTTACTGAAATGAATGGACGCATTGTTGGAACTAAACCACTTTATGTGGCTTTGGCGCAACGTAAAGAAGATCGCAAAGCTCACTTGACATCACAATATATGCAACGTATGGCAAGTATGCGTATGCAACAGATGGGTCAAATATTCCAACCAGGTAATGCTGGAGGTTACTTCGTGCCCACAATTCCTCCAGCGCAGCGTTTCTATGGCCCCGCGCAAATGACGCAAATGAGACCTTCGCCACGCTGGGCAGCACAACCACCAGTAAGGCCCAGCACTCAAGCTGCAGCCTCTGGTTATCCCAACATGCAAGCGCCATTCCGTCCAACTCCAAGAGGCCCTACTCAAGGAGCCCTCCGTACATCTTTAGGTGCTAGACCTATAACTGGACAACAAGGAGTGGCAGCTGCTGCTTCCATTCGCGCACCTCTAGTAACTAGCGGTAGGCCAGCTGGTTATAAGTACACTGCGAATATGCGTAACCCTCCAGCTCCTCAACCGGCTGTGCACATTCAAGGGCAGGAACCTTTGACTGCAACCATGTTAGCTGCAGCCCCATTACAGGAGCAAAAGCAAATGCTTGGTGAACGTCTTTTCCCTCTTATTCAAAGAATGCATCCTGATTTGGCTGGCAAAATTACTGGAATGCTTTTGGAGATTGATAACTCGGAGCTACTCCATATGTTAGAACATGGAGAATCTCTTAAAGCCAAGGTGGATGAGGCTGTTGCTGTATTGCAAGCCCATCAAGCTAAACAGCAAGCTACTAAAAAAGATTAAGTTGTTTTGAAATGTAATACATTTTATTTTGCTGTATTTTTTACTTTATTGCTTGAACATCTTATATTTACTGTTGCTAACAGTCCCGGTCATAAAAATATATATATATAAAAAATAAAAATTGAAAAAACTACTTTTAAAAAAAAGGTGGATGGCACTGTTCCAAATTACTTATATAGTTATATACCTTTTATTACATATTGGAAGTGCACATCTACTAACAAAAACAACGCAACTTGAACATTTCTATAAATGATATCTGTGTCGTCTTATTTTCTTAGTGACAAGAATTTTATGTTACATCTTAGATTCTTCTTTAATTTCTCATGATATGGAGTTGGCTTTTGTTTTTTACAATTTCTTTCATTTTTTTCTTGCTATCAGTTTTACATTGGATATGTGTCTACCTTGAACTGAAAACTTGGTCGCCAATGTAGCTGATTATAATTTGTAATAAATTGTTACATTACAATATATTCTTTCAAATATTCAGATTAAAATGTTGTTTTATTTTCCCAGTAATCTATTTCCTCATACAAAATAGTAGATATTACACCTATGCAATTCAAGTACCTACTTATTGGCATTGTTAACCTATTACTACAATGCATAGGACTGCTTTCAATAAATGTTTAGCAGTCGATTTCTATTCACATCTCGTTTTAAATAATCGAGTAATATGTAAGTAAGGAACAAACAGCTATTTGGACGCTATTAATCTTGGAACAGGAGGTAACATTTTCAATAAGTCAATCTACCTAAATTATCATTTGCACTATTGTCTGGCCCTAAAAATCCTAGTTTAGAATGGCAAATAATTGAATACAAACTGCCGTTTAGGCATCAAGTTATGAAGCACTGTTTTACGAAAATCTGTTACATTGAACGTGTCGATTTTTATAGAGTTTTCTAGCTAGTATATCAAATTTATAACAAAGGAATATTTTAAGTCAAAAATATGTATTTATTTACTCAACTATTCTCAATTTATAATTTATCAAATACAACCTTTTACTCGCGGCTTCGCACGCCTTGAAATATACGAAAAATCAAAACAGCTGAAGCTAAAGTCATTAACTTATTTAATTAAAGTTGCTAGATTTTCATTTTTGAGGTGAAAATTCTTTATCGGGGTTGGAAAAAAATTTAGTGTAACATTTTTTCGTTACGCGCCATCTTTTTCCGTTACGCGCCATCTTTTTTTTCCGTTACGCGCCATCTTTTTATCCCTACCACGCGTGATATTAGATAGATTATTAGATAAAGTTTCATAAAAGCCTGTTATTAAACTTTATCTAACTTAACCAATTTCTGTAAAGTTGCATATAGTAAATTATTTTTTGAAAAATAACTTCTTAAAGAAGTTTCACTTCTTACGAGTGTACGCTAGTACACGCACACATTTATTTTTATTTTTATAAACAATGTCTGCCAAAATAAAAAGCATGAGTTTTAAGTTCTTTCTAATAGGTACCTCTAAGAATAGGTGTAAAAAGTTTTACGATAATCGGTTGGGTAGTTTTGGCGTGTCCCTGTAGTTCCGGGATCACAATAGGGCTACGGTATCTACTGCCTGTCGTAAGAGGCGATAAAAAAGGGTTGCGGGCGGATAAGCGATTTACACACGGCACCGCACACCGCCGTGCTAGACGGTGAAGCGGATCTTATGCTGTACTGTGGTCTAATAAATCCGTTGATGCCTAACACACTTACACCGACTGACCGCGCGGTCCAGCGGGTGTTCTTATCACCAACACTCCCCCGTGCGGAGGGGCGGCGCCTCATACGGGCCGCCGCCTAACCGAGTGGATCATCGTTGGAGCAGGATGTGTTGCAATTTAATAAAAATGGATTTCGATGTCGAAGTTTATTTCGGGGATTGGTCCATCCGCAGATACAGGCGCGTAAACCGCCTTACCGCGCGGGGCACCGCTACGAAAACCGCTCTACCGCCACCTCCCTTCGCGGCGGTGCGCGGTGCCGTGTTAATCCCCTTAAAGTGGGAGCTTGAACCGTCCAGCCAGGTGATCACGGGAAGGACGACGGTACCTATGTGTATGCATACCGTCGTAAAGACTAGATGGAGTGGTGGGCCCAGCTGCCCCTCTGGAAGGAGCCCGATGGGGCAACGCGCTCAGAGGATATCTGTTGGGTTCCTTTGGAGATCCCGGAGTCCTTCTGCAAGCAACTTCAAATAGAACATCGGCTGCATCCGAAGTCAATCACAGACGCGTTGCTACTCCCGAGACCTAGGATGGTCGCCTCATACAAAAGCGTCCCGGCAACCACACCCTTCCATCGAAACGCAAGGAATGCTTCACATTACAAATAGGTATGGCGGTGGTACCGCCCCAGTCGACCTACAATGTTCTACCACCTTTGGAAACTTCATAAACTCTGGTTTTAGTGAGGTAAAAATCCCACAAACCCTGCGTCGCTCCCAAGGTACCTTTTGAAGGATTTCCCCTCGAGAACAAAAAACAAAAGTTCACATATTTTATAATATTGTAATTTAATAGACGGAGAGGGAGGTGTTAGGTAATTTCGTTATGGAATTTTTCGATTTGATCGCTGCGCTCAAAGCCCGCGATAAAGGTATGCAATAATTTAAAAAAATCAATTTATTTCAATGAAACAATACCTACAACGAAACTTTTAATTGGGTCTATTTACATTGTTTTGAGGTAGTTTAGGCTTTTGAGTCAGCAAGATCAATTTTTCTCAACCGATTAATAAGTCCAACACTGTTGTTACTCGCCTACCTATATTAACTTGTTTATTACTTTTCTTTTTAAACGGTTTTAATGAGCCACACCGTTTGTTTGTTTGGGTCAAATTTAGTAATTGAAATTTATCCCTGTTCCCGTATAACCGATTGATCTGAAATTTGGTATACGCCTTTGATTCTAGTGACAATACAATTAACCATAATTAATCATTATTTTCGTGAATCCAAGATGGCCGCCGCTACAAGATGGCGGACAACTTGAGTATTTTTCAATCCCATTAATATGAGTATCAAATGAAAGGGCTTGTCAAGTTGAATTCAGTGCTCTATAAAAAAATCAAAGATGGCCACTGCAACAAAATGGCGGATAATGTAGTTTTCAATCCCATCAATATGGGTATCAAAATAAAGGGCTTGGTAAGTATAATACAGTATACTATCATAAAATTGCAATATGAATCCCACCCAAGTCAAGATCTGATATCCCGTCGAGGACTGTGTGACGTTAGAATGGCTAAAAATGATACCTCGCTAGGGGTACACCACCCAAGTTATGGTAAAAGGTAAAAGCATTTTGCATTAGTAGTTTTTAGTTTTTATTTCTCATTCTAAGATCTTTGGAGGGATTTCGTATTGAAGAGTTTGACTGCAATAAACTAAACAGGCAAGAAACCTTGCAATAATGAGACACTCAACGAATTAAATAGAAAGAGAAATAAAAACTAAAAAATAATAAAGTAAAAAAAATTAAGTTTAAACGGTAATATTGCAGATAAATGTACTAAAAGCTAAAAAATAATTTCATGGATACAGTCATGGGTACCAATATGTATACATTGTATATTTTTTAAAATAAAGTAACTCGTAACCTACTCACTTTCTGGAAATATCTATGGTCAATTGGTCACAAAATACCTAAAAATGCAATATACATATATATATGTAAACACCAATGACAAAAGAAGTCATTACTATTAGTACTAAGAGCGCTCGCCCACGGCGACTTGAAGCGATGCAAACGCGCGTTCACTAAACGCTCGCATTTGCTACTCGCTACTGTATCGCTACTCTTAACGATGCAAGCGCGACCGTGTCGGACAACATCAGGGTATAGGTCGCGTCACGTAAAAAGAACGCTAGCGAGCAAGCTGCGCATTAGGCGATTTATGGGTCTCTTTGGTGGTATGAAGTGAGGCGCGGGGCGAGGAGGTTACCCACCGCTTGCATGCCCGTGCGCCATTGGTTATTCAGTCAAACTTTGCTTCCCGCGCTGTGACTACGTTACGTTCATTCATAAAATACTATGGGGCACAAAAGTTTTTAGTTATGAAAATATGGTTTTTATACAGAGAAGTGAGAAAAATAATATATGACGTATATTGTTTTATGAAGAGAGAGGCTGATAATAATGAAGTTTATAATTTGGAGGAGTTTCAAAATTATCTTAATTTTTGTAATTAGATTAAACATTATACTATATTGAATCCTAACATGTTTTTAATTATGTTTAATGATATTCTATGTAGTTTGTTTTTAATGTACCAATAATGAATTAAATATACGAAACCATGAGCTATAGGCAAATGAAACATATAGTACTTTCGAGCGCGAGTGTACCGATGCGCAAACACACTCCCTCCACTTTCGTCCAGCGTTCTTTTTACATGACGCGACCTATACGTTAATTTATTACTCTTCTCTTACTCTGTGGCTTCCACGCGTATACAATTTGAACAATCTTGAGTATCAGCAATTAAAGGTTACCCCTAATCGTTGGCAAATAATCGACAATTTATTCAGGACAATTTAATTATCAGCAATAAATGTGTTGACATCGGCGTCGAAATACAAAATTAAGATGCACTTAAAGTCCTACCTTTTTAAAGGTGGTTAACCACCATAACACTACATAGTTTATAACAAAGTCGATTCCCGCTGTCTCTATGTATGCTTAGATCTATAAAACAACGCTACGGATTTTATTGCAGTTTTATTATATAAATAGTGATTCAATAGGGAAGTTTTTATGTTTATTACATGCTTGTAAAGTAAAACTGATAATTTTGATTTTTGAGATTTAGGCGGAATGAAATTCGCCGGGTCGACTAGGTAATTAGAAATGTTATTGGTTTGAAATACATTAGAGTATTTAAACATTACTATTAAGATTATTTTATAAACAAATTAGTGCTTCACGTATCCTTTAGAAAATTATGTAGTAGATACTAGTATTAGTATTTATCTATGGATACTAGTGATGTAACGAATATTCGCATTCGCATTTGCTAATATTCGTATGTTTTTAGAAATTCGCATTCGCAAGAATTGTGCGAATGTTTCGTAAATAATAAATTACAGTGCTTTGCAAAAAAGGTCACCAAAATTCCAGACTGTCAATCAAAATCTAAATCTTCGGAGCCCTGGACTTGGACCACCAAAAACTGACAAAAAACAACATTCACATTTGCGAATATCGGTAAGCGATATATGATATGTTTATAAATTAGGTAGTACGTCAATATATTGATTCAATATTCAAAAAATAAAAAGTAATTCAATGTTTATATGATTTTAGTGAATGTAATGTCTCGCTGCTCGCGAAGTTTCTCGGCGAAGTACTGTAGAAACTGTTTAAAGTCCAAAGTGTGTTACTACACACTCGTTTAACTTCGCGAAGCTCATTCATTGCAACTTCGGGCTCTTTGACTCGAGTAAAAAACCGACAAAAAATGGAAGTAAGGAAGTAAGCCGAAGTGGCTCTCTACACTATCGTATTCGTCTTACTTCGTTTAACTTCGCGATTAATGTAGAGGAGTTATGAATTTTAGTAAGATTGTCAAGTCATTAGTTACATTAACTATCGTCGATTCATCCATCATTGTTATTATTTCGTACAAGCAACCACTAGTTTAATAATGTTAATCTCAGAGCAACATTTGGAATGCGTCAACTCGATGGGAGAATCAGATTTACCGATTTTTGATGTTGAGCCTAGCGACAGTAGCGACTCAGATTTTTTGGAGTTAGCAACACCGTGTATAATAGCTAATGCCTATTTATCGGATCCACAAATTATTTTATTTCTGTCATCTATACATAACCGCATTTACACTTTTGTCAGTACAAAATGGAAGATAATAAAAACAATAAGATAAACCAAGTTGGTGAATATCAGAATGCACACGAAGATAAACAGAAAAAGAAAAACAAAAATAAGAAAAAACGGAGTGGCGGCGATGGAGATATTGGGGGGTCGGGGTCAGACCTAAAAACGGACATTGTGACTATTCCGACTGGTGATATACCTCAGAATCTTTCTTTAAAAGACCTTAAAATGGCGATGGAAGTGCTGAATTTGCAACAGAAGCCCGCTAAGACAACCGAGGAAGCTTTACATAAATCCTATCAGTTCTGGTCTACTCAACCTGTACCAACAATGGATGAGAAAATTGTGTCAAATGAACCAATTGAACCTCCAAAATCCCCCGAAGAAATACGTTCAGAGCCGTATACTTTACCAGATGGGTTTCAATGGGATACCTTGAATCTTAATGAGCCTTTAGTTTTAAAGGAACTATATACTTTGCTTAATGAAAATTATGTAGAAGATGATGATTGTATGTTTCGTTTTGACTATCAAACTGATTTTCTCAAGTGGGCCCTACAACCTCCAGGTTGGAAAATGGATTGGCACTGTGGAGTGCGAGTTGTAAAGTCTGGTAGACTGGTGGGATTCATATCAGCCATTCCAGCAGATTTGAGGATTTATGATCACACACAAACTGTTGTCGAGATTAACTTTTTGTGTGTTCATAAAAAGCTACGTGCTAAAAGGGTTGCACCTGTTTTGATCAGAGAAATAACTCGTAGAGTTAATTTAACTGGTATCTTTCAGGGCGTGTATACCGCTGGTATTGTATTGCCAAAACCAATTGCGACATGTCGATATTGGCATCGGTCACTAAACCCTAAGAAACTAATTGACATTAAATTTAGCCATTTGTCTAGGAACATGACCATGCAGAGAACTCTTAAATTATTTAAACTCCCAGATATGCCCCGGACCTCAGGATTCCGTAAGATGGAACCTCAAGATTGTGAAAAAGTTGTTAAATTACTCAATGAGTATTTGAAGAAGTTCGATTTGGCTCCTATATTTTCTGAGGAGGATTTCAAGCATTGGTTCATCCCTCAAGTGGGCATAATTGATAGCTATGTTGTAGAAGCATCAGACGGCAGTATAACTGACTTTGTCAGTTATTATACTCTTCCGTCTACAGTCGTTTACCATCCAGTCCATAAGACACTAAAAGCTGCTTACTCATTTTATAATGTATCTACAAAAACTCCTTGGACTGACTTGATGCTTGATGCACTGATATCTGCTAGAAATGCAGGATTTGATGTTTTTAATGCACTAGATTTGATGGATAACAAGGAATTTTTGGAACCTTTGAAATTTGGCATAGGTGATGGAAATCTGCAGTATTATTTATACAACTGGCGATGTCCTAGTATAACTCCCAACAAGATAGGATTAGTTCTGCAATAGAGATGTACTCATTGTAAGGCTACACAATGCCTATCACTGTTTTCATCTTGTGTAATATTTTATTAAAACAATATATAGTCCTAGTAAAAGGTATCCTTTCAACTTGTTTATAGACTATAAAAAAAATTGTAAAAATGTGTTAAATAATCACATTTTTATGATTTAAAAAGTTATGGTTTCAACTGGACTTCTTAGTGTATTATTTATAAATGTATATTTCCGAATCGGTTAAAGCTGTAAGTCTGCTGTAGTAATCTATAAAATACCAAAAAAAAAATGATTGTGGGGCCTATATTTTTGATGTCAAACAAAAATTCAATCTTCATCGGAATTTATTTTTAAATCTGTTGTGCATCTTCAAACAAGTTTGGCACAGTTTTAAATCTTGGTTATTTATGATGATGTAATAAATACAAATTAATACAAGTTTTCGTTTTATTTTATCCAACTGTGTTAAATTAATGTTTTTTAAGCATTTGTATGTCTGTTTATTTGGCACAAGCCACAGGCCCGACATGAGATATACAATTTTTAAAAATGGCGCCTGTTAACAGAAAAAGGGGAGGGGAGGAATGACTGGGTGAGTTCCATTAGACGGTCACAAAGCGCACGCTCACGACAGCAGTTTCTCCCGTTCAATTAGCTTGTGAGTTTTACTGACGCATATTCTACTGGAACGATCACTTCAACCCACCTTGTTAGATAGGTCTTCGTGAGCGTCGCGTGGACGTATGTCATGAGTGACGTTTTCACCGCGACCACACCGCGGTCGTATTGTGAAACGACGTTTTGGGCGTTGTAAGCTCCATCCGGAACGCACCTCATACCGTGCCAATAAGCAAATCAAATCGAAAAGTAGTAAATAAATTATTATAAATTGTATTATTTTAATATTATTCCAGTTTTTATAAACGTTATATGAATTAAATTATTATAAAAGATACTCAACTGCACATTTTTGGTTTTTTTAATAACTTTATTTAAGTTTGACTTTGTGCATTTCAGTTTTAGTTCCGGTTGGGCTTATTAACATATCTGGGGGGCAAAACTGTAACAATAAACACATATTTTTTAGGGTGTGTATCCAAACGCTGTAATTAAAGCTCGCGCATTAATATTTTAAAAAGGGTAGAAAAATAAAAACTAAAAAAAGGTTAAAATTTCGACGCCGTAATGACTTCTGGCGTTAGCTGCGGCTAAGAGAAAGAGACGTATGGTATACGGAGACATACTAAATTAAATCGATTCGGTTCACAATTAATTTGAATAAATCGAATGAAGTACAAAGTTTGGTGAAGACAGAGCGACCGATTCGGTCACGTTCGTTAAAATTATTCTAATAGTTATGCTTTGCAGTAAAAGATTGGATACATCCTGTATCAACTGTATCATTAATTTAATATAGGACGATTTTTTGACAGCGTCACACGAGAGGTTAATAAGGTTGCACTAAATCAAGTCGTCTAAAGCTTATTTTAACATTTAATCGATGAGTCCGTTGATGAAGATCGTTCGTAGTTTACGAATAATAAAGGAAAAACTGAAATGTATTTAGAAAGACAAGTAATTACTTTAGGCTATTATTCGTCTAAGGATACATTTAATCGATTTTATGATTATTCTTCTATAAAGTGTAAACAACTTGCCGTGATGGAATCCTTAGTCTTAATAGAAATAACGCATCTTACCATTTTCTTTCCACCAAAACCAACTACTTATAAGTAACATAATTTAAACAATTTCGATGTCTTATAAACACAAATTGCGTATATCGATGTATCGGACATGTCACTTGACATTGACAGCACTTGACGTGTCTCATATACGCACTTCACTAGTTCTTTCAAAATTTTCTCTTCTGCCGTGGTTAGTGTTTTTGTGAAAATCCGTAATTATTAAAGATATCATTCAATGTTTTCACAGTTTATTAAGTGAATTTTGTGCAGTGGTTAATTACGATAAAAATTAGTGTAATATTTATGTTGTTTATTTTTAGGTAGAGTAAGGTTATCTCAAACATGGGGAAGGGAAATAATATGATTCCAAATGGCCATTTCCATAAGGATTGGCAAAGATTTGTGAAGACGTGGTTTAATCAACCTGCCAGGAGACACCGTAGGAAGCAAAACAGAATCAAGAAGGCTAAAGCTATTGCTCCACGACCTGCAGCCGGCCCGCTACGCCCAGTGGTACGCTGTCCTACCGTTCGTTATCACACGAAAGTTCGGGCCGGTCGAGGATTTACGCTCCGAGAAATTCGGGTAAGCACATTTTCATAAGTTAAATGTGAGTCTTAAGTAAAATGTAAATTAGACCAAGTAAATTTCAATCTTTGGTAAATTTGGAATTGGAAGTTTTTCTTCTGTTATTACAATTGTTTTTGTAATAAACCATTGTGGAAACTGTTATAATAATTAAAATCATAGCTTTAATTTGCATAGCGCTAAAGGATGTGGTCTGTTGTAGTCCAACTGTTATTGTTTACAATAAAATTAAAAATAACTTTAATTAAAACATTTGTAGTATGGAATATTATGTAAATTTTAAATGTAGAACAATTAGAGAACTGATCACTTAACTTAAATGAGGCATCTTTATATTAAAAGTGGTGAATTTTATGGATAAGGTATAAAAGTGTAATATCATAGATAAAAACCTGTAATTTCACATGTAACACCATATCTAGTACCAGTTATAGCAGTACACTACAACTCATTGTTCAGAGTAGAACTAGAATTGAAAAATGGTTTTAGCTGGCATTTCTCACTGTAAAGTCTTTTATTGGTATTTTGCTATCCAATCAGACCCAATTGAAATATAATTTTGTGTATTAATATTTATGTCTAGTATTAGTATTGTTAATGAGAAAAAAATATTGTAACATAATGTACTGTAAATATAATTTTGTGTATTCATATTTATATCTGCATAGTATATAGAATTATTATCAAGTTAAATGATTGGAAAATAATGTAATTGTTTTATGTTTCTAGGCTGCTGGTCTCAGTGCTGCCTTTGCACGAACCATTGGCATAGCTGTGGACCCACGTCGCCGCAATAAGTCTGTGGAATCATTACAGACAAATGTACAGAGACTCAAAGAATATCGTGCACGCCTCATTCTGTTCCCTAAGGGCAAGAAGGTAATCCTTACATTCTAAGCCAGTGTTTTTAACTTGGTATCGCGTGATTTACTTACATCAGAATCCTAATAATGGAAATTCACAAATTTTTGTTGGGTTGTGTCATAAAATTTATTGGAAAACAGTGTTCTAATCAATTATGTGTATAAATAATTTAGGATTAAGTTTTTTGTAGCTTTATAATTTACGGGAAAGAGGAAAATACAAGTGAACATTGGAATCCATTGAAACTAGACCGTATTTTTTTTCCTTCTGTCAACAATTTTATCTATTTAAATATCCCACTTTTTTTTATATTTTCATTACAGTTTTTCTGTAAAATAAATCATAATTTTATGCATTTTTTTGTATTTAGGTCCTGAAGGGTGAGGCCAATGAAGAGGAACGTAAACTTGCAACACAATTACGTGGACCTCTTATGCCTGTGCAACAACCAGCTCCCAAGTCGATTGCACGCGTCATTACTGAAGAAGAAAAGGACTTCAAGGCTTACCAATACCTTAGAGGGGTATGATGCTAATTTACTTACCTAATGTAACTTATACTCAAACATGGACAATATTTACAGACAAACTACATATTTAGAGTGGTCACATATTTATGTTTACTACAATTTACCAAGTAATTGAAAATCACTTAATATTTTTCACAAACAAATGACTGTGATACCCTGTTTATAAATCATCAATGTTTGTAGCTGTTGCATATGTGATTAAAACTTACACCAAAGATATAGTTATATAGATCTATAGTGTAATAAATACTTAGCCACACTCATCAATGTTTCTAATTCAATTTATTTGAATTTCAGGCTCGCTCCATTGCTAAGCTGGTCGGTATTAGGGCAAAGAGGTTGAAGGATGCTGCTGAAAATCCTGATGATGTCACTAAAGCCCCAACTGCTGTTAAAGAAGCTAAGGCTAAGAAGTGAAAAATAAAGTAATCTAACAGATTTATAGTACTTTTATTTAATGCCTATATCCATAATGTTATAAAGACACTTTAGTCAATGACACATAAAAAGTAACTAATTTTGGTCCAAGCAACAATTTAGAGACATTCACTTAATCTTGCTGTCTATATAACCCACTTTTTGTATTAATAATTTTGGTCCAAATGGCCGGTCGATAGTCATATTTAGATTTAAAATTGTAACTTCAGTAATTCCACATAATTAATATTTCCTTTTAGTTCAAAGCTCTTCGATTTTAAGGGCCCATGATATAATAATATATTGTAATAATATTAAAAAGTTGTAATTAATTTACTACTTCAAATTTTGAAATACCTGTAAATATTCGTGAAGATAAATGCATATACACCTTTGGTGAACGTTACGCCAGCAAGAAAGTATCACCTAGAATGATATGAGTGAGACAATTGGTGCTCAATCTGCTGTAAATGTGCGCCGAATAAAAAAATGTGCATGTTGTTTCGTTCTGCGGTAACGTTTTGCAAAATCGTGTATCTCAAATACTATTGTATGTGCGCCTGTAGAATAAACATGTACAAATAGCTCTTAATTTGTGACAAAAGATTTTTAAAAATATTTAGTTTTCTCAAGTAATCCCGATTTTTGCAAAAATCAAAAAAGTATCAATGCCTACATAACAAAACATATAAGGTCACTGAAAACTGCATTCGGTCCGTCTTGGCGTGTATAATTACTATAAAAAAAATTCAAAAGTGCACATACATGCATGCGTTTTTGAATAATATGAATTAAAGCCAAAAAACGGCGTCCTAACTTTGATGTCCCATACAAGAAACTGGCTTAACATCTGAGATGATTAGGTGTTAACCAAATATTATGTAAGATAAATATCCAGTGTAAATAGGTACTCACCATTGTAGATCGTGCCATCATTGAAACCCGTCATTAAATTATCGAATATGGCTATTATTCAAGTCATAGTAACATGGTAAATAGCGTTGCATCAAACAAAAATGACATGTACAATTTTTTTATTCGGCGCTCATTTACAGCAGATCGAGCACTAATTAATTGTCCCACTCATATCACTCTCTAAGTGCTTCTTTCCTGCTAGGGTAACGGACACGTAAAAAAATGCATTAATTTCATTAGATTATATAATTAAGAGTCCATTTAATATGGAATACTTATACATAGATGCATAATTATTCCAGGGCGGTTTAACAAGCGTGTTTTTCTGCGCGTATACGGACGTTACAGCATACGCGTTACAATAGGCGCTTCAAAAAACTGGACGCAAGTAAACTGGCATTATTTCGGCGTGGTTGCTCAAACAGGTAGTAGCATCGTGTCAGTATCAACATGGATTCTGACGATGAAATATTGCTATTTGCGCAGCTCGCGCTAAGCTTTCATAGAAATCGTCCCTAGACATCAGTATATCTATGGCCTCATGAGAAAGGGAGCTGAGTCCAGTTTCACAGAATCTTGACTACAATATGTTATGAAACTTGGAAAGCCTTTTTCTGAATACTAGTAATGCCATCTTTTAGGATGGTTAGCTACGACACTAATAATACTTTTAAAGTGAAACAATGCCAAGTCACACTGAGTTTTACTCTATCTGAAAATTACATATACATCTCACTTTATAGGGTAAATCATGAATACAACATTCATCAGTATATCAATGAATATTTAATTACATAATATATGTAGAAGTACATTAAAATAATAAGTAAATTTAAGCAGATGCTTCAACATTAGTTTTTTCATTATTGCCTTCTTCATCTTTCGCATTATTTTCTTCACCATCACCATTCTTGGACTTTTTGTCACTTTTGCGGAATTTATCATACCTGTGTCAAAAACCACAAAGCAAATTGGATTTATAGAGTCGATGCTTAGACATATAAAAAAAATAAACATATGAATTATATTTGTTATTGTTTTGCATTATGTGTAGAATTGTTGCAATTTTACCCAGTCATCTTAAAATATTTACGTGTTTATATTTTATACCATTATCAACTTAATACCTAACATTAAATCTGATTTTAAATACCAGTCAAATTATTAATTGTAATGTCTATCAAGCTTATATTTCTAAAGGATAAAAATGTTATACCTGCCAAGATCTTCATCGTCGTCGCTGCCTTCGTTGCCCTGTGGATCAACTTCTCTGAGCAACTCTCCTATATCCTTGTCAACATCAGCCCATAATTTATCTTCACTCCCTAAAAATACAATAGAGAGCACATTTAATGGGCAATTTACATTTCGAGGATGCAATTTACTATTACTGAACAATAAAAAGAAAAAACTAATATTATAAATGCGATTGTAACTTAGTCCGTCTTTTTGCTTTGTTTTTCACGACAAACTTTAATGTAAAATTACAGAATCATATTTTTTAAAAATAAATCTAAAAATAAGTCCGCGGTGCCATACATCTATCCTTTAGTGAGCATTTTTATATTTCAAGTATTAATAAAAAAAATAGTAAAATTATTTCAAGATTTCCGTCTTTAACTTCTTAACCCGAAACTTCAACGACGTATTTACGTGGTCGAAGTTTCGGGTTATAATAAATATACGTTTAAGCAAGAATAAGTATTTATCGACAAAGACAATTCTTTTAAATTATCTTCAAAAGTTATACTTTTTTTATAATGAAAAATTAGGTATTGAGGCCTACATTCAATAAATGCTCAATTATATCCCACAGGTATTAATATGATAAAATTTATCGTTCCAGACGAATTAGAACAATGAATTTTAACGATTATTTCCTATCGGCAATGATAGAGCAAGCATAATTTTGTTCACAATGGGAAGGAAAATGCACTATTACCGAAACATCCAAATGCTGCAAATAATTGTTATGTATTTTATAAATATTTCCGCATTACTATGACTTTATAGAAGATTAGATTTTTTTGTGAATAAAAAACAATGTATGGTACCTTTTTTAGGCCTAATTTGACATTTTTATAATAAATATCTGATTTGAAAGACAAATAAATTTGCTATTACATTTTCTTTATTTTTATTATACTAGCAATTTTACAATGATAGTATCATTACTTTAAAATACGTACCTGAAGCGGTTGTGGCATCAGTACCATTTTCAACGGACTTCTTATTTTCTGAGGTTTGTTCAGATTTTTCTGTTTTTACTTTGGCATCAGCTACATTCTCTGCAGCCTCTTCTTTCTCTTCTTCTAAATAAACAAAAGGTAATTACAAATTAGTTATAAAATATAAGAAACGTTAAATTTAATGAATACTCCTACATATCACACAGATCAGGTACAGAAAATAACAATATTGCATACTTTGTTATTTTGATATTTATTTCAGTGTGGAAGTGTTACAGGTAGAATGCAGGAATCATCGACACCACATAGGTGATCATGAGTTTAGTATCTCTTAGGATGGGAGAGTTTGAGGCTATAGTCCACCGCGCTGGCTAAGTGCTAATTGGTGGACGATCATCTATATATAAAATTTATGTTGAGAACGGGAATGTATTTGATTATAAAGACGATCGATACTCTAGAGCCCCGAAAATCCTTTCCCATCCCCTAGCAAGCAAGTAGTCCCTACGTACCCTTCTGCTGGTGCAGCTGGCGGTGTATGCGCTCGGCGTGCTTGCGCAGCGTGCGCGTGTCGCGGTGCTGCACGTAGCGGCCGAGGTGCGTGCGCAGGCGGCAGTGCCGGCGCAGCGCCTCCGCCTCCTCCGCGCCGCCCGCCTCCGTGCGCGGCAGGTACAGGCGGCACAGCTCGCACCACCATACCTAGTGCACATTAAAACTAATTTAATATAATAAATTTATTAATTTATTTTATTACTTTAATTTCGATAAAATCGTTTTTTCATTAAAGTTCATTCAGCACAAAACTTAAGTTATACTATACTACATACACATATGATTATCAGAATGTATGTGCAATAAGTATCCAAATACATAATTGAAATTATGTCTATGAGTAGATAGCACATTATATTTTACTCATCAACTTTATTTTTTGGTATTAGGTTATATATGATGGTGCCTACAAAGACATGTGAGTATCAAACCTCAATAAATAATATTGTGTGTAAACATATTACATTACCTACTTATGTTATATTGCAGATATCTGTATAATGCTAGTTACCAGACTATACTGCGGCCATATAACATACCTCCATTTTTTTAATATGTTCACTCCCTATGTTGATTTCCACTTTGGGTTTCTTAGGAGTGGTTTCATCTTTCTTTTCACCTCCAGAATCGTCGTCTTCAACTTCTACAAGATAAGGAGAATACCTTTGAATATGTAGTGCTTTATTAACCTATTGTAATATTTCAAATAAAAACAGTTATCAACATACCATCCACATCACCTACGGAGTCGAGAGTCATAAAGTTATCCAAGTCTACATCCATTCCCTCATCTCCACTTCCATCAGCCTTTGGACTCACTCGGCGAGCGGCTTGGTGGGCCTTTCTCTATAACAAGCATATAATTGTAATGTTCATAAATAAATTGTAATACTTATAAAAAAGTTAAATGCAAGGAACTCTTGCATTTATTGTATAATTACAATTTAACCATAAAATACTTGACAAAAAACATTACACATTTCAAATGTACCACTGAAGATTTAAGATTAAATGAGATATTGAGACAAGACTGGGACACAGCAATAAAGATTTCTTATATTTACCTTAAGATGATCGAGCGAACAGATGTGATGCTCGTAAATCATCGGCGAGCGGAAGGTGACGCGACAGATACGACAGAAGGGCATCAGGAAGCGCTTCATCGCGCGGTGCGTGTCCGTGAGGTTGTGCGCGTGGCGCGTGGTGCGGTGGTTGAGGCGGCACACGAGGCAGAACGTGGTGCGCGCCGCGAGCTCCGCGCCCGCCGCCGCCTCCAGCTCGCGCTGGGCGCCGCGCTGAGCCACGCGCATGCGCAGCAGCTGCGCCTTATGACGCCGCGCCACCGCGCTCATCGCCGCGCGGTGCTTGCCCGACACCAAGTGCTTCGCGTAGCCCTGGACGAGTTTGTTGAAATTGTAGATTTGGCACACTTGGTAAATGTATATGAGTATACTGAGATTATATATTCAATTGCATATAAATTTAAATTTGAAATACAAAACGGACATGTCGTCGTCGTTCTTAATTTTTTGTTGTAAGTTTTTAGTTTTTTCTTTTACTTATTTACAATTACATAAAATTTATTTGAATGAATATAAAAATGTTTTATTAAAATACTGCAAAGAAATGTAAATTCTTATATGCATACAACATACATCCACACACATCTCAATGCTTTTAAAAAGAATAAAAAATGATACCCACCACGTTATTTTTTTTCGGTAGATTTAAGAATTACTTAAACACCAAATCTACCAGAATGTAGTAGCGTATTTGAGATTGGTCCCCGAGTATTGGTAGATATAGTTTTATTTTAGGTTGTTCCCACAGCATTTGACATTACTTGATAGCAGTTATGAACTCACAGCAAAGGTGGCACATTTCTCCTTGCAGTGGACACAGGCGAGATGCACGTAAGGGCGAGCGCTTGGCGGCGGCGCGTCGGAGCCGGCGTCGGGTTCCTTGTCAGTGTCCGCACCGCCTTCGCCTCCCGATGCCTCCGAGCCCTCGGCTTCCACCTGCTTGGATTATGAACTTCTGGTTGATTTATACAATTACATAAAAAATATTAAATTATAAACAGTTCTTTAATGTCTAAATGATTGTAATAAAATATATACCTTAGGGGATTTCATCTTTTGTTCCTTCTTTTCTTCAATGGTTTCTTCCTTTTCATCAGCATCCCAATCCTCCTCTGTAGATGATGCTTCCTCCTTTGATTTAATTGAGCTAGACAAATTCAAGTTTATTAGCAAATTGTAATATCATTAAAGACATTAAATATCATACATGTTTTTATGTGGTATGTCTACATCTAAATAAATATGAAAATTGAGATGGTAGCAGTTGAAATCATTTTTTGTCAGATGTATGTGCTTTATGGATAGCTGTTTATCTATTCTTCGAAATGTCTTCAACTTTCCTCATAATCATTGAAGACACACAACTTCATAATTCGGAAAAAGTTGGACTTGTCATGGTCGCAAGTATGGGAGCTTGCTTTTAGAATCATAATATCCATCATTCATTTAATGTGCCGTGAAGCAACTGGATAACTGGCGCCCACAAACATTTCAAGACACTGTCCGCTCAAACCTCTCGTGAAACGCCTATGGTGAATTTTGATACAAACTAATCGTAATATCAATTTATCCAATTACCTTCGCCCCTTGATAGATCTGAAGGCGCGGGTGTACCCGAGCGATTTATCTCCGAACCGCCTTGAGGTAAAGGTGCCACGCGATCGCGGAGCGCCGCGGTAAGAGGCGCGCGAGCGCAGCGTGCGGCCGCGGAAGGAGCGGCGCGGCGCGCGCGGCCGCGTCACCGAGCGCAGCGGCTCGCGCGGCGGGCCCATGCCGCTCGCCTTGCGGTAGCCCTCTCGGTTGGGCGAGCGTCTTCGCTCCTCGCCGCCAAACGACCTCCTCTCACCGCCGTAACCGTCCTGTCTACCGCCGTACGATCCACCATAGTGGCCGCCGCCGTCATGGCTACGTCTATCGCTCGAGGAGCCCTGTACATAACTCTCTTTGGTTCTCGCACAATGCTTCGTCGACCGAAGCGCAGTACATGATTAATATACACAGAAATATACATTGTCCACTCTTCTCATCTCCGGTACCCAATAATCTATCTCTGTTACCAATCTAAAATGTCTCAAATTTTATATCTGTAATATGTAACTACATAATTCTTGTTCTTTTCAAAAAATATTCATCAGCAGTTGTTTTAAATGTATATGAATTTTATTTCTCTGTAATGTTGTTGGCAGCCTTTTATTATATGACTAAGAAATACTCACAAGGGCATCAATAATCATTCTGCTAAGAAAATAGCATTCACCTTTCAAAAAAAGTGTAATTGTATAATTTCTACCTTTTAGCTATCCATGTGTCACTTCTATTTAGTTGTCAATTATATTTAGTTGATACAGAAGTACTCCTCACTGTACATAAATTTAGTCTGTCACCAAAAATGGAACTGATTTACTTTGTAAGCTTGCTCCCAATTGCATTTCAGTTTTTTTTATTTAAAATATCTCAAACATCAAAGTTTGTATTTGAAATTAACCAACCTCATATCAGACTTCTGTAATTCAATTATCATTACAAGTTATATCTTTTCCACTTAATCCTGGTGTCTTATGCTACATATGTACATTCTGGTAGCAAGATATTAAGTCAAATTATAATCTGTAGTCCAGATTCTACTATATCTTTCGCTAATATAATTCATTTTAATTTTAATTCATTGTAAGGATATTTGGTCACCTTATTCATTCCCTTACATTTTCTGTCATGTGTTTCTCACATTTCTTATACACCTACTCATGTATTACTTTAGATTTAGATAGGGATTTGATTATACTTACAATATTTTACAGTATCAATGTTCCTTGCTTTACTGCAATTCTATGAACATACTCATCTTCTCTGTAAAGTTTTCAATTGGACATCCTATAAGATATTTAATTTTAAAATAATAAATAACTAACCTCCATTCTCATTCTTTTGCGTTCAGGTGATCCAGATCTTCCATAGTCACGATTTCCATAGCCACCAGATGTGTCCTGTATGAGTGAGAAGTTAATACCATATTATTAAATGTAAGAACGTAACATCAGATAGCATTGGGTCTAGTTCAGCCTGAAGGTATCTTCAGATCTGTTATATGGACTGAACCATATTGTCTTCCAAAAGATCTAACAATAAAGGTTAGCATCTTCACATTCGTTAATTTGCACTTGTTTTTTATTGTGTGCCTAATATTTTTTATTCTCATTGAAGGCATTTGCAGGAAGTAATTGCAAAAAAATATAAATTAAAAAAATATATCAGTACCAGTCTATTGTAGCCCACAATAAGGCTGACAATCAATGTCAGCCTTATTGTGGGCTTCATATGACAAAATGTATGCTTACGGATCTGTATGGTTTCTTGTACGATTCTTCCATCCTATCACGACTCGAAGAGTACCGATTGGCGCTACTGCTATTGTAGCGGGATTCATTGTTGTAGGAGTAGCCCCCGCCTCTGCCACCGCGTCCACCGTCGTACCCGCCGCGATTGCCGCTGCCGCGGTAAGAGCCCCGGTACCCGCTACCGCGCCCGCTATAGCTCCCTCGGCCACTGTAGCCGCCATATCCGCGGCCACGCGACGACATCTGAAGCGCGTCAACATTTTTAACCTTTACAAATTCAAAACTAAAAAGCTACTGATGATTCATAAGGGATCCTGGTCCTCAAATTATATAATACATTAATAACCCTTCTCAAAGGCGATGCTATTAACTTAAGTTTAGTACTAACATACTATTACATGTTTGAGCCTAATGAGCGTAAAATCATTTCAGTGATACTAATAATGCGCGGTAAAATAATGATACATATTACCTTTTTTAAATAGAGCAACGTAAATAGATCAGCTATAGAGTATATCTGGTGAATTTTTACCCAGAGAAGTAAATGTAACCTTACAAAATTTATTGCAAGCCGGCGACAAAATGGCGTAGCTATCGTCGGACTCATTAAGTGCCTTGTGAATTTCAGTAAAATATAAACTACTTCCAAAAAATACTTACGTTCGTAATTTTATTAAAGTACAATTGTCACTATTTTACGTGTATTCTTTATATAAGCAAAATTAATGATTTTTTTGATTATGGTAAAACGTAATTCAACCAGAATCAGTAATCTGGTAGTCACATATGCACAGATAACAGATATACCCAAACCCAAAGGCATATGCCACAAACGACGCTACTGTCACAGACTATACAGAAAACGTCATTTTGGTATTATAGAGTATCCATACTACTCGATTTTAACGGCCGATTATGGGTGTGTTCCATTAGACGTTACAAAGTCTACGCTCGCGCTATTTTTCCCGTTCCACTAGCTTGTGAACTTTACTGACGTTTTCTCTACTGGAACGATCACTTCGACCCACCTTGTTAGATGGGTCGTCGTAAGCGTCGCGTGGCCGTAACGGCCCATTCACGACCTCGGGTTTAGCGGCGCGCGGCAGCGGCAGCTGGATTGGGAAGCGTTGTGCAAGTCACGTACCTACAGTAGCGATTAGCGGCTGAGGCTAACGTGGACGTATTCAAACATGCCCAAAATTATGGCGTTATCTAAAATATCCCGTCTTTGATTTGAAAGCAACACATTTTTTAAAGAAGATATTCTTAATATCTTGGAAGGAGTGCATGAACTGAATAAGAAACGATATTCAAATGGTGATGAGTCCCTTACAATTAATACGAAGATTACAGAAAATATCCAGACAAGTTTTATGAGTACACAAGAATGAGGGTGACGAGATTCGATCACATTCATATTCGCTACAACCGCTTCCGCGTTCAAAATCGCTGCAAAAATCGTCTAAAATATTTTATTCTGTACGTCGCCGCTAAATATGTCACTCATACGCCGCTGTCCGTGCCGCTCCATCTCGTGGCGTCGCGCTCATTCGCTTGTACGTTTGTTCCCGCCGCTCGTCACACCTCGTGCCGCTGTAACGATTCGCTCGGAGAAACCCGCGCGCAATTTCGCTATGAGCGGCGTCTCGTGGCGTGCTTCATAGATTTGTATGATTTTGATTTTACCGCCCGCCGCTCAGCGCTAAGCCGCCGCGCACAGCGGCAAGGTCGTGAATACGCCGTAAGGCATGACGTCATGAGTGACGTATTCGCCGCGACCACAACGACCGCGGTCGTCTTGTGGAACGACGTTTTGAGTGTTTACGGCGTTGTGAGCGCCATCCGGAACGCACCCTATGGGCGGAAATATAATACGCGGTTAGCTGCGCCCGTGGTTTACCCGTAACCCCTAGTGCTAAGAGGGCTTAGAAAACGTCAAGCTTATTTTTTTTTAGTTACATAGTTTTACATTTAAGAATCAATTTTGTGTTATGTATGGAAAATAATAATACAAAATTGATTCATAAATGTTGATTTTGTGGAAATGTAATAATCGATTTAATACTTTCTATACTATAAGAAAATTTTGTGAGCTCTAGGAAATACCGCAGTCCATAGGAGGAGGGACACAGACTGCGGGTCTCCGGCATTTCTTTCCTAATAATTCTTTCTGATTAGCGCGGTGGACTACTGAGTAAATCTCTCTCATTCTGGGAGAAGACCCGTGCCCAGCAGTGGGACAATAATGAGTTGTACCCCCAAATTTTTCTTAGTCATATAAATTAAAAACTTAAAGTCAAAAATCTCACTGAAGCTATGTATGTTTAAAATAAAACAATACTTAGGTATTTCTAATACATAATTTATTAAAAGATCACGTATCTGTATCCTTATACTTAATCCTTAAATTAAATAATATTGGACTCTTGTCATCACATATTTGGTATGTATTATTATAGGCGTAACTTTTTAGGTTTTGCACATATGTCGGAGTTACCTACGTTAAAAACCTATCATTTTAATTTTAAATTGTAGAAAGTGGCATTTTAAATCTACAAGTCATACTTACATCACGTATGAAAATAACAATTATCATAATTATGTTAAGATTAAGGAATCAATTATTCAACAACAAAATAACAAAATTAACAATAATGAAACAAATCATTCATTGCTTTACTCAAAAATCTGTAATATACATTTATTTATTTCTACAATATAAAATCTTAACTCGATTGCTTTTAAATAGAATAAATATGTAGATAGAGCTGCTCTGTCAAACTTTTACAGCCACCACTTGAACCCATTTTTGTATATCAACTCCGCGCAATTTTTAACTTCATAAACTTTGTTATTAATAAAGGAAAAATTAGACGGTAAGTCTACCATTTAATAAACTGTTTGCTTACAAAATACATCTTAATATAACCGTTCAACCTTGTCAGCAATTACATTTTTACTTTGCAGGGCCACCTTGTGCACCATGCGAGCATGTGTGACTTGCGTTTATTGTGAATAGTTCTACTTTTTTCTACATAGCAAGAAGTTAAGTTCCTTTCTCGAACTTGTGTAACATTCGTTAGATGGAAGCCGCAGATGAAGTCAACACTGCACCAAGCTCCTACAGTCTGTACATGGCCGACCCCTTTGACGGATGAGAACTGGATGGTTCAAGCGAAGAATAGTCCAAACTGACAGACCCTTGAGATCCATATCTCTCAAGCCATCTCCAAAACTTCATATGAAATTACTATAGGAAATACCTCCGTCAAATAATAAATCAATTAATAAAAATAATATTAAATAATAACTTTGATGTCTAAGAATATGTGCCTACGGCTTTCTTCTGTTCTGCATATCTGGCACCACAAGAGGATTTAGTATCTAATATATTTTAAGTCTATCAAGATTGATGTTTGCAAAAATATTTGGCACATTTTTATATTCTATTTTATAATTTGACTTGAAATTAACAACCTTTACATTTAAAAATGCTTCATGGATTACTTTTATTTTAAACAAAATATAATATGTATTCAAAACATTTTAAACACGTACTTCGTACTAAAATTAGTTACAAACACACGTATTTAACGATAAGTAGATCCTTTGCGCCGTCATCATCTTAGTATTTTTACCTTGAATTACGTGATTTCTTCCCGCCGAATAATTCACCCCAGTACGTCTGCAGATTAGTCCAAGAGTCCTACAAAATATCAACGTTCTTAGTATATTAAATTATGAGAGTTCAGTGTAGTATATATATTACGACAATCACAAAAGTTAAAATAAGACGATAGGAATGGAAACAAAACACTCGGATTTGTACCTATGAACAATTATATCTAATAAATTAAGAAAAAATTTAAAGATACCTTTTTAGCTTCGCGCCACTCTAGGTTACGCAGACGTGCCAATCCCTTCAAATTGCGGTCAAGTATTCCCAAGAATTCAGATCTAGATATTTTTGTACTCTCTGTAGTAGCATTGTTACTGGCATCTGGCTTCATCGTTACAGCCTTTACACATTACACATTATTACACCGTATAATTCAGAAATTTAAAAAAAAGTGTATTTAGGTAGGTATCATCATTATTACATTTTCTTACAAAACAGTGACATACTTACTTTATCATCAATAAATTGATTGTTGACTAAATCAGATACTTGTCCGTAAGCACTCTTTGTATCATTTATTTGCTGAAATAGAAAGATTATTAACGACAAATTGGACCTTTGCTAAAATTATTAATTTTCATTTGCCGATCGTATTCAGAATCTGTGCTACTCTATGAATAATTACTCGTATGTTTCGCCTCCCACATGTCAAGTGACGAATCCATGGGAAACTGCGAAGAGGAAAAAATCTAGTTGTGCCAGTGCATATGCCTGACATTTTATACGATTAGCTCCCCGAATAAGTACATTTAAACACTTTATAAAAATTAAAAGACAAGAAAAAAAAAAACATTTTATCTCTAATAAAACGGCAATCGTCATTTTATTTATTTTATAAAATATTTTTACCAAATATCCAAAGAAGATTTTTCCAAGATTTATTAGTATCGATTTTTTCCTCTCATTTCACGTCTTTTTTGATGACTCCAGAAAATCCTAAAGGTAAATTCAAGCTTTAACGTAAAGAAGGGTACGAAGAGTAGGTACCACTGGTACGTTATGCTAAACAATTGATGCTAACGGTTTTACCTCTAATATCAGATTAAATACAGTTCCGAAGAATCCCCATTTTGGTTTCTCAGCAATATGTCTTCCTGCTCTTAGTGCGGATTCTCTAAATATACGATCCTTTCCTATTGACATGTCCGCCGTGGGCTGTAAAACGAATAAAAGCGACTACAATGATCACAATTCAATGCACACATTTTATAATTTCACGATTTTTCTCATATATTATACAGCTCTCTTATAAAACAACAATACTTCTATGTGGTAACAAATAAGCAGTGCATAAGCATTATGGCTACATCCCCGGTAGTTTCTACATTATTGTGTGGTAGATTTCAATGGTGTAAAGCCTGAAGTCACCGCATAGCGAAACACTACGTAAGAACCGGCCGAACGTTTATGAAGCAAAAAGCAAATTGTACTATCCACCAAATGAGTCCTCAGGATAGTTATCCTGAGGACTCATATAATATTTAATATCTTTTTTTTTTTTTTTTTATACTTTAACCTAACGATAAGGCAGACAGGCTACCTGATGGAAAGTAGTCACCGTCGCCTGTGGACATTCGCAACACCAGAGGAGTCGCCAATGCATCGCCGGCTTTGCAGGAGAGCTCTTTTCGCACCTTTCTTGAAGAACCCCATGTCATAGCGCTCCGGGAATACCTCAGAAGGAAGCTCATTCCACAACTTGCACGTCCGTGGCAAAAACGAGCGTGCAAACCGAACCGTGGAGGACCGCCACGAGTCCAGTTGGTGTGGATGGAACTTCATCCTTCGGCGAGTGGTGCGGTGAAGAAAAGGTGACGAAGGCACCAGGTCAAAAATCTATCTAATCTAATATCTTATGTGTAACTTCAGGTAGAACCAACTCGGGCAGTAGTGACTACTTACCATAAGGTGGACTGCATGCTTGCATGTGCTACTAACATTTTAAATAAATGAAGAAATTTATAAATGAACGAATATCTAATTAGTTGGTTTATTATAATTTATAAGCTTTGTGTAATTGACATCAAAATTATAAAACTACTTTGATTACCACAGATTAGTTGCGAAATGGACACGGAGTCGTGACAGAATGGCTTAAAGATTGCGGAGATGAAACCGGCGTCTGAGTACAATATTGTAAAAGATAATTTGATAGTAGGTTTAATACTTTTAAAAAAACTGGCAGATTCGCATCTCTGTCGCATTTCGTGATTTGATCAGACACTACATTACCACAGTGGTCAGATATTTGTCGCTGTTATGATTTCACTGTCAAGATTTAATAATAGAATTTAATAGTCGAACATATAATAAATTTTAAATCAATCTATATTGCTTAGCATTCATATTTAAAAATAAAAAGTAGCATTCATATTTTTTAAAAAAGGAGAATTTCTTTTTGCTATGATTATTAACACATAACAGATCACCTTTATTCAATTAAAGTAATTTAACGACTGTGGTTTAACGAAAAGATGCGGATCGAACATGCAGCGGGTCGGATGAATTCCAGCCTGGCGGGAATGACTGATGTTTTCTGGGTTTGTATACCTAGGTATTTAGGAACATAACAAATCCTAAACGCAATATTTAATATCTTATATCATTATCTGATATCTTTGATGGGCTATTTTTGATTAATCGTTTACTGATGTTAAGAATAAAGCCTTCACTTGTTAATAATAATATAATGTTATAAAAGGAGAAAAAGAATGGACAATAATTAAAGAAATTAGTTACATATAAGTTCATACTAACAGGTTGCGCTGTAAAAAGTGGAAGGATGACTGCGATGAGTGTAATTATAATCGATACCGACCATTGTCTAGTGCGTGTCATTTTTTACGACGTTGCCGAGATTTTCTGAAAAGAAAAAAAATGCATGTAATCCTACCTGTAATGTGCAAATAGTATCTATGTGCATATTTTACCCGGTAGTAACATAGTCGTTTGAAGATCGGTAACTCATGAAAACTCAGACGCGCTCGTTTAAATCTCAAAGTGTTGAGTGACTAATCATTAGTAAGTATATAAGTATACCGAATATTATGGAGAAAATCAAGTTTCGCGCAGTTATACAGTTCCATAACAAGCAAGGAAAAAGTGTTAAAACCATATTGTAAGAGATGTCATCTGTTTACGGGGAATCTTGGCCAGAAAAAAACATGGTATACCAGTGGCACTTCTTTTAGCAAGGCAGGGAATCGATTGAAGACGACGTCCGTCCCGGGCGGTCTGTTGATGTTACCACTCCAGACCTCATCGGAAAAATAGAAAAAATAATATTGGAGGATGCACGTTTGAAGAAACTCAACTCGCAGAAATGATTAGCATATATGAAAGAGACAGTTTTAAGGTCCTTCATCTGATTACAAAAGTCAGTGCAAGATCGGTGCCGAGAATGCTATACCGCCATAACAACAGCATCGGGACGAGTGTTCGAGTGCGTTTTTAATCTAGTGTAGTGATGACATGGATGGGTTTTTGGAGAGAATTATTATTGTGAAGAAATTTGGGTTCATCATTATGAACCTGGGTCTTAACAAGATTCTAGGCAGTGGCATAAAAACGGTAGACAACCGCCTAAGAAATTCAAAGTCAGCGGATAAGCTCATGGCGAAAGTTTTCTAGGACACAGATGGAATTTTATTTGTTGATTATAAAAAAAGGTGTCTCTGTAACTGGAGAATACTACGCCTTAATCTTAGCGTAGTTAAAAGAGTATAACAGAATGGAAATGTAAGGAAAATTGACGAAAGGTGTTCTGCTCTTGCACGACAATACTCCAGTTAACAAGAGTCGACTTGTTTTGGATGCTTTACATAAACTGGGCTTTGATATCATTGATCACCTTATAGTCCAGACTTGGCACCCAATGTAATTGCTGTTACATATAATCTTAATATATATAAATTACGTGTCACTTTATTTGTCCGCAATGGACTCTTAAACCTCTGAACCGATTATAATCAAATTTACACAACGTGTGCATTTTGTTCCAACTTGAAAGATAGGATAGTTTATATCTTATTTTATAGGTTTAATTGCAAATATTTTTTTTTTAGCTTCAGCTGTTAGCTTTATATAATCCTAATAACAGATGGCGGTGTAATCTTATCTGTTAGCTTGATTAAGTAATGGCGCTTTGTTAAAATTACATATGAGCAAACGTTTCATTTGAGCGACAATTTAATATTATAACCAGATATAAATAAATATATATATATATATAAATTACGTGTCACTTTATTTGTCCGCAATGGACTCTTAAACCTCTGAACCGATTATAATCAAATTTACACAACGTGTGCATTTTGTTCCAACTTGAAAGATAGGATAGTTTATATCTTATTTTATAGGTTTAATTGCAAATATTTTTTTTTTAGCTTCAGCTGTTAGCTTTATATAATCCTAATAACAGATGGCGGTGTAATCTTATCTGTTAGCTTGATTAAGTAATGGCGCTTTGTTAAAATTACAAATGAGCAAACGTTTCATATGAGCGACAATTTAATATTATAACCAGATATAAATATAACCTTATAAGTTACTAAAGTAATACAAAGCTATCTCAGTATATTCTGTGCTGAGACGCCACTTTACCGCCAAATCGAAATAGTAATATGTCTGAGATATAAGATGGCGCTGATTACGTTACGGTCATCTACATGAACCGAATGTATCCTATTTTGTTTTTGTTTGTCGATGTACATATTGTAGGAAAGACAAACTAACGTGGTTTTTATGTTGTGGTGATCGCAATACAGTTAAATCTCATTTTTCTTCATTTTTCAATTTTTGGAGTTATCATACACGGCTACGTGTTACTTAGACTGAAGTATAGTATAGTGAACAATAAAACTATTTTTAATTATTAGTGCTTCATTGTTCGACACTTTAATTTAAATAAATACATGTAAGGATAATCATATCATACCACATAGTTATAATTATAAGTGCTATACATATAAAATTTGTTTATGTAACATTTTTTTAACCACAGCAACGCGTGACGCGTGGACGGGTCTGCTAGTATAATATATATATAAAGTGAGCATTTTGATGGTTATCTCAGCATTGTTCACATTCTAAATAGCCTTACTCAGCTTACCAGTAGCTATATAGTGTGTCTACCTTCACACAAACAAGCGTTTGTTGCTGTAATAAACATAGGTACCTATATAGTTTTTTGCCAATCTCGTCTTGATAATTACGTTCATAAATAACCACGTTGAAATATTGTGCATCATGAGGAATCAACCAGGTTCATTACTTTGAAATGAATTATGTACTTGCAAGTACGAAATGCCGTAATCATACTAACCTAATCACTACCTACCTAGCTTGTTGGACTTTAAAGGAATAACTTTTACGCTCGCTTTAGGTCTATGTAGGTAGTCACTCATTACACGGATTTCCTCATTATAATTAGTCCACAACGAGAAGTTAATTTAATATTAATGATCACCTTTCATATGTAATGAGTTTTTTAAAATGGTAACTAATTTGTGGAAAAAGATGGTTTAATATTCTTAATCCTGTTCATCTACTTAGGCGACCATCAATTTTTTTATAAGATTTTGACATTTATTCACATACGATTTTGGTGAAATTCTATATCACTTAACCTCTTTATAGTTCACAAAAGATATAGACTGCATTATAACTACGGCAATAAAATATAAATAAGTATCTATACCGGCTTAATAAGTAGTAAATCTTACTGAGCATACATATTCCTAAGCAAATAGTAAATGTGTAGTTGTTGCACAATAAACGAGGTCGTCATACTCGTAAATTGGCAATAATAAAATGCAAAAATACGAAACAGGCTACTTCAATTTTGTTTTTAATGCGATCGAAGTAGCAAAAGTGGTGGTATATTGTCATTGCCGCCCATGGACATGCTTTGCGCTGCTTTGCGTGAATAACCGCGCAATTCAAAATGCATGAATCTTAGGTTTAAGGTATAATTTTATCCTTATTATATTATTTTAGGATTTAATACTTAGTGCTGTAATTCTTTTGTGGTAAATGTTCATTTAACTTTTAATACTTTTATTTCATTCATTAAAGATACAAACATAAAAATCATTGTTTATTTTTGCTGTGCTACTATTTATTTAGTTAAGGTGGTAGAACCAATGTAGTTCGACCGGGGAAGTCCCACCGCCACACCTATTTCTTGCGTTTCGACCGAAGGGTGTAGTTGCCGGCACACTTTCACATGAGGCGACCATCATATTCTTCGGCAGTAGCAACACATCTGTGATTGAATTCAGATGGAACCCATGTTCTGTATGAAGTTGATTACAGATGTTCATGGGCGGCAGTGACCACTTACCATCAGGTGCAATGCATGGTCGTTTGCTACCTCAGTCAGTAAAAAAATATATGCGAAGCAGCTACCTGTAAGCAACTTAATACAGAACAGAGGTTCTATCTGAAGTCAATCAAAGATGCCTCGAGGACTAAGATGGTCGCCTCATATGAAAGTGACCCGGCACCCACACGCTTCCATCGAAAAAATCTGGTAGTGAATTCGAATGGCTCAGGACCCGTTGAAGTGGCGCAGATTAGGAGAGGCTTAAGTCTTATGTCCAGCAGTGGACTTTCAATGGCCGACGGATGTATGTATGTATATATGTATTTTTCGACTAGTAGGCATTTCCTTATAGTCTCTTCATCTTTATACATATGCTTATAGGTATACCGTATAGCCGTATACCATCGTCAACCTACCATAAACGTAGTAAGTAGGTATCGTATTTCTTTACGATTGAATAGCCAAACACGATGATACAACTTTTATATTACAAATATCCGTATAAAGGTTAATAGTATTCATGTGGGTTGCGATAACTATATATGAAATGGCAAAAGATTATATTGCTAAATCTTAAATTGTGCCACTGTAGGTATGAATATTAACATTTTCTTCAGATATTTAATTTTCTTCAGAAAAGAAACGAATTTTGGCCTAGTCGAATACTGAGCAATACTTATATGTTGGTACATCTATGTACAATGAGATTTGTAATTTGTGTGGACAAGTATAAAATGCAAGTAGATAGATGATATGTCGGTAAGGACTGTTATATAATAAACCTATTACTTACGAACTTTATAATTACGTAGATTTGCTTTAAGAACGTTACTTCGCTGGGAATCGAACGCAAAACTCGTGGCACATAAGCAGCATACGACTATGCCTCATGCCACTACTTGAACGCGCGTTGTTTGTTAAATCGCAGTTTAATTTAATTCATTAGATTTATGCTATACTGAACTTGAATAATAATTTGTTAATATTTCTATTTATTAAAGTAATAATTACTAAAACATACTTCACCTACTTACTAATATGATTTTTAACAAGAATTTCACACAATTTTGTGTGAAGGTCGTCGGGTCGTAACTTCCATTCACCGTACGCACTTAGCTGTAAATGCAAAGGGTAAATAGTTTTATGAATGCAATAACTATTTGATTTTTCACTTAGAGCTAAAAATGTGTGAAGCCAGTAGAGTCATTTTTTATTTTAAATTAGACAGGCAATTTTTATTTTAAAATTAGATTTTAATAAAAAAATATTGCACTTGTTTACTACTTATAACTTCATAAGAATATTATTATAATATTAAATTTTAAATTCCACTAAAAGAACACGAAATTATGTGATATCATCATCTCATTAATAAGTAATGTATCCAGATAAAAACGTTAGAACCGCAACACACGTATTATATAAAATCCAGTTGTCGTTATGTCTAGTATGGCTTATGTTCCGAGAGATTACGTACAAAATAATCGCGAAGCAGCGGCACGCTTGCAACTGCTGCTTGCGAACACGCGGGCTGCACTGTCGGCGGCGCGCGAAGCACGGCGTTTTCCCGCGCGACTTGCGCAGCGCGCCGCTGCCGGTACCATCGAGGCCAAGGCCGCTGTTGTGGCTGTTGCGAAGTCATCGTTATGTCAGCTGCGTTCTACTTATGCAATGCTTACCAATTTAATGCAGTTAGATGGCCCCTCTGGGTGCTCCAAATTATCCATGAGTATGTAGAATAATGCTACCCCTTAAGCAACAGATATCAAATTAATAAACTATCTATCAAAATAATAAACTGTTGAAGCAAATTCAAATGCCACCAAAAATACCATTATTGTTACTTGTTTCAAATGTATTTGTTTCGTAATTTATAAATATTAAGACTAGACTACTATAGCAAATAAAATATGCAAAAAATATAACAATATTTTTTTGTTAACGTCAGTATTATCACTTGAATATGTGAATTCAGTAACAATTTGAAATTAATATTTATATTAAATGGCGGTTCAAAATAAGGATAGAATTGGTGTACTGTCCATATTTTAAACAGAAAAAACCATATATGCCGTAAAACGACGTTTATATTTATACGGAATGGACAACTATGTATTGAATTAAGTTATGTCCAGGAGACTTAATTGTTATTTCTAAAGGTTTTTTTTGCCATTGTGTTAAAATTCCATGAATCGTCAAGCAAAATCTGAAGGCTATTTTAACGTTTACTATATTATATTGATATAAACATATAATATATATATTCAAATAAATATTGCTTATGGATATAAAGTCAAATCAATAAAAATATAATACAAAATAAACTTTTAGTAATATAAAAGACTACTAGATAAGGTGGATATATACATTAAAAAACAAGGGCTTCTATTTTATCTTAAATTTTAATGTTGGCTTAAGCAGCTAAAATAATTTAAAACTTAAATTCCTCAGTCTATTTATTATATTGCATCAATTATATTAAATAATATGTATAATAATCATTGTGTTGTTATTATAAATAACTTGAATATTATAACATAAATACTTAAAGACAAGAAAATAAAACATAATTAACCTATTAGGACTAGAATAAGAATGTTATAAGATAATTACAATTTGATACAAATTTTATCAAAAGAAATTCAAGTTGTCATACACAACCACATTATTAAATACGAAAACTTAGTCCCATAATTTAGTAACATATTGTAAATACTATTACATGATTAGTACTACATACCTATGTATATATTTTTACATTATCCAAACAAAGTCAAATCATTCATTTGATTAAATTATATAAAAAAAAATATACCGGTCGAATTGAGAACCTTCTCCTTTTTGAAGTCGATTAAGTAATACCCAATAAATGTGATGTACAAAATGTCATTAATATGCGCAATTTAAATAATGCTTTACAGTATAAGATTTATTAAATTATATCTTGTATGTTTATTTTTATTTTATTTAGGTCAATGAACTTAAGGGCATTTTTCCTGCTTTTACGCGCTTGTGCAAACAAGCCGGTATGTGTATTATAGCAATGCAACCTACCGTTTTATACGCATATTAACGAGTCGAAATGACACTGCAGCTAAATAGTATTAATTTACAATGTGCAAGCAAATACGGTCGCCGGTATTTTTTTTTTTAATATTTAAATTTATCTTCATTATTTTTCAAGAACAATATTATATGTAAAGAAATAATTTTCTTTGAATATATCAAATTTGGTTAAAATAATTATACAAAGTTATAAAATTATGGTGTAACATTTTCATTAATAACATTTTAACAAAGTTAAATAATTATGAAACGCAAAAGTATTATTGACATAATATTTATGTAGTTTATAGGCAACTGTATTACGCTTAAATATCTATATTTATCTAATAATGAGCTCCTATAAAAATGTTATGCTTAGAAAGTAAATGTACCTACTAAATAATCATGGAATATATTGAACGACACACTAACCGTATTTAATAGTGTAAACAATAAATAATATGAGTTCTTACGACGTAACTAATTCCATTTTTCTATATTTCTTACGAAGAGTTGATACTGGGTCTTTAAATAATATGGGGTCTAAACGAAGTACGGAGCGTATAAGCGGCATGTAACCCCAGGCGGACGCAAATGTATTCAAGCAGGACTGCCGCTGGACGAAGTGTTCCGGGTCGCTCCAAGAAGACCTGGAAAAACCATACGACTTCAATTTTGTTCAAGCGACTATAATATGTTGCATCGTATAATGTGACGCAACGTAATGAAGCAAATTATGCAATATCAGGTTATTCTGGGCAATATTAGCTGTTTAGTCTCATGACTGGCTAGCACAAGAATGTTGCAAACGGTATTTCTTTACTTGTTACTAATTACGCCCTCACATTATGAATCATCGGCCCAACTTGATGCGTATTTTACGAGCGTTTTTAGCCTATTGTTTTACTTTAAAATGTGTTTATATCATGATTTTATATGCGTATACTAAATTTCTATCTATGAATGTAAACAAAGTCTTTACATATTCAGGAAATAAAATTCACGCACTCCAATAAAAGTACTAACGCATATTAGAAATTAATTGTCATTTGCTACAACAGTAAAGGATAACATCGCACCGAATACTAAATTTACAAAATATTTTTAAAATAAGTTATCAATTTCCTCAATGTGATAAAATTGATCCAATCCAATTAATAACTTAAGGGTTGTAGACCTAATTTATTAAAAGTATATTTTTTTAAATTCATCCATTTTTGGATGTCCTTAGAGGCCACTTACTGTTTTTTTTTTATCTAACTGAATTAGCAAACGAGCATGCAGTCCATCTGATGGTAAGTAGCCACTGCCGCCCATGGACGTCTGTAATCGACTTCATACAGAACATGGGTTCCATCTGAAGTCTATCACAGATGCGTTGCTACTCCCGAGGACTATGATGGTCACCTCATGTGAAAGTGTGACGGAACCCACAGCCTTCCATCGAAACGCAAGAAATGCTTCACGCTAGAAATAGGTGTGGAGGTGGTACTTTACTAGTTCTACCATCTTTTTCCTAGTTAGTTGGACTATATTAGGACGTTACATTTAATAATCGTAGAGTACAGGCAATACCTTCACCGCGCATTGTAGATGTTTTAGTTATATTACTTTTTAAAGCTGTGGAGCGGGATATATGATCAGGTGTTTTAATGATAATTAATAATTCATCAAGTTACATGGTATTTTTTGTCAATATTGTACGAAATGACGTATAAAAAAGAAAAAAAACATGCGTGCGTACAAAGTACACATGTCAGAAGTGAAACTTCTTTGGCGAACTAATTTATAAATCTTGTTTATATTTATACAAATCTAAAACTTTAAATTTCCAAGATTAAGAGGAAGGGAAAAAGGCGTGATACGACGTTCGCTCTGTCTCACTTTTTCTCTCAATCTTTCTCACTCGCTTGCTCCCTACTCTCACTCCACTAGTTGCTCATGCTACGTTCGCCCTGTCTTACTCTCTCTCAATCGGTCTCGATCACTCTCTCTCTCTTTTCCGACAATTCCGTTGCATACCGGCGTGACGTTTCATCTGTAAAAATGTTACCCTCATGCGCCTAAAGAAATTTCACTTCAAAAAAAATAGAGACGTATCGTTCGGTGTTCAAAATGCAGCGGCTTGTATTCCTTCGCGCGAGCTTAAGCGGCAATCGTCATGCGGCATGCGTGTCAGTATCACGCCCGGTGCACCAGCGCAGCGTTCGCAACATCATCGAGTTCGTCGAAAGTTCATTATTCGCGGTTTCAATATTCGCGAGTTAAAAAATGAGCTTATTTAAAACCCGTTATTCGCGGATGTAATCAGTAAAAAAAATGATTCGGCGTCAGCTGTATTGCGTCGAGTTGTGTTCCTCATTCACGGTTTTTGATATCACGGTACATGGAGCACGAAGTAGGAGCTATCACTATATTCGATCGAATTACAACGAACCTACTTCACACATGTATACCTGTGATGCAAGTGCGGCGCCTTGTACCGCCTGCGTTGCGCGAGCTTGAGCGGCGGGCGGCGCGTGGCGTGCGCGGCGAGGCAGTTGAGCAGGATGTCCTCGCAGTTGCGCGCGCGGCGCACGGCGAGCCGCAGCGCGGGCGGCGCGGCGCCGTACTGCGCGAGCAGCGCGCGGTGCACCAGCGCGGCGCCGGGGAGCACCATCGAGTACGCGCCGCCCCATTTGCTGCTGTAGCCCCACGCGCCCTGTGCAATTGCGCGTGTTACTTTTCATCGTGCGTCAGAGAACTACAACAACAACTACAGCGCCATTTTGTATAATAAGAAAATCAACTCAGGCTGCGTTGCTTCTCTGAATATAGATTAAACTCTTCAAGTTTAATCCAAAGTATTTATGACGACAAAAACAAGATATTTGCATGATAATAATAGACTGTAGGAAAATTTTCTTCTTTACTAAAAAAGATGAGCTACAACCCCTTATCTTCAACTATTATCCAAGATCAATATTTTCACGATTTTTCTGCATTGAAAAACAAAACAGGCAAAATTTAAAAAGCAATATAGCCTAATTCTGCTTTTAACAGTAGTGTTAAATCTTTAGCCTTTTGTATTTGATTTTTAAGCATATGGAAATGCAGATATAATTAAATGAGGCATATTAACTTAGTCCTTAAGGGTAGCGTCGTGACCGCCCGTTGGTATGACTGCAATCTTATCTGAGTTTAATTTACAGTTGTTCATAGGCGGCAGTCAACACTTACCGTCAGATAGAGAGCATGTTTATCTACTGTGTACCCCTGTATAAAAAAAACCATTAAGTAGGCTACTTCATAAATATAAAATGCATGTTACACATACTTTTGATTCATCCCAAAAGTGATTGCGCGCTGGGTAGCCGACAATGCGTTCGGGGAAATGTTGCCACACGCGGAACGCAAAGTCCAGCTCTTCTGCCAATAGCGGTGCGTCACCATCCAATGAAAATACCGCTGCTGTTGGAACGGCCCATAGCGGCTGCCATCTTGCCGATACTCCTTCTCTGTATTTATATGAATTGTTATATTTTATAATTATTTTATACTACTAAGAGTAAAACTAAAAGTTACTTTATTTGTATGAAGAAAAAAAAACATGCGTGCGTACAAAGTACACATGTCAGAAGTGAAACTTCTTTGGCGAACTAATTTATAAATCTTGTTTATATTTATATAAATCTAAAACTTTAAATTTCCAAGATTAAGAGGAAGGGAAAAAGGCGTGATACGACGTTCGCTCTGTATCACTTTTTCTCTCAATCTTTCTCACTCGCTTGCTCCCTACTCTCACTCCACGGCTAGTTGCTCATGCTACGTTCGCCCTGTCTTGCTCTCTCTCAATCGGTCTCGATCACTCTCTTTCTCTTTTCCGACACTTCCGTTGCATACCGGCGTGACGTTTCATCTGTAAAAATTTTACCCTCATGCGCCTAAAGAAGTTTCACTTCATAAACAGACTATTCTACATTATTTACCCAGGATAATGTGTCGTAGAATCAATGACCATCACAGGCAGTGGATCGCGAGAATCCCCTGCCATTCTAGCCAATAATTTCAATGTAGGCGCTGCACGCTCACTATCCCATACGAGTACAACCTGTATTCAACAAAGTATGAAATTAAAATATATTTTACCAAGTTCCCTAAAATACAAGCAATATATTTTAAAATGTCACCTTCCAAAAATAAAAGAATTATATCTGTAGTCTATTGGTTTTTCATGCACTAAGCTGATTTAAAATTACAGACCTTTTCACAAAACTCGCTGCTGGCTATGTTCGCGAGAAGCTTGTGAAGAGCGGGAGATGTCGCTTGCACGTACAACAAGGCAGTGAACGTATTGCCCGGAGTGGGCGGAGGCGCGACGTCGGGCACGGAGGGCGCCGGTAGAGGTCGCGGGGGAGCGGCGGGTGCGTCAGGCGCGGACGGCACCTCCCAGCCTACCGGTAGGTGGGCGCGGGAGTCTCCGTACGTAGCCAACGTGTTCAGCGCACCAGGCGACGCGTTCCAAATTAGTGCCTCTCGTTGCCTTGAACTTCGGTGAGCTAATATTCGTTCAAGTAGTATCTAAAACAACTTATATGTGTTAATAAAACATGAAATATTTTAAAAAATATTTTTTCCAATTGTAATTTATTATTACTTAAAATGATACTTATTGAGTATGGGTCACCCAAAGTATTGGTATAGCAACACATTTCCTCTATTGTTTGCTAGATTTGTGGTGATATTGAAATGTGTGGCAAAACTTCTTCTCGCTTCATTACTGTTGTGTATTATCTACACTGCTGACTTGTTATTTTAGAGAACAGAGATGTAACCAAGTTTTACAAAAAAATCTGGCTATGCATTGGCTCTCCTTTGCAGCTACACCTCTCTCCAGTTGCAACCACAAGTATCGACAGAAGATGGTCACAATTTTCCATCAAATGACCTATTATCTATCACTAGATAATCAAAGTTATTAATTATAATATGTCTACAGATTAATTAAACAATTACCCAATACCTCTATTGTTGTAAAAACTATTTTTTCTATTGAAGAAAAATATTGCTCCCATAATAGTTGTGTCTGCTGCCTCAGAGCAAGAATACGTTCAGGAGGAACTGAGCGTACCAACTCTGGCACCTACAAGCAAATTGCATAAACAATATTAATCAATGATGATTTTAAAAAGCTTTAGTAGACTATTCTATGAATAAAGTTGATTAATATTAGTATGTACAAATAGACAATTTAATACCTGTAACAAAAGACGTTCATCTGCCCAAATTACAGCTCGTCTCCAATCAATTCTTTCATCAAATGGCAACCGCCAGCCATTACTTAAGAGAACCGGCACACAGCCTGCAGCCAGTGCTTCAAGGAAACGATATGAACCCAGTCTTCTACCTCTTGCCACCAGGCAAAATGTAGAGTTTGCTAAGAGCTGCTCATAATCAAATCTAAAACAGGATGATATTATAATAATATAGCTTTGTCTTGAATAAAATAATTTTGTAGCTTCAAATTAACCTATGTTAACTACTAATGCACTCAAAATTACATGAAATTGAATGTATGGTTGCATGATCATGATTGTAATTAGTATTTAAGTGTCAAATCCAGTAATAACTAATAGTCCAAGATCCCAGGGCTGCCAGACGTCACGTATTTTCTGACGAATGAAATGTGGACGATTGAGTAGTGTTAGTATGTACTATGATCGTATGCCTACCTGCTAGCTTGGTCAAACGGCCAATTTCCAGGTATCAGGTAATCAAGGTACATAAAAACATTACTTACTTCACGTAAATTCTCATGGCTGATTTTCATATATGTTTTCGAGTGTATAGTTAAAAATAAATTGTCAATACTCCCAGACACTTTCCGTCGGCCATATTGCTTGGCGGACGCCTTAAGGGTCTCAAAATAATTAGTTAACTTCACGTAAAATCTGACGCTCCATTTTTATATATGTTCATCCGACAACTATTTTAAAACCTTTGACAGACCGATCCAAGGGGCCAATCATCCCCTAAACTAAATTTTAATATCTCTGTGAGTGGGAGCGCGAGAGCATTATCTACGCGCATGAGACTGAGTGAGACCGACTGCGCTGTTAAGGGCATGAAAATTACTTAAACAGATATTTTATAATTTTTAGAACTTTTGTTGACAAGTAAATTATGGCAACAAAAATAAAAAAAAATGACATATAATAAATAATACTAAAGGTAGCCGACATTTTTATTTTTTTTTTCTATTTATTTATTAGAAATAAAAAATATTTTTTAAAAATACCACTTATAATAAAATAAGAGCAATTATTTTTAATGAATTATTTATTCGAAATTTGGAAACAAAGTAGAAAAATATTAATCCTTTAATATTTCTTAACAGTGGCTTTTAATCTTCATTATCATCATGGTTGAAATTAGATAATTCATCATCTAGCCAATCTTGAAATTGAATATCTAAATCGTGATCGTCCTCATCAGCATTATCCTTATTTTCTTCCTCTGTAAAAAACAAGGTGAACAATGAAGGTCTAAAAAATAAAGAGATACAAATAATATGAGAAACGAAAATAATTTACCTGAGTGTTCTTCCAGCGACTCACTGACAAAACCCGGTAATTGATCTCCATCGAACCAATGAAAATCATATTTACCATCTTGTAGTATTGACAATTTATTTTTAACTATACACTCGAAAACATATATGAAAATCAGCCATGAGAATTTACGTGAAGTAAGTAATGTTTTTATGTACCTTGATTACCTGATACCTGGAAATTGGCCGTTTGACCAAGCTAGCAGGTAGGCATACGATCATAGTACATACTAACACTACTCAATCGTCCACATTTCATCCGTCAGAAAATACGTGACGTCTGGCAGCACTGGGATCTTGCTCTATAAGCTAAATAATTTGAATAAAGACAATTCTTACTTATCATATTCCTTGTTATCCTCATCACATCTTTCATCCCTTAAGTCCTTCCAAGATTTCCCATGCCTACATGTGGTGACTAAGATGAGATTATCACCATCATGCAAGTGCCATAGAGAATTTCGTGTTTCACTACCTATTCCATGAACATAACGTTTTCCCTTGAATGCTAGCAAATGTTTCTTGGGTGCTGGGAATTGATTGGCGGTAGCTGCTGGGGGCATTCCACCACGCTCAGGGTGTTCTTTATGAAACAGAGGCAATGAGATATCAAATCCATCCCGAAAAATAGTTTCTGATGCACTGGCTCTTGCTAATATTGCTTCACCCGGATCAAACCCTAGAGCACCTTCATCATAGTCTGGCCAAGTTCCAGCATATAAATTGAATATTAAATGATTACGTCCGTTTTTCCAGTACTGCAATCGTGACAATCTAGATGCAACATCAGGAATATGCTCTGGTGATAGTGGATCCGCATCCAATGTGTCCACCGCAGGTACAAAAAGGCAAGCTTCGTTGGGATCCCTTGTAGCATATCTAGATTCACGAATAACTGATAAAACTTTTCTATATGTGGCACTTACAGGACCATCTGTTGGGTAGACGTAGACCTTAGGATCACTACCACAGTTGGAGAAATCAAAACATGTTTCCATGCGGCACGACTTAGTCGTGGAGTCCGGATTTCTTTTCAGGCGCGACGGTGCTTCCGACAGTTCGTCGAGCGTAGCGAAAGACGGCAACTGATCAATTCGACTTTGATGAAGTTCTGATTTAAATCGACGTCCTCCAAAGTAGCAATAAACAATAAAAATACAAGTCAACGTAAGAAGTACATAACGTTTTTTCGCCTGCATTTTTCTAACAATTATCAATGAGTTTAATTCCTCATATCACTGTTAAGTCCACCAGCTGCATAATTCACACCCGCCGGAAACGCAGTTCATTGATTTATCCAAATACGAATGCACAACGCAAGTTTATACAAACAAATCGACTAGTATAATTTACTTTCAAAAATTTGTTTTAAATTAAGTTGACAGATATAATATTTGTTGTACTCTGTGGTATGTCATTTGTACTGAAAAATCACAGATGATATTTAATATAATATCTTTTATCCACAGATTACATATGGATCGTTTCGTACAGTATGATACGAAAATATAATACCACAGTACTAATATCCACAGTATTCTAACTTCTTACAAATGCACGAAACGCAAGTTGTACCCACGCGCCACGATTTCGGTATGCACTCGGTACCCAACAGCTAGCGAATGTGCCCTAGTAGCGAGCGGGCGATGTGACGTTTTTTAAGCAGTGGATCTTTTTATTTAAATAATAATGTAGCGAACAGCAGTTGTAAACTATATTAGCCTGTTTTTGATTGCTTTAATTGTGCATAAACACGTCCAGTATTATTAATTTTTATTTTGGTTGGTAAAATATTATTCAGTGTGAAATTTATAACTATTTTTTGTGTACGATTTATTATTAAACCTCTTAAATACTAAAAGAACGAATTGTTTTTTACCTTAATCTACTGAATAAAATACATAATAAGTAAGAAAGAAAGTCAAGCATACAGATGTATTAAAATACTTTAGGCGGGTAGCCCTAACGCAAACTCTCGTCCAGCGCGTCTGTAGGTATAAAATTCAAGGACACGGCAGAGTTAGACTACTGTATGATATTAATACTGCGATAATACCTACATAATATCTTTACCACCAGACACCTTCAATCATCACGAGGGTGGTGACTACTTACTAGCTTAACAAATTCGACAACAACTGACACAGCAACCCCTACTACAAGAACAGTTGTGGGATTGTTTAGCCAGTGTTCGTTTATTTTGACGACCCGCGTGGCCGAGCGGTTACCATACCGATCTGACGCGCAATGGGTCTCAGGTTCGATTCCCGGCCAGACAGGTTTCTGAAAGATGAGTTTAGATTCATGTTCTGGGTTTGGGTGTTTGTGTATTCGTCTTGTGTGTGTCCATGGTACCCACGATACAGGAGAAAATCGTACTGGGGGCTATGAGTGTAGAAAACGTATTTTTTTAAATTTTAGTATGGCAGCGTCCCTATCTGTCCCACACGAACAAAAATTATTTGAAAATTCTCAGAATCCAAATGTTTAAAAATTACTCCTGCAACAATTAAATCCTAAGTCTAATATTTCTTTCAAGTCTTACATTTACTTTACTACATTTTAAATAATTTTACTAGGATTCAGAACCAACAATATATAGGTGTTATACGCACTCGGTCCCTTTTTCTAGATCGATGATTTTTTTTATTGTAATTTAAACTCCCGAAGATTTAAATATAATAAAGCGGCAGGAGTTTATTTACTAAAGCATAAATAATTGTCTTTTTCGGTTCACCATCATAAAGAGTCATAAGAATACTGGCTCAATCATGTTTGGTTTAGATCAGGTGAACAGAGTCAAAGAGTAAAATAACATGAACAGAGTATCTTGGTTTCAGTTTTATGCTGGCAGAGATTGGTCAGAAGTTACTAAATATTTAATAATATAAGAATTGATTTTGAAATCTTATTTTGTCACAAATACGCACAAATAAGAGCTAATTGTGCATGTTTACTCTACAGGCGCACATACAATAGTCTTTGAGATACGCGATTGTGCAAAACGTTACCGCAGCAGGAAACGCAATATCTCGAATATCTGAAGATGCACAAATTATATTTTAGTTATTAGCGCACAATTAAGCTATCTGCCTATGCCTATGCAATTTTTAACTCTTCGACAATTTGTTTAGAATTTCTCTACTGGAACAACATTACCCCTTACCCCAGCAGGCATCGTTTTTTCCGTTTATTTCCAAAACGACAACATGCACATTTTCTAAATCGGCGCACATTTACAGCAGATTGAGCATTAAATATTTGTCCCACTCATATCACTCTAGGCGCTTCTTTCCTGCTAGGATAACGATCACTCACAAAATACCCTTTGTTCATCTACAGATTATAAAATTTTAAAATAAATGAGGTTTATAAGAAATACATGACAAACAATGTTCCTTAAATCTATTTATTTAGGCAACACATTTTGTAGCTACATATGTAGGTGGATTCAAAGTTAAATTAATGTTCATTAAATACCTAAATGATTAGTCATAGGTAAACATAAATTAAATTATTTGGTAGGTACTTCAACTGTAAAAGGTTAGTCAACATTGAATCAATTTTAAAGATTAATTATTATCCTTTGCAAGGAGGCAGAACGAGTATGGTTCGACCGAGGAGGTACCATCGCCACATCTATTTGATGCGCCACAGTGGAAGTGTGGCAATCATCTTAGACCGCGTGATTAGCAAAGCATCTGTGAGTGACTTCAGATAGAACCCCTGCTATATATAAGGTCGATTACAGATGTCCGTTTGCAGCAATAACTATTTACCATCAGGTTGACTGCATATCCGTATGCTAATTTAATTCAATCAAGCTTTGTTCATCAAGCTTTTAAAACCTGAGGATTACTTTCTTTTTCTTCAACACTTTTCTTTTCAATTCGCCTTGTGTATATGTGCAATATTGCTCTACAATCAGGATACAGTTCATATTTAGTATTTAATATATCACTCTTAATCCTCTTGGCTACAGTCTCTTGGTCAAGCATCATTTGCAATGCTTCTGCTTCTTTTAAATTCCTTAGATCTGCAGCTTTTATTTTAAGATCACATCTATCTGCACCATCAACCTAAAAGTAGAAAATATGATTAATAAAGTGCATTTATTTTCTATTATACTTACTTATTTGAACTTACGAGCGTAATTTAAGAGCCGCCTGTGGCATACAAGTCGTGTACATTGCATGTTATTGTTATGTTCGTATTTTTTATATAAATGTAGTATTTACTGACTATAACATAAATACTGGTATGTATATAGATTAAAATGTTCGATATAAGTGTGATTTTAAAAATTTGAATACGAATGTACTATAACATCAAGATCTAAAGGTGAAATTGCAAATGAGTTAAATATCAACATATAACATACATGAATACAAATCTATATGACTAATAACACTTGGCAGTACTTACTTTGCACTGGAAAGATAATTCATAGTTGCTATCAACCACTGGCCATTTTTGTTCTAAAACATGTGTATTCCAATCTATATGTGATGAATTATTACTTATTCTTTCTGGAGCAGATAGAAAGCCTGCCCACAGTTCTGAACAAAAATGTGGCATTATAGGAGACAACATAATTATTAATTGAGCTAGTGCCAATTCAAATTCTATACTTTTAGCCACTATATCTGATGGAATATTATTCTGTAACAAAAATAAACATACCATGTATGATTCTGCATAATCAATTTGCTAAACCAATTTGTCACATAACAAAACTTACTCTTAGAAGGTTAGTTAAGCTTTGAAGCCTAGATATTCCGACACTGAGTTTGTGAGTATATCTAAAATGATATGTTGTTGTTGCAATGAGATAGTTTCGAGTATTCCATATTTTGGTTTCTAATTGCTTAAATTCTTCTTCAGATAGTTTTTTGGGTTCATTTTTGCTTACAGAGAATCGGTATTTTAAAAACTCTCTAATTGTAATCCACAAGCGATGCTGCCAATTTACTACCCCAGGTAAAGCTGTTGAATAAACAAAATATAAAAATTCAAAATTATTTCCCATGTTAACTAACATGTGAAGAAAACTATTTTAGAGAATTCTTACTTGCATCAGACCAATGGCGACTCGTCGCTGGAGGTACATCAGCAAGTATAAGCAGTCTAGTAGTATCACATCCATAAGTAGATAACAGCCTCTGAGGATTTTCACCATTGAATTTTGATTTACTCATCTTTTCCCACTGTACAGACACAGCTTCACCTGTACCTTTTTCTATATACTTCTTTCCTACTTTTTCAACATTTTCTACAGGAATATATTTTCCTGAAGACTTCACTTTGTAAGATTGTCCCATTATCATTCCCTGAACTAACAGTTTTTTAAATGGCTCTTTAGATGGAGACCAGGAGAGAGAGTGTAAGAAAAAGCTCATAAAACGAGCATAATACAAATGTAGTACTGCATGTTCTTTGCCTCCTATATAACAAGTGACTGGCACCTTTCCTATAAGCTTTTCCTTATTAAACGGCAACTTATCATTCTTTGAATCTAAATATCTATAATAATACCATGATGAATCAACAAAAGTATCCATAGTATCAGTTTCTCTCCTTGCACTTGCCAAACATTTAGGACATTTACAATCTACCCAATCTTTAAGCTTAGATAACGCACTGCTACCAGTTTCTATTTTACTTATTTCTGGTAATTGAACTGGAAGGTCCTTATATGGTACTGGGACAGATCCACACTGAGGGCAGTGTATTATTGGTATTGGCGTGCCCCAGTATCTCTGCCTAGAGATTAACCAATCTTTAAGTTTTGAACTTACAAAGTACCCTCCATATTGTTTTAAAGCAATGTCAATTGCTTTTTTATTTTCATTCTCAATATCAGCATTTAATCTCTTCTTGCTAAGTGGAATATTAAGGGATGCAGACACATTCTTATCATTTTCGTCTAATGATGCACAAGCTATGTATACATCTCTACCTTCAGGATAATCAACATTGTCTGTTATAATTACTGGCATATCTGAGTTAGTAAAAGGATTATGGCAAAATAAATTGATCATTTTTGTTCTATCTAGTTCTTGTAAAAGAACATGATTTGAGCTCATTGTAACATATTCACCATGGATGAATTTATATGGATCTGGTGTCCAAACATCAAATGATTTCATACTACCTTCAATATTAATTTCAAACTTAACTACAATGCCATTGCATTCACCAATCCAATGTTTTTGTAAATTAATTATATCACTCCAGTTTTCCAATTCCTTGCTGTCCAGTCCATCATATAAACTTTTAGCATATTTTGTAGTTTTAATAAACCATTGTGTTAATATTTTTTTCTCCACCAGTGCTCCCGACCGCCAAGAGCATCCATTATCATCAACCTGTTCATCAGCAAGCACTGTTTTATCTACAGGGTCCCAATTCACATTTGCCTATAAAAGAAAATTTTGTAAAAATGAATAAGATTAGAAAATATTCATTATAATCTCTAAAATATTCCATGAACATAGTCTTATAAAGCAAATGTTGTATAAAGCAATCAATTTTGTTGTTAATATAAACAAAATTCACTTACTTTGCTTTGATAAGCTAAACCATTTTCAAACAACTTTAGAAATATGTACTGTGTCCATTTGTAGTAACTAGGATCACATGTATTGACCTCCTTATCCCAGTCAAAATTAAAGCCAAGCTCGAGAAGCTGAGTCTTCATGGACTGAATGTTTGACTCAGTCCATATATGCGGTGGTATGTTCCTTTCAATAGCAGCATTTTCGGCTGGCAAACCAAACGCATCCCAACCTATTGGATGTATTACGTTGATACCATTCAATTTATGAAATCTTGCAATGGTGTCAGATATTGAATATACTCTTACATGGCCCATGTGAAGATTGCCAGAAGGATATGGAAACATTGGCAGAATGTAGTAAGATGATTTTGTGGCATCATGGCATGATTTACTCAGTACTACATTGGACCAGTGCTTTTCTATTTTTAATTTTATTTCAGTGGAAATATTTTCTTCCTAAAATTTAATTAGAATACTATATAAAAAATATCGGTGTGGAAACAATTGATATATAATGTATTACTGTATAATTAAGCTTACCCAATACCCTAAGCTACTTTTTCTACGGAAGAACTCAATAAATTTGCTCCTTATCTGTTTACTATAATTTGCTTTTTTTAAACACCCGCTAAAAGTATAAATTGTCATTTTTGTCTCATAAAATTTCAATAATATGTGTGTATATTAAAAAAAGAATGCAATTCTTTAGTTGTATATTATTCACAATATGTTTATTCTTTTCATTCTTTGCCCACCACTGAACATTAGAATTTAACCACTACGATAATATTTATAAAACTCATAGCAAAAAAAAAAAATCTGCTCATCAAATTCGTCAAGTCAACTCTGACGTCTCTGACAGTGACATTTCCTTTTGAAGTCTTTGTCAATGACAGGATTGCCAGAAAATACAAATGACTCCGTACGTTCCTGAACGGTTTATAATACAGATTATATACGACACGAATCTAGGAATTTCTCAATGAACGCATTACATGAGCAAGGATTTCAGATTTAGACAAGGTTTCCAGGGCTATTCCAAAGTGTTCAATAAATATAACATATAATAAGTATAAAATAAATTTATACAGAACAAGTAAGGTGCTAGTGGTATCCTATGCTTTCATAACATTTGAAATACATTACGATTAAGATTCTCAGTATTCGCTGTTACATCCATAACTTATGATCTTTTGAAAAACAAATAATATAAATACATAATACATATCGATATAACCAATCGTACTATCGAACGGAGGTTAACGATGTTTATTCTGGGGACTACTCATCCTAGAAACTCATGAATAAACTTGTAATGCGAATAAAGAGTGCATTCCATTAGATGTTCACAACGATCACGCTCACGACCGCTATTTTCCCGTTCTACTAGCTTGTGAGCGTTACTGACGAAGTCTCTAGTGGAACGTTCACTTTGACCCACCTTATTAGATGGGCCGTCGTGAGCTTCGCGTGAACGTAAGTCACGACGTCATGAGTGACGTTTTCGCCGCGACAACAACGACCACAGTCGTCATGTGGAACGACTAATGGAGCGTTTTGAGCGTTGTGAGCGCCTTCTGGAACGCACCCTAAATAGTCTGTGAATCTGTCACTGTCATTAGTGTCATTTATTCATCTCTCACTTTCAGTCAAAGTCAATTTGGCCGTGTAAAAGTTCGATTGCATTTCCGTGATTTGTAGTAAAATTGTTGAAATGGCGAAACCCAAAACAGATGACGCTTCCGAAGAAGCGAAGAAAATTGTGGACGATGCGAAAAATTTCATTGAAAAAGCGATAGCAGATATTGGTAAAACATCCGCAACCAAACAGCTAATTTTAGGAACTGCGTCAGGATGGTATGTGGTTACTCATCACGGTCTTTGTTTATTTGTGCATCTAATTTAATCACGATTAAGAACATTAGATTTGTTTTATTATTTTTAGGATCACAGGATTTATAACAATGAAAATTGGCAAACTCGCCGCCGTTGGAATTGGTGGTGGTGTCATATTATTGCACATAGCAAGTCAAAAAGGCTACGTTGATATAAATTGGGACAAAATCAACAAGAAAGTTGACAAAATATCGGATAAAATTGAAAAAGAAGCCACAGGAAAATCGCCAGATTGGTTTGAAAAAGTAAGTCAAAATATAAATTCAGACTAATTAAATTTGGACGTAACTTGCATGTAACATAGCAACATATTTGAAATGGCTTACTTATTCTTTTTGATGGTAATCAAAACTTTAGGTGCCATGCCACTTATTCAAACAAATATCAATATCAAAGTTTGCTAAAATGTCAAAAAATAATACTACTTATGAAATAAATAACACTACTTGGATAGCTTTGAAAACTAAATATAATTCTGGGATTTAAGGTTTTACTATACAAACCTCATAATTTAGTAAAATTTATTGATACCTCAATTTTTTAATATTATTAAATAAACTGTCATATAATTAGTTTCATATAAGGAAGTATGTTGTATGTTCTTCCAAAAAAATGTTATTTGGTTTAATTTCTTGATTGTCAGGGTTCTTCATGTATCCAACATCCTTTTTTAGAATATACTTACACAAAAATTCTAATGCTTGGCCAGTACATTTTCACTAATTGTAAACACTTTTAGTTAATGGGATATTTTAGCAATTGGTCCTTGGTGGTATAAGCATGTGGGAATTCCATAATGGAAGTTCATTAGATTAAAAATAAACCACAATTTTTGTTGCAGGTATTCTTATTTGTGAAAGATAATTCCTATTATTCAGCAGGGTTCACAGGAGGATTCTTTTTTGGGATTGCGTCATCATAAATTTCAATAATTTTCTGTTAAAGTGAGTTCTTGAAAACAAAATAATTATTAAACAGGTACATACTCATTGTGGAAGCTAAAGTTATTTGGGTGTAATGGATGTAAACATATGTAATAAAATTAATGTGTCTTTATATATTTGCAAAAGTTGTTGAGCAGACTGGGACTCTATTATTATCATAGATGTTTGAATGATTTCAGTATATTTCCAGTACATAATAATGTCTTGGGTATAAATTATAGGTTTCTAAAGATATTATTTAATACTATTTGAATTCTTGCAGTGGCAATGACTGGTCAAGCATTTTAAAATAAATCATTTAACTTGACATTTCCTTGACCTAAACACCTAAAGCACCAAACTCTTACCTTATATGTTAGATTTACTTATTTTGATACCAATAGACCAAGTTATTTTTATTTCTACTTATAACATGATTGGGAAGTGTATTGTTTTGTGACATAATGCTTACTGTTTGTTTTGTTATTATTTGACTTGGACTGGCAGTTTTGTAAAATGTAACATCTTCACACATCTATACATTCTCCCATAACTAAAATTCCAGGTTGATGATTTGCAGATATTTCCCTGTATTATGTGATCAGGATTTGATATTATGATAATTACAGACTGTTTAGCTTAAACAGACAAGTTGATATGCTGGTGTGCTTTGGCTGGTATCCATATCTTTAAGCTATGTTTGTTAAATGTGCCATGGACAGAATTTCATATGCATCAATCTTGTAATCTACTACTAAGTTATCATTTCAATGTTCCAGGTAGAACGATTTGTTGACCGCAAACTGGATAAGGCTGAAGATTTATTGAAGAAAAAAGAATACAAAGCCAAACGTTGGTATAATAACTTCATTGGTGATGATCAGTACCGTGCAACTGAGTCCCATGTGTTTCTGGCATCTTTTATGGCAGGAATGGCTGTTGGTCTCATTTGTGGCAAATGAGTTGCCTGTTATATATCCAATAATTTATTCTAAATATAACACTTAGTTTTAGTTTTATTAGAGATATGGTTTCTTAGTTTCTTAGTTACTTAGTTTATTCATGGTATTTTATGACTTACAATTTCCTATCATGATCATAAACATGATCTTTGAATATAAATAATTCTTAATACTGCTTTATGTGTAACTTTATAAATCTTTAAAAGTACATTTCCTCTGAGAGTCAGGATTAAATAAAAATGTAGTGTGTATGTTAAAAATATTACATGTAATCAATAAAAGATCATAAAATCCTGTTGTTTAAGAGTTTCATTTTTTGTCCTTCTTTGTCATAGTAATATCTGTTTTTTACAGTTCAATTTGTTAATTTTGAACTTTATGTATTTATTCATAATTATAAAAGGATTAAGGCAGGGGTTGGCAACTTTTTGAGTTGAGACAGAAAAAAGACAATAAAAAAAAAATAACTTTCTTAAAGAACACAACTTTTTTGCCTACAATAAATAGGACTTGCATTAATATTTTTTATAAAGGTAACTTATTAGTTACAACACTAACTTCTACTATAATAAACAATTGAGTAAACAAATTTAATGGGAGTGATTGCTTTACATAGTTATTCAACAGGTCTCATGTCTTTTTTATAAAATAAGTATTATTTGCGATACTGAAAAACCACAGCTTCACATGTGGCCAAAGAGCCCCATGTGTCTCACAAGCCGCAGATTGCTGCCCTCTGGGCTAAGGCAAACAGTAAAAATCTTTTTGTCTTATGTTAAACTATTATTTATTGGTTTATTAGCTTTATAACAAAGTATAAAGATAAAAAAGGTGTTTATATCTGTTCTATAGTATTCTCCAATTTAGACCGAAATTCGAGGCTAGATGAAAACTGGTTTTATATTAGGTAATAATGGTTTTATTTCATTTTAAAATTTAGATTTATAGTAGTAAAATAATTGTTTTGGTGTCATTTGTTCTAAATATGCTGTGTACTGCTTTATATAATCACTTTTGATAGTTTGAAGAGCTCTTTGATATCTTCTCTTTTGTGACTTTGGTAAAGCAGCCCAATTACAATTATTTAGAGATTCCTCATTGCTTTTAACAATTTCAAATAATTCCATTGATGATCTGAAAATGCAATTGTAATTATAATACTGCACAATACCAATTATAATAGGGAATATGCATGAAATTTAAATTCGTCTCAAATATTTTTTTCTCGATTCTTTATTATCGTCAAATTATAATGAAAAAGTTTTTTTTTTAATTTACTTGTGATTTAAACCCTTAAAAAATATATGAAAAGTGGAAAATAAGGGAGCCAAATTCAAATTTACGAAACGCGCCACGATTGGTCAATCGAAATGTGACGTCAGTTGACATAGCATCGGCGCGATATTCATACTAACTACTACTACAAACAAGTGTTTTAGAGAATAGATTAGAATTTTGAGAATAGTTTAATCGTGTTTTTTGTGGTAGTATCTAGTGAATCTCGATTTGTACTACAATAATGAATATATAATCATCCGAAAATAGATGCATTTATGATGACTGCATATTTTGCACCTAATTTCGATTTTACTTATTGTATTACATGTTATAGTTTAGTCTTTGTATTTATTATTGATAAGTGATTGATATTATTATGTTACATAGTTTAAAAACATTTTTTTAACACAACAGTCTATAACATAGCGCATAGGTACCAAACATATAACCGCAATAGGAATAAGTACCTACCTAACGTTTTTGTAGAAAGTTATACTGAACTTTTCTTAACTATGTTATCTTACGTATTAAACCGAATTTTCTACTGTTTAACAAATAATGCAAAGCTTCTGACTAATTCACACTAAGCTGCATATGATTATAGCATAGTAACGTTAAAATGATGTTCATAAAAAAAATACATTAAAGTCACAAACAAGCATGCAGTTCTCCTGATGGTAAGTGGCCACTGCCGCCCTGCGACATCAATAAACAAGCTCAGATAACATAGGTTCTATCTAAAATCAGTCACAGATGCATTGCTTCTCCCGGTGTCTAGATTCCGAGTCCCCTACTACAAGCGTTGAGGAAGGCCACCGAGGAGGTTTTAGTGAGTAAAAATCTCACATAACCCGGAGTCTCTCCCAAGACTTCGGTGTACCTTTTGAAGGTTTCCTCCCCGTAACAAAAAAAAGGATGGTCGCCTCATACATATAAAAGTGAACCGGCAACCACACTCTTCTGCAACAAAACTGCTTCACTATAGAAATAGGTGTGGCAGTGGTACCTCCCCGGTTGAACTACACTGGTTCTCCCACCTGACCAATATAAATTATTCTGTCTCATCTTTACACACCACACGCCATGCATTATTTGTACGGCGTTGTATTTTTACATAGTTTGCAAAAAATTTGCAAAAAAATACTATATCGGGTATATTTCTAATAGTTTTATTGCACTTCGGTACTATATTATACTTGTACGAAGGTTTTTAGGTGCTTTCATCATAGGTATAACAATCAATATTGAAAATATATGTGAAGTAACTGAAAGGCACAACCAAAACATACACGGCAGTTCACTGGCCATGTCTAATGACGTCATCGAAAGCGCGCGCTAAATAGCCGCGTTTGAACGGCCCAAATTTGTTCAATGTTTTCATTTTGAGTTTTTGAGAAAATTTAGACATTTTCAAGCCTATTTATATTTTTTTCGTCATTATATAGAGGTAAATGATTAATTTAAGACATAAAAAAAAATCATGCATATTCCCCATTGAGATATGTTTTGGTACAATTATTAATTACCTCAGTGGTGGTGTAGGTTCAGGTATGAACATAACATTATCTCGTACCACATTGCTATGTTCAGGGACTAATATATTACTTTCTTCTATAACACTATGTTCACTTTCATAAGGAATACTTGTGTTGCAATTTTCTAACCTGAAAAATACAATTAAATTTGTATTGCAATATATTTATATCCTTTGTTCATTATGGATATACAGTATGAGAATTACACTGAATTTTATAGCTACATAACAGCTATGTAAAGCTACTGTATATAAATTTGAAACCAACTTTGTAGTCCATATAAGTTATTTTAATTTCCAGGAGTCCAAGTACCCTTAGATACGAATTTGTTTTGTTAGGTACCTTAAAAACAAGCATTGTTAAAACATAATATCTTTATATTATTTGAAACAGTTAATTAAGGTATCTTTTGTAAAGTTAATGAACAGCAGTTAGCATTGAATATATAATAAGTTTATATAAAAAAGAGTCATAAGGAAATAATACCATAGTGGTATAAATCAAAATGCTATCCAAAGATTTACCAATTTTTTCTATACCTCATCCATGATTTAACAAAATTACCTTAGTTTATCAAATGTTTGATTCTTTTAGAGAAAAAACCAGGATAATTATAAAAAAAGGTCAGTGATACATTGTACTTACTGATCATTATCATGATGAATTTCATCAATTACAGGGCAATAGTTTTGTTCATTAATTACTTGATCTTCAATAGAATTAATGAGTGTTTCATTTTTTACTGCTGTATCCAAATCTGTGTTTAATTTAGGTGGTCTGAAAAGAATGTATATAAAATTGTTTAGGAACAAAAAGAAAGTGTGGACCATTTTCTTATTGCATGCATCACATGCACAAATGAATGTATAACAGGAAAAGTAGAATACAAGTGATGTGCAGAGCTGTAGGCATAAACCCACATATTATTTATCTATATCTAATCAATATATATCTATACCTAATATATCTAATATACCACTTATTCTAAAAATATACTTATGCTATAGTCCAAAAAAATTCCAGGTGAATGATTTTAAAATAATGATTGTACCTTATAATATTTTCCTGTTTTCTTTTCAAATATGGCTGTGCATTTTGTAAGTTTAGTGCAAATTGTTTCACCAATTTCAACTCTTGCTCCTTGAGTGCATTTCTGAAATACTGTTTGTCCTCCTTGCTTAATGAGACCCAGGATTTTGTTGCTTCTATAAGAAGTTTTTGCTGAAAGAAAGAAAGAATTATAATGGCCATTTATACAGATATATATCCATATATTATGTATGTATGTGTATACAATACTATAGTTTGGTACATAAATACTGTTACAATTAAAATTGATAAAATATTAATTTTGAATTTTAATTCGGTCAATTGGAATTAACACATTGTTGTGGTAATAAATGTTTCATACAATAAAAAAATTGAATGACAATTCCCTAAAAACAGGGGAGGCCACTTGTATGTCACTGACATATGAGACAGGATCTCTTCGGAGTCTGGATGGCGCAAATATGGAGCTACATGGAAATATTTCATTTCTGTGTTGATTTCAGTAGACTGTAGGTTCATGGAGCCAAGGGGAATATGATTTTACAAATAACTGTGTTCAAGACTGGTTAACCTCTCAGGCGACTCAAGGCCTGTTCCCGTGATCTACCGTTTTACTACCTTTTTATCTTTACACATCACATAACTAATTTGTCTAAACTTTATAACCTTATAGTTTCTTAATTATTCATATTAATTACGCTTCAAGAATCAAGATACTAATCAAATAGGAAAAAATATCAATCTAATTTATTTAATTTAAAATAAATACAATATCAGGGAATTATTAAAATTACATACTGTCAACTTACTTTATTACTGCTACAGCCTTTCTTTTTACAATAAAGTTTTACGTATAGTGCTAAGGCAGATTTTGGTAACTTATCGCTTTCCTTCATATCAGGAATTTATATTTGTTATATATTTTTATTCCGATCCGAATTATTTCAAAAAAACCTGAAGTGAATTGTTTTCAAATACTATCAGACTAGGGATGCTCGATGAACATCGATGTTTGATGATCATCGATGTTGAAAGAAAAAACATCGATGTTTTAACATCGATGTTGCTATACGAAAAGTATCGTAACATCGATGTTAACGGAATAGCTCATCGATGTTACTCAGCGGTCTAACATGACCAATGCAACTTACGAAAAAATATATATCTTTTGTGAACGCATCCACAAATCGACTTATTAAAATTCTGAAAGCGTATTTATTAACTGTGCACAAGTCGTTCCCTTCTTTCGTGAAATATTTGAGTACTATCGCAACATCAACGCTATCCGAAAGACTGTTCTAAAAGCAGGTTCTACTCTTAATCAACAAAGAAATACATTAAAAGATTATCCTTTATCAAAATTACTTTTTCTTTAGTCAGTTGATAAAAAAATATCGGATTATGTAACAATTTGTTTTTTTACTAATAATTTCTTATTATTTCACTGTATTTTATCCCTTAGTCAATTATTAATGCAAAAATCATCGATGTTATCCAACATCGATGTTTGGTTTTCGATAAATATCGAACATCGATGTTGAGCTTTTGAATAAGACATCTATGTCAACATCGATGTTTTTCCAATATCGAACATCCCTATATCAGACATCAGTGACAACTGACAACGACAAGTGCTGACAACTGACAACTTGAATTTGTCAAAAGTTTACAATATGCCTTCTTTACGCTACTCGTGTAGCTAAACAATGTTATACGAATACGATAGTGTAGAAAGCTACTTCGGCTTACCTCGTCAAACTTTACCTCGCGTCGGGCGGCATCCATTTGTTGTTGATTCTTGTCAAATTAAATGGGCCGATTTGTACACTTCTATAGTACTTTGCCAACGAACTTCACCAAAGGATGCATTAGAATTCTTATGAATGAAGAGATTTCTGATTGCGAACTTTCAGGTGAACAGCAGGGCGTAAGCGGACTTCTCTCTAGGTCATGGAGTCAAGCTTTATGGTACGTTTGCCAAAATAATCTGAATCTAGGATCTCATGCTAAAGACGCTGAAGTTTTCTCCGTCCGAGTCCGAGTCCGAGTATAGTGTGATAACTCAAATGTATTACATGCTTTAGCTTCATCACTAATACACTATTATTAATATCAAGCAAGATTTCATAGGGTGCGTTCCATTAGACGTTTACAAAGCGCACCCTCATGACCGCAGTTTTTGCCGTTCCATTAGCTTGTAAGCTTTACCGACGAGTTCTCTACTGGAACGATCACTTCGACCCAACTTGTTAGATGGTTCATCGTGAGCGTGGCGTGGGCGTAAGTCATGACGTTATGAGTAACGATATCGCCGCCACCACAACGACCGCGGTAGTCATGTGGAACGACGTTTTGGGTGTTTGGGGCTTGGTGAGCGTCATCTGGAATGCGCCCATAGAGTAAAATTCTACATTTATGACTTGTGTACGTGACAGATGCCTGTCTGTTATACTGACACTGGCAGCAGTGACAGAACGTAAGTGTAGTTGTGTACATTGCTGGGGTCCTTTTTTAATATTAGCATTCAGCATGTCTGAGAATAAAAAGTAAGTATTTGAAATGATTTACACGCACTTTTTTACATGAAATTAAGATTGCTTTTAAATATAAATATGATTTTAGTCATGTTATAGCAGTATTAATTCATATCAACTTTGTGATCATTTCTTGTTGTATTTTTATTTATAAATGATAAAAGTATGTACTTGTAGATATGGACTCATTTTGCCTGATAAAGATAAAGCCCCAAAACTTGCCTTCAAAGCAAGTCACAATGTATTTGGAGATGAATCTGATTCTGAGGAGGAGTCAAAAAAAAGACCAATGTTGTTGCGCCCCAGCGACAACATCAACAGACAGGTGAATAATACTTTTGATATCACAGTTTATGTAAACAGAACTTAGCAGTGCTTGAGTATGCATATGTAGCATGTATATTATTTTTAACTTAAACCTTTAAAGGGTGTCACATGTATAACTTTATTTTTTAATCTGAGAAGTTATCTGGTGCATGTAATATTTTTCATGTTCATGATGCTCATACATTGCATTGCATGCCATTTTTATAGCAGTCCATCTAATGGTTTGTGGCCACCCATGATTATATATATATAAGCTACACCAGGAAAGGTGCCAGAACCAGTATGGTTTGACTATTTAGAGACACCATATACATCAATTTCTAAGGTGATGAACTCCCTCACATTTTTTTATTTGGAAGGATGCTTAAATTTGAGGCAACTATTCTAATTCTGGTGTGGCAATACATCTGTAATTGAATTCAGGTAGAACCTCTGTTATATGTAGAGTAGATACTTCAAACTTATAAAAAACAAGACATAGTATTAGGAGTTTTTCTGAGCTTGGAAGAAGATGTGTTGCTTCCCCTAATATTAGTCCCTTTATTTCATCACTTAAATATTAAGACATCAGAAAATCATATGCATCTATTTTTTGTAAAAGTTCTATACCTTTTGACCCTCTGTGTTTGATGTATACTTGATTACAGGCAAAAATTACTCAAGAAAAGGCCATTATGGAAGATTCAACAGTTTATCAATATGATGAAATTTATGATACACTTGCTACTAAGAAGGAAAGCAAAAAAGAGAAAACTAAAGATGACAGGAAACCAAAGTATATTGAAAATCTGATGAAAACAGCAAACAAGAGAAAAATTGAGCATGAACGCCGCGTTGAAAGACAGGTATGCCTCTTAATGCATTGTAGGTAAAGAGAGCATCAGCTGTAGGCAATAGTGATGTAACAAATGTTAATGTTTCCATTTTTACTGATAAGAATATCCCGTACTGAGATTTGTGAATGCATGTATCCTGTATTGACATTCGCAAATGCGAATATTCTGCCATTTTCTTTAATTTGACACCAACATGGGCACTGCCAGGTTTAATTTCAGGGAGGTGCATCTGCAGTATGTGTAGATCATACTAATAATTAGTATAAAATATAGAAATAGTATAGGAGGTTGTAATTTGTAGTTTTAGCAACCATTTTTTTGGTTATCAAACTGCAATTCTCTATGTGCTAAACATTCACACAATCTTTGCAAATGTATAGGTTAAACATGCAATATTAGTTACACCACTAATAGGTATACTATTGTATCATACATTTTAGTGACTGAAGTTGAATTAGAGTGGTTGAATGTGGCCTCATATTTTAAATTCTCAGATGAGACTAGTGCTCAGTAGTTTGACATGTTAACCCTTAGTTCTCATACCTTACATACCAATTTTCTTATTTTATCATATTGTAATAAAATATTGCAGATACAAAAAGAAAGGGAAAAAGAAGGAGATGAATTTGCAGACAAGGAAATTTTTGTTACTTCAGCATACAAAAAGAAATTGGAAGAATTGAGAAAAGAAGAAGAGAGGGAAAAATATGAAGAGTATTTAGAGAGTATTGGGGATGTTACTAAACAGAGAGATTTAGGTATGACACATAATAATATATTACTATGTCTTTTTTTAATACATTTTATATTTATATATGCTGGACTCAAATTTTTCTTCTATTTTCCAGGTGGTTTTTATAGACACATATATGAGCAAAAGTTAGGATCAGATGACGCCGTTAAGAAAGAAGATAAAAAAGAGCAAAGTGAAGGTACCAATGAAAAAGGTTCTAAAACAGATACTTCAGATAACCTTAAGTCCTCTAAAAGCAGAAATTATAGGAAGCGAAAAGTATCAAATGACAGTAACAAAAAGCTGTCAGATGGGGAAATTGAGGATTCAGAGGAAGAAATTAATCGTTGCAATTTAGAAGATATAAGAATAGCAAAGAAATCCAAAGCATCTGATGTGAATATTGATGCAGATTCTGATTTTTCAATTGATGATTCTAGTGATGAAGAAGATAAAGATAATAAAAAATCTGATGTCCAAATAACAGAGAATAATTCTCCAAAGCCTAAAGATGAACAGGCCACAATCACAGACATAGAACCCATTGCAGAAAGTGTTGTAACTGAACCAAAAGTAAAGATTGACATATGGAAAAAGAGAACAGTGGGAGAAGTATTTGAACAGGCACTGAAAAGATATTATGAGAGAAAAGCAGCGAGAGGAAGTTGATTCATAGTTTATTTAGATGAAATTTTGGCAGAGGGGGAAACCATCAAAAGATACCCGACGCCGTGGGAGCGACGCAGTACATACCTAATTGTTTTCTTTTAAAAATAATTATAGTTAATTTTTATGATTAGTGCAAATAGACCAAGTAGGACTCTTTATCAATTCCCCTTTCATGATATTATATTTATCATTGTAACAATAATAATTATTATGTTTTACCGAAATATGTAAGGGTTTGATAGCAATTCAAGGAAAAAATAAATAAATAGTCAATTGATACTTATATAAAAAGTGTTTTAATATCCTCTTATTGAAGAATTAAATAAAAAATATTTTTCTTCGATTTAAACCACTCCATAGTGTGCCTTACAGTGAACTGAAACAAATTATGTGTATAATAATTACTACAAATTATAACATCACTGTTAAATAGTATAAAAATATTTAGATCGATATGTAATATTATATTAAGGGTATAAAAAACATGAACATTTGTATGGACTGTTAAAAAAAATTACTACAGCTCTCAATAACTCTATTAATCACTTTAAATTTCCAGGCTAGTAAAGTTATATTTAAATTATTAAGAAACTTAGTTTTCATGTTTTGAATAGTTTATATCTAAAAAATTGTAATAAAAAATTCATGCCAGATAAATATTGTCCAAAACTAGTTTAGATAGAAAATTCAATTACCTATAAACTCCGAAACAGGGTCATTTTCACCTTCTGCTCTCATTGTACCAGTAATTTCTTCATTTTCAACCATTGGTAGCACCAATTGAACAAATTCTGGTGTGTAAGGAGGCGCTATAGCATCTAATACCTGTAATGAAATATTGAAAAAGCTCAACATTTAAATATATTGTATTACTCAACCACAACAATTAGGCGCATAAAACCCCGCGCATCCCCTAGTGACGTGCCATCGCGTATCGTCTAGGTGTTTACGTTAGCCAGCACATGTTTAATGTTATTTCTTTATAATGTTAGTTTAATGAGTGATTGTTGAATTTTTAAAGTTATTATTAAATTAGTTGATTATTCGTCAATAAAACTCAAAATAGGTAGGAAAAAGACTATTCGTGGAGGAGAAAGGACTCTTACATTCAAAATATGTTTTTTTTAAGAAGAGAAGAGTATTGCAACAGGCATCAGTCTCTTACACACATAAAAAAAGAAAGAAAATATTCCATGTCTGTGAATATATTAAACACATCAAAGTGCTTTAATAAATACTCGACTATTGAACATACACCACTATGGTGTATGTTTTAATAATGGTATACCTACATACTTTTGGTATTTGGTAATAGAATATATTTCGTATCGGGATGGGAAATCCCTAGTTCTAATAACGTTTCAACTGTCGTGCGCCTAATTATTTTGGTCGAGTAGTACACCTGTAGACAATGCTTATGACATCATTGACAAATACTGTGTCATCTATTCTTTGATTACTATGGAACAATTACTATGGTATACTATGGAACTCCTATGGAATAATTAATGTAGCATAATCAACTTTTAATTTAACAGATTGCTTGAGGTATTCGTCTCTAGTTTTAAACAACACTTGTTATTCTTACACTGGCTTTAAAAGCGATCATCGAATTACCATTTTAGTATTCAATTGAGAAGTCATATTCAGACAAGTTAGCAAGGTCTTATCGATTTTATAAAATTAATGTCTCCTAAAGCTATACAATAGCATTGCCTTTTGGATGGGTGTCGGAAAAATAAGGCCAGTAAAGGAAGTCGCATTTACAATAAGTTTAGGAAGACCTGCCCCATATATAAATGAGCGAATAAAATCTATAGTTACCTCAGTTATAAAATACCGAATTAAAGAAATGTCGGTGTCGCCACGTTGCCAACACTGTTTGATATAGCGTAGTACAGGGACAACACAACCACGGCTGAGCAAATTAACCATGCGGTCCAAAAGCATTTTTTTCAATTCCAACTGAAAATTATACATATATTATATGAATTTAATAATAAGGTAATATATTTATACTGTGCTCTTATATAAACATTGGTATTGTAGTAAACCCATTAGTATACATATTTTTTTTAAATTTGTTTTTATTATTATTGGTTAGCAAAAAACAATGTTACTGGTTAGCCAATTTTTTTCTGGGAACTACTAAAGCGTATTTATATTATTTTCCGATCTTAATTGATTTATAAGTGCAATCAATATAATATGTCAATGGATTTCAATAATTTAAAAAGTACCTGCACTAAAATTTCCAACTCATCTTGGGGCGATTCAAATAACTGTACAAGCAGTCTTAATAGTCTATGGTGCAATAGTTGGTGGCATGAGGCAACTTCATCAAGCAGGGCCAAATGCACTGGACAGTGTTCTGTGCACAGTTTAAAATATGAAGGCTCGGTTACAACACATTCCACCCATACCAGTATGCCCATTCCAACTACAGGAAACCTGAAAATAAGAACAAGAGTGTTAGCAAGGGTTATACCAAAGCTGGGATGAAGCCACAGATTTTTAACTCTAAGATAAATGGGCAAAATTCTTATAAGTTATGTACATTCCACGCCATACACACCATGAAATTTATGTAAAACTAGTTGACCCTGCATACTTCATTCTGTCTAAATGTCAAAAATCTAAAATTATCAGTGTTCCTCCACTATATTATGTATTTATTTATAAAAACCTTCCCCTTGAATCACTATATCATAGTTTTAAAGATCTAAGCATATATAGAGGCAGACAGTGTAAAGCGACTTTGTTTTATACTATGTAGTTACGAAAGAAAATAGGCTAACTAACCCCTGGAGCCAAAATACATAGTTCTAATACTACCAAAACTAATGTTACTTGATATTATTAAAATATTGAATGATGTTGATATATTGTTAATGTTTGTTATACCTGATACAGTGGTATAAAGATGGCAGTTCAGCAATGAGTTCACTGGAACTAGCTGAACTACTACAGACAGCATGAATCTTCTCTATGGCTTGTACTGTCGCCTTTAGTTCATCTTTAACTGGCCTGTTGGAAGAGATACCTTCACAAACACTAGCAGCATATGCTAGGAGATACATGTACTTTGATTTATGTTCCGGATTTAGCTTGCTGCCTAGTTTGAATAATGAATCTACAAGAAGTTCTGAAACATATACAAAGTATTTTTTAATTACATGGATAATAAAAAGAATTACACATTTACTGTATGACATGTACTATATAACATATATTGTATAACATGTATTTTTATCTTGACTTTTATTAGTGTGTAAGAATGTATGTGTGTGTGTACTTAGTTTAGTTTTAGTGTGTAATCTTCAACAAAACTTAAAAAAATAAAGTATAGCCACATAAGTGAGCTCACATTAATAATGCAAAATACATAGTGAGAATAAAGGTTAGCACATCTTTATATTTGAAAATGACATCAATTTCTTTTGCACTCATTTATCACTCACTCATTTACACTTGACCATTTATTAGGGTTTTACTTACCAAGAAATTGTGGAATCCTTATCAAATGAACTGGAGGTGGCTCTGGTTGAGTGTAGGCACGGAATAGAACGGAAATATCAGCAGGGTTTAAGGCACCGCGAGACAACATTGCGGCCAGCGCCGTGCGAGCGCTTCGCCACGACTCGCCGGGCGTCAAAGCTAGGGTTATAGGAGTTACATCGTGACCACTGAAACAATAAACAATGTGGAAATAGTGCAGAATAGAAACTAATGTTTAACTACTTTTGGGTCCTTTAATAGAATGAATATTTGATTGATAAATGTTTTTTTTTTCTAAAATCATTTTCTCCTATATCTGTTGTTACATAAAAATACTTTTATTTAAACTTTCTTAACCAAATATTTTTATATTGGTTCACTCAATAAAGCCAATACAATTATACATATCAGCCATAACATATTTAATACATGGAGCAAAGTGTTATGTAACTGTCAATATTAAAATATTTTTACCTTTGTTGTGCACATCGAGTAATTTCTTGACTCAGTCTTTTCATAATGGCTCCTCCTCTTGGTTCTTGTGCAAGTATGTGCACAATCACTTGGCTATAAACATAAGTATGAGCACCATGGCATACCATTTTCTGTAAGTGTAAAGCATAGAATTTCTAGATTAATACCAAAATAATGAACTTTCTTATATAACAATCTCAATACAAATACAAACAATAATCTTTGTTTCAGAATCATGTATTCAAGAAGACATTTTTATGGATGGCAGAATATAAGGAGCAAGAAAATATGTTACATGATATTACGGGGTCGAATTTGACGAAAAATAAATTTTGAGTACTAAAATTTATTAACAGTTCTAAAGTTTATTACTATGTATTTGTGATTTCAAAAGAGTTAAAAAACAGTAAGATGCAACAATAAAAGTATTGATGCATCCTTGGCATATAAAATTGCTGAGTGATCAATCATGAAATGTTCTAGTAAAATTGTGGAAGGTTTCAAAAATAAACATACATCAGCATTTTATTATAACATTATTAACTTACTGCACATTCCGTTACACTATTTTGCCAATCATCTGAACTTTGCAAAAATCCAACAATCGCAGATTTGAGAACTCTCGAAAATACTTCTATCTGCTGTGCTGCAGTTGATATACTGGTAATCTCACCTTGAAAACCAGCATCTGATATCAACTAAAATGAAAATTATTTTTTATAATTTATTATTAAACTTTATATAATGTCAATTACATATTTTTATATTTCTCATAATGAGTTAACTAGCACTGCCAAGAAATCATATGGTAGTAAATAAAAATAATTACCTTTATAGTAAAATTTAACATTAAACAATCAGGATACTCTTCTGCTAATCTGTATATGAGAGACCTCCAAGTGGGATGTTCAATCATCTCCGTAAGCCAAGCAGGCGTCTGTTATTTGAAAAAAAAAATGTAACTTAACTTATTACTATATACATGACCATATTGTGTCATAAAATTTTACTCAAATGTCACACCAAATTGTGTCAATTAAGTAAAATTTAGTATGTTACAATTTCCAGTATAATATAAAATAATCTGAACATTGGTAAATTTGATGTTGCTAATGCATCCTTTGAAGAGCTCAGTACATAGGCCTCCCTTATTGGGAGTTTTATTAAAAGTAAATGGGCATGTAAATATGCAAATGTGTTGGTGACAGTAGTGCTGTCAATATTGCTTAGAAAGGGGCTGCAATTAATCTTCTAGGTTTTGTAACATCAATGCCTCCTAGCTATCTGTAGCTATACTTCTTCTCTTTTTGGAAATCATGACATATAACCGGGAGAAGGGTTAGAGTGATTCAGTTGTCAATGATGATGCTAAATTACATAAATATTTATTTTTAAGGAGTGTTTAAAAGTAACAGGTATAATTGACTATAATTTTAATTTAGACAATACTGTTTATAAAAAAAAAATAACACCAGAAATTTTTGCAAGCCCATAAATAACAGCTTTGCTAAAGATCATCACATGATCAAATGAATAGTTTATGATTCTATAGAGGACTAACAGACAAACAATCATTTTTATATATTTATTATATTCCTCAAAACATTTTACACAATGGGACAAAACTTACCTCACCTTCTTCAGTAAATATAGTGTCAGCTTTCTTGGGATCAAATGTTTTTAGTATCATATCTTTCAAGTGATTTTCAACCATAGCCTGTACTTCTGTTACCTTAACTCCTGTTAAATAAAATTTTGCTAAATTATTCAGCTTCTAATATTTTAAGCTCACACACGCTTTTTACATGCTTTCTACACTCATAGTCCCACAATAGAATTTTCTCCTGTGTCGTGGGTACTATGGACACACACAAGACAAATACACAACCACCCAGACCCAAAACATGAATCAAAACTAATCATTCAGATCATGCGTCTGACCGGTATGATAACCGCTGCGCTATGCGGGTCGTCAATAAATACAACATGTAACACTTTTTAAAGAAGGAAATTAGAATATTTTTTAAGTTCAATTCAGAAATACATTTGATATATACTTACCATTGTATGTATAAATTATAAGAAACAAATTGTTTTATGGTTTAAAGTGTGTCAAGGGTGATGTGCTAATATGATCATTTTTAAATTTGCAAAACCTCATCATCAGAAAGGTACCCTAGACCTTTTGAATCCATTTGGAGTCATAGGTTGTGACTCAAAAGCAGATGGGTTCATCAATTTACTATTTTCACTATATAAAACAATAATAAATATTGATATTTATCACTTATTACCACAGAGAACAATACTCGCCACCAAATAAACTGCCTTACCTCCAAGAATTAGCCACTCAGCCAGCAAATTTGCCATCTGAGCTACGGCATTGTAATTTATCGATAATTGTTCAATAACTTGCTCTGGGTTTCCACCAGCTTGGAAATATCTTTTGAGTTGTCCAAAAATTCCAGGTTCCATAATGTAGTCTGGAGTTTTAAACTTTTCGAGGCACTCCTGAAGTACTTCTTCCGGATTATCGATAACATCTTCAGCTGCCTCTTCCTGCAATGATAAAAAGGACAACGTAATTGTAATATAATGCAAAATGTTATGTATATGCATGTATTAGTAAATAACAAACATTTGTGAATTTTTATGCATTATGAACTACATACTTCATATTGAGCGTGATTCGCTCCTTCCCAAGCTCGATCTTCTTCGTATTGGGTAGGGTGTGTTGGCATAATATACAATGTCTGCAATTACTTATTTAAATTTACAATCTACACGGTAACAAAATGAAATGATGCCATAAATACATTCAAGTCTCAAAGCATTTATCATATTAATATCGAGTTGTCACTGTCAAGCAAGATGTCACCGATAGGGAAGTGAAAAATAATATATTTTTTAGCATAATGGATTTTTAGTAATCGATATGCTCACCAAAATAATCGGTTTTTATTTCGTTTTTTCATATCCGGAAACCGTTGGATTCAGAGGGCACAGGACCGGTTGGAGTGGCGCCATTTAGGGGAGGACTATGTTCAGCAGTGGACATCAAAAGGCTGATGGATGGATGGATTTCGTTTTTTCTTAACATACTTTTGTTTTTTTTTCTAATAGCCGCTTTGAATTACTAAATAGATAATTTATTTCGTAGTGTCACTTCGTACTTTCGATATCATATCAGTAACTCTGTAATTTAATTACTTGCAACACAATCTAGTACTGTAAAACAGTACAAATATCTATACGGTAAAACAGTACTAATATTTAGAATAAAGGGGGGCTTTAAAAAGGACATGGCTACTTTCTGCCTAGTTGTAGATTGAGGTACACAATTAGATAAAGTATAAACATATTTTTTACTTTATGTTTAACTAGGCAGAAACATTCTATGTCTATGAAAATAATTTATTTCTGAACGGTTCATGAAGCCCTTCTAGCCATTCTCAATAATCATTTGGATTTTATCATGAAACAAAAAAGTAAAATAATTATTTACATACAATTATATCCCAAAAAAAGGATTCTCTGTTTTAATTAATTTATTTATTTGTTTTACTATAATTAAAACGGTTACACCAATTACATTAATTATAAACACTACCAGTTATGCCTCTCGCTCAGAGAACCTCATGCATACGGACAATATTTTCTGCCATTCATCTGCTAGCAAGTCGCACTCAGGGTATAAATCCAGAAGAGCGTTAAGTTTGTTATGCACGCGGGGAATAAGCGACTTTGCTCTCGCAACTGTGTGCGCCGCAGGTGCAGCGAAGAGTTTATGTTTACGCGATCGGAAGTAGCTGATAGGCGCAAAGAATCGACATAACTCGTCACTGATGTCTGGAGCATCTATCCTACCATGGAGAATTTTACATGCTGTGATCAGCTGATGATGATCTCGACGAACATCTAGTGAATTATAACCCAAGCAGCCCAGAAGAAAGTTGGTTGGATACAAGTTAGGATAGTATCCAAAAACACGTTTGTGTAAGTATCGTAAGAAGGTCTTTTGAACCTTCTCGAGCAGCAGTCTGTAGGTGCTCTGATAGGGATTCCAGACACAGGCACTAGATTCGAGCTTAGAGCGTACGAGGGAATTATATATTAAACGGATAACAGCTGTAAAATGGAAATCCCTTGCGCTCCTGATAACAAATCCAAGGCGCTTGTGGGACTCTTTCGCCAGAGCTATCATGTGGTTGCTGAATGTGAGTTTTGCGTCGAACATGACACCGAGGTCCTTGATAATGTGTGTCCTGGTTATAACATGGTTGTTTATTTTATAATCGAACTGTAGCGGTGCCTTCTTCCGACCAAATGTCATCATATAGCATTTGTCCACATTAAGATCCATCCTATTATCAACGCTCCACTGAGAACTGGAGTCTACGTCCCTCTGCATTGCTATGCAGTCGGCGAGTGATTTTATCTCGGTGAACAGTTTTAAATCGTCAGCACAAAAGCAAGCATTTGCTGTGATTAATGACTGAGGGCAAGTCGTTCATCATGATCAAGAACAGCAAAGGGCCCAAAATTGAGCCCTGGCTGACTCCGAAACGCGTATGATAGGGTCGCGACTCGTAGATACAGAGTTTAACATACTGCTGGCGGTCTCGAAGGTAATCTGCAAGGAACTTGAGCAGACCGGGAGCGAATCCCATAGCTGCAAGTTTCTTAAGCAGTATGTCGTTAATGACCCTATCAAATGCCCTCCGGAAGTCAAAATATAGAACATCGATCTGGCCTCCCTTATCTAGGCGGGCGGAAATGTATTCCACTAGAGTTAAAAGATTTGTGTCCACTGAACGTTTACTCCTAAAACCGTGTTGCTCGTTACATAGGAATGCGTCTACTTGGTCATAAAAATACTTATGCAAGATGGTTTCAAATATTTTAGCTGGGGATGACAGGATGGTTATGGGTTGATATTCTTCTACAATCTCTTTCCTGGAGCTTTTAGGTACTGGAGTTACTCTTGACACTTTCCAATGTGAAGGGTACTTTCCAGTTTTCAAGGCAAGATTAAATATGTGGCAGAGCATGCAGAACGACTTTTTGGCGCCTTTGATAATGTGAGGTGGTAGATTACCTGGTCCAGTAGAGCTATTTGGCTTCAGCTTATTAATTGCATTTTCGACGTCCGATGGACTTATCTTATACACGTTGACCAGATTGCTGTTCTTGTCATGACTCACGAAGTTGCCTTCAGGTATGCTAAGATCCGGGCTGTCAGGTAATAAGACGCTGGCAAAATAGTTTGTAAAAGCATCTGCCGCCTGTGGCCCAGAGAGCGTCACATTATTATATGTAATGGTGGGTTCAAAACCCCCTTTGGACCGCAGACTGCAAATGTGTTGCCAAAAACTTTTGGGGTTGATCTTAATATCGGATTGAATGGATTTCAAATAGTGGTTATACGCGAGGTCAATACGAAATTTCAAATCTTCTCTTAAATTAGTGAATTGATGATAAGTTATGTCGGATTTAGTTCGCTTCCATGCCTTATGTAGTTTTAGCTTCCGTCTAGTATCTTGAATGATGTCGCTCGTGAACCAAACTGGATATCGCCTGCTTGGACCCCTCCCCCTTCGCTTTTTAGGCATGCACATATCAAAAATGTTGTATCAGGTGCCATAGAACTGCTGGCAGGCTGACTGCACGTCTTCAGATTCCAAGACTTCATCACATATGTCTTCGGACAGCGAGCCTGCCAACAATTCATAGTCACACTTTTTAAAGTTCCAGTCCTTACCAGGATCAACGTTACTCGGCTCAAGAGGCATGGAGTGACGGGCTGTATCGATACTTATCATAATATCTAAAGGTGGGTGATACGGGTCCGGAGGCACAATTACCTCCGTTGCAAAGACTGTTACCTCATGAATGCTAACACTAATTGTAATATTAAATCATAAAATCATACTAAAAATAGTCGTTAGTTTAGCACGTTAATAATTATCATATTTTCTCTATTTATTAGCAAAATCTAAACGTAATAGGGTGCTATAGCTATAGTCTTCAGACCCACAATTATCTTCTAGTTCATCCTAAATAAATAAAAAACTAGGATTCATTTGCGTACATTTGAGAAGCTAGGCAGATCGCCTTACAAAAGTTGACAATATCCTTTCTTTTCTCGTATAACTTCAAATTTTGTTTTAGATAAATTTTACAATACAACTCGTCAATGAAAAGTTGTGAGTAGGTTTGCGGTTGATTACTTATGGTGTTTGCATAAAAAATGTCAACTCAACGAACATAATATGTTTTACTGTGTAGTTTAGTTTATTACATTATTTTAGGTTAAAACTGTGAAGTTGTTTTATAAAATAATAAAAAAAACGATTTTTTCAGAACACCGATGATAATTTTTAGTAAAAACCGATTTTTGGACAATTGATGATTTGGAAAAAAAATATCGAATAATATAAAACGCGATTTTTCTCCGTCATGTCAAGTCCCTAGTAGCCGACAAACATTGTCTATTTTTATTTTTTATTACTTAGCTTAAATACCTTTATGGCCTTGGATTCTTACCTATCGGCCTAAGCGTTTCTAATATGATATTAGATTAGATACTAGATATGGTTTAAATTTATTTGTGAAAGATCAAATAACTTAAATAAATAAATAAATAACTACACGTTCGAAAATAATTGAAAACTTAGATTTTAATATTTATCTGAACTTTTTTTGTTAATCTGTGAAAGTCTACAATCCTTGGAATGCCGGACCTCCGGTAAAAAATGGCGCGGAGAGTGCGGGAAACTTGAAAACGACGGGTGCATTTCTTTGCGTAAAATTTAAAATTTTCTCATTGATCAGTGGAGTTTGTACAATTTTCTATTTAAATACTTCCATCAGTTAATAAGTTCATTTTCTTATATTATATTCCTCGGTAAGTCTCTATTATTTAAATTTTTACAAATATTGCTGTGGACGAACCCCCAGACTCCGGGGGTTCTGTTCCTCCGGTCATGTATAACCCATTCTAGTAATAGTGAAGTTTGGTATAAATGCTTTATACCAAACTTCACTATTACTAGAATGGGTTTCATTACGGGTGTACCGACTGAATGGTCACCAGATGAAATTAAAGAATCTATTACAGTGCCTACCATTTGGTTGTGGCGAAATAATTAAATTAAGACGGGTCAATTATAAAGTTATGGTTGATGGTTCATCAGTGTGGAAACTGTCACAAACAGTTCACTTAACTTTACTAGGCTTAAGCTTTAGGCTTGCCATAATAAAGCCGGTAAAGCTGTAAAGGCTAGAGCCAACAGCAACACAATTTGCCTCTGATGCAAAGAATAGAATGTGGCGATATGCATCAATATATAAATTATTCTTATGATTTGCTCGCTTTGCCTCAAGTTTACCTTATGGAATCATGTCATGAAATTTGGTATGAAACTTCTAAATTAAAAGGTAAATTTTGCACTAATTCAAGCTAATATCCCAACTAAACCATGTTTTTTTAAAGCTGAGCTTGGAAAAACAGTAACATCAATCTTAATACGTTCACGACTGCGTCATGTTTGTTCTCCTAAACATCAACATCTAGCTAGACTCAAGATAGTTAATGATTCTATGTGTTCTTGTGGTGTGGATGAGGCAGATTTAAATGACATATTTTTCTTCTGTTCATTTTAGGATCATTCTTCCTTATTACAAACCGTTTTTTCTCTCCGTATCCCTTTCCATCTTTGTATTTCTAGTTTATTAGTATTTAACAATCCTTAAATATATTCAGTCTTGGCATCACATTTAACCACCTGTAGTATCAATATTTGTATTCCTTTCCTATTTATCTATCCTTTACCGAACTCCTCTGATACTTGTTTTTTTCCAAATTTATCGATCTTTATTTTTTGTAACTTGAATTTCCCCGCTTTTGTACGAAAAAAAATGTCATTGCCAAAATGGTCATAAGACCGACCAAGAAGCCATCGCACAAAACAAAAAATATATGTCGTTTTGTTTAAATTTACAAAAAAAAATACAACCATATAAATACATAATTATTAGACACGTTATCTAGATTTCTTTTCTATGAAGGACAAGAAAGTAAATTCTACATCACTACATAGTATAAAACGAAGTCGTTTCTCGCTGTCTGTCCCTATGTATGCTTAGATCTTAAAAACTACGTTACGGATTTAATGTTTTTTTTAAAGAGTGATTAAAAGGAAGGTTTTTATGTATAATACATGTATATTATAGTAGAGAAACACTGATAATTTTAGATCTTTACCTTTAGGTAGAAAGAAGTTCGCCGGGTCAACTAGTCGAATATAAAAAGTATCATGAGCCTGTAAAACTGTTCAAAACGTATGTTTACCTGCACATAGAAATCGCTGGGAAGCTATTGTGTGTATTTTTTTATTTTTGTGTGACAGTAATTAATAAATACGGAGTAAATAAAAAATATGATTATGACTTGGGAAAAACCAGGTTTACTAGGTACTTATCACAAAACATCGACGCCACGTCGCTCGCCTGGTAGTATTCTTTCGGATACATTTTGGAGGGTGTGCGTCTGAACTACACAATTTAATTCCTGCAGCCACCTATTACCATCGGACATCTAGACGAACCGCGGGTTACCACCGATATCTAGTTGGTGTTCAATTCGGGCGCACAAAGCGCTTCGGTAATTCCTTCTTGCTGCGTACTGTCAAGGAGTGGAACCCACTTCCGCTTTCCTTGTTCGCCGTCACTTATAATTTAGAAGTTTTAAAGACGAGGGTGAATAGGCTTTATCTAGGCAAGCGTGTGATACGCATCCTAGGCTGTATCTTACTTAACATCATGTAAGATCGCGGCCAACGTTGTAATATAAAATCAAAAAAAATGGAAAGGTAGAGTCGTCTAGCAGTGGTAAAAACGTCTATCCATCAATCCTGCGATTTGCATTTATTTTTATTTCGTGATATCAGTTCTTTTAGCGAAAAACGCGGAATGGAGTGGAAAACATCGAAAAGTCGAGGAGGCGAATATTGTATCTACGATTTTTGTCGTATGCTTCATGCGTTACGCTTGGCCCTGGGTTTGGCCCTTACTTTATTTCAAATTATTAATTAGTAAGTTATGAATAAAATTGCAAATAAATAAGAAAATCAGAGATGTATTAATTATACATATTTGTATTGGTTTATGTAAGGAAATGAGCGTTCAAGTTTTTCGTAACGCAATTTTCTTGTCAAATGTTACGATACGTTACAGGAGAGGAAGGGGGGTCTGAACAACGCATTATGTAACGTGTTTGTTTTTAATCTTCAAAAATGGCGTTACGTAATATTTGGACGCTCCCGAAAATAAAAACGAAGTTGTAGAGTTGACTATCAACCAGTTTATTCCAGGATACTAGAATATGTAACAATTTAGAAGGTAAAATAATAAAATGCTCTTAACATACTCAACAATAATAAAAAATATCGTAAATAATTTTATAACAAATTATAATGTAGGTATCGATTGCTTTAATTAACAGCTAAGTCTTACTTAGTTTTATTTGTCATCTTTTTAACACTGCGATCTTGATTCTTAACAAAATGTTTCACTTTTATATTCCTACACACATATACTTAGTACAAATTATACCGTCAAAATTGATAATGTAAGTTAAATCTTTTTCTTTTCTAATAGTCTCTTTTACTTACATTATAATTTTTGTCGGTAAATATGCCAGCATACTTTTACATACATTTTCTTACTAGAAATAAATTGTTTATTGTTAAACAGAATTTAGTTCAGCTGGTAATTAATGGTAAGTCAATTTTCTAAGGATAAAAATAGTTGGAAGCAAAAATCATAATAACTATTGACGGTTTACAGATTTACTGAATGATTTTGACTATTTTTACTATATGTAAGTATTATATTTTACCACGTTGACAATAAAACAGCGATTAAAATTACATTTTTTTACGCGTTTTAAGAAACAGTGAAATAGAACACTAATTTTTATTTGACAAATACTTACGTGACAATAACTTTAGGCCTGGTGGATTTTTAAAATCAATGAGATAGAAGAACAGTTTTAAAATTTTGTAGGTAAATATAATGTTTATGAAAAGATAAAAAAAAATCAAATACAGTTTTGTCAAATTTGTATCCCCCTATTATCCTCAGCCCGAATAAAAACTGAATGTTGTTATTTCGTTATACTCTCATATTGCATATCCATGTCTTCAATGCCGGTCTGTGAAATTTAGAACATAATTTTCTGTGACAATGAATACACGAACCCACAGTATATGATAGCAAGTCGTAGTTGATTATTATTCACATAAAATATTTTTGTAATTTTCGCACCTTTCAAAAATTATGTCGCAATAGGACGGTTTATGGATAACTATAATCATTCTTCTAGAGGTCATGAGAATGAGCGTATGGAAGTCACCTGCATTTGTAGTGTTATGAGAATCTTACGTCAAATTAGAAATGGATATAATTTACATATCCTGTTAACTGTATGGTTTATATATAAATAAATACATAATTATATGTTTCATTTTCATAAAGTAAATGTCCTATAGATTACTTTACCCAGGCTCGTTTTTTTTCTAAAATTTTAAGAAAACGTTTATTGATTAAGTAAAAAGAAACACAGAACTTCATATGATAAAGTGAATAAAACAGTAAGGTATAATAAGTATAATAGTGCGAGCAGGTATAGTTTTTATATTAAATTGAATAAACAATACATATATTTTAAAATTTAATATTTTTGTGCATATGCTTTAAGTTGTTTTCCTACTACGATAGATACTCGTATAATTGTGCTTTATGTTATAAATATTAAAATAGTCTTTGTGATCAGGCGATTCATATCTAAGTCAGACAGGTTTTACCACGCAGTTAGTTTGATACTTATGTTCAGGGCTTTGCCTGTTTCTTGTATGACCACATACTCCGTTTATACTGATGTAAAATCAATACAGATGAACGGGTACTAGTAATAGAAAAGTAAAGGAGTGAGAACCTATCTACCTTTTTAAATCCATGGATGGATTTGTCAATGAAACTTAATTAAATTTAAATTATCGCTATGTCATTAATATTTCTTTAGTATTTTAGCGGTTTGAAGACTCTAACCACGAAATAATTGCAAGTATTTAGGTACCGCATAAATAAAGTCATTTTTTCTCCCTAAAACCTCCTGCTTAGGGCTTCAGCCTTTTCTAGGGATGGTGATATTGTCATTGTTACCAGATAGTGTTAATGCCAGCATGAAAAAGGAATGACTAATCAATTAAGCATACGTTATGTTTTAGTTTTATTTCTAATTTAGTCTGTGGCATTTATGTTTGTCCAAAATTATAAGTTTTGAATATATGTTGAAATAAACAGTCAGTAAATGGAACAAGTCAAGACTTTATCTGAAGAAGTGAAATTAATGCAGGCAATAAAAATTTGTAGTTAGGTACTCTCAAATTTTAACGTATCTGTTAGTTATGCTAAAGCTACAATGAAAAAAGGTTTTTACGAATTGGAAACATCTCTCCTTTGGAAGATTGATAAAAATCTAACTATATTTGTACTGAAGATTCTCTATATCTATACTATCGGGTCGACCATTCGCACCTGGGCATCTATTTAATGCTACGGAAAGTTATGTCCGCAACGTATTGAGACACTCCTTCAGAATCTAAGTTAAGTCTAAGAATTTTGACCTAAAGATTATTTTTATATACTTCCGGATTGATCATTTGTGTCATGTGATCATGTCTTACTAAAAAAGTATAAACAGGGTAATTTTTAATATTTACATAAATATCTAACATAAAATACTTCACGGATGCATTCGTGTTTTAATTTTAATGGACTACGCAGTAGGCATACAAACATTTTTTTTCCAAAATAACTGAAACTGGTAGGTTAATATATAAATGGATATTATAAATGTTTTATTTTTCACGCTAATTATTTAAAGAAACCTAGTAATTACCTTGTATAAAAACGATAATGTTGATATTAAACATTTTGAAAAAATGGAATTCTAAAGTTATTGTACGCTCTAAAATTTGCGTAATTTTATTAAAAGTAAGTAGTTACATAAGTTACAATTACCTAATAGGAAAGTCTGCAATTCCATTTTATATTATTTTTTTTAGTTGTTGCTATATACTCATTTATATTTTGTTTTGTTCTTACCTATTAAAAAAACTATAATATGCTAAATAAATAATGACGTAGGAATGTTTACCTAAATTAACAGTTTTTAGACAAAAAATACGTGTCAAGTCACTAAAGGAAAAAAAATACTAACTTTTTTGTTGCTGGTAAACAGCAAGCATATTTATTTCTTTCATGTTATGTCAAATGAGTTTTAACCCCAATGTCCGGTAGTGACAAATATTTTATAGGTACCTACTTATATCATTTAAGAGCCTTACATTAATTTATTACTTCCAATGTCAGGCATATGTTTACCCTGCTTCACATATTTTAAAGAAATGGATTCAAAAATTTTAAAATTGGTTCCAGATAACGACTTTTACAGCGGATGCATCCAATCACACTACATACAAAAAAGCTGTATAGTAACATGTATAGGAAAGTACTTTTTCTTAGGTAATTACTCACCTGGAAATTCAAAAAAACAACTTTATATAGGTAGGCTGAATAAGATGCGTTACGACTAATGTAAGGAAACATTTAAGCTGATATATATTTTTTTATGTTTATACTTACTTATACCATAGTATTTGGGACACCTCTGCAAGTAAGTAGGTGTGTTTTAGTTTAATACGAAATCATTCCTACAGCTACATATATGATGCTACATAATAGAGCTACATATTACTGTTTTCGATAAACCAGTATAGTATATAGCAGGCTCTATATTTTCTCCCACATTTCGTGTGGTAGTACGACGCTCAGTACAGACCGGCCTCAGGAAGACCAAAAGCTGCACTGCTGCCTAATGACAGCTGCCAACATCGGTGGGCAGTGCACCCAGTGAGGTAATTGATCGGGTTCGTAGATCCTGTGCTACACGGTAACATCTGGCGCGGTTTAAGATGAGGACCAAAGTCAAAATCTTGAGATTAGTGTTATGTTATTTACCAATGTCATGCAATCTCTAAGTTTGCGAGAAAATTGATAGATTTATGATTGATAGAAACAGTTGAATAGATAACAAAGAATAAGTAGGTATATGCCTAATGGATACAAGAAAAGCATACATGCCACTGGATTTTTACTAAAAAGTTTCATAAGATTGCTCAAGTAGAATAAAGAAGATAATTGTATTTATCTGTGGAAAATTCTAGACTTATGAGATAAAAAAATCTGGTATATTTTGTGTACAGTTAGGCTGGTTGAGTGTATTCCGATATTTCTATACATAGTTTAGAACAAAGGAAAGAAACTGAATTGAATTTTATATTAAATTAATTCATCATAACACATTTTAACACAATCTGAAGTACAAATATAATTTCTGGATCCATAATAGGAATCGTGGATCCATAATAGAAGTAATTTGAGTAAAATTAGCCTCCTTACATTAGTTGTAGCGTTATGTGTAGTTACAAATATTACATGTATTACTATCAATCTTATAATCTAGACGTGACACAAGTTAGCCTTGTTACAAAAGTCGCAAATTTTAGACAACGCCACATAAATATAAAAAAATAATTTGTGGTTTTCACTTGAATAATACATTGCTTGTAAAAAGCACACATGCCTACATAATTGGCAATGAAATCATATTGAAATTATTGCTTGACATAATAATATTATAAATAACAATGAATTCATTAATTTAGTTATTACGAATTGTGTTATAGGTTAAAACATTTGGTCATTTCAATTACCACTCGTATGCTACAATAATTAATTACTATGACGTATTAATGGTATGTTCTACTTAACTAAATTCCCGTGCATTTCTACTATGAAAATACAATCTTTTAAATAGTTTATTTCGAGATTTTATTAACGTACCATACAAATCATCCTCAAGGAATAGGGAATCATAAAATTGTCGTTCTTATTTCATTGTACTTTTGCAAATTGGTGCGTACGTACCACAGTATGCAATATCTGCGTTCTTACTCGTGTATTTAGTGAAATGTAAACTATTACTGTATGTCCCATTTATTAATATAATTGAGATTAGTAAGTGGCAATAATCTGTTTACACTTTATTAAATACTTTAAAAATTGTTATAATATTATGTGTCGAATATTCTCATTGGTCCCGCAAGTGAAAGCGTTCAATTTGACATGACTATAGGTACGTGCAATATAAAGAGGGAATAGCCTTCATTTTCATTTAAGAAAGTGTGTTAAAAATCCTATAACGAATGGTTTAAGAATTCGATAAACCTACATATATTATTGATTCATTTAATTTTCTTTACTTAGGCAGAGATAAAATGTTTCAGTTTAAGCATAGTTGTGGACAGTTGCGTGACTTGTAGTTAACTGCGAACATCTCAATTCTGTTTAATCTAGGTTGAGGTATTATCTTACAAACTGAAAATGCTTATCACAGTTCAATTGTAATAATGAATGACATTTTTGTGCTATCAATGGCATAACAATTTGTGTATGTCACTTCAGAGCAATCTCTACATTAGAAATATACTATTTGTGTTTTTTTATTAATTTTGAATATCTAAGTATGTAGTTTTATACTATTTTATATTCTCCCAGAGCATACATTATTGTACTTGCAAGAAAAGTGTGATTATCTATACTTATATTTATGGATGTTAAAAAACAAATTGTTAAGCTAAATAGGTATCGCCTTACTCTTTCAAAGTTTTTTTTTTTAGTTTTGGAATAATTTTACAGTGTTGTCTTCAATTTTAAAGGATAGCTAAGTAACATTTAAGAAGGTTCTGAACACATAGATACTACATATGTATGTACATCAGCTACGTTTTGGCGCATTTTATTAGCCCCATTTTATATGTAAAACATTCCCACGAACCATGTTTACAGGCTTAATTATATAATCACTTAAATTTCCCCTAAATAAACAAATAGTCTCTTTCTTTAGTCGGCAATAACACTTAAATTAACTGTTGCATACAACTTTAGTGAAATACTACGTACTTATTTAAGCAACACAGAAACTGAATAGACATTATGAGCATGACTTATTGATCAATTTTGATATTGTGTACAGATTTACATATATATGTGGTTGATACCTTTAGAGATCTAATTTACTAAGTTAAATTAGGTTCAAGCGATAGCTTGGTCCATCTAACGTTTGTTAACGATCCTGTCATTTTCTTATAAACTTTGTTAACTGAAGCATGAAGTTACACCGCCCTTGTTTTCAAACTTCTTAGATTTACATAATATACAAATGTTACTTGGCCCCTTAATATTATCGTACAGTACACATTTAAATAGAACAATTTTATTTAATTATAAAATCAATTCAGGAACATGGCGCCAATTCCAATTAATGACTCCCTGTATTTATCATTTAAGTTGTTTCGAGCATATTAATGAATTCGGATAGAATTCATAATTTTAAATCAAACATGTAGATTGTGGATTTGAAACTAGAATGTACATTGTGAGAGCAATCGCCCAATGTCCAATGCCTGAAGTTAAGTTTTAAGAGTTATGCCTAACGTGACTCGACGAATAGAGTCAATAATGTATCTTGACACATCTGTGCACTAGGCAGCGCCCAGCTACAAGAGTTAAATAGTATTCAGGCTATGTTTTAATGGTGCTGGCACTACTTATTTAGTATAAGTATTTAGTAACTAAAAAGAGCGTTTATGCTTTAATATGCACAATCATATACTAACGTAAAATTGGTTATTTACCTCAATTACCATGGAGAAATGGTATATTTCTAATGTAGCTATTGAAATTATAAGACCTACTTGCTTATTATTGTGTATTGTGTACTAATTTCAATTTCACAATTAATTTATTTAAATTTTATGAATGTCATTTCGACATACGTCAAAATGAGATAAAAATAAATCAGTTATGTGCTTGGTTGTTTAAATTGATGCAAGTAGATCTCAAAGGTGCTCTTTTATAAATGAAATGTCATTCTAAAAGACTTATCCCACATCAACCGTTTAGTGGTAATGATAGTTCTACTATCTTTTAGAGTGACTTTCAATCGTAAAGTAAGAATAAAGGCAAGTATTTCAATTATATTTTATACTTATAGATAATTCAAATCACTTATGCGGATTAAAATCTAAATCGATTATATAAATCTTGTATGTACAGTTCTCAAGTACATAAATTTAAACGAAGCTTATGTCTACATTGTATTTTATTCTTTTTAAAAGCATCAGGACATTATAATTTAAGCGTAATTACTATAACTATAGTTAAAATACGATCAACTAACCGTATTTTTTTGTTAAATTACCATGTCTACTTTGAGTCTTTAATTTTTTACATTAAACTCTTAAACGAGTGGAATCGGTGGCTTAGACCTAGATTAAACCACACTACCTATATCGTTGTACAGTTCATACTCGGAGTCGTATCGCGTCAGACTCATTCGTTTCTTAGCCCGTCGGTTACTGTAAAAGTCCGTTCGCTCGAATAATTAAATAAAGCACCTAGAAAACGTGAAAAGAACTTAAGGATTTGAAAAATGCATTGCGAAGTTTCGTAGGAACGCGCTTGGACCGTACGCTGTTCAGACGTCGGGCCGTAGAAGGTGTAAGTCGACGGCGACGTCTCTCCTCTGCGTGCGTAAGACGCGCGGCGCGGCGCCGGGTTGCGCGGCGTCGCCGAGCAAAGCGGCGTCCTCGGCCAGCGAGTCGCCGGAGCCGTAGCCGCGTTCGTCCCCCCCCTCTCCCCACGACGGAGAGCCCGAGCTCCCGGAGCGGGTGCCGCCCGCTTCCGTTTCTACATCTACCGAACAGCTGGCGCAAACCTCTGAAACATTTACTTATGTTCTTATTTTGTTTACAACTGTAGGTAGGTTTTTCAGTATGCTGGTATACTACCAGGCTAATCAAGTGTTCTTTGTAATACGTGTATAGTGTACGTAAGCATATGTAATAAAAAAAAATGTTTTTTTAGGGTCTGCATTTTTCACTTGGTTCACTCAATTTCAATGATTTCAATGGGTATTCAACTAATTTTCAATTAATGATCCTTCCTGTATATTGTGAAAACTTATCAACATCATGTTTTATTAAATTTAAGCATATACGTTTTTACGAATGTGTTATGTGAGTACTGTTTAGATTTTTTCCACGACACAAATGTTAAGTAAACATTAGATTGTGATATGTGTTTATTGAAAAATATGAAATAATATATATAAATTAACTACTCGTAAATGTCTAAGTCACAGAAACATGCCGTAACGTATGAAATGTATTGCAAGCGACAGAAGCCTAAAATAAAATACATCCATCGCAAGTAATAAAAGTTTTGGTAGAGTCGCTTGTTTCCTTATAAAAGTCGTTAGCTAAAATGTGAAGACTAGCAGAATATGTTTGTAATTTTTGACTGTAGTGATCAAGATAAAGGAATAAATTAATCGAGTAGAAGAAAGAACTGAACAGTAGAAAAAGATACAAAATGTAAGTCGGTTTATAAAACTTATAGAGATAGGTAATGATTATATAAAAAATGGATAACACTATATATAAATCTAAATACGACATTTCCATTATGTACATTCAGGGATAAGGAGCGGGAGGGAGGGCACAGAGAGGCACTATTTTACGAGAACACATTCCACACATCGATAGGGGAAGGCTTAGGACTCACGCAGCCGGCGGCGGCCGATTAGAATGGGGCTCTCCCAAGGTGTCGGTCAGAGAGAGGTCGACGACGAATAGTCTTCATAAGATGCTGCAATTTTGTAATATTCGCATATTTATACCTATGGCAACGGTTTTAATTGGTTAAATTAGATTTCACAATAAGCACTACAAAAGCTACACATGTTATTTCGCATCATATCTACTTTTTATGAACTATAAAATATGTATGTACAATATTTAATTGAATTAAACATTAGTGCATAATCAACGAAGGCATTAACATCTGCAAATACATGAGAAAGCGAAATGTTGCAATTGTTACTTAATGAAACAACACATTCTCGAATTGAAAGAAAAGAAATTTTAAATACTTCCTTAGTTGTACCAAATTTTTTGCTGTGTTAATTACAGGTGATTTTATTTTTTTGCGATGTAAAAAAATTTATCACAGAAATAAGCCATATTTTATATATAAATATCCCAAAATAATCTAGTCAAATACTTTTTGCGTTTAAATACAGGTTAAAAAATCGTAATTATTGTATGTATTAACAATTAAATTATTTATTAATATTGGTTTTACTGAAAAAAATATTTGTAGATTCACTAGATGTACTAGAATAATGAACTTTGAAATATTAAACATTGCTATAATTATAATATAAGAAGATTATATTTAAAAGTTGCTACTGATATAAACTTATACCTTAATATTTTTGGATCCCTTCGTGATACCCTTATATAAGTATATGCTCATATGTTTATATGACAATTTAATAATGTCGATTGCCACCTACCTAAATTTATATCTTAAGTTATTTAAACTCTAAATACCTGAACTATCTGTTACTAGACGTGGAGGGGTGTCTTCTCGATCTGTTGGAACGACTATTACTACTTCATCGTCTCTAGGAGATTCCCCACTCCGACTTGATGTTCTGAAATATTAAGTAATGACACATTGATTTTAAAAAACGATAAAAAAGAATCATAATTTAATACGAATTAACTCAAATTGTGGGTAATAATTTTAAAATACTCGTTTGAAGCTGCAACATCCTATGCAAATGGTAAGTACTAATTAATGACATTCCAGGTGATAACCAGAGTAGCTCGACCGGGGAGGTACTACCGCCACACCTATTTCTAGCGTGAAGCATTTTTTTGCGTTTCAATAGAAGGATGTGTTTCAATAGGGATGTGATGTTGCCGGAACACTTTTATATGAGGCGACCATCATAGGCCTCAGGAGTAGCAACGCATCTGTGATTGACTTCAGATAGAACCTATGTTCTATTTGAAGTTCCTTACAGATGTTCATAGGCGGCAGTGACCACTTACCATCAGGTGGACTGCATGCTCGCTTGCTACTTTAATACATAATACATTTTTCTGTACATACAATATGTAAGATGCTCACTTTACAATGACTTTCTTTCGCATGAACCGCGTTCCTAAGTCTGAGTACCCCCGATGCATGGGTCTTTTGTGAGGCAGTGGTGGAGCTGAGGCGGGGGTGGGTTGTTCGAAATTTCTGGACACGGGTGAGTTGGGCTCGGAACACTGTTTGTCGGTGAGCGCTGGTCGCGTTCGCAATGAGCACTCGCCAGGCCCGCCATTGTCCGCACCTTCGTTTATACCATTCCTTATTCTCCTTGACGATCTTCTGTCTTCTTCATACATTTCTAACAAATGATCCAACTTACTTTCTATATCATCTACCTAAAAACGTAATAATTCGATTTTATATCCTTTTATTACCATATAAAATATTTTATAGGGTCATTAAAAGGACAAGGGTTAAGTTAGGGTTAGGTCGAACAAAGTAATTAAATATGTAAAAACATGATTCCCAACGACCACTTACTTGTCTTTCAATTTTTACTACTCTGGAAGCTAGACTGATTTTAGACGCGTAGACGTCTTTAGCTTTTGAACCTTGCTTGCCAAGAATTTGGTCTAACCTGTGAGCGAAAGATATGATTAAAATAGTTTAGAATAGTAACTTTGTACCGTATGTTTATATTTGAAATGATATTTAACTGTATACAAAACATGTAATTTACACTTTGCGTAAATTATTGAACCTACTAATAATTTGTTTACTCTTATAATGGGCGGCTGTTTTTAGCCTACATAAAAGGATCACATATTATATAAAACAAAATTTTGTTATGTAAACACTCTTATATTTGGGACACATGTGTAATGTTCAATAGCTGGTGCACAACTTATGTTAATGAATATTTACAATTCAGAGAATTGAGTTTTGCGAACTTGCGTAAATTTTTCTTTTGTATCAGCAATAACAGCAGATATTGAATTAAAATATATATATCAATTTGCGAATGAGTACCTACGGCGAAAAAACAGATCATACTGTCAGCAAAGTTTTTCATACGATTATACAGTCATAGTAAAAAATAAACATTGTTGTTTATAAAACATACGTTAATTATAACAATACGTATGTATTAACTCACACTTGGCAATGTTCCGTGCATGCGAAGATATAATGCAAAGCAGTAGATCACGTAAACACTCATCATGCAAAACGGTCGTGGTTACTCTAAGAAGTTCAATTATATCTACTAATATAAATATCTAAAGATACACTATACTGCTTAGTGTTGTTCACTAGGGTACATGTAAAATAATCGCAAAAAAGAGTGCAAATATAGTAGGGTCAACCATGGTTCTTAATATCCTTATTAATATAATATTATTTTAAGCATTTTAAGTATTAACAAATATTGGTAATAAGACTGATATTAAAATCCACTGTTCAAAGTTCCCTATTAAATCATAGATACATTGAAAAATCCAATCAAAAAGAGCAAAAGATGGGTAATGCGCAAAGCGTAGCAATCCTTGATTATAATAAATGGCAATAAATCAATAAATAAATAATTAGTGTAAATAAATAGAGTGATATTTCTTTGACATTCGATGAACGACGACATTATGATGACTTTAAAGGTATATTAATGTATCGCTACTAAATATGTTGTTACAACTACATAATTGAAAAATAAATTTAATAAAGGCATCATATTTTTGATATATTTTTAAGCTTCTTTACAATAGGGATAATACACGTGATATTACTTTTTAATGCATATTTAATGGATTATTAAAACTACTATATGTATATCGATACAAATATTTTGAAGTAACATTAAGGATTAGAAGAACAAAAGATACCCGTACAATAAAATATTAGAAGAAAATTTGTTGTACCTACTACTAAGTAACTTCTAGCTAACACGACATAATGCAAGTTATTAATTTTATTCTATTCTATTATATTCATTGCTACATATTTCATTAAATTGAGTTATATAATTTGACTTAACTATTTGTTAAAAAATCTTCACCAATACAGCTGTGACAACATCTTCGATACCATTGAGCTTTAAATATTGTCAATGATTAAATTGTGTGGTTAAGCTGAACTATAATTTTGCATTCTTTTGATATTAATAGTTAGCCTACGCGATGACTCTTTTTACAGAACTGTGACGAAATGGGAGTAAAAGGTTTAATAGATATGTGTATGAATGTAGTGGTAACGCGAAGATCGGCAACGTCCCGGTACATTATTATCCTCGTCGATATGGAATCTCACCTGTACTGTAGGTTCTTGGTTCGGTTTAGCAGGTCCGCGTGCCCGGAGGAGTACTGTTCTATCACGTCTTTCACGTCGTAAGGTTTCAATGCTTCTCTAAACCTCTTGCGTGCGACAAAATACTTGAGCTACACGAAAATAAAAATTACGTGATGGCTCAATACAAAGTTACCAGGCAATTGTTATTAGTTCAAAAATATAAAATTTAAATAGTACCTGTACAAATTATTCAAAATTTAGTCAATTTTGTGTCCAAATCTTAGAATATTAAATACAACGTGACTTTATATTAATTGTTGTTTATCTTCAGCAAACCATACCGATAATGTTTATAATAGCAAACCCACATAACGCGTATCTATTATTCACATAGTTCAACGATGAGCTTTGAAGTTTTGCCCAACAATCAGAAATGTCGAACATTTGGCCGAGATATTATAGCAGATATTACGAAGAAAATGACTTTTATTATATTTCCTCCGTGGGCGTTGGGTAATATAGTCCTGCGCTACTTCAATTTCCGTACGAATATCCATAAAAATCGTGTAAGTAATCGTCTTAAGATTGTGTATGCCTTTTAGATATTATAAATATTACAAGTATGATGTCCGTTATGTAATTGATACAAGGTAATGGATTATTGTAAACGTATAATGTGTCTTATTTATATTTAGTATATACGGGTATAAAATATTGTTGTATAAACATTTTGTATTGTATAAAACGTTTTCGTATTTAGCAGCATCGCATTAGTGTAAACACTAGGAACGAGTAAGAATATTATTTATAAATATACGTTGTATTGTAGAGTTGATGAAATGGGTATTATGAAATAATTTTATTGATGTAAGCATTTCAACTTCGTAACTTTAGTAGTTATATGGTAGGTATACATGTTTACTATCGGTCTTATTTTGGGTGATAGATTTATTGTAAAATACATGCCAAAATTAAAGCTACTCGATCAATATCTTTCGTAAATAGGTCAAATCGTAGCTTTTACGAATCTTAAATGAAATAATAAGGCATGCGTTTCGTATGTACACACGAGTTGGTCTAATATAGGAAATCTGAAAATAGAGCGTTTGGTATTTATCAATGTACCTACCTTAAGTAAAACATAATTGGGCAATTCGGGTATATATTGTAAACATTGAAAATTTCCCACAATATTTATATTGATCCACATTAATGGATTAGTAGGAAATTTTCAATGGTAGACTTTGTTGTATAGGTTGAAATTAAAAATAGCATCACACACACTACTAAGTTTAGCTACTTAAGACGTACACTTATTAGATCGTAAGCCAGTATCTGACTACAGAGGTTCAAGACAGTGGTGTAGTGTCCAGACGAGAGAAGGAGTTAAGAAGGTATAGAGTAAGTAAATGGTTGTGCAAGGCGTACAGGGTTTCGGTGGGAAGGAGTACTACCTAGTCTGGACGTTTTTCACTCTCCCCAGCAGGTCCACGTGGCCCGCTGAATACTGTTCTATTACGTCCTTGACGTCGTATGGCTTTAAAGCTTCTTTAAACTTACGACGAGCCACAAAATACTTCATCTGCCAGAATTCGACAACATAAAAAATTCTTAGATCATGTATGAGATAATCCTAAAAGTACATTACATATGATGATAATATGTATTCGAAACTTTACAAGTACGTAGCCTCATCACGGTAAACCAAAACAAATAAACCTTACCTTATGATACCCAGATTTCACAATATTATTTCTTTCATAAATGTTTCCTACATTATAGTAAGTAAAACGTTTCATTGCATAATATTCGTAAAAAAGTCAAAATGATATAAGATACGAAAATAAGGCGGTCAAGTAATAAAGTTCGGACATTGTAAACAGCTTAATAATTCAGGGCACCCCAATGACTACTTAACTTTGCTACTTCACCCGGCTCTTCAATTATGTAGCAACGGCGAGGTGAACTGGAGCTTTTTTGTTTCTCGTGAGCTCGATCTTCAAGCAATCAAAATATTTTCCTATTTTATACCGAGTGCCCACTAGTGGCTGGGTATTTTTTAAAGGCAAAATCTATTTCGAGTTCTTCCAGACTGTAAAGTGTATATTTTTATTACAAGATTACTTGTTTGTATGTGTATTCTTTCTTTATGTAACGAATGATTCAAGTTATTTCGGATTTTGAAGTAATGAAGGTTAATTTGTTAACTATATTTGTACATTTTTTAATCATGCGGCTGTTTTATGTAAGTATTAATATGTACAGTATAGTTGTTGATTTTTAAATACGGCTAGAAAATACAAGATTTTATTGTCTGATCTATGTGCCATTTGTCTGGTTGTAGGAAAGTTTAATATAATTTATTAATCTATTAATTGAATTGTACAAGTTTCAATAATGTATGTCTTTATATTTTTGAGTTATCATTCAGTGGTTATAAGTAGATATGAAACTCCTCTGAAATGAAACGTAATTTCATAAGAATTTTGTTTGATTATTCTCAAATCAAAACACGTAAAGTGTTATTTGTTATCGTACATAAAAGATATGTAAGTCGCTCGTTGTCTGCTGTCTGCATCCGAATAGTCGTCATGGTGTCATCTACCTTTCGATGGAAACCTTTTGACCCGAACATTCTCACGAAAGCTATTAAGCTGCGGTTAAACCGTCATTTACTAAATGTTTGTATGACTTTTTTTAATCAACATGAAAATCCAAAATGGCGACATTTTTGGCTACCTCTCACTCGTTGTTTGCTAAGTGTGAGCGAGGGAAATTTACAAAAGCCAATTTGAAATATACTTTTGCTGATAAAAGTCATGATATACTTCCGTATATATGCAAATTTATTTCTAAATAACCTTAAATAGTGCTTTTCATGAATGAATCAGACACAGAACTATATTATATAAGTCTAATAAAATATAAGTACCTATTACATTTTTATGAGCATCTTCAAAATATTTCTTAAATTCCTTCATGTTATAAATATGTCAAGGCAATTTACACATTGCTTATTGTATACATACACACCTTTCTTATAAAACGAATGGCAGCTTTGTGTCTTGGAGTTAAAGTCACACAGCGCGGCTCCTCGTCTTCATCTGAAAAGAATAGTGAAAATAGGTAACGAATTTGAAAAAGTATTATTTATCTATTCCGTCTATTTGTAGTTTTTTGTCTACCAAATAGCTATTGGGCTATTTGATAGTAGCCGTGGGTAACCTACGTTTGATTAAGTTTATTTTGTTTACTTGAATGCGAAAAAATATTTTCATACGGTTTCATTACTTTTGGGGTAAAATAACTCAGCAAAATGCCTCACATAACTGTCTAAGAACGCTGCGTATGCACAAAGAAAAATCTAGGTATGTTTCTGTTTAAGAAATACCTTTGATCGGAAAACCGATGACATCTTGTAAAATGGTACAGTTTAATCGAATTAAGTATGATCAAAATATTTAGAAGATATGTTTATATATTTTGTTGTTCTTTAATTTACCACATGTGGTAGTTTTTTATTTACAGGATTATATACGATTATACGTATTTATATTTTAATATAGTTTCGAAATAATACTCTACAACAACACCCACAAGATTTTATAATTTCGCGCCATAAGGTAAATAAAAAGGTATGATAATAGAGATTTCTTTATCTTTTTCGCATCTTTTTATACAGCCTTAATACCAAGTCAATGAAATGTGTTGATGTACATTATAATTATCATATTAAAGCTTTTCTTGTAAAGTAGATACTAAATTTGCATCTGACCACGAAATTATAAATACATAGGTACTTCTTTAGGCAGCAGTCCAAATATACAATCCATCCATCAATAAAATCTTATTATGTTTCCAGCATAATAAAGGAGATTGAGAAAACATGTTTAAAATTGTTGTCAATTAGTTATGCCGCCACTTCTTTTGTGTACAGAAGTCCCGTGTCTCATTGCCAACCTGTCAATCATTAGATTTTTAGATTTTATATGATAGCCTTAAAGAGTGCTTTTATTTTTGTTACTAGTTAACAATATGTTTTATAGGAATTATAATTTTATAGGTATGAAAGTAAGTTAGAAACGAAATGCATGAAACATCATAACTTAATGCACTTATCATACGTCATCGTCAATACTCCAGATTTGAAAAAGCTCCTCTTTCTTAGTTTACATAATCCAACGCTAGCGTGTGGTAACTGTTTATGAAAAGTTTGGGTAATTAATTACCTAACAATTCTAAAACCATTTTTAGCAGTTGAGTAAAGGTACGCTTATTCATTCATATACTATAGAATTTTAAATCGAGGATATCGAGTAAAGAAATAGAAGAATCTGAATACGTACTTAGAACATTACTGATAAGCATATATAATGAAAATACGTTCATTCGTAAAGTTTAATTTCCATCAAAATTAGACAATCAATAAACGCGATCGAAATTGAGGTTTTGGTTTTTATTAAAAGAATGTATATATTTTAACATATGCTTAGATTCAGATATTAACAACATAATCAATTTTTAACATAACAGGGATCAAATTTTAGCCTTTTTAAATAAGTTATGTAAAAGACCGACCTAATATCATTGCTATTTTTAATTTTATTTTTAGACGTACCTATTGTAACAGACTACATATTATTGTGGGAGTAATGTGTTAGCTAAAATAGACGATGCTGTACGGGAATTTTCCATTGACTTGTAGTTTAATCAATACCGATAAAATCTAATTTACTATGGTGATTTTGATATGTTACTCATATTGGAGTAAATAGTAAATATCTTGTATACCTACTATTTAGTTTTAAACCACAATAAATCTTGGTACATTATTTAATTATTTAGGTAAAAGTATAAATTGATACCTAAAAAGACTCAGGAGCATTCACGACTTCTTTAGTTTCGCAAAAGAGAGAAAGGGTTCTGGTAGCTATAAATATTCAGTTACTTAATGGTAAGTACATATATTTTCAAAGTTCACAAGAAAATTCTGTTTAGCTTGGCTTCTATGTCTATATTAGTGTTCTGCGCATTAAAATTAGATTCCACGTGAATGCTTCAGTTTGATTTTAACAGATAGTTGAAGCATATCGGGTTTTGCAAGTGGAGCATCGGCTGTCCAACAAGATATCTATTGACCTAAATCTCAGACAGGTACGTATACCCGCCATGTTATCGAGGAAGATTGATTGTCATCGAGTAAACTAAGCGAATCTCTATTTGTGTAACGAAGTTTGCTCTGTCGCTGCACCCCGAGGCGCAGCGTATGAAGTCCTATATGTATAGGCATGCATAGCTATGTGGAGATTACGGTGGGTAACGTAATTAGTTCTTAATACGTCACAGTATGATATATATTATGCAGCTTAGGTAATAACATAACTAATTAAACCTATCCATAAAGGTTAGGTATATGAATACATAAATGTATTAGCTAACTTTAACACTAATTTGGCTTGCTTATTAGTCTACCTGTACATCAGAATAGTGTTATACATTCAGTTCGACCGGGGAGGTACCACCGTCACACCTACGTCTAGCGTGAAGCAGTTCTCACATTTCGGTGGTAGGGTGTGGTTGCCGGCACACTTTTATATGAGGCGACTTTGTCTTCGGGAGTAGCAACACATTTGTGATTGACTTCAGATTGAACTGTCGTTCTATATGATGTTGCTTACAGATGCCCATGGGCGGCAGTGACCACTTTCATCATGTGGACTGCTTGCTTGTTTGCTACTTCGATCTTATAAAAAAAAGTTTACTTTGATATATTTGACACAAAAGAAGTCATCCAAGATATGTGTTGAACAAAAATAAATAAGTTAATAAGTTGAATAAAATCGCGATTGAAGACTCAATTTTGTAATAACGAGGGAAGTTAAATGATATTGTGGGTAGGATAATTAATGAGGAAAATAAACGATTATCCTTAAAACGAAACGTAAAAAAGTATTGATTATTATCAATGTAAATGACGTAGAAAAATGAAAATAATTAAAATTAAAAACAAAACATGATGAAACACGGAATTATAAATGGCAAATCTCCAACCGCTAATAGTTTTCACCACTACAGTGTAGAAATTCAATTTAAATGTTTTGTGTAGCACCTGGCACAACTTCGTTCTACCAGAATTCCGGCCATGATATTGTCTCATATCTTGATATTTTCGAAATTGTTTAAAGTCTGTGCAAAAAGCCTGTCTGGATTGTAGAGCACAATCGATAACAATAGAGCCACGTAACAGACTAAAATGCATATTGAAATTAACCCCACGTGGTATTTTTATATTGTTTGCTTGTATTACAATAATTTTTGGCACGGACAGCTCAGCCTATAATAATTTTAGTGTATTACGCCTTGCGTATTTATTAACGCGGAAACCGCGTTGCCTACCTACCACTTACATCGAAAGCTTTCGTATGAAATTCAAAGGCACAAACGATTATATTAACGACCTCCAGATGTCGTGACTGATGTTACCTTCCGCAATCATTACTACGAAACTTTGGTTACTAAGATTTGCAACAAATAAAGGCAATCGTTATTCTTTAGACACATTTTTTTCTATTTCAGGGCGTTGTTTTGTGTTCCCGAATTTCCGTTAAAAGCATGCGGTGTAAAAGAAAAAATGGCCTGCTGATTAACTTTATCGCGTGTATTTTATTTTTATAATCGCAAATTCTGTCTTAAACTCATTTATCGATTGTTCAATTTGGTTATATTACTGCGAGATTGGAGATCTTATGACCGTCTTAGGAAATGTCATCAAGTCTTGAGGATATCGTATTGCTTAACACCGATGTTATGAGTTTAAACACGATGGGAGTAATTGGTTTCACAGTCCACACATTGCATTTCCATTATCTATACTATAATAAATCTGTAAGAGGTCGCTGTCTGTACATGGAATAAATTTAGGTGAAAACCATTTCTAGAGGTCTTTAATACGACATAGAACCCAAAATAATGGTTTTTAGAAATCTTTTCTGTTTGTCTGTTTGTCTGTTTGTCTGTTTATCTGTTTGTCTGTTTGTCTGTTTGTCTGTTTGTCTGTTTGTCTGTTTGTCTGTTTGTCTGTGTGTTTGAAAACGCTAATCTCAGAAACGGCTTATCCAATTTGAATATAATTTTCACGGATGTGTTGTGGGAAACTTCACTTAACATTTAGTGTTTATTTTATGTAAATCGGTTTATAAATACAAAAGTTATGTCAATTTAAAACTATGCAGTATTTATTCTGTGTTCGATAAGTATTAATAAGATAAGTAACTGCATAGTTGAATTGGTTGAAACTAAACATGTTCTGTAAAATGTATTCCTTTGTTATGTATTTTTTATTGGTTATATGTGTACCTATTTTATTTGATACTATACAAATCTATATCTCTATATACTTATATAAAAACGAAAGGATGCTCTCTCACTCATCTATTGAATAAACATCGCAAAGCCTAAACTGCTAAAGATACGAATATGATTTTTACTAGGAGTTCCTTTTATGACGTAGACGTCAGTTAAGAATGAATTTTCTGATCCCCCCCCCCCCCCCCGCCCCAATTTAACCCAAGTAGGAGATGTAAGTTTGTATGAAAGTCAGTCAATTTTGAGGCCACCTCAATAAAATTTAGTATTTCGCTTTGATTTTTATGTTAAAACATAGTTTTAAACCGACTTCCAAATAAGCGGAGGTTATCAATTCGTCTGTATTTTTTTTTTTTATTTTATATTTGTTACTCGATTTCTCCGCACTGGGTGAACGGATTTGGATGATTTTTTTTTTCATTTTAAAGGTAGTGCGTGTCATGGGGTCCCATTTATTTTTAGTTCACTTTTGACAATGGCATCCATAAGAAAAGCGCATAAGTCTGATATTTGCATTAACGATGTGTGCGATAAATAGATGAATAACTCAATTTCCCGCCAACCGATTTTGATGATTTTTCTTTTATTTGAAAGAATGTACTTCAAGGGTACTCTGATGAGTTTGATACGGTTCTGATCATAGGATCCATTTCTTTGAAGTAAATTAACGAAATTAGCGATACTCGGCCAAACCTAAGTTGTAGGAGTCCAATTGTGTTGAATGTAGAATCAGATTACTAAGCAGATATTTCCTAAAAAAAAATGATATTCAACTCTTCAATCCTGATGATGCAGGGGTACTGCTAGCCTGAACCGTAGAAGTAAGTCAATTTGTTTTTATGGATATATAATAAGATTGTTAAACAAATTCATGGGACAAAAATTTGACCTTCAACTCTTCAACCCTGATGATGCAAGGGTATTTCAAGACTAAACCGTAAGAGTTGGCTATATAGTACTTACGGTTATGTAATAAAAATAGCAAGCAAAGATACATGGTAAAAATTTTGACCTTCAACTCCTCAACCCTGATGATGCAGAATACTGCTAGCCTAAGCTATACAAGGTGGCCATTTGGTGCTTCCAGGTATGTAATATAATTACTAAGCAAAGACAGATGATGCTAATTTTGACCTTAAACTCCTCAACCCTGATGATGCAGGGGTACTTCAAGCCTAAGCCATAGAAGTTAGCTATTTAGTGCTTTAGGGTATGTAATATAATTACTAAGCAAAGGCACACCATGAAAATTTCGATCTTCAACTCTTCAAGCCTGATGATGCAGGGGTGCTTCAAGCCTAAGCCATAGAAGTTAGCTATTTAGTGCTTTCGGGTATGTAATATAATTACTAAGCAAAGACACAAGATGAAAATTTCGATCTTCAACTCCTCAAGCCTAATGATGCAGAGTACTGCAAGCCTAATCCATAGGAGTTGGCCATTTAATGCTTTCGGGTATGTAATATAATTACTAAGCAAAGACATGATGACAGTTTCGACCTTAAGCTCCCCAGCCCTGATGATGCAGGGTATTGCAAGCCCAAGCTAAAGAAGTTGGCCCGCAAGTGCTTACGTATAAGTAATAAGAATACTAAGCAAAGACACGGGATTATTTTTTTTACTTTCAACTCCTCCCTGATGATGTGGGATAGTGCAAGCCTAAATTAAAAAAAGTAGTCACATAATGCTTACGGTTGTTTTTAGTATATATTATAAGTTTAATGATAATCTAAGTACACAACCTACTTAAGCCGTATGAGTTTGGTACTTATTGATTACAATACATTACAACCCGTTCCTGAGAGAACATTATGATTAAAAGTGGCACTTTGAATACCTAAATCCTCAAAATGCAGGAGTATTGTCATGTTATTGTTAAGAGTTGGATTTAGCTGTAGCTTTATAACAGGATGGGTTAGGTTAGGTTGGAACATAAAAGAAAACTTAAAAAATAAGCGAGCAGGGTGCGGCAGCGCTCTGCGAGCGGGTGCGCCCTGTTCGTATGAATTGTAAAAGTGTATTGATTATGTCTTCTGCTTTACAAAGAACAATGCGAGATTTACGCACACAAATAGCCCGATACACCTCTTAAAAGATCTTATCTTTGGCCACATGAAACAAAATATGAACTTAGAATATAAGTCGCTGTTCAGTGATATTCCAATTTTCTAATGATTTACTTCAATTAGATAATAGTTCTTTGTTATCCGGAAAAGTTAAAATCAATCTTTATATCGATACGTCTTCGTTTAAATGTGGAGGAGTTGGTTGAAAAAGTATATCCCGATATTGTTAATACAACCAATAACACTATAAATTGGTTCCAAAAGACGGCTATATACCCACCCACCAATGAACGTGTCGATAAAATAAATGATTTTTTTTTTCAAAATTTAAAGCAGCGTCACAAATCTACTATTCGGTATACACAGTCATTGAGATGGAGGAAGCAGTACATTATCCAACAGAATTTTTGTATTCCTTAATGCCTTCCGGAACTCCTGAACGCAAATTAATATTAAGAGTAGGTTTACCTATAATCTTACTTAGAGATTTGAATCTGCCAAAATTACTTCAAATAGTATTTTCCAATCCGGAAAAGTTCAAATCAATCTTTATAATCGATACGTTTTGGTTGAAATGTGGAGGAGTTGATTGAAAAAAAGTATCCCGATATTGTGAATTAGACCACTAAGTATCTAAATTGGTTCAAAAAAGCGGTTTACAATATTAGAATTCGTCTAATTAAAAAAAAATACATAACAATACGTTCCTACCCACAAATACACACTTTAAATTCGTTTTTTCACTCTGTGTTTGACCAGGTAATCCTTGAGCGGCCAAACCGATTTTAATGTTACTACTTTTTATCATAGAATTACCACGGTGTCGAGATTTGCGCGGGAAAAACTTTGTGACGCGTTGATTTGCACGCGAGCAAAGCCGCGGGTACAGCTAGTGCATAATAAAATGTTATATTGCACACAATATATTTTAACTATCTAACAAATATAAAGTTATTTTCTATATATACATAATGATAATATGTTATATTAAGAATCATTTTAGTATTACTTTGAAAAAAACTAAAATCTGTTAATATTTCATAATAAAAACTACGAGTAAGTAAATATGTAGGTATACTTAGATGGAGCACAAAATAATAAAAAGGCGTAGAGTTATAAAAAAATATTGTGGTCTCATAATATACAAAAATATTCGTTGAGTTTTATTGTATGTCAAACCATCAGTAATAATGGCATTATTTCTTGATTATAACCTAATTTATTAAATTTCGGCTGGGCTGCGTTCGGGAAATTTCGTAGTATCTTCTCGTCCACAATTCCTCAGTGCCTGAAGTCGAAACTATTCGAGCAATGTGTGTTGCCAGTGATGACCTACGGCGCCGAAACGTGGTCCTTCACTGTAGGCCTCATTCGGAGACTCAGGGTCGCTCAGCGTGCTATGGAGAGGGTTATGCTCGGAATTTCGCTACGAGACATGATTCGCAACGATGAAATCCGTAGACGAACGAAGCTTACCGACATAGTTCTCAAAATTAGTAGGCTGAAGTGGCAATGGGCCGGCCACATCGCTCGCAGGACCGATAACCGATGGGGAAGGAAGGTCCTCGAGTGGCGACCACGTTTAGGCAAAAGGAGTACAGGTCGCCCCCCTACCAGGTGGACCGATGACCTGAAGAAGACAGCGGGAAACCGTTGGATTCAGAGGGCACAGGACCGGTTGGAGTGGCGCCATTTAGGGGAGGCCTATGTTCAGCAGTGGACATCAAAAGGCTGATGGATGGATGGATGGATTATTAAATTTAGTTACTTTATTTATTCTTAATACATTACTTTTAATACAAGTGAAATTTTTAAACCTTCTTCAAGGGCGCGTGCAGAGATGCTACTTTCAGCATCAGCGACCGACAGTTTAGCTGTTTTTTGGAAAGTAGATGTAGAGACCAAGTACTATAACTCAACACGTATAAGCGCGGATCACTGCTAGGGTTTGCAATCCCGCAGTATTTTTTTCCCAGCTGGAAATTTGCGGGAAATTTGCCTTTCCAGCGGGATTCCGCTGTAATTGCCGCAAAAGTTTAGACATGCATATAGGAATAAAATAATGCTATTAGTACAGAATATTTGTTATTTTCACTTAAGTTCATTATAAACATTTCAAAATATTTAAAATTTAACAAGGAAACACAATAATTACAAATCATTAGTACAAAAGTTCTTTTTATTCTGAAAATAAGAACGTAAAAACGAATTGTATCGATTGTTACTACGATTTCGTTAACGTAACTTAGGTTTAAAACTAGTATCGGACCGGAGCTTCGGCTTCGTGTACGGCCGCCTTCAGCAAAAAAAAAAAAATCGGCTAAATCTTTGGCTTCGGCCAAAATCGCATGAAATTTTTACCGAAACCTGAGAGTTCTAGAAAGTGCCAAAAATGAACAAACTGAAACAAATGAACGCCACTGCGATGGAAATAATGAAGCGCAAGGGTAAGCGCATACTCGTTGATGACCTTGCTTCACCAGTTGTGTTTTAAATTCCTATTGATTGGAAATTTTATCATTTTCAAGAAATTCCTAAGTAATTTTAACCGGCTCTAGAAGTTCTTTATATACTATCAAAAATTAACCTCTACAAAAGTGTGTCAAGTCGTCATAATATTCACCGACTTCGACTTTGTGGGAAAAATTTACATTTGGCCGGCCACAATAACTAAATCGTAGTAACAGTTTCTAAATACATATTTACCTACTTCCTTTCGTCTTCTTATGTATTTTATTTATAAAATAAATAACAGGTATTCTATTAAATAATAAATATATAAAAAAACAATACAATTTCGCAAGTGGGCTGTCAGCGATAGCTGAATTACGTTGCTGAAAGGTCACGTTTGTCCAAAAATTTCCCACGCGGGATTTACCGCACAATTCCGCAGTCCTGATTAACATGCGGGAAACCACTGGAATGCGGGAACGCGGAATACGGGATTGCAAACTCTAATCACTGCTGCTTTGAGATGGTCGATGCAACAACTGAACGCCATTATGGTAACATTATGGTAGTCGCTACAACGTTATCACTACAGAGTCCGAACGTAGTATGTCACCAGAATGTGAAGCAGAATCTATGCAATCGCTAGAACCCAAATCGTTAAAAGCAGGTCAAAATTCGTTGATCGTGGTGGGCAATCCGTAATTGTAAATTCATATAACTGAGGTCCAAATAATCCTGTCTCTACATAAATATATTCTGTATATTAATCTAAGTGCTCTTTTAATTAATATGTAAAAATTAAAAAAGGGTAATGTACAATTAACTCTATGTAAAAGTTGGTTCAATAAAACTTAAACACGCTTAACAATATGAGTTTAAAAATAGCCCATTATTTATATAAGTATCGTTTAATGGATTTTTTCGCACGACACAGTTACGGTCATGGAGTGGCGCGACCCGCTGTAATATTATATGGGTACCTACTTATATGGCGAGTGAAACTTTTTCAACGTCGCTGGAAACAGGAAAACTCGGTAAGAATAAACTGAATGCGAATAATATGAAAGTAGAAATTTCTGACCCTTTTTTATATAACAGAATTAGCAATACTGAAGGAATACTGTATCAACGTGACTTCTGTAACGGAATAGAAAAACAAACACAGATGCGCTGTAATCCATATATACGAAGTTTAACGTCTTGTTGTATTTTACCTAAAGTAGGTATGTCTTGTCATCTACTCCGAACCATAACATAAGTACTAATTCTTTCTGTACACCAATTCGGCCCTGGACTTACATGGCAGTGGAAAGCTGAAAGGCTTTACCATCTTTAAGTTACCCCTACCTTTAAGTTATGTAATAAGGGGCATGTAATATTACAGCCCAAATGGTAATTAAATATTTAAATCCGTCTGGGAATAACCTTCCTGCCAGAATACAGATGCTATGATCCTCTTGTTGCTATTAACCGCTACATTCTCCTGGTTTAAATAACTCTAAAATTCAATTAAGGATTTAACATTAAACAGATCGAAAATTTATTTACTTTTCGATTTCTGTAATTCTGAAATAAGAGGCTTTAAAATATATTATATTTCACTGTGATTTTTCAATATCTTTTAGACATCTGTGGTTTTATTTATTTTTATAAGTATTACCTATAACTAAAACCATTCGCACAGTATCCGCAGCACACCGCACCAGTATACCGCAGCACAGTTTCGTACAGTAAACCTTTTCTTCTTCGATACCATATGATAAGAAGTAGTTAAGAGTTAAGTGACACCTACTGTTCTTTTTTTGTTCTTTGTTCAAATATATGGTTAAAGTATAATTTTACAAAGTTTGTGTAGAGTCGAAAACTCTCTGATAAATAGAACTTAACTCAGGGCTCCATCAAAGTATTTCCAGTTTTAATGTTACTATGTTTGTTTATTAAATACAACAGAAGTTTATTAGATACAATTTGGTGTTAATATTATTTTAGATACGAAAATATTTAATTGTTTTGATACAATGTACATACATAAAATACTTGTGCATGTAAAATTATACATTATGTGAGTTGCATACTTTAAAATTCGTTGTAATTCAAGATTTTTTTCCGTAATTCAGTATATCTACTTTACGGAAACTCTTAACTACATTATTAGTATTAGGTAACGGTTTCTACATATCACTCAAGTTTATCTATTATACAAAGAAAATAAATTGTTTTGTGGGTGATAAGCGACAGTGAGAGCATACCATAAGGCGACAGGTTTCGTTTTAAATGAAAGACAACTATTTTACCCTCTTCAGCTCTTACCATCGGAATTTTTCTTGGAGAGTGCTGTCTCCGCCACAGAGTCCTCGCTGTACGATGGGTTGACGGGTCGAGAGCCCCCAGAGCGGCCGTTGGTCGCCCCTGCCAACCCACACACGCACACTTCAACACAGGACCTACTGGTTCTTATGCGTTCCCACCCCTTTCGTGTACTCGTTCTTTGTACTAGTTAATTATATGTGTACTGTTCCTAGCATGTTCAGCTACAATTTCATAAAAACGGACGAAGCCCATCCGTGTTCCTAGCGGGTACGACCCCTGTAATTATTGATTTTTTGTTTGTTCTGTTTTACATGCCACTATGTATATTCCAATTTCATCCGCCCGTCTGCCTGTCATTAGCGACCTGAATATGTTTGAATTTTATTGATGAATATTCATTGAAAATAATAAACGATATATGATAATATTTTGTCTTTACAAATAAATTTATTTATGACTTGAATAAGTTAAGTATTGATCGCAAAGTATTTGAAATTCGGAAGATTAAGTCTAACAAACCGACTTCATTTAAATGCTAAGCAGTCAAAAAGGTTATGTTCAGGTATTTGGTGTTTCTTAGCTTATGCTAATTTGTTTCTCATTTTGATGAAAGTTAAACTTTTAAATGTCAAGGAAAGTTTGTTCATTTTATATTTTGTTACAGGGGAGACCCTGTAACAAAATATTACAGACTTATTAAAGGTACTAAATACAACCAACATTTGCTAATAATAAATATTAAACGATGAACCCTTAAATACTATGTCTCTCATATTCGGTATTTATATCGGCATTTTTATCGGCATAGAGCAAGATGATTCATTTTAAAATGAAACTGCAGAAATTAAATTTATAGGGGCTAAAATAATGTTTCTGGAAACTCAAAATATAAGAAATTATATATGAAAAACGGTTACAGTGCCAACAGTTATTTTAGTTTCTGTATTAACCTTACATTAATAAATATTAACTTTATAGTTATTTAGAAATTAACTATAAAATTTATCATATATTTACGAATGCTTACATCGATTAACTTATAGGTCTAATGAGATTCATAAGTCAATTGACAGGCATTCGTAGGCTTATGGTCTTAATTAGCCGCATTTTAGAATACAACTTGTAAGTAGGATCTTCGTATATTTGTTTACGTGTAAGGACGGCCATGGACAACCACTCTACCAGGCTCTTCTGAGATTCTTTTCGGTGCGTATTATACTTTCGGTTTAAAGATTCGATGACATTGTTTCATTTCAAAATGCAGAGAGATTTTAAGTGCAAAGTATCTTTAGTTAAGATTTTTGTGTGCACGTGTTATTCATAATTATGACTAAGTGGTCCGTACGTTACATAAATTCTTGACAGTCCATGTAACGTGGCGAATTCTTGACAGTCAAAACGTATTCCTACAAAATAGTGTCATAATATGTTTTGATCTACAAAACATATATATAATAATACAACTGGCTACATCGTTAATATTGGTATCCAAAATATTGTGTGACAATAAATTAGATGACGAACTTTCACATATAAAATGACGCGTTATTAACATAAGTGTTATTTTTCGTCTTCTTGTTTTTAATGATATTATTGAACACTACTCACATATTCATTAGATCGTAGTGAACAAAGGTCCCTTTAAAAAAATGTATCAATAAAACTCAACTCTTACGATAACGTATTCGAATTTCTATTGTTTTCAGGCCACCCATGACAGTGACGAATCGTTCACCACGTGAACCATATGCGCAAGATACACGGATTAAAGTGATTAAATATAGGCACTACAACGGACATTGAAAAGATTTTCATGCCACTTAAATTTTGTTCACACTGACGACGGAAAAAAGTCGTGTATGACACTTTCCTCCCCATGTTCGGTCTATTGCTCCTTAATTGGTATATTAGAAATGCAAGTCCAAAAGCACTGAATACCCTATTAGTGATATGTAATTAAACCACTTCACATCTTTTGGCTTACTTCTATTGTAAAATTAAATTTATTTGTTATTATAAATATTATACGTGTATTTATTAAAAATAATCAAGAACTGTATACGAAAAAATGAGGATGTCAAATTTATAAATTCTATGAACCGTAGGCTCTTAGCGTTATGCTATCGACATTGTGTCAATCAAATGTCAGTTTTCGTGAAGCAATCAAATCTAAAATAGATTTGCTTTTGACGGATTTCTATATTTTACACAATATTTTCTGGAATGCCTTTATCTATGAGTAAATTGACATGTAATTATAGTAGAAACATGAATAACATTTAGGTCAAGAACGTGTAAGTGAAAGGGACATATAAGAGCTTTTATTACGTAGGTACTTTTATAACAAAAAGACACTGAAAAATTATGGGAAGATTGTATTTTCATGTTTTAGTAAAAGTGATATTATATTATTATTAAGTAATATTATAGTGATAATACATATTATCATGAAATGCGGTTCGTTTTAATAATTTTAGTAGAAAAATATGAAAAAAAATGAAAAAGGATATGATTCTAACATGGTCACTTTAATTGCAAGATAATAAACAATTGACTATCTATATATATCGAGGTTTTTTTTCAGAACGATGTGTATAGGTATAATGAAAGACGAAATGTTATGTTTTACTGCATCAAAGAAACACCTAAATAATGAGGTCAATGCAGTGGTTGCCACTTAATGTCTAAGCAAACTATCGATCGATTTGTTATCTCTTTCTTACAAAGGCGGTAACGATCCTCAAGTGTATAGTTGGCTTTCGAAATGAGTATTTTACAAGCTTTTTAATTTGATATTAATTGAATAGTTCAAATTCTTGTTTATGTATTTATTGGCTCTGGCAGGTTCGTTGTAATTATGAACACTGCGAGTGGAACGAATAGTCTACTAAAAAGTTCACGTGTGCTTTTGTTGGAAACTTTTATGATGAAAATATAACTAAGACAATAGCCACATGAGCAGCTTGTTTTAAAACCTGAGCATACTTAAACTGTGTCTGGGTAAACAATACAGGCACAAACTCTACACAGCGTAGATGTAGTCTCGTTTCTTTCTTAAGGTGAATACTTTTTATAACAGTAAGTAGATATTTTAGTTCATATATTTTTATAAAACTGTTGAAATATCGTAAAATATATATTATTATGAGTAAAAGTATGATTTGGCATATAAATACATTTATAACATGAAAAATGTAATGGTTACCCTATTTCCACGATTATTGAATATGTGATTTTTTGCGGGAAATAAAACAAATATTACAATTAATTGTATTTCAATAAATGCTTTATAACGGCTTAATAAGTGTATTAAATTACCAACAACACAGTGCTATATCCTAATTTCATCAAATTAAAAATGGAGTAGGTAGATGGTGGAGGAGATTGAGTATAATTAAGTATGTAGGAATTGAATAACTTTAAATGAAGAGTACCCATATATAGGATAAAATGTATAATTGTATAAAAAAAATCGTTTTGTTAATATAAGTACTTAACGTCGTTTGTTTGGAATAAAAATGAATTCTGATTAATTTTAACAACCCATTCCCGCTTTAATGCGAATGATAACAAAGGACACGGTGAGGTTAAATAGGTTACATTAACATTATGTTAATTTATGACAGATAGGCTGGATGGCGGTAGTAAAATGTTTCTTAATTATGCTGTTGATTTTCTCCAGCGATTGCATGAAATATTTTAATGTTAATAAAATGTTTCTTGTAAAGCTATGTTGTTTTAGGTGGTTTTTTAATTGAAATCTATCAAATGTCACTTAATTTGCCGACCGTTGTATTCGGCAATTTTTATTTTAGCTGTATCCTTTTAAAAGCTTTTATTTAACTTACAATGTTTGTGAGTAAGTATATAAGTACGTAAGTATGTAACTGTATTTAGGTCAAATCCTTAAACTTAACTTTAACTTAAATTTAACTTAACTTGTGAGTGAGCCAAAATTTGTAATACAAGTATATTTCTGATGACAATGCAATTATATATAATCAATATTGTTGTTAATCCAAAATAGTGGTCGCAAAAATATAGTGGATTTCATATTTTTGTACAACCCACCTTATATGGATATCAAATGAAAGGGCTTGATGAATAAAATAAAATACAGTATAAAAAAATCTAAATTTAAGATAGCCGCCATCAAAAGAATTAAAGATTACATATATTTGTACAACATACCCAATATGGGTATCAAACTAAAGGACTTAATCTGTAAAATACATAAACTACGAAAAAAATCAAATCAAAGACGGCCGCCATAATAAAAATGTAAGATTACAGATTTTAGTACAACCCAATATAGGTATCACATAAGATAACATTACCTAGGTTCTGGGGCGACTAAAAATAATAAAATAAAATAATATTTAAAAAAATATTGTTTAAAATAAGCTTTTATTTCAATGGACTGAAAAATAAAAAACAATAGTTTTTATAGTAGTCAAACCCATCAAAACAATACATTTTGTTGCATGGTACAATTTTCTATCATAAAAAAGCTTGTCGCGAGAATAGTTCAGGAAACCACAGACCTAGATTTGAGTAAATATTAAGTGGAAAATCTACATGATGGGTTTGACTATTATAAAGTTTATTTTTTTCTTTTCAGTCCATAAAAATAAAAGCTTGTTATAAAAATATTTTTAATACTATTTTGTTTCCAATGCGCTTATAAAACTTATAAGTTCATAAATATAATGTACAATAAGCCATTTCTGCGTCCTCGCTAGCAGCTACCCTAGATCGATAATGATGTTAATGTCCAACATGATAAAAGTAATAAAACCTTTTTCTACATTTTATGGTATTATCTGAGACCTAAGTTATGTTAACGAAGGACAGACTTATAAGATTTGTTTGTAATACTAACCCGCTGATTCGATTTTACGATGATTATTACAGTAATACTGTTAACCTGAATATAATATACATGCTATAATATAATGTATAACACTAAGAAATAATGTTTTTTACTCTTGTTTTAGCAACAAGAGTAAAAAACACTTGTCGTTCAATTGTAATATGTTATAATAACACCATATCTATAAAAGTATTTACGAAAGTGATTACTTATAAAAAGAAAGATAATTCAGAATTGATATATTCCCAATGAAAATCTGATGAGAATATAAGAAGTTACTGGATTTATCAACATAGGCATGTTCATAGATGGTACCTTCTTCTTACTTTGAATACTGTATACATTTACCTCTGACATTTCAGCGTTATATTAATTTTTTAGGCCTTACAGAAACGGTAGCATTCATGCGTAACAGCCTTTGAAGGCATATTCATCTTTGTAAAATTTCTTCCTTTGAATTCAGAATGCCTCAATCAAAATGCCTGCTTGTCGCATTGAATTGACTGTGTAATGAGAAATTCTATATGTCTGAGTGCTTAATACAGGTTTATGTTTAAGCAATTAAATTTGTTTGAAATGTTGTACTTGTGAATAAATGAAGTATTGTTTTTTTGTAAAAATACTGCCAAGAGACAATATGTTAATTCTTAGTATTAAAATAAACAGTGGCATTTATTTCAGCATTAACGCAATTGGTAGAGTCGTATCATAGACGGGCGGATAGGACGGATACGATTGGGTGTATGAATAGAAAATACATGTTACCCACCTTTTATACCCACCTATGTACATAGTTATATTAATTTTATTTAAATAAAGAATAATATTTTACAGAATTCCTATTAGTCTAACTTGCATGCATAAGTAAATGCCAAGCAGTAATTAATTACTCAAAAAATGTATATTTAGTTTTTATAAACTCAAAATATAAGCTTTGAAAAAAGCCATTCCAATAAGATTATAATGTTCTAAGTCAAGTCGTATCTCTTGGAAATTCATTGTGTGAACCGTGATCTATGACGCTAAACGAACGCAAGTTTATGCAATGTTTGTAAAACATCTTTGTCGATTGATCTACCTAAGCATTTACGCAGAAGCGATCATTTAGAAGCAACTTTTTCACTGAAATGTTTTATGTAAAGCTTCTTATTTGCAGTACCTTTGTCATTTTGAAGCAGTATCTCATCTACGCGGGTGCATTTTATCTCAAAAAGTGAAAAAATAGAAAGAAGTAGAAGGTAGTCAGAATATCAGCAATCATTTATGTCGAGCTTAAAGACGTAGCGATAATCGCCGGAGGGGAACGCTTCCTCCGGTACCAACAGTGCTACGTTGTACATGTTCGATTTTCGTGTATTCACATTTTCTGAAAAGTTCTTGCTAAGATAAGAATTAATAAGAAAACGCAGCAAAGTTTATCGACTGTAACTGTCATGCCATGGTGCCGTCTAAAAGATGAAGTATAAAACCTTGAAAGCAGCTTTTCCAACAATGGAGTAGACAACACGCATGGTCCCCGCCCGCTGTACGATTATCTATGAAACAGGGCAATATCATGTCACGCTCTATTTGACTAAGGTCATTAAATACACTGTGCATTGCTGTGTCGTAAGTGGAAACGGTGGTGGATGCAGTTCGGAGCTGTTGTGTCTATTTAATGCCATTTGGTAGAGCTCAGAAGCGTCGCGTCGTGTTTTTAATTACAATGTTTTTTTACTATTTTGGAAGCCGGCACTGCTAATGGGAAGAGTATTATGTTTCAGTTTATTGTATAATTTAGTTCCGTCACGGTGTTATAAGTTTTATTTGTATTTTTTTAAATCTCGTGTTTTAGACATAATTTTAAAAATGTATTCAATATAACTATAGCTCACTGGTTCCCTGTGTTTTTGCTGCAACTGAACTTAAAATCGGAGATCAAATATGTTCTGACGCATGCAAGTACCAATATACCTATAGCATATAGAAGTTAAAATGTTACGTCGTAGGGTAATGTGGTTGAGACTGTTTCTGCCAATTAAAGAATTCTTTCTTGTATTCTTGTGAAAATACTGTCTGAAAATCAACAAAATGATTGTATATAGATCTTTAAACTATGGTAGGTTAATGGTGTAATAAGTGGCATAATATATGATATTTGCATTGCTAATAAGCTTACCGAGGTTTTCTGCACTGGCGTTGACGTCGTAACGATGTGCAGGCTTTGAATGGGGCGCAGGGGAGTGCAGCGAGGTGCTCTTGTGGCGGCGGATCGTTGGCAGGCGAGACACAAAGGACGCATTGTTCTTGAACGATGCACTCATCACGCGACTGTCAAAGGTATACAATTATCATTCGTTTTCATGTAATGCATCTGGCAAACAAGGCCCTCTCCATAATCTAGATCAAGTATTGATGGAGTGATTCGAAAGAAAATACCTAGACAACGACAACACAAGGTTCACTGAAGACAATGTTAGTTGAGCAGAAAAGTTAATTCGCTCGAAAAGGAAAAAATTATCCACTGGGTTAACATTGTGTTCGCTGCTATTTCTTAAGATCTAGTTTAAGTGTTAGGTCAACAGCGAAAAAAATGTCTCTTGATGTCGTGCTAACGTTGTAAATACTCTATTGTGGGCTTTTCTGAATGACTCTCATTCTTGTAGCATTGTGACTTTCTACGACATTTCTTTTCATTTAGATCAAGCTAATTTAAAGAAATACATATATCAAATTTATAAGAGTATGTATAATATTTTATATGGCAAGTTTTAATATTGTGACTACATGAACGAATGGCGTGGTAAGTGGAGTCAGCATATGAATGGAACGAATTTAAATATAACCAAGAAACAGAGCACTGTATTTTTTTTAATTCCTGCGATATATTAGTGTTATATATCGTTAAACTGTAATGTGTTGTGTTTTCCCTTGAGCTTGATGAGACAGAGGCACCAATATGTTTTATCCCAGTTTAGTTCTTAAAAGCATCAACGCTACTGTGATTGTCTTTACACTGGCAGTTTGTCCTATTTATTGTTAGAAGTCCCAACGCGGCAGTGTCCATTAATTAGTTGACGGGTCATTTCCTTGCTCAAAAGTTCAATCTGTTACATAAGAAGTTAGCTAGTGAAGTGATGTAGCTAGGCGAGGGCAAAGTGGCCTCATCGCCAGGATTTCGCATTTATTATTATTTTTCGAAGATAAGCAGGACTTGCGTTTTGGTGAAAGATGTGGCTCACGTTCAGTGAGACCATCATCTCCGTCCTCGGCTGTAGCAACGCTAATGTGATTGATTTCATATTGACCCCCTTGTCTATATGAAGTTGCTTGTTGATATCCGTGGGTGGCAGTGACCACCCGTCATCATTTTTCAAGTTTACATTAGTCTATACTACGCCACTGAAGTAATGCATAATTCACGTAGAGACATTGGAAAAGAGGAAACCCAAAAGATGAACCTTCTAGGTGTTTTCATTCATGCAATGTACGAAAGGTGTGTAACTTAGTCTCAGTGCTTAATAAGCTTTGAGGTTGAACTAAATAGCCACCTAGTTTGTGGACTGGGCAGAGGGATTTGATGTATCTTCCACGTAGCTACACTCATCGAATGTTCGTCCGCTGCGTAGCACCGCCACAACGCCTGGATTAGCGTGGCAGCAGGTTGTCTTCTTCTGATCATATGTTTCTGTCTTTGTTGCTGCTGAACTTTAAGAGCGAAACCCGATCCAAGGATTCCCTTTTAACATATAAGAGGGAAATTAACATTAAATCATTACTAAAGGTAACTTTAATAAAGTTCGTTGAAGCGTTAAAATTTAACGATTCATCGTGAATTTAATATTCATCCGATCCAAGCCATTTTAATATAATTCATAAAGAACCATTCAATAAGATCGGATGACGTAATAGTGAACCAATTCCACTAATGTAATTAAACGTCAAGTGAAATATCTGTGCAAGTCACTTATATCAAGAAAATAGCTACTCACAGCGGGTAGCGCAAAGAACGAGATGCCCAGTAGCGCGCAGAAGGACGCGATGAACTTCCCCTGCCACGTCTGCGGCACCATGTCCCCATAGCCCACCGTGCACAGCGTGATCTACGCGGAATTCAGTAATGGATATACACTTGTATGTTATTATTGGGTACAATTGAATTACATCTCCGCCATTTGTGGCATATTGGCCCTGCGATTGTTTTTGTTTTTTAATAGATTTGATCATAGGAATAGATTGAAAATGATTGTATGGCCATATTATGGTATTACGTGGTAGGAATTCGAAGGCCGCGAAACATTTGATTTAAACGGCAGTAACTCTGCACTGTAGGCGTCAGCGTTGGGTGTTAAAAACAAATGTATGTGCCTAGTCAGATAAGGCCACAAAATTTCGCTGCAAATTGTAGCAGCAAAATTTGTTCAACTCTGACATTTACAGCGCCAAGCAAATGTTTTGTGGCCGAGTCGTAAGGGTTTTCTAGTAATATTACGATGCTCGTCTATAGAACAATATTAACGGGTACAAGAACAAAGATCATTTCTTTGAATTTATAATATTGTTTCGCCTTATTTTCAATGTTACATATTTAAGTTACATTTATGCGTACATGCTTTATAATTTAAATCCAAAACAAGACCATAACCGAAAGTCTAGTTCTTATATTCATACAGCAAGTGCAAAAAAGAAAGTACTTTATGTAAACTATTAGTTTTGGAATACTGTAAGTCTACTACTGGTATAGCTATTAGCTCGTAAATTTACTACTAGATCGTAAAACTGTCTGTAATGAATTAATATTTATAAGTGTTTAGGAAAATTAATTTGTAATGGCACCATCAGCTTTGTAATGGTGGAAGTGATCGGAAATCTGTTTAGTATTTGCATAACATTTTTGGTTAAGACTTCCTTGAATCCGTCATTCCTATTCAGGTAAAGGTAGATCATATTCCTTCACCATATCATCGTTGTTACTTACAAAAGACTATATGTATGTAATGTTTTAGACGGTTTTACAAAAATATCTATACATTAATCATAAAACACAAACAGTGAAGCTACTCGTAGAAAAAAATATAACCAGGCCTAAATATACAATCACTTCTGACGCTCGTAATTGGAGTGACACTATTGCAGAACAATTCAATTAAGTAAGAATAAATTACACTTTTTGTCACGACTTTAGCGTCCTATATATAATTTATATCTACTTACTAGTTGGTACCTACTTATTATATGGTTGGTTACACTTACCACTCCCCACCATAATGCTTCAGCAAAGTTTTTGAACTTAGTGTCGGCTACATCTTTTTCTGCTAAATAAACTAAAAACGACGCAAATATTAATCCCAGAAAACCTATATATAGTGTTGTTATCAATTCCTGAAACAATAATAATTATATCAGTATTTTTATTCTTAATATGATAAATAGAGTTATAAAAGCAAAATACTATTAGAGTTAAAATTTAATGGTAAAAGTTCGATTTCATTGTTTCTGGGTAAATTGCTACGGAATGTATTAACCCAATTTTCCAGTTCAGATCATCGTTCCTTTTTACCTGACTACGACGAAGCCAAAAAGAAGGGTAATGTATTCAAAGCGCTGTATCCAAATACCGCTCTGTATCCAAAATAATTTGGTTATTATGCCATAACTGAGGAATTAATAGGCTGATTTTCATAAATAAGGTTTGTTACAATTTTAATAATGTTTTTACATGTGTGTATATTAGTGATGTAAGGAATGTTATTATTTAAACATTGGTGAACGCGAATGCGACTGCGAATGTTGTTTTTTTTTTCAATTTTGTGTAGGACGCTGGGGGATGTAGATTTTGCAACTTTTTTTTATTCGACAAGCTGCAGTTTGACTTAAATCTGTATAGATTTGGTGACGTTTTTTCTACAAAGCACTGCAGTTCGATATTCGCAAAAGATTCGCACAATTCTTGCGATTGCGAATATTCGTTACATCCCGAGTGTGTAGGTATAGGAAGTATATTAGTAACACAATTTTATTAAGTGGCGGATATTTTATATATTTAATTTACTACACCTAATCCAATTATTTATTGTGACAGTTAAAGTTTATATTGATCAAAGTTAATGCACCCTGGAGCTAAAGTTATTACGCATTTCAATTCTATTTTATTAGAATAGAGCGTTACGGGTAGGTAGGTACATGAGATATTACTATGTCTAATACCTTTAAAACGCGATTATCTGAATTATATATTTCATGATAATAGAGTAATTGATTACACGTTGTCATAAATTGATATTGTAGTATTTAATTACTGTAATGAAAAGTTGTCTAATAAATGAATACCACAAAATGGTAAGGTACATTTCCATCACATTACACAAGTTGAATGCAATAAAAGTAGTGATTTATAAAAATGAGTCGGCTCGACAGATCTGCGGAGAGCAACCGAGTAACAATGGTCTGCTGATATAAGATAATATTTCGCTTTATGGTACGTTGTAAAGGATATAATAAAAAGACCCAAGTGCTTATAATAAAGAAACATTTCTGGGTACGTACATTATTACGAACTCAAACAATATAAACACGTAACAACGCGAGCGTCTAATTTAATAATTGCATTTGCGTATAAGTTTGTTTTGCAACGGGATTGTTTAGAAGTTCATTGTTTGGGTACGATATACGTACGTATTTGCTTAGTCAATATTGCAGAAGGAGCGGGAAATGCGACTGCGGGGTTGGTTTTATTTGCTCTGCATTGTGATCATGCAACTTTAACCTGAACCGATTGTAAGCAGATATTGAGTCCCGCCTTGTTTTGTGTTCATACCTATTGGGCCGACGAAGGAAATTGCTACCACTTTGTCTACTCATCGTGTCTCAGCAAGAAACATTCCTACCAAAGCGAATTCCTCGCAATTATTCTCGTATCATCATTATTTTTGATAGCAACGTAAGCAAGCATAAGGAAAAGTCAATATCTAATGTAAGAAAAGTGGGTTCGACGACTATCTAAGGTAGAATTTGTGTCTATTAATGATATAATGTTTTTATAATGAACGGAACATGCTCCTCAGGTAAATTGGGAATGGGATAAACATTCTCTGCATCTGGTTTCAATAACTAGCGGTAATTAGTTTGTGTAAGCTGCATAGTATTTACGAATATTTTTTGTTGATCGAACTGCCCGTTGAAAAATTTATTTGTAGCATATTATAATAACATATCGTCAGTTCAAATATTATATAAATAATACTTTTTATAAAGCGGGTATATTGATTCTTTAAACAATACATTTCCTCACATGGGTGATTAAATAATACTACGAGATTTTACTGTAAATCAAGCTTGAGCGAATAATTAGACTTCGTTGCTTTCTAAAGTACAACATATCTACAGATATTTGTATATAACGTATTGTCTCACGTATCTTTATACACTATGTTGATGCTCATTCGATTTTTAAGTATTTGTAGCTCAATCTTTCCGTTCCAGAATTAACATTATATTTTTAATTGCATGATATTTTTATCCTTATTTTTATCCTTCCTACCATACCAATTCAGGTGTAGGTTTAGAAAGAATTAAAGTAGATACCTGTCGATGTGCATATACTACGGAGCCGAGCAGTTTCCAAGTGCCACCTCGTCTGTCCATGCGGACCATCCGCAGAATTTGGAAGAAGCGGAGTCCTCGCAACGCAGACGCCGCGAACACCTGGCCTGACGACCCCATTCCCAGCACCACCAGTGATGCCAGTATTGTGGTGACATCTGCCAATCATACCAGTTTTAATTTATGTAATAAAATTGAGGACTTTACTACAATGGCTTAAAAGTTAAATTAGGGGATTCAAAAGGACATGATTAAATTTAGAGATTGGGTACATTGTAGGTTTTACATAATTCTGATACCGTATGATAATCATCTCTGTAAGCACAGTTTTACGAAGGCCTCCCCTAGATTTGTAACTAGTATATTTGTCATTACAAAATGCCGAGTGTAGTGTGCTATAAATATACAACTGAAAATAAAAGAATGTCATGTCGTCACGAGGATGAACAATGTGTGTTTTAAAACATCGTGCTTGGAGACTAACTGTAGCTACGTAAAAAAATACAGAGACAGGCATAACATGTGACGTAGGGGCTTTTTTGTTTGAGCTTTTTCCCAGGGGTAAGTGTTCGCCTAGTTATGAGAATGACGTTCATTTGAATTATCTAAATAGCCCCTCATGCAGTGGTTAGTGTTCGTACAAACTAGAATGTACAAGATAGTATTCAGCTATCTATGCTATTCATTCTAGCGAGCTGCAAAACATTTTCAGTTTATGTATAAGTGGTAAACATCGTTGTTTACATGTAAATCTTGCCGTTGAATAGTTGGGTAGATATACTGTTTGTTGGTTGGAGATGTTACAAAAGGAATAAGGTGAATACGTTTCGGTCAATTACTCACTAGTAGGAACATACATGGAATATTCATAAAACGGAAAAGTTCCATATACCCGTACTACGACTGATGGAATTAAGTAAAATGAAAAAAAGAGTCACGACACGGTTCGGAGACACGATATTTTGAGGTTTCTTTATAAGCTCGAGTGGGTAAATCGTGCGGCAATGTTTGTCGGGCGGCGAACAGGACGGGCAGGTCCCTAGAGGGCAACGTAACGGCCGTACGAAACTGGTGCTCGGGGGAAGGACGTCGAAAATGTGAAGGTCAAAGAAGATTGGTCCCACCTGAAATAGGGTCACTACGTCACCATTTACGAACTAAACGTGACTTTTACTTGGAAATGTTAGGACGGAAGTAGATTGAGTTCGCAATATTTTTTGTTACTTAAATATTATAATGTCAGGTAAAATTTTTATGTTTATTGATGTAGTCATTGTAGAATATAAAAAAGGGAGGTTATACTCTTACCTTTTGATTAATAGCGACGTTATTCAAGATGATTACATTATAAAAATCGATATAATGTCGTGGAAACTCTTACGTGGAGTATGAAAATCCGCAGGGAAATTCATTTAAGTATTGGGGCGTACCCTTTTTATAGACGGGAGGACAACTTTCGAAACCGTGTCGTGGGAGACACACTGAGTTATGTGGGATTTTTACCACACTAAAACCCCTTTAGTGGTAAGGACTTCGAGATCTCCAACGGAACGTAAAGTGCAACGTAAGGCGAACGCGTCATCCCTGTAAGCGACTGTCTGGAAGAATACATATGCTTTTCCAGATGTTCGGGTGTTTACTATAGTATGCGGCTACATATACCATCATAACTCCTGGTGTTGCTGGCCGACCGCAATGGTTCGAGCTTCCAATCTAGACAACCTGAGCGTATCAATCGGTGTCGAGGACTTATACGAACAAATAAAGAAAAGTAATTCGGGTAGGCAAAAATATTGGTCTCATTTATTTAAATTGTTGGTTAAATATATGTATTATACCTTTCTCTGCTGATATTAAACTGATAATAACATTCTGTGATACATAGTGATGGTAAATAAAGAGCAATCATTAAGATAAACTACACTGAATGTGGGTAATCGCTGAATGAGTGTACATGTACATTGATGCTGTGGGCTGGTAATATGTTAGGAGAACACGCTTTGTAGGGCGTGGCATGGCTGATTAAACTCCTGACTCTCTTAAACTTTGTGGAGAGGTATCTGTAACGGGCTACGAGATGTTAAGTTTTTTATATATAGAAGTAGCAAATGAGTAGGCATATGCAGTCTACCATGCGGTAAGTTGCCACTGCCACCCATCGAAATTTATATTCAATTAAAGGTAAGATCTACGTCTTATCTGTCGTTTGTTATTGATGTGTTGCTACCACTGAAGACTGGATTGTAACGTCTAACAGTATATTTCTCTGACAGTCACTTTAATACAGTAGCGTTTAACACTGCTGTTATTGGACAGAAATAGGAGTGGTGCCTGAAGTCGATCCAGCAATGGATCCAGAAATTCAAATGGAAGCCGTGAATTAGCCGGGAATCAGTGACCGAAATTATAACCAAAAAGTCTTTATTCCTGTAGTTTACACTTAATATACGTTAAAAAGAAAATAAGTTGCATCTTACCTATTATACAAAAAGGTCGCCTCAAGAATTTGAGGCGACCCATTGATCCTTGATATCGTGATCTGCATCCTGATGACCATAACCTGCATGGAAAAGTATTCAATTTTGCTTAACTGTTTACTTAAAATCAATAACGAAAAATGGCACGTTATAAATCATGGTTAGTGTAACGTTAATTAGCAATTTCCCTAACGATTTTATGTTAATCAGTCGAGGTTACACGGCGTTTGTGACCATTAGTTAAATGATCCACTTTGCGTCAGAATCGATACTTAATACAGCAAACACTTCTGCGCTAGATCGTGCAATAAAAAAATACATAAATTTACGTTTCGACTGATATGTTATTCGTTCAAAGTCATTCTTATTAAAAATAGCTTAACGTAGGCAACCGTTACATATTGCCATGTATCAATTCCGCAATAATATTAGTCTAAAATTATATAACTTCTATCTTATTCTCTCAATCACTGAAGATGACTCAATCGAGGCGTACGGATACTTTGGATATAAAAAGCTTTTTTGTTTACGATCTCTGACTGCGCGATTTGTTCGTTAATTTGCTTTTTAATTATATTAAGTGCAATATGCACAATATTTTATTACCTACGACATTACGGTACAACCGGATGGCCTATTAAAATGACACGACACACACGATAATGACATAGTATGACACTTAAATAGAAGTGTCAGTTTTTGAATGGGTTTAAGGTGCCTTTCTATCAGAGATGTGCAAGATGTGCTATGGATGTGTGTCAAATCCACAAATAGAATTGCTTGACTGTTATTTTAGCTTAGCTCTGGTGGAAATGTGTTTAACAAAACTATGTTTTTAAAGGGATGAGAGCTAGATGAGAATCGTGATCGGTGTAGCTATAGCATTTTCATAGCACATCTTACTTGCCTAGATTACCGTGTTAAGGTAGCTACTTCGTACCTTACCCGACCTCGCATACCATTTAAGTACCTCGCACACATCTGGTGGAAAGGCACCGTAACTGTGGCCATAACGTACAGCTGCATTGTCGTAAACGAACACAATGAAAAGTCATTGACGCGTGGAACGGGGTACTTACTACGTATTAGTGACGTATGATGTACACATTACCTAATTGCCGAAGGTACGATGTTATTACTACCTTCTTTCATTATTCTCTAATTTAATCTCAACGAATAATTTAAAAAAGTATCTATATCTGGTAATAACATTAATAATATCTATTGTATATTACAAGACTCATTTTGCATTCAACTTTATTTACAACTCATGTAAACTAATGTGTAGTGATTTATATACTAGCGGTTAACTCTATTACTTATCATGTTCAGGATAGTACTAAAGTTGTTCCGGACACGGTGCATCAGACAGATGCCTGCATCTTTTATGTTTCATAGCGTAAAAACAGTCACCACCTGCTCAGTATAGAGCTACATGTATTCCACACCCTAAACACTATAAGGTAAGATCGACCAGTTTGCGGTGTGAATAGATTGCGACGTGATGGGTGTACCACAGTTACCAATCGTCTATCAATACGATTGACCTACGCTTGTGGAAATGAGGATTCAGTTTTGTATTATATACTGCTGTATTCTATGGCGTGCGACATTCTTGACTTATTAATAGCAATAACATTGTTAAAAGTTAGTAATGTCAGTGATAATTATCAAAATACTAGATTTGGTCTTTTCTTAATTGTTCTTACATCATCAATGATTCTCTCACACAGTAAAGAAATAAGTTCTCGCTTAACACGTGTTTCCTTTCCCGTATTGCGGCGTTGTGAGACGTAATACTCGTACATTTTCTATTCAAAATATATTCCACAATGTGGTTGGTGTTTGACTCAGCGTTATATACGTTTTATATTAAGTGTAATAAAAGCAGTGTAATTTTTGCGTATTCAGTTAGGTAAGATTGTAGCGGGAGTATTTTTAAACACTTACCACTCCTACGATAGTCAATAAAATTGTTGCAGAGATGAATACAATTCGAAATGATATATGCAAGTGTTTGTAACGGTTGTTAAACGTTTCAATGTACACAGAAAAGTCCGCATGGGTATTAAACAGAACGTTGTAAGCTTTTAATGACTTATTAATCTTTTTTACGAACCTGATTTGATAGTATGTGACTACTACTGTAAATATTTATTATATGATTATGGTAAAATTTGCGAGCAATAAACTTTCTTATTTGTAGTTGAAATTGTATTGAATAAAAAAAACTAGTAGTTTTAAAATGTTTTTATACACTCGTTTTGCCTTATTTCCTAAAAATGTGTCAAAAAAAACACATTTGATGTTTTTTAATGGTACTAATTTCATTTTGTAAGCAAAAAGACAGCTGTAGGTGTAAGAAAATAAAAATTCAGAAGACAGTAAATTTACAAAACAAAGATTTCGCATCAACAGAGATGTACAAGATATCGTGTACAAAGTATCTGGAATACAAAATGTTAGATACTTTTTCAAATATTTCTGATTTCAGGTACAAAATACTTTCAACAATTGTATCTGAAATAATACTTTAAATACTTTTTCGAAGTTATAATACATTTCTTAGAAAACGAGAATGTAATCACGACAATAATTAATATTTTACATTTATTATATTTATGAATATATGGCGTTGATGCTGAAAATGTGAAAAGAGAAAATATAATACGTTTAAGTTAAAGACTTAAGTGAAAGTAGTTTTGAAAAATTTTAGCGCCCATTTTTCATTGATGCGATGATAAAAAAATAACAGACTTCACATCCGATGATTTTTGTAGAACGAAAGTGTCGCCATGCAGTTAATTCCATTTCATGCATTTTCCGAATCGATTCTTGCGTATGGCCACAGGCTGCCACTGGTACGAGCGCAATGTAGACCTTCGCAAAGATCTTGAGCTGCCCATTGTCCCTCAATACATTAAGCAGCTTTCTAAAAGCTATTTTGAAATGAGCGATAGAGTCGAGTCGATCATCCTTGTGCATCGGCTCTACATAGACCCCCAAAACATGTCCTAGACTACCCTGGTGATAAAAGAATCTAAGACATCGCCTATCGCAAGGGGTACCCCTTCCTCACCTCTCACACACATTCAACAACAACAGTTACCACACACACCATTCCCGCTGGCAGAGACGAGGACCCCATTATAGCACAACCGTCACACCGGTATCCCCGCGATCGGTCGAACATCGTCAGTGCCCACCCATATTAGCGTAACTAACCTAAGCCGAGGTCCAAACCTTAAAGAGATGCCTCTGGGGTCAGCCGCAATTAAACTAAAGCGGAAGGCCAGGACTCCGGCAATAGCTGGATCCGCCCTCCCTTCTATCGAAAGAGGAAGGTCGACGTACGCACTCAAGATCGCAATAAGCTAAGCCTTAAGTCCGTCGCACATAGTAAATTTAATTACTAAGCACATTAAATTACTTTTTTGGTTGAATTAAAATGTATTAATATATGATTTTAAACTATTATTATCGCAAAATTCAGCAAATATGCAAAAATAATTTTTAAAGAATTCAATACCGCATATCGTGAGTACCCGTTAAGTGTTAAAAATATATTAATATCAAATAGAAAAGTAACCTGCTATAATGTTTAAAGATTACGATTACAGGTCAATAATCATTGATTACTGATAATTATTTTATTTTACCCTAAGCGTAAGCTAAGTACATAAAAGTGCATTTAATTATATTGTGTCCGAACTCTAACGAAGTATTATAGAAAACATGTATCCCCGCAGACAAATAATAATCTTCAAATAGCGTTTCTGCGTCTTCTTTTTGGAGCGAAAAAGAAAATCATGAGATATAAGATACTTGACTGTTGTTTACATAGTTTCCGGTAAGTTGTTTACAGATAAATAAAATGCTGACATATTGTATTAGTTTATTTTGTGAAACATTGAATCTCTTTCTTTGTTTGTATTTATGATTTAATATATCTTAAATGTATCTCTATAGGGACTCTACTGCTTGTCTATCAATCTAATTATAATAAATACTTTATCTGTATTCTGACAACTTCCGACCCAGTATACCGATTCGGTAAAATAATCAAGTTAAGTAGATACACTGTAGGGATTATCCTGATCCCTCATTCGTGGATCGTGAAGGGCCGACTCGAGTAATTTTTACGTGAGAGTATTTTTGAAGTGAAACTTCTTTGCGCGCATGAGGATAAAATTTTACGGATGAAACGCGAAACTAAATCTGGGACGTTTTTATTGGTTAACATAATTAGAGTTTCGATGATATTGTAGATGACTACAATATTAATTTATTAATTTATTTTTTTATGTTCCAAATTTCGACTAAAAATATTACGTTATTTTTGAGACTGTTTGCTTCTGTTCAGTGTTAATGTGTTAAAAATGTATTCGTTAGTTTTGTAACTTCGTCCCTGTAGCTCCGGGATCAGAATAGGGCTACACCATCCCCGCCTGTCGTAAGAGGCAACTAAAAGGGGCTTCCGGGGTTGCAGACGGCTAGAGTGGGAGCTCGAACCGTTCGGTCGCATACCGTCGTAAAGACTAGACGGAGCGGTGGGCCCGGAGTCCTCCTTTTTAGCGCCGAGGACGGCCACCGGGGGGGTTTTAGTGCGGTAAAAATCCCACATAACCCTGCGTCGCTCCCACGGCGTCGGGTACATTTTGAAGGTTTCCCCCTCGAAAGCAAAAAAAAAAGCTTTGTAATTTTATATACGAGTAGATCAAAATTGTCTTTTACCATATATGCATCAAATAAATACTTTAGAAGATATTAGAGATTTAAAATTATGCGTTTTACAAAATAAATATTTCCTCCGCGAGTATACGATCGCGTTGTGCCTCTCGGCAGGGGTACCCGTCTCGCTAGCTCATGCTATACGTGTGATTGAGATAATATGTCGAAAAACTGAAGTGAATGAAAGATTAATTTCGCATACTGTTGGAATACAACGAATATCCAAGCCCTCAATGACGTACAATATGAAACAGGCTGGTTAAAATAAATTTGGCAGCTGAGAAACCTCATTTAGATTTTTTTATAAGTATTGTTACTTTGATTTATCTGGTCATAATCAATAAAATCAGTTTTTCAACCGCAAGATGTATTTTTCTTTATCAATTGTGGCCTAATCCCAACAGTTAATAAAATCACGATAGCTCTGGTGCAAAGTCGGGCGGATTAGAAACGAGAAGTCTGGTGTTCGAATACAGTTTTCGTCAGTACATTTTAATAATATAATTATTTTTATTTTTATTTTAATTATTATTATAACAATTATGTAATTTTTATACAAAACTAATTTTAGTATTATTTTTTAAATAAATATTCAGTTATTTTTTAAATATTATTTAAGTAGTATTAGATATGCAAGCAAAGCTTTCGCCCGCGTGGAAATCAATATGTCATAAAGTTTATATGAAATTAATAGGGAGGTTTAACCTCTTTCAGGGAAAAGTATAAAATATTTCGGTTTTACCTTGCCGACAAATTCAATTTTTATGTAATGAACCCCGAAGAGGGCTTACGAAAGATAAACTATAGATAGAAAATTCAAGTTTGTTTGGCATTTTGTTTTATAATAAGTATAGATTCCCACGGGGTCGAGATTTGCACGGGAAAACCTCTGTGATACATTCTTATTATTACCAATTTTATTATTGTTATTTATTTAAATAACTAGTTTATAGTTTTGTATTATTATTTAGTCTTGAAAATTTAAAGCTTTAGATTGATATAAAATATAAACGAGATTAAAAATTAACACGAATTTCCAAAAACCAGATATAAATTATGAATCAAAATTAGTTTGCCACAAAAGTTCTCCTTTTATCCTGTTTACTTTGTAGACACGTACTTTTTACATTATGATTCGTATAAAAGTTAATTTGATACCCTTTTTATAATATAGAAGTAGTAAATCATGCATTCCATCTGATGATCAGTGGTCACTGCCGCCCATAGACATCTGTAACTAACTACAAGTAAGATCAAAGTTTTACTTGAGCTCGGCCACAGATGCTATGCTGCCGCTGAGGACTAAGTTGGAATATGTCCACTTGATAGTAAGCGGCCATATTGCCATTGTCCATGGGCACTGCCGCCAATGGACTAATGTAAACAACTTCTTATCGAATATCGCTTCTATCTGAAGTCAATCACAGATACGTTGCTACTCCCTAGGACTAGGATGGTCGCCTCATATAGAAGTGTGCCGGAAACCACACTCTTCCAACGAATACGTAGGTATATCTTCCTTACCACTCTATCAGAACACAGCAGCGCTTAACACTGTCTTAGCAGACAGAAATCGGCATGACGGTGTTCTGAAGTCTAACTACAAACGATTGAGTGAACTACAAACACCATTGAGTCAATCACTACATAGAATTAAACAAAGTCGCTTCTCTCTGTCTGCCCATACATAGGGGGCTTAAATCTTCAAAACTACTATGGATTTTAATGCATTTTTTTTAATAGATAAAGTAATTTAAGAGGAGGTTTTTATTTATAATACGTGTTTATAGTGTAGAGACATTCTGATAATTTTAGATCTTGGACTTTTAGGCGTAACAAAGTTCGCCGGGTCAACTAGTACTTACCTTACAAAATGCATAAGTACTCAATAAAACTATCACAACAACCATGTGGAGTAATAGTTCAAAAATGCTACGTTACTCCTAGGGAGAGATTTTGCTCTCTCGGCTGACTGACAGGCTGAATAACACTAATAATCAAATACTTTGTCAATAATTTTATTTTATTTCAAAATATAGATAGTAAATGTTGTTAAAACATCCCTCTGAAATATACGGCGTAATTAATTTCTTTCGGGATTGCGCAGTAGCTGTCCGGTTCCTATAATGCGATAAGGTTAGCACTGGTTGATTGAAATATGTCCATAAAAAGAAAATGGACTCTAACTTTATGGATTTTATTTTATCCCATAAATTTGGAGACAGTAATATCTCCTTTATAAACATTTAATAGTCCATTTTAAAGTATAAATATCATTAACTTTTGTGTAAACACCCAAACGCAATGAAGATAAAAGATAAATTGTTACGATGACATAAAGTTTGATTATAGTTATAAATTTCGTTATCTAACAGGATAAGAAAAATTTATTTGTAGTCAATTGTTACCATTGCTGAAATGTGCCAGAACCAGTTTGGTTTAACTGGCGAACACCGTCACATGCCTTTCCAGTGTGAAGCTTTGTGTTTCGGTGGAAGGTATATTTTAATTCCACGTTTTAGATGGTTTTGGTTACATCTGCTTTTGTCCATGTGCGACAGCGACCATTTTCTATTAGTTGGGACTGCCTGTTCGTATGCCTCTTCATTCTTTATAATAAAAAGCATCATTATTTTCGATGGAGTGTATTGCCTTCTCTAGTCCTATCCGGAATACATTATATGTAAGTGCTGCTACGAATATAAGGCAAAAATAAGTATGATGGACGTAACAAGCCAGTTAAATAAAAATCCGGCGAGTGTAAGATTTATCGCAGATAAAATTAGATTATAGCCCTAAATCTTCTAATAATGATACAACAAATTGCAGGAACATCCAATCCACCGATATATCAGAACGATTAGATGACTATCAAACTCTGTAGGAGTATCGTTGCCAACTTTGTTTTATTCCGTGTGTGTACATACAATGTGTTGCTATATAATTTTAATAATATTAATTTAAAAATGATATTTTTTGTATTCTCCTTTTAATTACACGAATAGTAACTTTTAATATAAATGTCATAATTCAAGTATTTAATAAAACATTTGTAATGATATTTTCTTTTATCCGATTAAAGCAGCTCCCACGAATATCTGTCACCCATGAATATCTTGGAGCAACTTCATAGAGAACAGGGATTCTATCTAAAGTCAATTACAGATGCGTTGCTATTCCCAAGGACTAAGATGGTTGCATTGCATATAAAAGTGAGTAAACGTTCTTACAACGAATCGTAAAATTTGCTTTGTGCCTCGAGGGGGAAACCTTCAAAAGGTACCCAACGCCGTGGGAGCGACGCAGGGTCATGTGGGATTTTTACTGCACTAAAACACCCCTGATGGCCGACCTCGGCGCTAAAAAGGAGGACTCCGGGATCTCGAAACGACCTCAACCGGAATCCTCCGAGCGCGTTGCCCCATCGGGCTCCTCCCAGATGGGCGGCTGGGCCCACCGCTCCGTCTAGTCTTTACGAACTTCCCGGGATTGCCTGACCGAACGGTTCGATCTCCCACTCTAGCCGTCTGCAACCCGGGAAGCCCTTTTTAGTTGCCTTTTACGACAGGCAGGGCATGCCGTAGCCCTATTCTGATCCCGGAGCTACAGGGACGGGGAGATACCACCTAGCTCCCCGATCGAACTATATTGTTTTCGAATCATTCTCCCAATTCGCAATCTCTACCAATTTGCATTTGGCCTGACAGGTAGAGTATGGTCTAAATCCTTTTCGCGAGAAGAAACCAATGTCCCACACCTGGGCTAGGGTCAAAAATGGGTTAACGACGATTTAAGGTCTACTGGCCAACGTACTTGAATTTTTATTCGCGTTTTCGTGTAAGTAAGATGAAAGTTATACTCTGACATTATTGACCTGCGTGATGAGTAAAACTGATGTTAAGGTATTCCATTTTTTTAAATAATGTTACTTTCAATCGCAACCCGACTTTTGAATCTAAAAAAAATTGAATAAATACTTATTACCTACCTTTAAATAAGAAGCATTTAATGTGATTTGTTATGCCTTACATATGGATTGAGTCAGTTCCATTACTCACTAGAACTAATTCTGTAAACGTTGAATAATTGACGCTTGTTGAATAATAAATTATAGTGTATGTTCTGATTAACGTATCTAGAGATTGAGTTGTGGGCGCACTTTACATCTTTTAATACATGAAGGGATATTGCAGCATTCACTTAAGCACATATTAATCTATAAATAATACCACGAGGTTAATAGATGTTGTATTTTATAACTTTTATTTTTCAAATGTTTATTACCATGTTAGATTCATTAAGTTGTATATTGCAGAACAAATAATAGTAAGGACGTGGTCCACTATGCTGAGGGTGTCTGTTGGTAACTATATCAGAGGCGCTGTCAGTGTTGCCAATTATTTAAATATTGTCTAAAATAATTTAGAAAATCCCTAAGTTTAAATTTTAAGAAGTCTTTGGAAAAAAAGAAATGGTCACTCGTAGTCCATAATCTGCGTTACCACTTCTAAGGACTAAGATCGACGCTACATAATCACAGTAGAGATATGGAACAGTATGGTAACTAAGCCTTGTTTATAAATAATAATTACCTACACTCTATCGAAGCAATAAGGTTGTCTTGTCCCTATATTTTGTTTTCGTAACAGTGTTATTATTAAGTATTTTAGCATTTATTGTCATTTAGTCATCAATCAATCGAATTGTAATATCTACGCAGATTACAAATAATATAAATAGGTAATCTCACAGCTCCGCATTTTAATCCCAGCATGACAATAATTATTATGATACTTAGTTTGAAATACGGAAAATAGTTAAATATTTCACTGAAAAATACATTCTTTTGGGACGATAAGTCCGGAGTTCTTTATTATTAAATTTTATTGCGTAAAAAAATCAAACCGCCGTACACCACGCAATACACTACTGGCATTTTTAAAAAGATCGCGGAAACAAATAGCAATGTGACTGCTTGTCTTGACGCGACAATCGCTACTGAAGTACTGCGAAAACCCCTTAGCGGCCTCGTCAATGCGTATGTTAGTGCGAGTGTGCCGTTTTCGAGCGCTTATAGGCAGTTTCCATACTGTTCTACTGTGACATAATGTTACTTACATTTGACCACTTACACATGCGACCGGCATTTATACCAAGCTCACTATTAGAATGAAGTATAATAAAAAGAAACGTTCATGTGTTTTTCAAATCAACATATAAACGAGAATACGAGGAAATGGTACACAATGTACATTAAATTGTGGACCAAAAGTATTTATGACGTTCGCGTGTTGCTTTTCAGCTTTGAATATTCCGTCCACTTCGCGTCGCGGGAGGTTACCTACTTGACATTATTTTAAAAACTATCAGAGACAGACGCTCTATCGTCATAACTGCTGGGGTAAATGTTTATGTATTTTTCTTCCCTCGTTCGCGATGAATAATCTACATTATTAAAATGTGTTTACTGTGATGTTTCGTAATTTAAAGTTTAAAGAGTTTTAAACAGTTTTTGTATCGTAGCATAATGATTTTTGTTTAAAAAACGACTTCATTACCTATACAACTTTTAAAATAGAAGTCAAATTGTTAAATATTAGGAGCAAAGTGTTGTGTTTAACATGTATTATATAGATTTTTATTCCTGGTGAAGTTTACATTTTTCTTACCTTAGAAAAAATTCGATAGCGAACCACACGACGACCACAGTCTCCATATAGAACAGTACAATACCAGCTTTCGCTTCGTACTCTTCGATCGTCGAGAACACGGAGAGCGACAAACACATGAATACCATCAGGAACCTGTGAGAAAAAATATATTAGATACTAATATCTTTTTAAAATAAGTTCTTGGAATTAAAATGTTCTGATAGCTCTAAATATCTTGTATTAAATATTGAATAAGTAATTTTAACTAATTCGATTAAAATAGAGTGACTGGTATTTTTCAGAATACACTTCGAAAGATTTTGTAAATATATTAAGGTAATATAATATACCATAATAGAATATTGTAAATCATAAAACAATACAACTTGAAATGCTTTGAAAAATGTATATTATTTTAATGGAGGGAAATTATGAACTTTTATGCCAGCATATGTGTATGTCAATTTATATAACGTAAAAATTGTAAGACTACGTCAACGCCGTTAAAATCTGCGAATCGTCAGATGGAATGTGGGTAGTTCGTGAGATAAACCGACGAGCTTTGATAGATAGAAGAGAATGAAAGATGATGGATGACAGCGCGGGACCGTAATCAATAGAGCAGCCATCATAATGTAGGCCATCCAGCGCAGTATGAATGGAAATAGAAAATTATTCACATTAGGGACTTCACGATGTCCTGAAATAATCTTATTCTTACTTTAAGATTTATATTCTTTATGTAGATGTAATAATTAATCCCAAGTCTTTTACCCTCTCAAGGCAACCCAGTTTTAAATAAGACTTTTAATCATCAGGTGTATTTTTTATTATAACATTGAAGTCGTACACAAGCTTGCAGTCCTGAAGGGACGACCTAAAGTGGTCATTAACGCCCACGGACATCTGTAAGCAACTTCAAATAAAACAGGGGTACTATCAAAAGTCAATTACACATGCGTTGCTTCTCTCCAGGTTTAAGATGGGCGCCTCATGTAAAAAAAGTAAACCGGCAATCTCCCTACTATCGAAATGCAAGAACTGCTTTACGCTACAAATAAGTGTAGTGTTGGGAGCTCCCCGGTAAAACTACACTGGTTGTCCCATTTGGTAAACAATTTCCATTTGACGACCCGCTTGGCCGTGCGGTTACCGTACCGGTCTGACACGCAGTGGATCCCGGGTTCGACTCCCGGCCCGACAGGCACCTGAATTATGAGATTCTTGTTCTGGGTCTGGATGTTTGTGTATTTGTCTTTGAGTGTGTCCATGGCACTCACGACACAGTAGAAAATCATAGTGTGGGGCTATGAGTGTAAAAAGCGTCTTTTACTAGATTTACTAACGCCTTACTAAGGGATGTCATAGATACGGTAACTAAATACGTTTTCCAAATTACATATTAAGTATTGAGTAAGTAATTTACCAGAGCTTTAGAAGATTTTTGTGTATACTTTAGAAATTCATAAAGGGTACATCCCTAATTAGTATGGTTAGACATTTTTATTTTAGGTATGCAAATAACTTAAATATTAACGTAATTTTCATATGTACGTGGTACGAAGTAATGGCGTCACGTGGCTACAATGAGCGTGCAGCAACGCATTAGGCAGTAATGGCTTTAAGAAAACATTTTCAATTGTATTGTCACTGTATAGCCTTGTAGAATATTTTGACAATGATTTATGTACATCATATACATATTTTCATCGTTAAATATTCATGTCGTAGCTACGGCTGAAGATGGTTGTTTACACTTAAATAAGTAATATCCATACAGATAATCTAACCATTACATTGTAAAAGTAGGTTATGTAGATATTTATTTCCTAATTATTACAATATACTATTGTTTTACTGATAAATTGACTTTTTTTATTTATTAAATAACTGGAGTAGCAAACGAGCATGCAGTCCACCTGATGGTAAGTGGCTACTGCCGCCCATGGACATGTAATCAACTTCATACAGAACATGGGATCCATCTGAAGTCAATTACAGATGCGTTGCTACTCCCGAGGACTATGATGGTCGCCTCATGTGAAAGTGTGCCGGCAACCACACCCTTCCATCCAAACGCAAGAAATGCTTCACGCTAGAAATAGGTGTGGCGGTGGTACTTCCCCGGTCGAACTGCACTGGTTCTACCACCTTAAAAAGCTTGTCTGAATTCAAGTTTAATTCTTTACAACATCTAGTAAATACTTAACTGTATAGAATCTTTATTAAATTTATAATAAAATATAATCCTCATTCGTTAGGCTGTTGTTGTAATCCTATCGGTGAAAATCATAGTTGCTTTTATTTCTCTACAATACATAAGTTGAGCTGCTGGTTTTGGTGCCATAAATATATTAGGTGTATCAGCTACAGTAATTTTCATCTCGTGCAATGTGAGGTTTTATATGCTCTATACATAATATCAGATCACCATCTTAACAATGTGGAATGATAACTGGGTGCGAAGCGTTTTTAAAACCAAATGGCATCGAATCGAGAATATTTTATTAAAAGTAGGTAGGTACAGTTAACAGGATTATTTTTGAACGTCAGTGAAATGTATCGTCATTTCGAGAGGTTTTTATTGTGGAGTAGAAATGGCCAAAGAAACTTCATAGAAGCTTGAACTTTTTATTCTAACCGTATATAAAGGAAGGACAGGAATTGGAATTGATTAGAAGATCTTGAGGTATAAATTAGTCTACATTTCACTAAAATCCATCTACACTATCCAAAGTTAGTGTTAAGTGTAAACGCGAGGCACAGTAATAATAAATGTGTAAACTTACACAATCATATGATACAGGACGGCCTTTACTCCCCGCGGCCGTTCAAGGAAGTTGTAGAACTTGGACTGCAGGCGTCTGTATCGCGCGTCGCGTCGCGTGGCGCGGTAGCTAAGCGGCTTTCCCAGAAGCGACATCCGCGGCGTCGCCAGCCGGTCGCCGCCACGCTTGCTTTCACTGCAACCAACGAACCTTACGTGAAGCTTATCATAACTTATTACTCACCTTAGGCCTAGCCGCACTACGGTTAAACCGCAGCGGTTTTAGTTTATGAAACAAGAAAACGAATACAAGCGGCCGCACTTGAGGTTTTTTCCCGTGACTGATTTTAAAACCGCGAAATGGAACAAAATTGGCGCGAATAATAATCGCTACAAAATGTGTAACTCATAGAACTTAGTGCTGGTATCGCGGTTTATTGTGTGTGCGTCTCGAGCGGTTCCGCGGTTAGAGCGGTTACGCTCGTCGGAGAAAAACCGTAGTGCGGCCTTAGCCTTAACTCAAAAAGACAATCGGGAACCTAATCGAAAGATTTGTACAGAGACAGTGCACAGGTTTATTTTAAGTTTCGAACTAGGTCATGCTACGCCGTGCCGGGGCTTTGCCTTTTTCTTTTAGTGTAGCAAATACCGACCGACACTTAAGCTACGAAAATAATATGATTTGTACAAATATACATTGCATTGAAATTGGGTAGTTGGCATAATAATACGTAGGAAGTAAAATTGTGAAATCATTGATTATTGTAATCATTGGACTTAAATTGTAAGTAAACGAATATAATTATGTAATTACGTCTCCATATTTATTCAATAAATTATTTCGCCACCTTGTCCAACGTAGGTATATTGGGTTTTTTACCATATTGTAAAATATTTGGTAAACAAATAACTTTAGTACCAAATAACGAATCTGTCACAATATGGGACTTGTATACATAAATGCAATTATCTATAATATAATTCGAGATGAAACTCTGCGTGCTATCAGTATGGTGCTGAAAGAGATGTGGCATCAATTTCTATTTCATACCAACAGCGCTGCTGAGCGAGTGGCGTTGGATTGGAGTGATTGTTTCTTTTGTAGTACCGATGCACTTTTCATAATTTTTCAGTTCAGAGAGAGAGGGCTGGAATGATCCTTTCACATCAGACATCTTGTTTCTAACTTTTTTAACCTAAAGAATCAATTTACTTATAACCTATATTTTTATATATTAGTAAATATATTCAATATGTACAGATATAAAATGAAAAAAAAAATACGATACCACAGGATTTTAAAAATATATCAACTAACCAATTCGATGAATACAATACGAACAACAACAACGAATACAGAACACGTTGTTAATCACGTGAAGTATAAATTTAAATAACAAAAGATGGTTACAGTTGTGGGATAAATGTACCGCAAAATCTTTTAATATTGCTTGCGGTAACCGCAAATACGGGTAGCATAAATATAGCTCAATCAACGTCGGCAGTTAGCGTCCAAGCGACATAATATGTCAAAGCATCATCCGGTACAAATTCAAAGCATTAAATCCCGCTTTAAATATATCGAATTTCAAATAACACATAGTAATAATTGCAACAACTATCGCCGATATATTAAGATGGTAATCTAAGTTATAATTAAATTTTGTACGTTTTTGTAATAGAAAATCCTATCTTCCGTTATCTCTATTACCATAATGACAGATTTCATGAACATCTTTTGAATGTTTGCTATGTTTAAAACATCCTATAAAGATCAAAGTACGTACATAGCACCTATTCATACCTTACTTGAAATGAAATACCCATGAACGTAATATTAGGTTTTTTTTTTATACTTTAACCTAACGATAAGGCAGACGGGTTACCTGATGGAAAGTAGTCACCGTCGCCTATGGACATTCGCAACACCAGAGGAGTCGCCAATGCATCGCCGGCTTTGAAGGAGAGCTCTTTTTGCACCTTTCTTGAATAACCCCATGTCATAGCGCTCCGGGAATACCTCAGGAGGAAGCTCATTCCACAACTTGCACGTCCGTGGCAAAAACGAGCGTGCAAACCGAACCGTGGAGGACCGCCACGAGTCCAGTTGGTGTGGATGGAACTTCATCCTTCGGCGAGTGGGGCGATGAAGAAAAAGTGACGGAGGCACCAGATCAAAAAGTTCCTCGGAACACTCACCATTGTAAAGCTGGTAGAACACGCAGAGGGAGCCTATGTCCCTCCGCAGACTTAAAGGTTCTAACGGATCGGTGATCCTTGGGACGTTGACGATTCGGATCGCACGTTTCTGCACGGAGTCAAGTGGGTTAAGTTGGCAACTGGACGCCCCTGCCCAGAGATGCGAGCAGTACTCTATGTGGGGCCTCACTTGCGCCTTATAAAGCAGAACACCCAACTTTTTGGATGCCAACTTGGCTTTATTAACATCCAAATGACTCCGAAAATGCAAATCACACGAGATGTCAACGCGCAGGATCCCTACGCTTTTGTCAATGGTGAGACAGGTCCCTTGGAACTTTGGCGCCATAACAAATGGGGCTTTTTTAGCGGTAAACGCGCAGACTTGTGTCTTCGTGGGGTTGAACTCAACGAGGTTAAGTCGACCCCATTCCGACACCCGCTCCAGAGAGTGCTCGATTTCAGACACAAGTCGAATTCTGCTTTCCTGCACGAGTACTCGAGAGGTGTTTGCACGGCCCGTGTACAAGGCATCTCCCGTGCTGTCATCTGCATAGCAATGCATGTTACCGACTTGCTGCAACATATCATTGATATGCAGAATGAATAGCGTAGGAGAAAGGACAGAGCCTTGAGGAACACCAGCATTGACGGTCTTCATGTCTGAGCAGCACCCATCAACCACAACTTTAATATGCCGCTCAGACAGAAAACTGGTGATCCACGTGCACAAGCTCTCGGGAAGATCGTAAGATGGAAGCTTCGTGAGAAGAGCCCTGTGCCAAACCCGGTCGAAGGCCTTTGCAATATCCAGGCTAACCGCCAGAGCCTCCCCATTGCTCTCTATGGCTTGAGCCCATCGGTGTGTAAGGTATACCAGAAGATCACCAGCTGAACGACCCTGGCGAAAACCATATTGGTGATCGCTGATCAGCTGGTGCTCCTCGAGGTACCTCAGGAGCTGCCAGTTAACAATTCGCTCCATCACCTTAGAGAGCATGGAAGTTATTGCAATAGGCCTGTAGTTAGCCGGGTCGCTGCGGTCACCCTTTTTTGGGATCGGGTAAACGAGGGCCACTTTCCACGAAGACGGTACTTGTCCCGCCGTGTAGGAAAGCGAGAATAAGCGCGTTAAGCCGACATGCCGTATGAAAAGTTACCGACCGTATTGTTTTTTCTTAAAAAATGATATACCTTCCTACTTAGATAGACAGAGATGCTACCTTTTAAATCTCATTTAGAATTTTAAAAGGCAAATATTTCAGTTTTGATTACAAACTCCATATAATAAACAACATATTATGAAAATGAATGATTAAAATATATTAAAATAATCTTATTTACATCTAATACAGTATGTATTAGATGTAAATAAGATTATTTTTTTGGCAAAAAAATAGATTTTTTTAAATTACTCATACCTACTTTAAGTAACAAACTGAATATGAATAGTTTTCTATAATATATCGAATATAGAAGTTATGTACGATTTCACCGGCTTGTTTCCTGCTCGTAATCTGAATGCCAGATGGAATAAAACTTTGCGTTTAGCGTTGTGCACCTGGGTTTGGCATATAAGCTATAAAACTTGGTGAATTTCAGCCAGGTGTTACGTTGAAATTCGGGCGTTAAAGCTGAGAGCATATTACTAGAGGTTAAATATAAATTGCTATCATTTCACGGTTTGTTAGACTTAAACAAATAACGGAATATAACAGATGATTTTGTAATCACAAACATTTATCAATGAGACCAAGAATAGTATGTACTTATGTAATGATTAAAAATAATTTATTTGTTAATTCCGGCATTAGATCTAATACGAGGGAATTAATTATGAAGGCATGGGTATTATGTAGCATAAACTAACGTCACATTTCAATGGTTTGTTAATCTATGGATTAGGCACTGGATAAATCAGCATCTAGTTGCAGATAACTATATTATGTGATTATTGTTAAAGAGAATGTCATTTACCTAATTCAGTTATTTTTGAAAACAGTAATTAAACATATAAATTTGGTTTCATTGTATAATACTCGTATTCTAAAATATGTAGGTCGGTAAGTTCTTCGTTTTATTACAATTTCTAAAGTGTGTAAACATACGTAGTATGTAGTAGAGTAGTGGGTACGTACGACGGAGTTCAGGATACAGACCGAGTAGTATGTGAATATATGAACGGAGTGGGAGTAAAGAGCAAGATCTTAATTACATTCCTATTTGCTTTAAATAAACGTTTCATTAAAATACGTTACACTGCTTAATAATATAATACCCCCTTAGTTAATAATTAGCCGCTAAAGGGTGGAATGTTGGTTTGTTACTATGCCAATTTTGATGCAAGCCGGATGAAACTTAGGTTCAATACAATGGAAGATTTATTTAACAATTTTGGATAATCAACCCCTGACGGGGTGCAAAAGCGGTTGAGCGTTTGTTTGGAAGTCAGTCAAGTTACTTGCAAGCGGAGCATAAAATAGTGTGGCTTTTTGGTTTGATATATTTAAATGAAAATGATGAAAAAAGGAATCAGGGTAGTTATTAAATGACCAAAGTAGCCAAGAAATGGACATACGCTACAAAACCATTACCTTCCGATGCAGTTGGGTTAAAATCCGGCGATTTTAAAGTAAGCGAAAAAATATTTGTGTCTTTTTGGTTAAAAGTTATGAAATGCATATTCACCATTTTGTTTAAAAAGCCTACCCCTAATAGATTAAAAATATGGGATGATAGATTTATTTTTAAAATAATATGTTGTTTTTACAAATAAGTTCCTCAATAAATAAATAATTAATCCTATCCTGATATAAGCATTTCTTATAGACAAGAACTAAGAAATGACTGTTAAAAACTTCGTTAAGAAAAGGGTTTGAAATTCTGTCAGCTGGGATTTTAAGGGTTGAAGTTGCAGATGGAACCTACAAAGCGGTAGAGGGACATAACAACTATACTTCCGATCCGCAGCCGGAGAGAAGGGCTTCGGAGGAGAATAGATCCACCACCGACTCCTATGAAAAAATCCTAGGTATAGAGGCTCACATCGCCATTTTTATAAGACTCGTGAACGTACGCACGTGTTTTCCGCATCCCAAAATGATACAAGAACTTCAGCTCCATCTCAGAGAAAGAAAGCTCGAAAGGTAACCGTAACTGCCGAGCCACTTTAGAGGATGCAAAAGCGTGCCGGCAGTATTTTTTTCAAAAATTCGTAGTCCGGGATAATTTTCAGTCCCAGAAGAGTTTCCATGGAGGATCACCGCCATAATTACCCCGCGGTAATTTAGAAATTCTGTGTAAAAGTTCAGTTACAAGAAAAAGTTAAAAGTTTTGATTTGAGCCTTGGAAATAAAAAATGTATACTTTGGAAATATCGTTGTTTTGGATGTAAAATAAGTGTTGAAATGTTCTATGAGCAGCAGCGTTCTTCGACAACCACATCGGATGCGAATACTCATGCTAGGCGTAGTGATTATCGACAAAACCCCCAATTAAAGGAGGCCTATATCCAGGAATGTTGCTGTGTTCTGGTCTTAACGCTGTGGTAAGGCAGACACACTTATTGGTCCTCCAGGATAACAACGCTTCTGTGGTTGACCTCAGGTAAGACTACGATCTTATCAGCTGGAGTTAATTATAGTCGTTCATATACCACAGTGACCACTTACCAATAAGCGGACTGCGTGTTCATTTGATACTTCCATATTACAAAAAGAATCATCTTAGGCATTTCAGGTGTTTCTAGACGAATTTGCTTTCTTACATTTGATAAGGTAATTATTATTCCAAAAAGTAAGATTTATTTAATATGTATGTGTCTGATTAATTTACATTTTGACTTATGGGGTAGAAATCTTCATGAATTTGTTTGTTCTTAGCTGATTTTAGGATAATTCATCTTTTGGAATGAAAAAATTGTATATAGGATAATGTGATATGATGCAAAATTGACCTTTAAGTGCTCGATTCTCATGATGTAGCGTTACTGCGTGTCTCAAGTATATAAATTAGCCATTTGATACTAATAATCGTATATTCAACTTGTAATGAGATTGTCTGAAGAGATGTACGTTAAAAAAATGATTTTTGAGTTATCAACCCCGATCATATACAGGTTTTGAATGCCTCAACCGTGGGAGTTGGTAATTTGTCGTTCATGGATATATAAAAAGGCTGTTTAGAAGAGACATATAATGGAAAATGTGTCGTTCGAATTCTCAACTTTGATGAAGCAGGGTTACTGCAAAACTGAATTATACGGGTTGGCCATTTGGACCTCATGGCAATATAAAATCAATGCTTACAACAGATGATTGATGACAAAACTTGATCTTTACCTAGAAACTACAGTAACAAGTTAAACCTTAACTTAGGTGTTAGTCATTTGGCACTTACGTCTTATTAAACATAGACGATTTAAATTGGCCTTCAACTTTTAAATACCTGATAACATACGTTTTGGAATTGTCTATTTATTAGCTTGCATTTGTCACCCATATTGTTATGACAATAAAAATTCGTTGCCACCTCCCGTTTATGCTATTTACGGACACCATATTTCAATTATTATATAGCCTGTGTCATTCTTCAAAGTGCGATGATTCCAAGGATACATAATATGACATTAGTAAAGCCCAAAAGGACATACACCCATAGAAATGTACACACTTTTATATGAGCCGACCATCATAGTCCTCGGGAGTAGAACGCATCTGTGATTGACTTCAGATGGACCCATGTGCTATATGAAGTTGCTTACAGATGTCCATGGGCGGCAGTGGCCACTTAACATTAGGTGGACTGCATGCTGGTTTGCTACTTCAAACAGATGTATATAAAAAACATATAAACGAAAAACACTGCTTTACTTCTGACGTAGGTAATTAGTCGGGTAGAAGTATTGAAATCATGGCTTTGTTGTAATTGCAACATTTATTTAAATTATTTTTTACTTCTTTGACTTCTTCTTCTTACGTGGTTGTATTTTTTTGTTATTTTTTAACCTAAGTAACAAATAACTTACATGAGTTACGCCACAAATTTCAGTATCTTGTGAAATTATCGGATTGAAAATACTTTGAAGATCTTGTGTGGCACTAATGGAAGTGCTGGATGTTTAAGGGAATACATTCATTAACTCTGAATGTCAATCTTAACGCTAAACTCTAGACGAGATTAATACCATTGCCACATAAATACTAGATATGTGAGAAATTATGACGTATGTATCTAGTATTAATCATCCAGTCACATGTACAATTTGAAACAGTATTTTAAGACGTTCCAGCGACGAAATTCCAAAATTCAAGAGGCCTTCTTCAACACACAAAAACAATGTTGAAATATAGACTTTCATATCGTCACTTTGTCTCTATCAACTGAACACATATGTACGTTTGTTTAGAGTTCATTCATCATAAAGGGTAAAAACAAATATTAACCCTTTTAGATTTATGAACACTAAAAGATTAAAAAGAAGGGGTAGATATATTGTTATGTCACTTCGTAATCTACTTCACTATGTTGATGTTTGATAGATGACTTTATCGCATTAGGATGTAGGTACTACGACTTGTTTACCTCTTCCCCAAAATGTAGGCCAAGACATAACGACAAAATACTCTTCATGTAGTAAAAAAGTTATTTATGAAGTTTTATCTCACTGACAATGTTAAAAATAACCGAATTAGTAGCAAATTAGTGGTTTATTTCAATGATGACGGTGACATAGATTATTGTGTGTCATAATTGTGTGTACATACGATAAAGCAAATCAATTCTGAGACTGGTTAAAAATAAAGAATTCTCAGATATTTGTCCGATGGTGAAACTAGTGTAGTTCCACCACTTCTATCTACCACCACCAACATACCTATTTCTAGCGTGAAGCAATTCTTGTTGTAGGTGTGGTTGTGTGTGGTGGAGTGTGGTTTCACGGTTACTTTCTTATGAGCGGACCACCTTTATCCTCGAAAGTAGCACACACATTTGTGATTGACTTCAGATAGGAGTCCTGTGCTCTATGTTATGTGTTCTGTAACTTACATAGTAACTCCTTATCATAAGGTGGACTGCATGCTCGTTTGCTACTTTAATCCGTATAAAAATCATAGCTTATTGGCATGATATGGCAATAAAGTATATAATTGTCTATAACAAGAACTCGTTTTAAATAAGGTTCAATAAAATTACTCACACTGATAATAAAATTGAAAATACTTACTGTTAACATATCTTATCCTTACAAATGCTAAGATTATCCTCGTATCTTTAAATGTTTGTAAAGAAGTTTTTCATTTTATTGGTTAGCATTATAATAAATATTCCGAAAATGATGTCATGGTGTTGTTTGTGTGTAGTCAATAGCATTGTCAACAAGTCACAAAATTAGACGGGAATGTAGTTTGGCCTGGTGTCATCCTAAATTATTCTGCTACGTATGAATATACGAGCAGGCATGTGAAGTGCCTAACTTAATCTTCCCCGACTTGTGACACAGCTACGCTAAGTAAATGAGATTTAGTTACATCATATACATATATAGAGATGTACGAGAAAATTAGATTTGTTTCATAAAATGTGAAAGGTCACTGTAGATTAACTATTATAACACAATTGTTATCATAATAACTTTCTTGGTGCTAAACTGCATTATAAAATGTAACATGGTGCGAAATTTCACGTTTTTAGTCACAGTAGTTTGGGCTGTGCGTTGATATGCTAGTAGTGAAGTCAGTTTTCGTTTAAAGATTACGAAAAAAAAAAGATTGATTTAGGTGGAAATTGGCGACACAAGTATTACAATCACAAAATATGTAGTACCTATATTATATTAATTTTTTTAATCACGTATTATACTTAAAGTTTGTGCAATAACCTTAGGTGTAATATATGAGGGACAAACGTAGTTGTGGTTGATTTTTTTACTCATAGAGTAAAGCAAACAAAATATCGTATCGATAATTAAAAAGTCGTCCCTCTTCCTCCACTTTTCCTCTGTTCTCTATATCCTATTTCACTTCGCAAACCAAGTGCATTGCAATGACAAATGTCATATTTCCGTCAAGCCTTTTGGACAGCAGCCGTTTGGGTTGTAATTTTTTTTACCTGGTTAAAGTATCAAACAATACAAGCATACAGTCCATCCGATAGTAAATTTTACACTGCTGCTCGTAGACATCTGTAAGCAACTTCATATAGAACATAGATTCTATCTGAAATCAATCACAAATGCATTGCTACTCCCGAGGTCTAAGACGGGCGCCTCATATATAAGTATGCCGGCACACACTTCCATCGAAAAGCTAGAAATACTTCACGCTGGAAAAAGGCGTGGCGGTGGTACCTCCTCGGTCGAACTACATTATTTCTACTACCTGGCGAAGAAATGGACATACATAAAAACATTCTCTCGAATATTATTACCGTTCTTCTGACGCAGTCGGGTCTCGCTCTTTTTTCTACCCGAAAACACAATATTTTGAATTATATAGCCTAAGTTACTTCTGCAATTAGATAGATCCGATGACACCTCGTAAAAACCTCGTTGACATACGCTTGAAAAACACTCCCTCATTTCGACTCAGTTGGGCATTAAACTACTTACCTACACAGAATTAATAAGCGTGCCACATTTGAGTATTTTTAAAGTCTGTTTTATTACGATGACATGAATGAAGTTTATGGTAACGTGGCGGTTAAAAACATTTTCATGAGTAAAACGTTTCGCATCCGTTTACACTTCACTCCCTCGAGAAATATTAATAATGCGACCTATTGCTGCGTTTCCAAGTAAAATGCCGGGCGGTGAAAAGACGAAAAAAAGCCTACATTTTCGTTCGATATTTAAATTTGTTGGAATATACCGAGAATTTAAAAAAACAGAACTCGTTTTCTAACACAATTTGGTACTTTTAAAATTGCGTGGGATTCTTTTTAGAAACCTACCTATTTTTAGAAATCATCCGTATTCCACAGGAACTGAAAATATACTTTACGCTTAATATTAAAACATAATGAATCGGTGTATATGTACATTTAGGCTGACCACTCACAGGTTACTCATCGCTTCAACATCTAGTAGCTTTATCCACTGCTAAAATTGCTTTTAACTGTTCAGCGACTCTACAGTAGCCCATGCATTTATGGGGACTCGTAAGCATTCGACTGTTAACGGATTTTTTGGATAAATTAAATGTTTGCCATTTAACGCATAACACAACATGAACAAATTGGAAGCCCAAGCAGTAATGGCGAACCAACTGTTTAGTAGCTGGGTTGAGGATCCAATGGGCGGTTAGGTTTAAGACAAAATGCCAATTATTACTTAGTTTTTTATTCAGTAATATGTATGTCCAGTAAATGAGCTTAGTCTTAGCTTAGTCTTTAGTCGCTTTAGGACAAAATTTGATAACTCGACAAAATACGCGTATGATTTTGATCTTTCTGGACTTTGTTTACAAAGATATTTGTTTTAGAAAACCAAATTCTCTTAAACTATTCTATTAACTTATATAACAATATTTTGGTTTGCACATAAATTATCGTAATTTGGTTCTCATTATAATTTATCATAAGACAATTCATCTTTTCAGATATTTATTTATATGGCATACACTTTTCATTTCAAAAAACGAACAAAATATTGACACTTATTTATGAAAAGTCACCAAACATTTTTAATCCTATGAAAAAATATCTTCACGCCTTGTCAAACGAACATGATAGAGGATAAAATATTGCCTTTTTGAGTAACGTTCGCTGTTAGAAAATGTTCAACTTTCATTCAAAAATAATAACAGTAACTTTTTACATAAGTATCAATAAGGCATATATATTTTATTTGCACACAGAGAATATATTGAATAAAGAGAAAGAACCCGAATTTTGTGTGATTAACTGGGGGGCTAAAAATGCCAAACTAAATTCAAGCATGAAGTAGTTCTTAATTTTTGGAGGAAGGGGGCGGATATCGGCTGATTTACTCATGAGGCGATCTTTTTAGACCTTAGAAGTAGCAACACATGGTCTGATCAATATGCTCACTATGGTCGGCTGCATTTTAAATTTTTACATAAATGAAGTTGGTGTTAGGTGTCCATAATCAACATTAACCATTAAACAACAGGATAACTGTTTGCTCAATAGCAACAATTTAACAAAATGTAGAAGAATTATACTGACCAAATGTAACAAAACGTCCTATTACCGTTATAAACAATTAACAAACTTAAATACCGTTTTAAACAGTTAACATTTTAAAAGTTTACTTACAAATGAACCGATGTTCTACCAGTAATCACATTTAATGTAGTTGTGCTTTAAATACTTTAAAGCAAGATGCTATTTAAATTAATATATAGATAATGTTATCATATGTATCATATCGCAGCCACTTAAAAAAGTATTGTTATCTATGTATAAAACCGTTATCACTGCGAACTTAATCGACAAACGTAGATACTAATAAACGAAGGTTCGGTATGGCAATGTATTCTTTGGTGAACACGTGTGTATTGTAATATTGATAATGTTTTAAATAATCAACATGTCTGGAATAATTTAAATAACGTTTAAGCTAAGATTTTTGTTAAAATCAAACGTATTTAATAAGGATTCAGGTTAATAATTTATACAAGAATATAACATTGAATACAGCTACTATTAGTGTCTACTAGCCAATTAAGTAATTACAAAATAGAAGCTCAAAGCGTTGTTAGTAATTTGTGAATAAAAGGAAAAATAAAGAGAAAGTAAATAGTTGCTTAAAAGTAGCGAGAATAAATGGACTGAATTTGAATGAAAAGGCGATCTTTGAGATTATCGCATCGTGATAAAAGCGGTTATAAAAGTTCATTGGAAAGCAAAGTTAGCTTAAGTAGATTGAAAATTCTTAACTTCAAATAGATAAGGCATTGGTTATAATATCGTTTGTCTGTAATATCTTTCGTTAAACATTAAATAATATATCAAGCTACCAATGATTAGCAGTAGCAGTTAATTTACTGGACTTTTTACAAGTACAGGTGAAATTATTTCCATCATTTACTCGAATTTCACTTTGAAAGTGAGAAAAGAGTGAGAAAGCTAACATGCCTGAATGTTTTTATAATGCCTATTTGGGTGGATTATAGTTTAAGTTGGTTTAATACCAAAAGGTGACTTTCCAACAGTGGAATGTTATAGGTATACTTATACACTATAGGCACGTAGTACCGGAAACAGATTTCAGTTAATCTTTCATTTTTTCTGTTTTTTTTGTTTTTTACGTTTTTTTTATCTTTTTCTATTAAAGAAGTCAAAAGCTCATTCCTTTGCTGTAGCGCGGATTTATTAGTAGGTAGCTAGGTGTATATCTAATATCGATTGCTGATTCTAAGAAAGCTTTTATCGCTCACGAATCGTTTGTGAGTATGAACAATAAAATAAATTTATAACGATTATTTTGCGCATGATATTATGTTGGTCAAAATATACCTGTCCTTGGCAAACAAAAACTGAAAAATATTGTAATGGATATGTGTGATTTTAAATGAGCTACATTAAGGCCCACACATAAAAAATCGCAAGTTCGTAGAATTGTACAACGTTTCTGTTAAAAATGTGTGTTAATCTGTTATTTTTGTAATCCTGTTGAATGTGTGGAAGAGGAGAAACCTTAATGTAAAACACTTAATGGATTGCAAAGTGTTCCGCGGGCATCTACGATACAGGTATTGCTAAAAGGAATGCCAGGTAGATGCTCAACGTGATGGGAATAGCAGATTTGTAGATCTGTGTGTAGGTACATTACTAATTTGGAATTACTTTGGAATATTTTATGTGGGAGTGAACATTGTTATAAAATTTACCTGCCTATTTATCCAAGAGAATTGTAGAGTTTGGTTCTAATTGCATTTATTGGTTTAATCTAACTACAGTAGCAAAGAATCATGTTGTTAAGAAGGATTATATTAGTTTTTTACAAAACAATAAAATCAAACTTCTACGTAATTACTACTTGTTCGCATAATAGAAAATAATAAGTAAAATTACTGTGGTATATATTACCTATGACGAATAGCATCTTCATGTACCCGAACACGCCTTGTTGATTTCATTCTCACCTAAACATTTTATGCCAATCAATATCTTAACTTAGTAGTTAGGAAGTAATCAATTAATATAACAGGGGACACTGACAATGTTTAATCCACAACCAACAACCAACTTCACGATTAAAATGTTCAAGAGTGAATGATTTCATTCGTGATAGGTAGACTTTTATTGCCTTTTGATGAATGTGTAGTAAAACAATGTGTAGTACACGAGCTACAAATCATGTAGATGTTGTTGTGTTTAAATAACATTTCAAAAACCAGGCACTAAATACCAACTACCTGTCAATTTGCTTTATTTATTTTAGGCTTTCCGGTAATTGGAATATAATTGTTATGTCTACATTCGATACCTATGATAACCTTTGCATCTTTCCTTACACTTCTGAGATTGTTTTTATTTATGATTCAACCACAAAACAGGTTCGGTGATTGTTGCTAATAAGAATGTAAATTAACAAATTCGCGACGGCGCACAAAGCGCTGGCGGCTGTCGTGTTTTAATCATGTAATTTAATGCGAAAAATGTGTGGAACTCAACACAGCCGCTGTTTAATGGTAAACTATCGATCCAAATATAGAAGGGCACTCTCTACGTCATTAAGTGTAGTTATTGATAGCAATTACTTTCGATTCCATAAAAAATACAAAGCTCGGTGCAACATACAAAGGCGTGCTACATTTAGCTATTCGTTTCATTCGAACTGTCCAGCGTGATCGAAACTGAATAAACTGACATAAATATTGTCGTGAAAAATCGAAACACCAGACATTACTTACATACCTTGAATTTCACAGCCAATCTAAACAACTGAAAACTGACATCCATAAATATTTACATTCCGGTCTACAGACGTGAAACGCGTAATCGGGTGCGATTCGGGGTACGAGCCGAGCGCGTAGACGTCGTCGGTATCGGAGCGTCGCGGCGCGGCGGCGAGCACGCGGCGCGTGGAGAGCGGCCCCGGAGCGCCGGCATAATAGCCGCCGGTGGGGGTCGGCCGCGGCGGGCGGCGGCGGGCGGCGGCGCACTGCGTTCGCGAGGCGCGCGGGCTGCGGGCGCCGACTGCCGAGTGACGGAGTGACGCGAGGCCGCTGCCGCGCGAGCGTGACGCACCCGCCGCGCGCCGGCCGCCACCGTCGCCCGCCCAGCGCGCCGCCCTAGCGCCTGCCCGCCCGCGCACCTCTCTTTATAATTGCTGGACATCTCTTCCGGTCCAACTCATCGATCATCTGTCCATCTGTTGTTTTGTTCATCATATCGAATTAATTTGGGTACAAAAAAACAATAAGCTCGAAAACAATTTTGATCTTTTAACTGAATATAAATTACATACACGAAGGCAACTGTACATTTCAAGTACACCTTCGAATCTTGCAATTACGTATACAATAGAAAAAACAATGTTACACGATATCCCACACTCAGTTGATGCAATCTTTACAACGCGGGAACAACGAAGCTTACAATGCAGAAAAATAAACGAGCTAAGTATTCGTTTCTCATTAGGAAATTCCTACCTCGTTTTAGCTTTACTAAACAAATAGATTTATATTTCGTAAGTAGCGTAGCATAACTGGTCTTTATTATATCAACACATTCAAAATGTTTAGCAACGTGGGGATAAATGTGAAATAAATATTTTCCTTTACTCTGTTATGAATGTTCCCATTCAAATTTAGGTACATAACTATTAAGTATACGTAGGTATATCTCTTTTTATCCATAGTCGACAATGTATGTCATGCGATCAAGAATCTCTGATACAAAATAGATACTAGACGTCATTATTCGTTACGATCGAATTATAATAATGAAGTGGAGGTCCGTGGAACTAACGACGAAGGATGCCGTACTGCCGCTGACGCGATGGATAACATCGTTAAAACTCTTCACATTAGTTCAGCGTTTTCCTTTGTGCGAAATGGGGGACGCGACGCCGAATCAAACAATAATACTTGCCAAGATATTTGAGTTTCTTAACTTCAACTTTATGAAAACTACGAGGCCGTACATAATAGATTTGATTTAAGTTTGTGCCAGTTCTTACGTTTATACTTTACTTTGTAATACTTTTTAGGGTTCTGTAGGGAAAAACGGAATCCTATTACTAAGCCTCCATTGTCTTCTGTTTTTCCGACATAGGGTCTTATCTCTTGAGCTGTAATAGATACACACTTTTGTATAGTGTTCCTAAATCAAATACAAACGTATATTTTTTTGTAATTTTTTCCCGGTGGTAAAATCTGTAAAGTTCGACTAGGGTGGTACCACCGCCAGCCTTATTTCTAACGTGGATCAGTTCTTGCGTTTTAATGGAAGGTGTCGTTGCCACGCACTTTTATATGAGGTGGCCGACGTAGTCGGCGGGAGTAGCAACGCATTTGTGATTGACTTGAGGTAGAACCCATAGTCAGAAGTTTACAGATGTCCATGGATGGCATGCCATTCACCATCAGGTGGACATGCTCGTTTGGTACTTTAATGTTATAAAAGATATCGAAGTCAATTTTCCACTGCCAACCTACTTAACTTATTATCTTCGACTATAGTTCTGTGAATTGGAAACTAAATGTTATTCCTCCCTAAACGTCTTGATCACGAAAGCTTTTCCAAGAAACCAATTACGAGTAGGTACATATGTAACTATATAGATGTCTTTTAAAATAACGAGAATCTTGTATATATTTTGTTTAAAGTGACAAAGTAACACGATTAAGTAATGAAAATGCTACATATAAGTATTATGCATTTGTCGCTTTTTACGTTTACTATAAACACCTGCATCCATAGCTTTACAACGCGTCACATTTCGTAGCAAATGTACGATTACGGGGCTCTATAAATTTTATATTTTTAAGCACAAAAATCTTTTTCGTGTCATTTATTTTTCAGTCAATATGTAAGAAAAAATTACTATACTTACCAATATATTCATAAATAATGTAGTACCGTGTAATCATGTTATACAATAAAATAAAATTAAAATAGATATTAATAGTCTGTTTTGCTATACAAATAAATTAAAGCAATATGGAATATATATATATTTTTACGCGTATGGTAGTAAGTATAAAGACTGACCAAGTGTGAGACAAGTACTTATCGTACAGAGGGTTTCGTATCTGGAACGTAGCAAAGTAAGGTAAGTTTTTTATACGAAGCTTTCTTAAACGTACATATTTTATTCGTATATTTATTTTATTTGTTGGGACCCTTGATTACAAACTTTTTATGTGGTTTCAGTAGCTATCTATACCGTACCGTACCGCAAAATATACACATTTTGAACTATAATAATAAGATAAAATAAACAGACGCATGAACCGCCGGCATCAGGTTGCTACAACAGGTTGCAGTGTGGAACCCTAACAAATATACCAGATGATAGAACAATATAGATATGATCTAGCACCAATACCATAATAATAACAATACAAAGGAAGCATACGAGAATCTTCTAACTACAATAGCATGTAATAAAATTGACTTACAACAAAAATATATTTGTATAGTAATAATAAAATGTTATTTTGCATTTTATATCTATCGTCGGGATTTCACATATGTAAAAGTAAGCTACTTACGTTTGAGGTCGTGACTTCGCATATTAACCTTTTTTTATGAACGCATGAACTTTTTCGCTTTCATTTCAATTCGTATGCAAAGTATAAAAAACAATGTCCTTTCAAACATTACTTTTCATGAAGCTTTTGCAGACTCCTTCGTTCTAAGTTTTTTCTTCTGAAATTTACCTGATGGTACCTAAGTGGATCATTTTTATATGAGATCCATCCATCAGCCTTTGAAAGTCCACTGCTGAACATAGGCTTCCCGTAATCTGTGCCACTTCGACCGGTCCTGAGTTGAATTCTACGGGTAACCTCTTTCTCGAAGTTGGACTTACTCATCTGCAACACCTGCCCCAGGTAAATATATTCTTCAACAGGTAAATATATTCTTCGAGGCTGCAGGGCCGTTTTTATCCTATAAGTGGACCTGGGCACATAAGGATTATGACCATAATAAAGCGTTATTGTTTGTTGTTTATATATTATATTGTTATTTAAATAAAGTTATAGTTTCGTTTCCTTGACGACCATTTTATTTTTTTTGTCATCACACTGGAATCTATATTTCCGTTGTTTTTCTGCTCATTACACTAAAATCTGTATACTTGTAACGACGAGCGCGCCTTTACGTGAATTATTATGCTCAACACTATTATTAATTGAGTAGAAACTAGGGGGCTCCCTTTATCACGGGTCCCTGTGTACGCGCCCAGTGGAAAGGAGAGGCCTGCGACATGGGTGTGACATGGATATTAGACATGATATTCGTCTTGTCGTATGAAAAGCAACATCCTCACCCATATGTAGTTCTGGAAATTGCACTAAAGACCAGAAAATGCGGTGAGCGTTTACGCCTACCAGGTAAGAGCCCGCAAGGGGCATCGCGCTCGGAGGACTCTGGTTGTGTTCCGTTGGAGATCTCGGAGCCCTCCACGCAGTGCTGAGGAAGGCCACCGGGGAGGTTTTAGTGCATTAAGAATCGCACATAACCCGCGTCGCTCCCACGGCGTCGGGTACCTTTTGAAGGTTTCCCCCTCGTAAACAAAAAAAAGGTGTTTGTTCCTTAATCGCCTCCTACGACATTTTTTAGAACAGTGAGAGTGGTGCTTGAATAGCATCGACACAAGACGACGGCACGTATATTATAATAAATATCACAACTAATATATTTATATATGTATAAGTATGGGTATCCTATACGTGCGTGCGTGAGTCGGGCGGGCGATCGGCGTCCGTGTCATGTTTAGGCGTGTCGCCGCGTACCTCTACGTAGGGCAGAAAAAATGTTTCGTGTGTTCATGCATGAAAACACATACTTACCTACGTGAACTTAGAATTTTTTGTTACATTACGCGGACTACTAATAGTTATGTAAAATGGTTTGCATATTGAAGCAATTTTTTAATGTTTGTTTTTTTTTGTACTTTGTAGGCCATACCTGCCCAGAAAGTAAAAGTTGATTACAATTTGCAATAACCTACTTAAGAAAAAGACATAAAATTAATGTGTACTGATTTTAAGTAATAACAAAACTTACTTAAACAATTAACATCTGTATATCTAAATATCGTTTAGCTTTAAAAGCTCTTTATTTGCAGGGGTTATATTCCGCCGCCGCCCGCCGAAACAGCATAAGCAGAGTGTTCAAAGAAGACAGCTCTGAATATTTTTAATTGTAGGTACCGACTATACGCGCGAATACATAAAAAGGGGTCTCATTTTTTTAACCCCGCGAATACTGAAAAAGCAAATGCGGAATAAAGAGCATTATGTCTACTACGTCGTAGGTACGTCAAAGCGCACTACCATTTAAATCATATTATATCGTGTATCCTTTGATCCGGGCGCGGATCAATTTAACGCGTTAATTACTGACAGCGAAAATAATGTTCATTTCAGCCATTTAAGATATTGTAGTCGAGTTTAACGAGTATGGTAAGAACAGGAGTGTCTACCGCCATATCAATAATACGGGGCCCCTGGGCTACATCGGCCACTACCCAACGCCGTTTTTACCATAAGGGCACTCGGGGCCAGTGTCCAGGGCCCCAGCCTCAGAGGGATTCACCCGACATTTTTTCTCACATTTAATATCGAAATATTATGGTCGTGCGCATTACACTGATCTCGTAGCACGAAAGTCGTCGGGGCCCTTTTGGAATGTAATGAAAGTACATTATTCTTTCTTTATATTCCAAAAAGGTCCTGAATTATTGTGTGCCAAAGGGACCCAAAATAGAATACAACATTTGGTTACACACGGCCCTGCCGGCCGTGTGTAACCAAATCCAATCTAAATGCAAAAAAAATGTATCTTTTGTGAGATAATTGCCCACCATGTTGGCCCTCAAACTAATTTTGATACAAAGTCCATCCAAGGCACGCTAGGCCAATAGGTAAGGGTATCTAATGTAAGTGAGGGTTTGCTACTGGGCCTTTGGCTGGTCTCATATAAAACTGCGATCCTATTTGAGGTTGATTACAGATGTCTATGGATGGCAGTAGGTAGTTATTGATCGAGGCGTGCAAGTATTAGTCGTAAGGTCCGAATATTTGTTCTATTAGAATTGGTAGAAAACGAATTTGATAACTTTTTTTATAATATAGAAGTAGTAAACGAGCATGCAGGCCGTGGTAAGTGACCACTGCCGCCGATGTAATTAACCCCAGATAAGTTTAGAGTCATACCTGAGGTTGACAAATACACTTCTTCTCTTCTTTTTACCCCTGAAGACTAAATCAACAGATCTTCGATAAGTATGCCTCATTGCTACATTCTTCAAATCATAATATATGTAAATCAGATTGTTAATGCGTAACGTTAAACAAATTATTAACGTTTGACAATGCAGTTATTAAATAGATTTCATTAAATAGAAATAGGTTTGGCGGTGTTTTTATTTTGTGGGAGAAGTCTTAAAATGGAACTCGACTCCACTCCACTCGAGTTATGTTGGATTTTTTCCGTACCAAACTCTCACCCGGTGGCCGTCCTCGGCGCTGCGACGACGACTAACGCACCGGAACGCAACCGGAGTCCTCTAAGCGCGTTGCCCCATGGGGCTCCACCGAGGTGCGTGGCTAGGCCAATTGCACCGTCGGGTATTTCCGATGGTATGCGACCACACATACCACTGTTCTTCCCAAGGTTGTTTGATTGAATGATTTGAGCTTCCACTCTAGCCGTCCGCAATCCTAGAAGTCTCCTTATCGTATCCAGTTTTTTTTTCTTTTACTTTATTGGGGTCAACAAACAATTAACAATAAGGTTTACTTAACGATTAAGTAACAAAAAAAGTCTTAAAATATTGCCAACCAGCACCGTAGACCACAGATTACTATTACCGAAACTACAGGGATTCGGCACCGTGGGGCTCTATGGATGCCTGCGGTAGATCACTCGACTATTGCTTTTCGGCAAGGCTTTAAAATTCGACACGACATAGTCGACCTCCTTGCTCGTGTTGCGTGGCATGCGACTACACATGTCGCCGTGCTTCCCGGGGTCGCTTGGCTGCACGGATCCAGCTCACACTCTAGCCTCTCACGACAGGCAGGGGATACCGTAACCCTATTCTGGTCCCGGAACTACAGGAAATGGAATTTGATGTTCTATTTAAAAAGATTGAAACAGCTATTTCACCATTTCTAATAATATAATCTTTAAGAAGGCGAAATAAGGGAAAATTTATGTAGCCATAATAAAATACATCTTGTAAAAAAAACAAATGTCTATCCATTACGGTTCGAGTAATACAGCCCTGAGACGGAAGACAGATGGACAGACAGCCAAGTCTTAGAAAGTAATTGGCTCTCGTTTTTACCCTTTGGATACAGAACTCGAATAAAAGCTTTTATTTTTTTTTGCAAAATTAGACTCATATAAAGGTAAATCGTTTTCAAATTTAATATTCGAAATGGAACATTCAAGATTCACTTCGGTAGAAAAGGTACTTAAAAGTTTTTTTTTTAAATTCCAACCCTAGTGTGGTTAATTTTTCTATAATCATTGTGAAAAGAGAGTATTTTTTTATCTTTAAGTCACCGAAGCGAAATCAGGAGCCTTATCAGACTTAGATCTTTTTTGTAGGTAGGTATTTACTAGTGATGTAACGAATGTAATTATTTGACCATTAGCGAATGCGAATGCAAATGCGAATATCCATTACTTACATTTGTGAATCGGAATATTGTTTTTCTTTCAGGGGAGCGGACTAGCGAGCGATAGATTTGGCCACCTTTTTTTGGTCGACAATCTGCAATTCGGTTTCAATTTAGATACATTTGGCGGCTATGCTTTGCAAAACACTGCAATTCAATATTGGATCATCAAGTCCACCATTGTACATTAATTATAAGGTACATAAACAATAAATAAATAAAAATCTAAAAACATGCGCATGCGAATACGAATATTCGTGACATTACAAGTAGGTAACTACGACAAAAGATTTTTTGGAAATTTTACAACAATCGGGGTAAAAAAGGGGTTATATGTAGATATATTATAAAACTGTAAATATCGAAATCAATACGTTTAAACAGACTTTTGCGTATATAAAAAATGAGCTTGCTTTTTAATCGTATTCTTATCGTAAAATAGTATATAAAATTTGTATTATTTCATTAAAATGATTAAATTGCAAACTTAATTATCCAACCAACGTCGCACCATTATTCAAATGACTACTTCTGCTATCAAATTTGTAATTTTCATCCACATTTGGTTGTTTTTTTTCACATGAAAATGAATGGTAACAGACGTATAAAATATTCTGGTAAGTCCAATAACAAATCCCTGTCCCTGTAGTTCCGGGATCAGAATAGAGCTATCCCCTGACTGTCGTAAGAGGGGAGAGGAGGAAGGAGCTTCCCGGGTTGCAGGCGGCTAGAGTGGGAACTCGAACCGTTCAGCTAGGCCATCCCGGGAAGAACGATAGTATGTGATGTATATGTGTGGTCGCATACCTACGTAAAGACTAGATAGAGTGGTGGAATCAGCCGCCCATCTGGGAGGAGCCCGATGGGACAACGCGCTCAGATGTTTCGGGTTACGTTCCTTTGGAGATCCCGGAGTTATTTTTGTAGCGCCGCGCACGGTCACCTCGGGGGGAGGTTAGTGCGGTAAAAATCCTATTGTTTGTATTTTGTATAGAAATCGTAATTTCTTGGGCCAATCTCCTTCAAATTTAGGATAAGCATTCTTTAACAAAATTGATGGAAGACCTGGTTCAAATTTTATTATAACTAGTCATCTAATAGAGTAGAAAAATATTTTGAGCATTTTTGTATTGTGTGCTTTTGAGATATATTAGATTTCTCTTTTGACAAATAATAAAAAAATAAATCTAATTGACGTAATGAGTGATGACTGGCATATCAATACATATCTGACATATCAGCACAGCCAAATTATTAAAAAAAAATGGGGTGGCAGGTTTGTATGAAACATCGCTAACTTTGATGCTAATTTGGTGAAACTTAGTATTTGGCTTTGTGGTTCAACATATTGATGTCTGTTGACAAAAAAGGGACGGGGAATGTCCAACAGCGGACCTTAAAAGTCTAATGGATTAGGTACGGTTCGCGCGAACGAAGTCGCGGGGGTCTGCTAGTTTATAGATAATGCGAAAGAACGATTCGCATTTAGCCGGTTTTATTATTTTTTCATTTCCCATATGGGGGATCGACAAGATTCATGAAATTAAATGACATTTTAATTATCTAATTAAGCTTAGGGCTATTCATCTTCGGCCCGACATCGACAATCTTTCTGTATATACTAAAGGGCTAGAGCGGGTTTTATTCACATTACTTCACTCTGGCACTCGTTGAACAATAGTATCGTCGAGTCAATCTAATGAGGACGCGCCTTTACAACTCGTGATTTGTAGTATTGTTAGTAACGATTTTTATTGGTCAACGTGGGAAAATATGAACATCAAATTTTATGGAAACAATGTCATTTTAAAATTACTACTCGACCAAAACAATTAGGCGCATGACAGTTGAAACGTCATTAGAACTAGGAATTTTCCATCCCGATACGAAGTATATTCTATTACCAAATACCAAGAGTATGTAGTTATACCATTATTAAAACATACACCATAGTGGTGTATGTTCAATAGTCGTGTATTTAATATAGCACTTTCATGTGTTTAATATATTCGCAGACATGGAATATTTTCTTTCTTTCTTTATTAGTGCAAGAGACTGATGCCTATTTCAACACACACTCGATTTTCGATTTGGGAGACAGGAATACTGAGCCTATGTATCTTCTCTTGTTAAAAAAATGCATATTTTAAATGTAAGAGTCCCATCTCCTCTACGAATAGTCTTTTTCCTACCCATTTTGAGGTTTATTGACGAATAATCACCTTTAATTTAAACATAATTTTAAAAATTCAACAATCACTCAATAAACTAACATATTATAAAACAAATAACATAAAATAATTTAAATCATTAGTTTGACGACCCTCGTGGTGGTGCGGTTACCATCCTGATATGACGCGCATTGGATCCTGGGTTCAATTCCCGTCCAGACAAGTATTTGAATGATGAGTTTAGAGGTTTGCTTTGGGTCTGGGTGTTTGTGTATTCGCCTTTGTGTGTGTCCATGGCACCTACGTCACAAGAGCAATACCTACTGTGGGGCTATGATTGTAGAAAGCGTTTGAAGTTTTTTTTCTAAGTTTTACGTATAACTTTTATAGACTATAATTATAGAAAAAAGAAAAAAATATTTTTGCCGCCACATTTTTATTCCAAACTAGCTGTGCCCGCGACTTCGTCCGCGTGGAATCGTTATTTTGGGCATAATTTATTTTTGCAAACAACCTCCTCAGCTTTATAAATTATAGCTGTTACCCACCACGACTTTGTCCGTTTCATTTTCTATTATTATTTTAGACAATTTAGTTTTGAAAAGAACATAGCTAACTCATTTAGCTCATATACAAAAAAATAATTGTGAAATTATTAGAACCTAAAACAAAATCAAATAGTATTTAAAAAGTATTATTACACGACAATAAAACGACGCAAGATCTCTAAGATATCAATATCTTCTAAGATGTTCATTGAAATTAAGTGATGTCAAAGACAATTTTGTTCACAATTAAATACTCTTAATCAACAACACATTTATTTGGACAAAAATTAATATTATTACGTTTATACAACTCTTAACTAATTTCGACCGAATTTGATTACCATGAAAACGGTTCTAGTGAGTTAATCTTAAAAGATAGACATATACTGTCGCGGACATTTTTTTAGATCATTTCAAGGGAAATAATTCTTTCATACCTACATATATTTTTGGTATCTCGTACCGTTTTCGCAGCTCACGCAACGGAAGCCCTCAAGGATGAATAATTTGCCCCGTTTTTTTCACATTTTCCATTATTTCTTCGCTCCTAATAGTTGCAGCGTGATGTTATATAGCCTAAAGCCTTCCTCGATAAATGGTCTATTCAATACAAAAATAATTTTTAAATTCGAACCAGCAGTTCCTGAGATTAGCGCGTTCAAACAAACAAACAAACTCTTCAGCTTTATATATTAGTATAGAAGTATAGATATAGATATCGGGATATACTTTTTCAACCAACTCCTCCACATTTAAACGAAGACGTATCGATATAAAGATTGATTTTGACTTTTCCGGGTAACACAGCACTATTATTTACTTGATGTAAATCAATAGAAAATTTCATATTTTGAAAGAAAGTTCATATTTTGTTTCATATGGTCAAAGATAAGATCTTTTAAGAGGTGCATCGGGCTATTTGTGCGCGTAAATTGTTCTTTGTAAAGCAGAAGACAGAATCAAAACACTTTTACAATTCATACGAACAGGGCGCACCCGCTCGCAGGGCGCTGCCGCACCCTGCACGCTTAATTTTTATGTTTTCTTTTATGTTCCAACCTAACCTAACCCATCCTGTTTAAAAAGCTACAGCTAAATCCAACTCTTAATAATAACATGACAATACTCCTGCATTTTCAGGATTTAGGTATTCAAAGTGACACTTTTCATCATAATGTTCTCTCAGGAACGGGTCGTAATGTATTGTAATCAATAAGTACCAAACTCATACGGCTTAAGTAGGTTGTGTACTTAGATTATCAGGGTTGATGAATTGAAGTTTAATTTATTAATCACATTTCAGTTTAATGAGCTGTCATTAAACTCATAATATATACTAAAAACAACCGTAAGCATTATGTGACTACCTTTTATAATTTAGGCTTGCACTATCCCGCATCATCAGGGAGGAGTTGAAGGTAAAAAAAAACCCGTGTCTTTGCTTAGTATTCTCATGACTTATACGTAAGCACTTGCGAGCCAACTTTTATAGCTTGGGCTTGCAGTACCCTGTCAATTGGGCTTGCAGTACCCTGCATCATCAGGCTTAAGGAGTTGAAGATCGAAATTTTCATCTTGTGTCTTTGCTTAGTAATTATATTACATACCCGAAAGCACTAAATAGCTAACATCTATGGCTTAGGCTTGAATCACCCCTGTATCATCAGGCTTGAGAAGTTGAAGATCGGAATTGTCATCATGTGTCTTTGCTTAGTAATTATATTACATACCCGAAAGCACTAAATAACTAACTTCTATGGCTTAGGCTTGAAGCACCCCTGCATCATCAGGGTTGAGCAGTTAAAGGTCAAAATTGTCGTCATTTGTCTTTGCTTAGTAATCATATTAAATACCTGAAAACACCAAATGCCCATCTCGTATAGTTTAGGCTAGCAGTATCCTGCATCATCAGGGGTGAGGAGTTGGAGGTCGAAATTTTCATTTTGTGTCTTTGCTTAGTAATCATATTACATACCCGAAAGCATTAAATGGCCATCTCCTATGGTTTAGGCTTGAAGTAACCCTTCATCATCAGGGTTGAAGAGTTGAAGGTCAAAATTTTTACCGTTCATCTTTGCTTGGTATTTTTATTACATAACCGTAAGTACCAAATAGCCAACTCTTACGGTTTAGTCTTGAAATACCCTTACATCATCAGGGTTGAGGAGTTGAATATCAAATTTTTGTCCCACGAATTTGTTTAACAATCTTATTATATATCCATAAAAACAAATTGACTTACTTCTACGGTTCAGGCTAGCAGTACCCCTGCATCATCAGGATTGAAGAGTTGAAGGTCAATTTTTTTAGGAAATATCTGCTTAGTAATCTCATTCTACATTCAACTCAATTGGACTCCTACAGCTTAGGTTTGGCCGAGTATCGCTAATTTCGTTAATTTGCTTCAAGGAAATGGATCCTATGATCAGAACCGTATCAAACTCATCAGAGTACCCTTGAAGTACATTCTTTCAAATAAAAGAAAAATCATCAAAATCGGTTGGCGGGAGTTATTCATCTTTTATCGCGCTAATCGTTATCAGACTTATGCGCTTTTCATATGGATGCCACTGTCAAAAGTGAACTAAAAATAAATGGGACCCGACGACACGCACTACCTTTCAAATGAAAAAAATCATCCAAATCCGTTCACCCAGTGCGGAGAAATCGAGTAACAAATATATAATAAAAAAAATACAGACGAATTGACAACCTCCTCCTTTTTGGAAGTCGGTTTAAAACGATGTTTTAACATAAAAATCAAAGCGAAATACTAAATTTTATTGAGGTGGCCTCAAAATTGACTGACTTTCATACAAACTTATATCTCCTATTTGGGTAAAATTGGGGGGGGGGGGGGGGTCAGAAAATTCATTCTTAACTGACGTCGACGTCACAAAAGGAACCCCTAGTAAAAATCATATTCGTATCTTTAGCAGTTTAGGCTCTACGATGTTTATTCAATAGATGAGTGAGAGAACATCCTTTCGTTTTTATATAAGTATATATAGATATAGAGATATAGATTTGTATAGTATCAAATAACATAGGTACACACATAACCAATAAAAAATACATAAATAACAAAGGAATACATTTTACAGACCATTCGGTATAAATTTACGATAATAATTAGCAAATGCCACAAGTCTCTTAACATCGTTTACATTTTGAGGGACGGGATAGTTTTGTAATACGGAAATTTTATTCGGATCGGGTTTGATACCGTCGGCAGATACGACATGACCGAGATATAGTAGTTCTTTTTTTAGAAAAACACATTTAGAGGGGTTTAACTTTAAATTAACTTTTCTTAATCGAGTTAAAATGTCTATTAAATTTTTATTGTGACTTTCCAAATTTCTACCAATGCAAACAAGGTCATCTAAATATGTAAGTGCTTTTTCATAATTTAAACCAGCCATAGAAATAGTTATTGCTCGAGAGAAAGAACTTGGGCTTGTTTTTAATCCCATGGGCATCCTAGTCATCTGGTATTGTCCAGACGATGTTGTAAAGGCTGTGTACTTTCTACTAGAGGGGTTAAGTTTTAACTGGTAAAAAGCCTGATTGAGATCCAAATGAGAAAAGTACATAGCGCCAGACAAAGAATCTAGAATATCTGTTATGTTGGGTAACGGAAATTTGTCGTCAATGATACGATCATTTAATTTACGAAAATCGATAACCAGGCGCCAAGTTTTTTCATTATTATTATTATTATTAGACTTTTTGGGGACCAGAAGTATTGGGCTTGACCATTCGCTACAAGCGGGTTCAATAATTCCGTCTTGTATCATACTTTTGACTTGATTTTCGATTTCATTTCTTTGAGAGTAAGGTAAGCGATACTGTTTCGTATATACAGGGTCCGCATTAGGCTTTAACTGAATATTATGTTCATATAAGTTACAAGTTGTTAATTGATCTCCCGGCACGAAAAATACGTCAGAAAATTTTGCACAAATATTCATGATTGAAGGTTTCTCCTCCTTATTTAAATGGTCTAAATGTAATAATGATAACATTTTACGAACGCGTTCCGGGTTAATATCATATTTATCAAAGTTGCAAATTGAATAATTACTCAAACAATCAGTTTCCGGCCTAAAGTAGCTAAGATTGACCTGTTCCTCTCGTGTATTTAATATTTGTATTGGTATTTTTCCATCAACTACTTTTACAATTCCGCCTGAAAGAAAAACTCCTTCACACAACTCTCTCGGAAAAATCACACAATCTTCATTCATGACCGAATTTATATAAAATATTTTTTCACATCTAGGAGAAATTGACAAAAAGTTATTACCTAATATACCCATTTGCAATGGTAATGAGATTGTTTTATAAGAACTATGCAAAGTAATGTTATTTAATTCAAAATTTATGTTACATTTGAATTTACTTAAAAAATCTATTCCTAATATTCCAAAAGTCTGAGTTGGTAACTGTTTCATTACATGAAATTTATTATTGAATTCCATTCCGTTTATAGACAACGTTAAATAAACAAAGCCTTCAGTTTGTAATCTGCCTCCAATACCATTTATGTTAATCGGTTTCTTATTAATAGGTACGTTTAGATTACTAAGCATCTCGTATTTTATTGCGCTTACCGATGCTCCTGTGTCCACGAGCCATCTATATTTGGAGCTATCTATTGCTAACTCAATTGTACTACTAAGTTGGCAACTAAATATATTATTAGTCTCGAAAAAACTCTAACATGTTACTTTCCGGGTTACTCTCAATATTTGCAGCATTTTGCGTTACCTGGCTTGTCGGATCCATGCAACGTATACTTTGGTTTTGACCCCGAAAATGTCCTCGTTTATTAAAGTTATATTTATGGCGATGACCGCGCGAGTTTTTCCCCCGATATACCTGATGCTGGTTTCCACGTTCCGTTTGTCCGTGGTATACCGAACTCCGTAACATTTGACGATCTGGCTGCTGTCGCTGCTGATGACTCCGTCCTGGTATACGACCACCTGTATATCTACGAGTATAATTTTGACGCATACTTACACCACCACGATTACCAAAATACATCGACGGCTCCATTGTTTCATAATTACGGCTACAGGATGCCTCCTCGTCTTTTGCTGCTCTGATGGTATCTTTCAGTGTAGTATAATTACGCGCAGACAAAATTGTATTTAATTGGCGATTTCGCAATCCGTCCGTGAAACTTCTAATAGCTATTTTCTCATTTATCGGACGTAATACTTTATATGCATTTTGGTCACCATCGGATTGCGATATCGTCAAGTCCACAAACAATTGTTCAATTTTATCTGCATAGCTATCAATTGAGCTACTATTTTGCTTTATTTGCATAAGCTCTTTATGAATAGCCGTGCTCGATTTTTTTGTGAGAAGATGTTTATGCATATCATTGATGAGTGATTCGCACGTGTCGTACGAATCTGACAATCTTAGTTTAGCGCTCTGAGTTAATCTTGTTTTTAAAACGAATTTAATTAACATAGCCTTACTTTGGTCAGAGAGCGTGGAGCCATATAATTCAATGCCATCCATCAGGGTCTTGGTGACGGCTTCATCACCTGTCATGACTGGTAGCAACGATACCGCTGTCCTAAAATCGAAAGCCTCCATCGTGACAGTTTGGTCGCGAACGGTGCACCTGAACGTGGATTGCAAGCTGTAATCTTTTGTACAAAATGTTTCTATTTGTGTAATGTGATCCCTAATTAAATCGCAATATGATTGTATTTCTTTCAATGCTTCACCTTTTATTTTTTTATCAGCTATTTGATCTCCCAAAACAATTAAACATTTGTCAAATTTACAACGTAGCTCGTTAGCTTCCTTTAATTTTATATCTAAAACGTCCCGAGTTCTTCGGACATAGCTTAATTTAAACAAATTTTCTTTTAAAACTTTAACTTTCTCATAGATAGTTTTTAAGTCATGAGCCATAATACAATATATTATATGTGTTCATTATAACGTGTATAATAACTAATAACAAATAGAAAAAAAAAATTAAACAATTATACCATGACCCTTAATTATAAGAATTATATAATGTAACTCACAATAAACGTGACATACGCAAGCAAACAAAAAAATTATCTTCTGCATCACATTTTACTCTCAGCCACTGGTGCGGTCGGCTCCTGGTGCTGGTCGTGGTCTCGACGATGCTCGTAGAATCTCCAGCCGCCTTGCCTCGGTGTAGTAAACGAACGCCGTAGACTGCTCATCAAGATTTCATTTTGTATCCAGCTTGTATGACATCTTCTATACACTTTATATATGAGGTACAGCCCCGCGAGTCCCAGTACAGTGCATATAACGATGAGCACTATGCTTATGGTAGTCAGGTGCTGTTGCACTACCGTGGCTTCATTTGAACTCCCTGAGGTATTTTGGGTAATGAAGACCTCGTCCTTGGCTATAGAAGACCGGCACATGGTGTTCTACTTGCACATAACTTTAGTTCATAACATACCGTTCTTTAGTCTGTAACACGACACGCACGCATCTCGCGCCCGAACTTTGTCATAACGTCCGTATATGGCAGGGTCGCCATGTAATGTAAGATGCTTAAGGTTCGAGTAAATGAAACGACCGCGATCTTCGAGTATCCATTTAATACTGGCTGTTCAATACGTTCAATACATTTGATCATATTAATCATCATACTAATCATAGTAGGTACATCGTATAGTACATCACACCATAACATGTTTATTTTCTACCAATTCAACTATGCAGTTACTTATCTCATACACTTATCGAACACAGAATAAATACTGCGTAGTTATAAATTGACATAACTTTTTTATTCGTAAACCGATTTACATATAATAAACACTAAATGTTAAGTGAAGTTTCCCACAACACATCAGTGAAAATTATATTCAAATTGGATAAGTGGTTTCTGAGATTAGCGTTTTCAAACACACAGACAAACAGACAAACAGACAAACAGACAAACAGAAAAGATTTCTAAAAACCATTATTTTGGGTTCTATATCGTACTAAAGACCTCTAGAAATGGTTTTCACCTAAATTTATTCCATGTACAGACAGCGACCTCTTACAGATTTAATAAAGTATAGATCAGATGTAATATTATAAACATGTTACAACTCGTTTATAAATAAAAGCGCTATAGGGGAGAGAACGATTTAATAACAAAAACATCTGAAATACCAAATAATCGAAAGTCTGAAAGTACTCGATTAAACGTCGGTTAATCATGAGCTACGGTTTTATATGTTACGGTTTTTGTTACGTTAAATCGTTGATTGTCACTTCAACTCACTTGTCAATGACAGTGTGTCTCTGTGTTGTTCTGTAATCGTTTTTATTAGAAACTAGGATTTCACTTACTTTATGATCATGATTTTTTATTAAAATATAGTAAGTATTAACTTAATCTCTATCATGGATCACAACAACCGTTCTAGAAGTGATTTAGACGTGGATAGTTTTCGTTCGGATGAGCCGGGCTATGACAGGGCCCGTATGAGAAGACAATCAGGTGGCTTTGTTGATTTGGGAAATGAATCACAATATGGAACAGGTGGACACCAAGCGTCCGGGGCAAATGAGATTTTTGCAGATATTCAGGTAAATTTGCTGGTTGAAACTCATAACTTGATAATATGTAATAGCACCTTTAGCACCTATTTCACTGATTACTGGCAAATTCGATAATATAGATAAAGAAATTATTATCAATTTAAGTTAATTAAATTATTCTTTAGCATTTTGTGAAATTTCAACATGAAACTATTTCGTAAACTAAGCTCAGTTTCTTATTTATTCTTTATTACATAGATCATTAGTATATGAAAAGGTAACTAGAAGTAAAAGTAAAAATGATTTCTATTTTCAGGGTGATGTTCCCTGGTGGAAGTCAAATTTCTTCATATCACAACCAGTTCTTTTTGGGACATGGGATGGAGTGTTTACATCATGTCTTATAAATATTTTTGGTGTCATTGTATTTTTAAGATCAGGTTGGATTGTCGGCCAGGCTGGCTTAGTTAATGCAATATTTATAGTGATTTTTACTGGTAAGCTATTCACAATCTTATTAGTAAACTACTTCGTCAATATTTTTTATAAATATTTCCTTGCAAAGTAAGCCTATGCAAAGAATTATTTTTTTATTATCCTGGTCACTTTTTTTAAATATTTTGTATTCAGTTTCTTAATGAATTGATTTTATGAATGAATTAATACAACCACATTTGATATTCCTTGCACAATTAAATAAACCTGCTGAAATTGCACTCAAAATAAATTTGGTATAGAAAAATTATCAAGGATTGTTATAAGTGTTATCTGTTGTAATTATATGAAAATGGATATAAAATTGTAAAACACATACTTATTTAAATTTTTCAAATTAAGAATTTATATCAAATTAAAATTATATCTGAAAATTCATTTGAATTTCAGTATTTGTAGCTCTTATCTCAGTACTCTCAGCAGTGGGGATATGTGAAAGATGCAGAATAGAAAGTGGTGGAGTGTACTTTTTGTTAGCCCATACCCTGGGATCTCGGATGGGAGGGGCTCTGGGTATGGTCTATTGCTTTGGACAGGTAAGAAAGCCATTATAAGTTTACAGACAATACTAGTTAGTTTAATTTTTTATAAAGGCTAGAGCAAGTGCATGATACAAACATTATGGACAGTTGATACTATTTATTTGATGCCATTTGTGTAATAGCAGTTGTTATTATTTGTTAAAACTTTTTGCTTATCTATATATATATATAAAGAAAAACTGATCTGACAACTGATATGTGAATGCACAGCCCAAACATCTGTGACTAGAAACTTGAAATTTTGCACCATATTTGTAGTGAAGTGTGTTTGAAGTGAAAAGTGTACTCTCTTTTGTAGTGAAGGTGAGACCTAAGAAAGGATTTTTGGATTTTTTTCCCTTAAGGCGATATTAATTAAAGTCTGTATGAAAGTATACAAATTTGATACTAACTTAATGAAACTTAGTAGTTGGCTTTCTGGTTTGATATCATAGATAATCTGTTTCACTATTTTTGGGAAATCAACACCTAAGAGGTTAAAGTAGGGGTTGAAAGTTTTTTTTCGGAAATCAGCCAATTTTGATGTAAGCTGAATGAAAACTTGGTTTTGGCTTTGTGGTTCAATATTGTTGACTATTGATAAAATGTTGGGGGAAGGGTCGGGGTGGTTTTGTCCAACAGTGGATCTGAAATGTTAAAAGGATTTTGATTTGTGCACACAATTGCAGGCTGTACTAGTTATTCATAATAGTTTATTGGAGAAATACAAATTTAAGTGTTTTTTTCAGGCTGTTGGATGTGCCTTAAATGTCTTTGGTTTTGGCGAGTCTATGGCAAGTCTGGTTGGAACTGACAACACATGGGCAGCTCGTGGATTCGCTGTGGCAGCTGTACTGCTGCTTGGCACTATAAATGTGGCGGGAGTCAAATGGGTTATCAAACTTCAGTTTATATTGCTGCTAATAATTCTAATGGCTGCTCTGGACTTCTTTGTTGGCTCATTCACTGCAGCACCCAGTAAGGATTAATATTTTTTTTCTGTAAAATAGTTATTACTTTTTAAATTTATAGTCTACAGGGTAATAAATATGTAGAACATAGTATATATAAAATGATTTACACTGTTTATAATATAAAGTGTATAAAAAATTCATATTTTTTTTTAACATTATATTATTTTGCAATCAATGCATTAATTCAATAAATTATAATTTCTTAAAGGTGACGAATTTAAAGGATGGCTGAGTGGCACTATGGCAAATAACACTTGGTCAGATTATCAAGAAGGTTACACATGGTTTAGATGCTTTGGTGTGTTTTTCCCAACAATCACTGGAATCCTAGCAGGAATTAATATGAGCGGGGATCTTAGGAACCCATCCATTAATATACCTAATGGGTCATTGGCAGCTATCAGTACTGGGTGAGTAATAACATGGTGTGAATTTTGAATATTTGCTTACAAAGAAATACTATTAATAGAATATGTCATACTGTAATATACATCCTTATAAACAAATATTCAAGTGTACTTATGACTTTTCCTTGACCATGTTGTGGTTGATGAGTATTTTCACAAAGGTAATATTTAAAATTAAGCAAAATACTTCAAATGAAACATTCACTATTTATAACATACATTCACTATATATAAATCCTTCATTATTTAGAATCCTCTGCATGGCAGAACTGAAATTTTAAGACTATTGTAATGTAAATAAATTATTTATTATAGCTATGTGGTAAGAGAATGCTTAATTATGGTTACTTATTTTTTTTTAATATTTCCAGGACCTTTTTATACTTGATGTTTATAATAACACTGGCAGCTACAGTTACAAGAGATGCTTTGTTGAAGAATTTCTCAATAACGGCTGACATATCAGCTGTTACCATTCTACTTCTAGCTGGATTGTATGTGAGCTCTATGAGTTCTTGTCTGGGAGCTATGTACGGAACGCCCAGAGTATTGCAAAGCATTGCTCTAGAGAAAGTGATACCTGGATTAGATGCATTAGGACATGGTGTAAGTTTTGATTTTGTAACTATACTTTAACCCACTTGCGGCTTCGTTCGTTCATGCCTTTTTAATTTTACATTTTTATTAGTTTTGAAACCAAAGTATCACTCTTATAATATCATGTGTCTTTACTGAAATCTTTTTTAATTATGAAAATATTTACAAAAGACTTTTGAGCGAAGATTCAATTAGAATCTAAACAACAAACTGACAATTCAAAATTGCCCTGTTATGTTGCTTTATTATGCAAACAAGTATATTAGAAAATCGCAATTATTTTGATATCTCAATTTGTTTTTTTTTTACTTTACTACATAGATAGGTAACATTTATATTGTGTTATATTATTTTTGTATCATTTTGTGTATTTTCACAGAGGGGTCCGAACAAGGTGCCTATATACTCAATGGTGGTAGTAGCAGTAGTGACCGTAACATTTATCATCATCGGTGACATTAACAAACTAGCACCAATTGTCACTATGCCATTCCTTATCACTTACGCTAGCATTGATTATTCTTACTTTGCCCTCGCGCAAACATTTGATTTACAACATAGACGCGAAATGAGGTATGATTTCTGTTTTATATTGTTTTATTATTTTATCACGCTTTTTTTAATTTCATATTCTCATTGCCATCATAAATTCTAATTATTTTCGAATAATATTGTAATAACAATATAATAACCGCACTTTATGAATGTTTATGAAGTAATGGAGTATGCAAATAAATTAAAATTTGAATCACAGTTGTCGTGGGTAACAATACAAAGTGGTGTGCTTAGGCAATTCAACCATACCTAATTTCAGTTATTATTTTATACTGTAAGTTATTTCTCTATTCCTCACATAAATATCCTCTGCTATAACTCCCTGGCAGTCTGCACAGATCCTAAAGGTGGCAGAATTACTTATGAGTATGCATAACCACAATTCTCATTGGTAGATCAAGGGGAGCTCCAGTTATGCTTTACCGTATCTTGCGTTGCCTGGTTATAAAGAAAATATTAAGACATATGTCTTACATGATATCATACATGATATTTTCCAGTTTATTTAGACTTATTACACCTTTACTGAAATTCTATACATGTTGCAATTTGCTCCTCTGCTGTATCAAAGTTGGCGAAATATGTTTTAGTTTTAAGAACAGGATGACAAAAATGTACAAAAGTTATTGTTATAGATTTCAGGGACCTTCTCAAAGAGATATGCAAGTATATGGAGCTACAGGAAGTGATCTAGACTTGTTGTTTCCAGAGAGGATACGACATAAGACTGTTGGAGTAAGTATAAAAGAACTTATCAAAGAAAAGATACATCCATGTGGATAGTTCCTAGCTCAATACATTTTTAATATGTTCTATAGATTATGCATTATGCATACCTTTGTTTGTGATAAGCATTTTTCTTATCTGATTAGGTTTGTGTAAATTTATTACTAATGATGTAAATATTGTTTATCAAGAAATTGCTAATTTTGTATCTATAAATATCCGTCCAATACTGAACTATAAAAAGTATTGTATTGTGATGATGCATGTAAAGATAAAAATGACATTTGAAGTAATACATTAATTACAGACATATTCATTTTTTTTATTTATGTTTACACTTGTGACCTCACACACTAGCGTTCTTTGTGTTCTGTATGCAACGGACTTATAAAAAAGGGATATAAGGATTTTAGGCGTTTCCGTATCCATGGCTTAAAACCAGTACCTTTACAATATGCCTACGCGCACGCATGGTTACAGTATGGCATTGTACTATGGGGCAATAGCACTGACGTGGGTAAATTATTCGTCCTCCAAAAAAAGTGTATAAGGATATTAACTAACATTGGCCCCAGGGAAACCTGTAGGAAATACTTTACTCAACTTAAAATTCCCACCCTGACATCTATGTACATTTTGGAAACCTGCAAATTAGTAAGAAAACATAATCATCTATTCTCCTACTCGAAAGATCTTAACAATTATAGTCAACGACGTTCTAATAAACTAGCCTTCCCGAAATCAACAATGACCATGCACAGTTCTGGACCATATTGCATGTGCATTAAGATATATAATAGACTCCCTAAAGAAATCCAGGAAAAAGATTCATTCCCTGCATTCACCAACTCCCTAAAAGATTTTCTAATAATTAACAGTTATTATACAATGAAAGAGTACCTGGATTCGACGATAATGATGACATGATTTGAAAAATGAATACTAATGAAATTAAATGTAAATATCGACACATAGTTTTGAGCTTTTTGGACATTCAATATCAAAATGTGACCTATGATTTAGTTTTAATTATGACCATGATAATGTAAATTAATCTTGTAAATGTAATCTTAATTTAATTTAATGTAATTTCAATCTTGACTCTATCTAATTTATTTTAATGTACTTTTAATTTGACTCAATCTGAAAACAATAATAATTTTAACCTATTTTATATATCTAATTTTTAATGTAATTTTTAATCGTACTGACATTGTAAATAACAAATCTGTCCTCCTTGACATTGCAATGCCCTAACGGGGTTATTCATGCACACATCAATAAATTTGTACCACCTAGTCCGTAAGCATGATGAGCAATAAATGATTATGATTATGATTATTTATTTGTATGTATTGTCAGGATTTCACACCATCACCAACGGACTCTGCTATCATGAACGGGCGGATGGCCAACGGCGACAGCGGGCGGCGGCCCAGCGGAAGCGTGCACTCCAAAAACAAGAACTGGTACTCACATCTGTGCAACCGGTGGCTGTCCTTGGCTGGGGTATGTTATGGATCTTCGTCATCGCCTAGTCCTTAGCTTCTCATAATAACACTGGGATTGTCTCAGAATGAAAAGCTTTCGGATCATATTTAACCAAGGGTGGATGTGGACGGTGGAACAGATCATTATGGTCATATTCTGTATTAAAATTGTTATACTCATAATTATGTTACACATGTTTTCTAAACATTAAATATCTACACCTAATTGCAAAATGATGTGTCTCATGAGAGGATGATTATCACACAACTGGGCTGTTATCGCTTCCTATATATCAAGAATCACCTGGGTTTGAAACTAAATAATGCATGTAAGCCGTTAACGGCGAATTACTGACAAAACCAGTGGCGACGAAGAGCTTTACTTATCGTGGGAAGACTACAATTCGCGAGGCCCTCTGATTGTTTGTGATGTAATGAATATTCGCACTTTGCGAATATTGCATTGCAGTGATTTTTAAAGAAAAGGTCGCCAAATCTAGATCCTTCAGCCCCCTACACCAAGTCTTGTAGAGAACTTTAATTTTGATTTTGATTGTGTGTCTGTAAGGCGCGTGGCCCTGTGTCTATTGAGGCGCGAGGCCCTTTGACACGCGAGGCCGTGGGCGGAGACCCACACCGCCCACGCCTTACATGGCCCCTGGATAAAATTGTATAAATTCTCGCAGGAATAATAAGGAATGTTTAATAAAATCTATCACTATTCCAATTTTTAAAGACATTTCTATTATTATTATATCTACTTACCTTTTAAACGAATGTTTTTTTTTTTATCTGACTGAAGTGTCAAACGAGCATGCAGTCCACGTGATGGTAAGTGAGTGAAGAAATAAGTTCTGGCTATTTCGTGACCGTGATTCGTGATTTGAGCAGATCCCGCGTTCTGAGAGACGACCTCTGCCTAGCAGTAGGAGTATAACGGATTGACGACAATTGTATCTAAAACATTATTCAATTACATTTATATAAAACAATCGACTAAAATAGGAGTAATAATAATATAACTTATTTAATTTTCATTCATTTAATTTATTTCCTTTGCAGGTTGCAGTAAAACTACTGTTAATGTTCCTGGTGGATTGGATATACGCACTGGGTTGCCTTTCCATCCTGTGGCTGCTGTGGCTGTACATCGGCGCCGCGAACCCCGCGGTGAAGCCCGGCAGAGCGTCGGAGTTCCGCTTCTTCCATTGGCTGAAAATATCTTTTCTCCACGCTATTGGGTAAACTTTTATATATTTTTTTACAACAATACCTGCAAATTGCAATATAATGCTTTTTTTTGTCATTAAGCTGATTTCTGATGTTATTAAAGACGAAATTTTATAAATTAAAACTCCTCAATAAGATGTTTCTATAATAATATTACAGTTTTAAAAGAAATACATGTGTTACAGTAATTTGAAGTCAATTAATTTCTCTATTACATAGAATGTAATTAGTAATAGCTCTTATAATAATTGTGTTGATAAATCTGATAGAGTATTTCATTTTTGATTAGTAGCTATACTATTCTCAACTCATTATAACAATAACATACTATAAGTTTCTCAATGTTGTTAGGATTTAGTTAATGTAAAACAAAACATTTTGTTACAGAAAAAGGCCGCTGGAGTACGAGCAATTGGTAGTGACTCCAGTGCACGCTGATATCACCATGGAGCAGGAGAGACTGAACGATGACAACGAAGACTTCGCTTCACGCCGCCGCTACCACCAGTCCACGGCGCTACAAACACATCTCGTCAATGTTGTCACTTAAATTATATTTTTTATGCATTTAGTAGGCTTTATATCCTAACTATAACTAATTTGTTAAGGGCCTTTTTATTATCACGCGGGTTTCTGATCTAGTGCGAAGCGCATCGTATCGTTTTTAGACACTTTTCCTGTCATATAATCTACATTTGTTGGAAACAAAGACTGTAACGCCTTTATTCATACATATGAGCGGGACCCGCACACATAAACCCGCATGACAATAGCAACGCCCTAATTGCAATATTTTTATACATACTTTTGTAATATCATGATCTATATTTAAATATTTCATTTTAAATGGCTAATTTTATACTTTTAAGTAAGTATATGTGTAGTGTGTGTATAGTAATCAAGGTAATCCTCCTTCCCCATGTCAACATTTTATACTATAACCGCATCAAGTTATTTATAAGCTATATATAAGTTTGTTATTATAGACACATCATTATTGTAATATGGTTAGTGCACAGAATAGTTATATTTATTTAATAATATTAACATACTTGAAATAATCAAAATCATCTTGACATTTATGTAGAAGTATTTAAAAGGAACAATGAATTACCATAACATTAAATGACACAATACATTTATTGTTTCTGAATGTATACCAAATAACTCTTAATCATATATCAGATAACTTAAATTTTGATTATAGAATATTATATTCACATTCCTTCCATTGGCTTTTATTGAAATTTGATCTCAAGAAGTTGAAATAATTATTGCAATATGTTTTATTATTAAAGTAATTCTAAATTCCAAATCCACATTATGTACTAAAGGTAGGGTAAATATATAAATGAAATGTAGAATGTATAACATCGAGCAATTATACTGTTAATCATACCATGATTATAATATATAACATCGCCATTAGTAGTCAATCAATATTTATACTCTTCATATCAGTTCATAATATAACTAAAAAAAACATGCGTGCGTACAAAGTACACATGTCAGGAGTGAAACTTCTTTGGCGAACTAATTTATAAATCTTGTTTATATTTATACAAATCTAAAACTTTAAATTTCCAAGATTAAGAGGAAGGGAAAAAGGCGTGATACGACGTTCGGTCTGTCTCACTTTTTCTCTCAATCTTTCTCACTCGCTTGCTCCCTACTCTCACTCCACGGCTAGTTGCTCATGCTACGTTCGCCCTGTCTTACTCTCTCTCAATCGGTCTCGATCACTCTCTCTCTCTTTTCTGACACTTCCGTTGCATACCGGCGTGACGTTTCATCTGTAAAAATTTTACCCTCATGCGCCTAAAGAAGTTTCACTTCAAAAAGTTTAAAACTGTATGTGATTTGCTTGAGATTGATAAATATATTTTTCTAATAAAATGAAATAACTTTTAATGTGTTTTGTACTTCCATTTTTTTACCCTAAAACAAATACATTCAATCTGGGTGCAATTCTTGTTGTTTTTATTACCGTTAAGTAAGGTCACAATAGCGAATAGTAATATCACGGTACAAATATCTTCAGTAATCTAACTCCTTAGAAGCGCACGAAACGCAAGTTATACCTACGCGCCTCGATTTCAGTATGCATTCGGTATACAAACAGACTGTGTAACGGTTTTTTGAGCAGTGATTTTTTTATTTTACTAATATACTAATAATAAGGCGAAGAAGAATTACAGACTATATAATAGAATTCTACATTAACACATCCAAAGATAACATTTTTGAAATTGCCTGGATACTACGAAATATGACAATTATAAAGGTTTTTTTTATGTACTAGAACTACCTTCTTTCTTTGTTTCTTTGTTAATAAATTGGTATTTAGCTTTTCTATCGAATATAATACCTGGGTCCATAAATAATTAAAGGATATTAAGATAAAGGGAAGTGACATAGGTAAGTATGAGTGTCCTACCTGCCATTGGCGAAGTGTATCTCTTTTCAATAAAGTACATAGATATAGGTAAGTGACATTTTAGCAAAAAATTGAATATTGTTCTATAAAATAAATAACTACTTAAAATAAACAAATTATTTTAAATTTATTATTACATTTTTAAACCTTTTTTTTTGTTGTCGAGGGGGAAACCTTCAAAAGGTACCCGACGCCGTGGGAGCGATGCAGGGTTATGTGGGATTTTTATCGCACTAAAACCCCCCCGGTGGCCGTCCTTGGCGCTAAAAAGGAGGACTCCGGGATCTCGAATTCGGCTCCTCCCAGATGGGTGGCTGGGCCCACCGCTCCGTCTAGTCTTTACGACGGTATGCGACCACACATACCGCCGTCCTTCCCGGGATTGCGTGACCAAACTGCAACCAGGGAAGCCCCTTTTAGTCGCCTCTTACGACAGGCAGGGGATGCCGTAGTCCTATTCTGATCCAAGAGCTACAGGGACGACAGACTTGCCTGAAAAAAATGCTCTTTTTTATATTTGTGGATATCTCCTAAAACGTTGTTTGGAGAAAGATGATTGTCAAGCCTTGAAGTCATTATAGCCCGATCAAAGAATCCATAATTTCAGCGAAGAGAGTCGGTATTTATGGTACCGGGACTACTGCAAAAATAATTTACAAAGTTTTAATAATAATACCCAGGGATGATTTTGTGCAATATGTAGAAAAATTGGAGGAAATATTTCGAACCTCATATAAACCAACACATTTAAATTGTAAAGTAGCTGCAGGTATTTATAACCAAATGAAAGATATTCCTTTTTCTCCACCATGTCAATGTTTCCCAAAATTATTTTTTACTAAGCTTGTCCGAATGCGAATTTTTCATACTATTATATTTACTACTAAAGCTTTTCTTACGTCTCAGTCGAGGCGCAAATATTTTTCAGTGACAAATTTGTAATTATTATTAGTAAAATAATGATTTGTTAATATATGTCTCACATAGTAAAATAATAGTTTTTTTAAAACCTAAATCGACTAATTATAAAACATTACATGTATTCAACACTTCCTATACAAATCACCATGAATTGTATTTGTTTAAATAAAAATAAATAATAATTACTATCAAAAAACAGAAAGAAAGTATTCATACTGACAGATGTAATTAAAATACTATAGGCAGGCAGCCCTAACGCAATCTTTCGCCCAACGCCTCTGAGGGTATAAAATTCAAGGACACGGCAGACTTAAGCTACTGTATGATATTAATACTGTGGTAATACTGTTGAGCCGACTTCTAAAATGTATTTCTTTCTTTTTTAATCTGTTTTAATGTTAACGGGCATTATTATTATCTATGCTCTTAACTGACAGATTGTATTTTAAAGGAAAGAATATAGCTGCATAAATATGATATTTTTTTGTCCTACCTATATTTATTTTGGTCGTTCTAGTATAACTATGTTTAAATTTGTTTGTTAATTGATTAAGACTTATTTTTATGTGTGCTAACCTTTAAAGATTGTTCAGATTTCGTTATCTGTATGATTCACTAATTAACACTATAGCAAAGAGTGTACTGTTGTCTGTGGCGTAGATCTTTGCATTTCAATTGACGTTTGAGAACAAGAGGTTTCTGTTTTTGCAATAAAGTTACGAAATGAAAAGTGAAATTTTATAGTATTAAAGTGTTTGTTGTACTGACATTAATTATAGTTTTGCAATAAAATGGCGGACGACCTTAGAAACTACACACTGCAGTTGCAGCAGGTATTACATTAAAGTTGTGTGGTATTAGGTTGCTTGTCACAGGGTAGCATCTTATAATAAAATTCTGCTGTTTTAGGTGGAGGCAGCGTTGCTGACCGATCCTGATAACGAAGAACTACTGAAATTGAAAGCAGACTTAGAAGAAGTAATTGAGTTGACACAAGATCTAATTAAAACTCAAGAAGGTGATACGAAGTTTAATAACGTTCATAGTTCTAGTAATGATGATGATGTTACAGCTTCCCTGCTGGCCGCGGAGGGAGGCGATGTCCAGGAGAGTTCCACCTCCAAGTGGCATGTCGGTGACAAATGTGTAGCAAAATGGAGAGCTGATGGCATGTAAGTATTTTGCATAAACTATTATATCTTATTTTGTTTCAGCATGTCTCTTGTGCATGTAACTTTATGCACACAATGAGAAGTTGTAGCTATTTTATAGATATGCATTGTATACATCAATTCATTTAGGTTTAAAAACATAGTGACAAAACATTATTGACAGTAGTAATTCAAGTCAATGATTAATTGCTTATTTTTAAAGAATATATTTTGAACATTTACATTAAACCTCATGATAAAGTTTAGGCTCTCTTAATTTTTAACATGCTTCCATTACCACTTTTATTGATTTTCTAAAACATTTGTGTATTATGTTTAGGTATTTAAAATGATTTTTTATGAAGTACACAGGTAACAATTGCTTACAGCTGATGAAGAGGAGTTACCCTTTAAGTTAAATTTTATTTGTATGTGTGTATACTAAGAGCTTTGTGTTTTAAGTTAATAACTTCATTTTTAAAACATCTCTAAGAAAATGTGTATGTTAAATATATTTTTGTTGACCCATTTAGCTAATTTGCCAGTGTATTCAATGCCAGCTTATTATATGTATATTGCGCTGAAAATAATATATCTAGTTATTTTGCATCTATAGAGTTTAATAATGCCAGTGCAAAAAGACATTTAATTAAAATGACAGATAAATAAAAATATTTTAAAGAGTCTCTTAGTATCAAATGCAATATTGATTTCTTTTGTAGTTCCCATCAATTCTGGTATAAGGAAAAAATTACATTTGTAGATTAAAAGGGAATAGTGATCACAGGCATGATTCAAATACACATTATCAAATACTAGCTGTACCCTGCTCACATTGCTACACCATCACAAAAAAAAAACATTTGCGAGCTCACAAAAACCAACTTTGCTAAAGATCATCACATGATCAAATTAATAGGATTCTATAGAGGACACACAGACAAACATTCATTCTTATATATCAAATATACAGTATTTGCATCTATATATATAAAAGTGAAAGGTCACTCACTCACTCATCACGAAATCTCAGAAACTACAAGTGCTAGGACTTTCAAATTTTGCATGCGGGTTCTTTTAAGGACGTAAGTGCTCACTAAGAAGGGATGTTATGAAATTCAACCCATAAGGGGGTGAAATAGGAATAACTTTGTGATACATTGATTTGAACGCGGACGGAGCCGCGGGTACAGCTAGTATTGTTATAATTGTATAGATGTGATTTATTCTGGGTCTTTGTAAGACCTACACAACAAGGAAATTCTAATGTAAGGCTATAATAACGGAAATTATAATGTTTTCAGGTTTTATGATGCTATTGTAGAAGAAATAGGAGAAGACATCTTGAAAGTAAAATTTGATGGGTATACAACATTGGAAGTGGTATCATTGCAAGATGTGAAGGCAGTGGGTACAGGACTAAAGAGACCCTTGAGTGGCGATGAGAGCAAGTATGTTCTACTATTATTTTAATTTTTAGTTGAAATACGGCAAACTGGTATTATTTGTAATTATACCAGTATTTTTATTTATTTGCTATTATTTGCTATTATTTGTAAATGTACAATATGTTAAAACAATCAGGTTAAAGATTCTGTGTGGTTGAAACACTTATAATTGATAATCAATATACAATTTATTTATAAATTATACAAAGTAGATTTCTTGCAAATGGTTAAAAAAATGTGTTAAATATACAATGTGAAGTATTTTAAAGTAGTATTTTCTTTCCATAGTATTTTCTTCTTTTAACTTGTGCTAAGTTGTATTTTTTTATGTAATGATATGATTTTTATATACTACTTGATAATTTTGTCCATAAATGTGCCGAAACTCTGAATAGTGCATTATTATTCAACATTTCATAAATTACTGCCCAAATACTTACATTTAAAAACTGCAATAAACACTTTAGTATTAATGACTACATATAAAATAGTTGGAATTCGTCCTGCTGGTGTTTTCTTTTAATACCTATTATCATCATCATACCAGTATAATATGTGTTTGTACTTAGATTTTACTATCAGATCAGTTAAAATTCAGGCTCATGTAATATTTGTAATGTACATAACCATATACATATGCTTATGATTGTTTTTTAATTTTTTTAGGCATGGTAAGGGATATAATAGAGAATACTTAAAGAAGAAAAAACAGAAAAAGCAACAAAGATTTAAACAAATTGAAGAGGAGAGAGAAAGTGAGAAAAATAAATGGTTGAATTTTCATTCCAAAGCTTCAAAGAAAGCAGGGGTCAGATCGAAAAGTATATTTGCATCCCCTGATAATCTATCCGGTAGAGTAGGTATAGGAACTTGTGGCATATCTGGGAAACCAATGACTGAATATACTCCTGGTGAAAAGTGGAAAAAGGGAGGCTAACACAAAAGTCACTAGTGTAACTATGTAGTTTTAAGTTAGATTTATTCCTAATTGATAATTACCCAATTATTACTTTTTAATTAAATACACAATAAATAGTAAATTACTAATTTGTGGTATTTCTTTATTTTATCCATCTGCCTGATTACTTTCTATGAGTGTTGAAATATAAATACTATATTGTTGTAGAATTCGTCTTGGTCATTAAAAAGTGTATTTATATTGGAAATTTTCCTTTCTTTAATGGCAATGACAAGGAACAATGATGTTTCACTTATTGTATATTCACAGGGTTATTCATAATGATGTTGTTGTTCATAATGTTTTCTAAATGTAATACAAACCATTTACTAAAAAGTTTATACTCAAGATTTGGGCAATAAACAACTAAAGATCATTTACAAATGGTTAAAATTGAGTATTTTAAAATAGCTTTCATTAAATTTTACCCTTTTTGCTTCTGTTAATTTTATTTTTCTGTTATGTTATGCATAAATAAACCAGAGTTGTATTTAAACTTAGCACCGTAAAACGCACTCCGCGTTGTACGCGCTATAGAGCCATTGTATTTATTCCCGCTATACTGCTACAATACAAATATTTTGTTATTTTATTTATAGTGAAAACCAGTTTATTATATACTTGACCCGACGAACTTCGTTCCGCCTAAAAGACAAAAAATATCAGTGTTCCTCCACTATATAATTATGCATGTATTATACATAAGAACCATTGTTTTAAATACTCTATCTATAAAAACTGCTTTAAAATCCGTAGCGTAGTTTTAAAGATCTAAGCATACATAGGGACAGATAGCGAGAGGCGACTTTGTTTTAACTATGTAGTGATTCTTATCCTGCTTGATGGGAATTTCGTTAATGGTTGGACACAGAAGCGGCTAAGACGTGGGTGGTGTGGGCCTCCGCCTACGGCCTCGCGATCCAAAGGGCCTCGCGCTTCACAGACACAGACAAAAAAAAAATAGTTTTCTGCAAGACTTGATGTAGGGTCTAGATTTGACCTATTTTATTGGTCGACAACGACAAACTGCTGATCGATCGTCAAACTGCAGATCATTGAAATTTTTAGCTTGCCCACATTAAGTTTAGGTCTTGTGCCACCACTGGTTTGGCAAATGGAGATTTTCCGAATTGTGGTAAGTCGCCATACTGGCATTACTTAAAATTACGAGAATTTATTACACTAACCAGTTTATAACCACCGTACATGTATGTATTTATAATTAATGGCATTGAATAATTTTGAAATGAAGTAAGACTTTATAGGCATGACAAATCATTTAAGTTATTATTAGTTGAGTTGACTTCCTAACGAGTTAAGTTAAAAAAAATAAATTGGATTTTACACCCTCTAGGTTATTACTGGACCCGACGTTAGTCAAAATGTTTGCTAACAGATGTCGCTACATGTATCAAATTATCATTCTATCTCATCAAGGAATCCGGGTGTACAAATGTCCATAATTTTTAAGATTATTATTACCATTCGTAAATCGCACCTTACAACAACCCTAGAAATAGGTGTAAAGGGGGTATCTACCCGTTCGAACTACACTGGTTCCAAATAAAAAAAAATGTATTGAGATGCATTTACTGCTGAGATCTGCTGTTCGAAGCTGCAACTGGCGAAAACACATTTCCTCCTCCCAAGAACGATAAGTTCTTACAACGTTGACAGTTCGATAACGTATTGGTTTATCCATAATTCTAATTGAGGTATATCAATGTATTCTCGTTGCGAGTGAAAATTGATAAACATTGGGAACAGGAGGTAGAACAGGTGGAGCAATTGTATCAGTGGTGGATAGGGGTGGTAGGTACCATACTCACTTATTTTTAACGTGAAGCAGTCCTTGCTTTTCGGTGGAAGGGTTTGGTTGCCAGCACACTTTTATAAGAGGCGACCATCTTAGTCCTCAGAAGTAGCTCCAGATTGAACCCTTGTTCTATATGAAGGTGCTTATAGATGTCCATGGGCAACAGTGACAACTTATCATTATGTGCACTTCAATGTTATAAAAAAGCATCATTGTTTAATAAAAGAACATGGTAAACGTTTCTATGGCTCTCTGCCTAGCTTTTCAAATCTACCCATGTAGGTAGGTACACGTAGGGTTTTTTTTGCATTTGGGTATCTAAATTTATTAAAGAATAAGTTTTACAATCACAGAGTATGTCGTTTTTGTAATTGTAAAATTGTAAAAATAAAAACTGTATGTCAATTTTTAACCGACTTCTAAAAGGAGGCTTTCAATTCAGTTGGTATGTTTTTTACGTAATTCAAACCGATAGCCATGAGTTGTAACGTTGTGGGTTTTGCGATTTGCAATGAGAATTTCCTCTAACTGTGATGGATAAACTATAGTATTTAAAACTTTAACCTTCGATCTGGGGTCAATGGTTCGACTCAAATATTAACGGTTCACAAATTCAGTGAAAGATTTAAGCTGAAACAACATTATTATTTTAACACTGAAACATATTTTGCTTCTACCCATTCGAAATAACAAAACCTTGTTACACTTCATGGCTATTGGTTTGAATTAACTAGAAATTTGCATATGTTTTTCTTTTTCTTTACAAAAAGTCATGTTTTGTGATTGTGAATCTTATTTTTTAATATGTTTAAATGCAACAAAAACGAAATTCCTTGTAGGTAGGTACTTAGAATAAATTTGAGAAGCTGGCCAGAAGTTGGCCATGCCCCAACTATATAATATATAGATGGGGCATGGGTATTATATAAAAGGCAAAACTGATTTTACTGACATATCAACGCACAACCCAAACTAGGTACTGTATCTAGAAACTTAAAATTTGGTAGAGGTTCCTTTTATTATGATGTAAGTGACCACTAAGAAAGGATTTTTAGAAATTCAACTTTTAAGGGGATGAAACAGTCAGGTCATGTTTGTATGAAACTTTCTCGTTACTGGACTTAGAAGTATAAAAAGTGATATATGGGATCCAGAATTATTGGGCGAAGAAACTACCCTGAACGGGTTGAAACAAAGTTTAAAATTCTGTTAGCGATGGTTTCAAAAGTCCAAATCGTAGATTGAACTTTCTGGGCAGAAAAGGAGATAACAACTAATCTTCCGATCCGCATCAAGGAAAGATTGATTTTACTCTTCTGTGCTAGACCAAAGTTCCCTTTGATGAACAAAGTCCAAGCGGTGGGAGCTTACTGCAGTGTTTTTATAAGCTTTCAGGACGCACGCATCTTAAAAAAATGACACTGCCTGTATCAGTTCTATCAGCATCTAACTCCATCTTAAAGGAAAGTACCTCAGAACGACAGCCAGGCCGCGGTATAACGAAAAAGCGTGCCCTAGGCCTACAGAGAAGAATGGGGGTCTAGTTTAACCATCTGTTATTGATGTGACAGCAGGGAATTCATGTCAGATATCTTTGGATGTGGATACTACTTGATGGATGGATTTTGCTATAGTCCACGCGAAGTCTCGGGTATTGCTAGTAATTTATTAGCGAGTATCATTCTGAGAGAAGACCCGTGTCCAGCAGTGGGCCTATAATGGGTTTATGATGATGTAATCTATCGGACTTCAGACGGTCACTATAGCCTATGAACGTCACAACGAACACTCGTCCCAGAATAAGAGACATTTATTCCATAGATAACTACGATATACAAGTGCGTATTCTTCAACTTGAGATATTTAAGTAATCTTTTATACATAACCAAAAATCGTAAGGATAAACCTTACGATTTTTGGCAAGTGATAATTAATAGGTACGTTCATATCTTAAAAAATCAGGTGCATGCCAGCTATTGGAACATAGGATTTCCAATTTGAAGGCCGAATTTCAAACCACTAACTTGAACTATTAGGTAGAACTCCTGATTAAGTATTACCTAAGTTATTAAGGTGGAACACCATCTTTCATTTTTAATGGCAGTATTCTTAGTATGTACCTATACATTAAGCTTGGTCTGTTTCTCCAGTAAAATCTACCTATTACAGGAGAAGCAGACCAGCATAGTACCTACCTATACACCCGATGGAACTCGGAACTGCGGCGCATATGTAGGTATATTCAACTCCAGTCAGAGCTTAAGTTGCAATGCTTAGAAGAAATGTCTTGTCACCATATTTATGTTATAGAAATAGCAAACGAGCATACAGTCGATTTGATGTTAAGTGGTCAATGCCGCTCATGGATATGAGCCATCAACCCCATTAAAGATTATCTGAGGTTGGTTATCCCTCAGATAAGTATGTCAGATAAGTATGTCCACACGTTAGATTACATGGGCTCTTAACACTGCTGTTATTAGGCAGAAGTGGGTCGTCCCTGTAGTTCCGAGATAGCGCTACGGTATCCCCTGGCTGTCGTAAGAGGCGACTAAACGGGGATTCCGGGGTTGCGGGCGGCATGAGTGGGAGCTTGAACTGTGCAGCCAGGCGATCCCGGGAAGGACGGCGGTATGTGTGGTCGCATACCGTCGTAAAGACTACACAGTGCGGTGATGGTGCGGTGATCCCCTCAAAAAAAAGGCAGAAGTGTGTGCCGTATCCATTCACCTACTTGTTGCCTCCGGAGTCAAGCCACAAAGGTTTATACACTCTTTTGAACATTTATTATTTTTTGCCATTTTTACGGGTTACATATATCTACCTAATAGTAGGTATATACCTATGTAATTATAGGTCAGATATTAGGGTCCCCCTGGTGCCTCCGAATTCTAACGCCAGTTTTCATGAACAGTACTTACCTACAGAGTAGGTACTGGGAACTATTAGGTAGTACCTTTCTACACTTTATAGATAGGCCTACTTTAATCATAAAATAAGAAGTCCTTTTAGAAAAGAGCCCACAAGCCAAAACATCGAAAGGGTATTCTAAAAATGTCGATAGGATTTAATCCAGTGTAGTTACTAATGGACAAAATGGTGGATTATGTCTTCACTGGACGGGACAGCTAAAAAGCCTTCAAGCCGATTATGATTATAGGTCCATTAGATATAGAGGTTACACGCAATATTTGTTTATCTATTTTCTTATTCTTTGTAAGTTAATCTACTAACTCTTATTGTTACAAGTAAAAGCAAAAAGTAATAAAGTTTTAATTCTGGTAATACCACATTCGTTTTCGTTGCCCCTTTCGACGCGCTAAGATTCAGTCAGCCGGCATCCACACATTTCCAAGGAAACCCAAAAACAACATGGTAGGTACATGTTAGAAACAGGACAAGTATTTTTTTCTGAATGCGTTGCCCCACCGGGCTCCTCTCAGGTGAGCGGCTGGCCCCACTGCTCCTTATGACCACATCCTTCCCGGGGGTCGTCTGACCAACCAGCTCGAGCTCCGACTCTAGCCGCTCGCAACCCCGGAAGCCCCTTTTAATCGCCTCTTACGACAAGCAGGGGCTACTGTATCTCTATTCTGATCCCGAAACCACAGTGAATAAAGTTTGACCTAGATCACAATTACAATTATGCAAATTATGGCGCCGAATATTAGATATTCCCAAAGCAGAAACGTTACGATATAAATTTTTATTCGCATGTCGGAAAATAAACATCTGAACAACGACTGAAAAAAGGCTAATTCACTAAACAAAAGTTATGTCAGTGTGCGTAGGTACGTATACAGGGCAAAAGAATAACTCAATGCGGTGCAATTTTAGACGTATTAATCTGGGTAGAAACAACAAACAAATTTGCATAGAAATATATTTAAAAAAAAAAAATTCAAGAAAAATTAAATGTTTTTCGAACAACATAATCTTTTATCAAAATAGTTTGTCAATAACAAATCGGCAGGAATGTTAAAATGGAATGAATGAAAATGGAAGGATGTAGGATAGAATTAACAGAAACTAGATAAGACTAAAATAAAATGAACAAAATAAAGATATTCATATTTTACAAAACTTTTTTTTTCGCTTTAGCTGCACAAAACGTGACAACACTACCAAGTACCAACAATCACTAGCCCTTGTAAAGTAGCCACAGCATAAGTTCCTCTTTTGGAGACAGGTTATGGAAGATAAATGTGCCCTCATTAAAGCATTCTTCGCAAAGACAAATCCTAAATTATTAGTAAAATTTCCGAAATTTTTCATAGCAGAACGAGAAATACAAATAGAATTGAAATGAAATGAAATGTGTTTATTTTGTATAGGCCTACGGGGGCACTTACAAATTGTCAGTTACATTTTTTTCTTACACTACCACCGGATCGGAATACGACCTCAACTGAGAAGATCCGGCAAGAAACTCAGCGGGTTTGTCTTTTTTCTTATTTATATCCATTTTTTAAAATATAATTACAATCATGTTTTTTTATTTTTACATGGTAATGAAAGTTAGCTCCAGTATCTTGCCTTAATTGTGTTGCCATATATTCCCAGAACAAAATATTTAAACAAAACCTTAAAATGTGGCTAATAAATAAGTGATAAAATAAGTGCTTCTACAGTGTTAAGGAATTCATAGAGGTATTAAAGTTATGTGTTTAATTCTAATAATGTAATTTATTGAAATAAAGTGTTATAATAATACTTGATATATTTAATTTTTTTTATATAAAGCATGATATTTGACAGTTTTAATAACAATGTAATAAAAGTACATATAATGTTTGAATGGTATTGTGACATAATTTAATAAAATCGGTTGTTGAGATGATTTTTATCTTTAAACATTGTCTCTAATGGCTAGACATTTGTTCGTCAACAATTGTAATGTATCTATCATCTTAATATATATCTTAATATACAAATGAATATGATTTGATTTGATCCCCAAGGTAAATTGTTGGGCCATTTCCAAACCTGATTGAGCGTTACACGCTGCAAGGCAAGCTTGTATGGTCTACTCAGAGTAGTCTGCATACTTAAAAGCTGCCACCTACGCCTACGCATTTACACTCTGGGAATATCTGCAACGGAAATAAACATTTTATACTATTTGCACTTATATTATTTGCATTTGCTTAAAGACAAAAGTAGATTTAAAAAAAACTGGGGTAAGAAACTTGCACCACGTTTACTTTGGTGCAAGAAATTCTCTTTTTTCGGTGCAAAGTTACGTCATATCAGAAATTAATTAATATAAAATGAACTAAAAGGAATAATCTTAATTAGAAATAACTGAATAGCAAACGAGCATGCAGTCCACCTGATGGTATGTGGTCTCTGCCGCCCATGGACCTTCGCAATCGATGCACTGGTCCTTCATCAGAAACAGATTATCTCACAGCACATTTTTTTACTACTCGTTCGACTCAATATTTTACCTGTGTGAAGGCCTATATTCGTTTAAACGCCGAAATAGTCCCCAACAAACGCGAGAATCAGTTATTTAAATATGAACGCATCATGTGGGCCCACAGCGAATTTTATTAGCATTGGTAAGATGGTAAAAAGTTATCAACGGTTGTGCAAAGTAGGCGCGGTGTACGATATGTTTGTACAGTTTTAGTAGATGTTTTTTTTGCTGTTCATTTATAATGCTGTGTAGATATTGCTGAATAACGAATATATCTAAAAACGCTATACCTGTAAATCTCTAATTTATTATTATTTTTTAGCTAGACATGAGGCAGATGTGCTATTTTATAGTGGGTAGTCGCCGTTGCCTATGGACTTTTGCAATACCAAGGGATTTATCAATGCATTGCCGGCTTTGAAGCACAGCACTTTTAGATTTTTTAAAAGAGCTCCATGTCCCATACCCACGTTGTGTCGTTGCGATACGAGAATAGTTTCGTATCACAACGACACAACGTGGGTATCCACGTAGGATCTTTATTTGACAAATTGCACTTGCTTAGCATATAGGTATTAATGTGTAAACCTAACCGTGCAGGACTGCAGTCCTATTTGTGTGGATCGAGCTTCATCTCTTGGCGAGTATTGCGGAGAAAAAGTGTTTTAGGGACCAGGTTAAAAAGTTTCTCGGAAACTTTACCATTATGAAACGTGGAACACTTACCATTTTAACGCTGGTAAAAAATGTAAGTCTCTATGGATATAGAGACCTACATGCTAATATAGAGACCCCACTGCTTCGAACCTACAGGGATCTGTAGGTTCGAAGCAGTGGCGTAGCGCGGACCAATGTAGACATGGGCGACCTCTTATCAGCGAGGCCCCTTTTCTATAGTTCCTAAGATTTATCCAGTAAATCAGTAATTTTAACAAACGTGCTGTGACGCAACATCGACTCATGATAGTGAAAAAGTTTAAAAAAGGTAAAAAAATAAAATAAAAGGGGAATATCCAAAAATCGTCGACATGGAGAAAACTAATTGCATGATTCCATTGGATGATGTCCTTAAAATGCCTCTATCTCCTCCTCCAAACAGGCCCCGCGAGGCCCCGTTAAGTGCGAGGCTGTGGGCGATGGCACATTGTGCCTAGCTACGCCACTGGTTCTAAGGTTCTAACCGATCGGTAATCCTTGGGTCATTGAAGATTCGTGTCTTGCGAGTCTGCTCAGATTCAAATTAATTAAGTTGGTATTGAGGATCCTCTACTCAAACAAACGAGTAGGGTCACACCCGTGTCTAATACGTAAAGCAAAGGAGTTACCTCATAGATACAGTTTGGAGAGCCAAACAGTATCTACTTCACTGTGGATGAAAAGAGATTCAGTGTGGTTGAATAGAGATTCAATGCCTCCATCTTCTTCGAAGACGTAGCCTTAAGCCTTAACATTCTAATGATCCCGAAACTGCACATCACACGAGATGTCAATTTCGACTATCCCCACGTTTTGTCAGAGGATCGACGTCCCTTGAAACCGTAGCGCTATGACAAATGGGCCTTTTTATTAGTAGATATACGCGGAGACTTGTGTCTTTGTGGGGTTGAACTCAATAAGTTATTTTATATGATGTCTTACCTCGTTTGTCCTTTCTATATTATACCTTCATTATGTAAGTGATGCCTTTATACACGATATGAAATTATCGGAATAAAACATTGTACAATAATTTCATTTAGACTTTATTTTCTTTTATAGAAACATCGTTTAGCAAAACATTATCATTGTAAATACCTAATATTGTTACCGGAAACGTATCGTTTCCGCGACAACTGATATATAAACGTTCAGTACCTACATATCCTCATTATTCTATGGAAACTTATATCAACCTTGACAATGTTTATGTATTTATTGACATTTATAAATGTTGCAACCTTAGCCTACTTTGTGTAGTGCTTCTATGGTCATACATTTTTACGTCATTAATATTAGAACTTTCGTTGTTTAGAATTAGAACTGTTGCTGGTTGATAATGTAAATATGTAATGTCTCTGATAAAAAGTAGTTAATGAATTTGATTCAAAACAAACTGTTAGACAAAATATTATACAACTTGCGATATTACGATGTGTATGATCATTTAGTACAATTATATAATAAATAATAGTTTAAAAAAACTAAAAAACACGCTTTTATAGAAAACCGAACTAAAAAATAGAAAATAAATTTAAATGAATTTAAATTAAGAAAATAGTGTTAAAAATTTCAATGAAGATAAATTTAATAATAGTGTGAATAAAAAAAAAATATTTTATTTTAAAAAAAGCGTGAGGTGCATGGTGTCAATGGTTATAGAGTAGAGTGAGTATCATTTCGATAATATCTTATAAAGCACCCCACGCTTTTTTTTAAATAAAATATATATTTTTTTTATTCACACTATTATTAATTTAAATCAATTGAAATTTTTAACACTATGTTCTTAATTTAAATTTATTTTCTATTATTTAGTTCGGTTTTCTATAAAAAGCGTGTTTTTTAGTTTTTTTAAGCTCTTATTTATTTTCTACTTTTTAGTTTGGATTATTTATAATAGCTTGTTTTTTTAATTTTAAACTATTGCACGACTCATGATGCGAAGAAAGTAGAGAAAAATTATAGAAAATTTTAATTAATTTTCTTACCTTATCGACTATGGATGAAAAATATATAAATTAACAAAAATCATATTTTGCAAATTAAAAAATGGAATAATTTTATCAAATTAGTGTATTGTCATCGGTCCTCAATAAATCTACAAAATTTGAACGAAATCTGGCCGTTTAAAGTAGGTCAAAATCGCGCCCAAAGAAGTCGGTTACAAACATACAAACAAACATACAGGTGAAGCTAATAAATCTACAAAGTTTGAACGAAATTTGGCCGTTTAAAGTGGGTCAAAATCGCGCCCAAAGAAGTCGGTTACAAACATACAGGTGAAGCTAATATAAAGCTAATAAAAATGCAAATAACTCGAATCCTATGAGAGTTTGCACACGAAAGATTTTCTAAAATTTACTGGACAGCCTGTATGTGTAGTTATTTCCTACTAAGTATATCCCAGATTTTACATGTGTTTAGCTGCTGCACTTGCTGCACATAGGTACATATAAAATCTTAAACTTTCAACTTTCAACAATTTTTAAACTTTAGCCGTTTAGCGGATTTAAAAAAAATGTTTTATAAGGTAACATTGTTAAACTCCACACAGAGTTATGGTCAAACATTTGGGCGGGGACGCCTAAGTATTAACTTATACAATTTGATTCTGTGCAGCAACACGCAGCCAGACGCCGCAATGACTCTAGAGTATTCGATCAATTAGAACTTCTTAGCATCTTTACGCGTGCGAAGTAACACAGTCTCTTTTTGCTCGTTCTATCGGCTTTACAATGGCTGTAGGTAGGTATACCCCCGTCACACCTATTTCTAGAGTGAAGCATTACTTGCGTTTCGATGGAAGGGTGTGATTACCGGTACACTTTTATATGAAGTGACCATCATATTATCATCATCTTGCATGACATATAAACTGATAATAATAATTAATAATTTAGATTTAAGTGAATATTGACATATAAGTAGATAGTATTTGTAAAATATAATTGTTATAATAATATCATTGTAATAAAATAACCTAAAAATTTGCACACCATCACTGTGGTATATTGTGAGCATTGTAATATAGCAGTAAGATCTATTGTCACCACAATTTTGGCAAATAAATATTTATTCATTTATTCATTCATAATCCTCGGGAGTAGCAACGTATCTGTGATTGACTTCAATTAAACCCATGTTCTATTTGAAGTTGCTTACAGATGTCCATGGGCGGTAGTGACCACTTACTATCAAGTGGACTGCATGCTCGTTTGCTAAAATAAAATAAAAAAGGATGAATGATATGTGGTAAGGGATCGTTCAATTAGGTATTACGTAAGCACTATTGGGGGTGGGGGAATCTTTGTTTTACTTATTTTGGATGCCATGTGGGGTAGGGGGGGTCTAGGTGATGATTACGTCATCGCTAGTTATTTACTTTTTTATATAACAGTACAAAAAAAACATATTTAGTTAAAAAATGTTTAAGTAAGCAAGGGGGGAAGGGGTTAGGGCTTTGCTTACTTTTGCTGACAAGAAGGATGGGGGGGTAAATAATTGTAGTAAATCTGCTAACATAATAGGTATTTGAACGGCCTCTAAATCAATGTGTCCAAGCAGCTGACTTACATTGGTTTGTTGATTTATTTTTTCACAGTGCATGTATTAAATTTAACCCAAAGAATAATTCGTTGAGGAAAGCGGCGGACAACGATAAGTTGCAAGATATACTTAAAACAAATTCATGATAAACTACTTGTGTCAGACACAAACATATAGCACACTCCATATTTTTTTAAAGTTATAGTGGAACGTTCACCCCTAAAAGTTTTTGAGTGTCATGAATTTCGTAGGAGTCTAAGAGACGATAATGATAATTTATATAGATACACATTTTTTTGTTTTTGGTTTTAGGTGCAATTGTATATTAGAAAAATGAAATTTACTTTCAGTAAGAAGTAGCCAATTAAATTTAAAAATAAAAGTAATAAAAAGTTCTTAAAGTTCTCTATAATGACTGTTATCGACACTGAAACGGTTCCAATATTGTTGTTGTCACATTAGCATGCCGCTCGGAGGTAAAGGTCAGGACTGAAAGTTGCGCACTTGTACCGAGAACTGAAAATCGTACTTAATGTGGCTACGCAGGCTGTAAGAAAGGTTTTAAAGGAGTACTTACGTGGGAAAGAAAGGTAACTTTGGGCGGTCTTATCTTAATCACTTGGAGGGGTTTACCGTATTTTACGTACCTGGCAATAACTTATCAAATGCCTAATTACGACCGCGAAACCACCTGTCCGCTATCATCACTGTACATAGGCCTTCGCATATACTTCCGTGCGTCTTACGCGCGGGCCCTCCCCCACAGCACGATTGGTTGGCGAGGGGCGTGCGCGCGCAGCGGCCCTCCTCGCAGCCGGGTGTGAGACGATGTGACTCCGAAGGAGCCGGTCGTGGCCGCAATGTGGACCCGCGGCCAGTGCTGCCGCGACCACGCTGCAACGTTCCCGTCGCTCGATCGCCGCTGCGTACAGCTGACGTACTCGTCACATCGCAAATACTTCGTTCGAGTTACGACTAAACTTTTATAACTACTTTTGTAGTAACTTTTTTAGTACGAATCTTCAAATAATTATAACTAACTTTTAAAAGTTTGAGTTGCACTTTAAAATGAAATTGGAAAACCTTAATTATTAGTGATTTTATTTTGGACTGAAGTTTTAATCGGTGATGTGAAATGGGTCAGCGGCGAGAGCATAGAGATTGGGGAGGCGCGCATTGTATTCGCTTGTCGGCGGCGAGCTGCGCGTGGGCATGCGCGCTACTGGTGGCCGCGGCCGGTGAGGCGCACGCTGATGTAGACACATCCACGGGGCTCGGAGATAATTCCCTTACTAATTCAGGTATGTGATACTATTTTGGCTTCGTAGACTTTTTTATTGTTTTATTAATTTCTGCCATACGAGTTACCTCCAATGGGACCTAAATAGGTCGCGGTATGAGTACTAAATTGTTCAAGGGGACATGAATACTACAGTTATGTTCATTTCAATTAAGATTAAGTCCATTTCATATAAAATAAATTCCAAGCTAGTAAGATAAACTAATTAGTTATATTTTTATCACGAGTATGTAGGTTATGTTTTGCCTTTCGATAAAAGTTCACAAGAGAGTCAAAGTAATGGTTACGTAATTTTAAAACCATTACATATGATGTAGTAAAACTATGCAAAAATCTAACGGAAATTAATTACTTTTATAGGTATGTTTTATAGTTGGTCTATCAAAAAATACACATAAATTGACGAAGATGTCAAAAATGTTTTAATAAAGTCTCTAATTACTTATTATTGCTGTAACTTTTAAACTTTTTGTAGATTTTAATTAATTATCAAATATAAAACTTTTTAATGAAATAATACGGAAAAATTATGTTATACAAAAAAGTTCCGACGGAAGAAAAAGACAAGAAGTCATTTGAAAATTAAAATGTTTTATTGGATAAAATAACTTTTTGAGCGGTTAACTGTACGTATGTGCACGTTGCTACATACATTTATTTTTTTAAACAGACTTGTTAATCCACCGATATCGATCTTCAAAATTTTATTTTATTAAATGAAAGTTAAATTACAATACCATTGTTGGATACATAAGCAGGTCAATACTTATATAATTAATACTTATATACACAGATGTCACATTTGAGTTTTTTATTACTGAAATAATTAGTATTGGTGGTCGCTGGCAAATATTTTTTTATGAAATATTTGCCAGGTTCGCATACACTCCAGCTGATTTTAAGTGTCAACTACCATTTACAGATATTTGTAATATTTTTTAGAAATAATTGTACTCGAGGTGGGTAAAGTTTCTTTGCTATTCCTGTGAATTAGTGGTAGCCATAGAGTCAAATGAAGAAAGATTGTACTGCTTACACTGTAATGGTTATTTATTTTATATTAATTTCGTTTGTCAACAATGTTTTACGTGTTGAACGTGTTTTTTTAAATATTAGTGTTATCGCTTTATTACCTTTTTGCCGTCGTCGTCGTATCTTTATGTCATGTGATTATTATAATTCCATTATTTTTTTAACGACGCACATAACATAGCAAGGAAACTTACATGCTGGAGAGTCCTGTATACTACTTTTTTATAGTATCTCTTTTGATCAAATGTTTTTTTTTCCAGATTATTTTTATCCTTAGTATATTTTTTTACAAAGCGTAGGCACTTGCGGGTAATTTTGACACGTGGCTACGTAACTTCGGGCGATTGATATGCCCGTAGTAGCAATAACATCTTATCTTAATCAATATAATTATTATTGCGGGTTGTATTAAAGAACGGCTTAATTTTTATTAATTGTAGCCATTAAAAAAGTAGGCAGGCAAATGTACACCTTATAACAGGATTGTGGAATATGTTTCTAATATTTTACAAAACGTTGTAGTGTAATTACAGTAGAAGTGATAATTAATGAGGATTTGATTTTAAATTGACTTTAATAGACTTTTAATAGAGGCAGTGAACTTCCTCATTAGGTGAGGAGGTGAAGTTATTCAATTGTGTGTATTATTTTTATTTACTTTATATATAAAATTGAAAATTAAATGTTCTTAGGCTTGTTTCTAAAATAAAAAGTACAAATTGAATGGATGCTCCTGAAATATCCTTTTATGTTCTTACACATTTTATATACGTTTGTCATTTATATCCTTGCTTAGATGACTTAGATTTATGTTAATTAGCAACAACTGCTTCTTAATTGGCTTTTTAATACTAAACATTTTTAGAAATTACGTAGGTACAATATAATTTTAATTTGATCGCTTTTCTATGTAATGTACATGTTATAAAAGTATTTATTGTAAGTATTAGGGTATTTGTAACATTTCTCCTTTATTTTATCGAGGTTACTTGTGGGCGGTAACGAATTAGAACAACACCTACTTAGATTGTACTCGTCATCAAAAGAATCGAAAAAACTTTTTGTACATTTCTTTTTTCGCCTATTTTAAATTTGAAAAGTGTACACTTAATTCCTTTTTAGATATAAAAATACTTTTACTCGTTTAAAAGATGTAATCTGATTATGAAGAAGAATAATCTTCTAGTATGTTTAATTTGTAGGAAGATATATTTATAAAAAAAATGTAGAGTTAAATATTCGACATGATTGCACTTAACTTACGTACATGTTATGTTAACGTAATATTGCTATTTATAACTACTTTGTTGACATAAAATTATGAAACTCGACAATGTTGAAAGCAAAAGTCTTAACTTTAGTATGTATTGCAGCAATAAGTTAAGTGTGACCTTTTCGGTCAATTTAAGATAGTAAGTTACTGATAATTTTAAATACTGTTTTCTTTTTTATATTATTTTTATTGTTTATCAAATAATCTTGTTTACAATTTTAATGTTAGGTATTGTTATTAAATGTCTTTTTCCTTTGTATTGTATAAGACGTTTACAATTTAGATCTTACTTACGTTTTGTTAAAAAATATGTGGCATAATTAGTTATCGATAACATATCCATGATGATTATGTAATGTTTTAGACTAAGTAGGTCTTCCGACGACGATTGTCTAGACATAGCAATAGCATTCTAAGTTCTAAGTCCTAGTTTGAAGATTAAAGGTGATAAGGGAAAGAAATACTTATACAAACCGTCCCAAATTAGACCGCAGGATTAGCATCGCATCTGTTTTTGACCTTAGGTCTGAATGCTGTCTGGGGGGAACAACCCATTATTGTCCCACTGCTGGGCACGGGTTTTCTCTCAGAATGAGAGAGTTTTAATCCACCGAGCTGGTCAAGTGCGACTTCAGTCTTATAGAGGGTTAATTATTTTTGATGTCCCTTTACTATACATTTTGGTGTGCAGTGACTTAAATTATTTTGAGACTTGACTATAAATCATTGGTTCTCAACTAGTACATATTCGTAAAATTGTACCGCATATGCGGTACACTTTGCTTGTGAACAATGAAATATTTGTGCGTTCACCCTTATTGTACATTTATAATGAGGAGAATGCAAAAATATTACATTCTTCATTGTTGAGAATCTTATCTGGTGTGCAGTAGTAGTGATAGCAGTAATTTCCAGGGAAAAAATAATTATTCCGTAAATATACAAGTAGTATATAAAAGTGTACCTACCATATACTTTATAATAGGGTGAATGCAAAAATATTTCATTTTTGAGTATCATATCACATTTTCAGTAGTAGTGATGGCGAAGTACCTTTTTGTGGAAAAAAATAATTAATTATTCCGTTAATGTAGTTCCTACCTCATCAAGTATCTTAGGAATTTGACAGACTTGACGATGAATCATTGGTTCACAAGTAGTATATAAAATGTACTGTACATGTGTACCTCACAATGGGGTGAATGTAAAAATAATTCGTTGTTGAGTATCATATCATATGTGGAATAGTACTGATGGCGCAGTACCTTTCCCTGGATAAAAAAATAATTAATTATTCCGATAATATAGTACCTATTTGTGTATCTCAGAAATTTGACAGACTTGACTATGAATCATTGCAGTTCACAATTAGTAAATAAAAATGTACCTAGCGTATATACATTACAATGGGGTGAATGCAAAAATATTTCATTGTTGAGTATCATATCACATGTGCAGTAGTACCTAGTGATGGTGTAGTACCTTTCCCTGGATAAAAAATAATTAATTATACCGATAATATAGTACCTATTTGAGAAATTTGTCAGACTTGACAATGAATCATTGCAGTTCACAAGTAGTAAATAAAAATGTACCTAGCGTATATACATTACAATGGGGTGAATGTAAAAATATTTCATTGTTGAGTATCATATCAGATGTAGTGATGGCGTAGTATCATTCCCTGGATAAAAAAATAATTAATTATTCTGATAATAGGTATAGTACCTATTTGAGTAGGTACTTCAGAAATTTGTCAGACTTGACTATGAATCATTGCAGTTCACAAGTAGTAAATAAAAATGTACCTAGCGTATATACATTACAATGGGGTGAATGCAAAAATATTTCATTGTTGAGTATCATATCAGATGTGCAGTAGTAGTGATGGCAGTAATTTGGATAGTCATAAATTACACGTTTAACTGAATTACGCGCTGAAAGCATTCCACTACTGGCGAATGTGGACCCGTCCCCCGCAACTCCCGTCCACTGATATGTAGGCATTTGAGTTCGCAAATGTGCGTTCGATGACATGAAATTAACGTGTCGTTGGTGAAGAATATTCGTTATTGTATCGTTTTTGTAATTCCAATTATGTAGTATGCGCAGGGAAGGTCGTCGTCCCATTATTGTTCCATTGCTGGGGTTTCTCGAAATGACAGAGACTAAGATGAAATGCCATAGACAAATTTTACATAGCTCTAGAAAGAAGGATATTTAGGTATAAATATATCTCCGTTTTTGAACAATTTTGATATAATAAGTCAATTTGTTAAAAGTAAAACTTACTTCCGTTTACTTGGGCACAGACATGAAGGGGGTATTTTTGTCAACATGAAATTAATTAATTGAGCTAATAATTCTAGTTTTGTATAAGCAACAGTGTATGTTATCATTAAATTTAATCTTGGTGGAGGTCCTCTTTGGTCACCACCATTTGACCTTGAAAATGATCTTGCTTGTCAATGAAAACCAATTTAATTAGTAGAGGAGAGGTGCCGTGAAATTTTGGACACTGCGCAAAAAGCAAAAATCTATATATAAAATAAATATAATTCATAACTCATGAACGGCAGAATCGATTTGGCTGAAAATTGGTGGGAAGGTAGCTTAGAAGCAGGAAACGGACTTTTTATCCCGTTCGACCGTGTTCCCGTGGAGTATCACATCTCCTATTTTTTGATAATTTAGAATAATTCAGCTTCTGCCAATAATACAATTGGTTAGCAAACGCATATGATGAAAAATGTGCCCTCCGACTCTTCAACCCTGATGATGCTACTTCTAGCCTAAACCATAGAAATTGGCTGTTTAGTTCTTATGTGTATGTTATAAAATTACTAAGCATAGACATATTATGGTGTAAAGTTTGAGCTTCAACTCCTCCTTGATGATGCTGAAACCTCCAAGCTATAGAAGTTAACCGTCAGAGCTTATGTCTGTATGATAAGATTAAAGTAAAGATATAAGCTGTAAATTTGACCTGCAACTCCTAAACCCTGATGACGCAGGGGTAGGTACTTTAAGTCTAACTAATAGGAGTTGGCCATTTTGTGCTTACGGGTATGTAATAAATTTACTAAGCAAAGACACAAAATGAAAATATTGAACTTCAATTTCTCAATCATAATGATGCAGGGTACTGCAAGCCCAAGCCATAGAAGTTGAACACATGGTGCTTACGTACCTATAGGTATATGATAAGATTACCTCTGCAACTTCAGGGTACTGGAAACTCATACCATAGAAGGTGGGTATCTGATGCTTACGCATATGTAATGAGATTACTAATTACAATTACAAATGCTGAAGATGATTTTTTTTATCTTCAACTCCTCAATTGTGATGTTGCGGGGTAGCGCAAGCCTAAACTATAAAAGGTAGTCATTTCGTGCTTACGGATGTACCTATCTATTCGAGAAATCCCGAGAAGAGATGCTTGATGAGAACCTTTTTTCTACTCCTTGGCTTTCATCCTTCTTTGCTTTGCCTATCTAAATCATAGGTGTTAGTCATTTAGAGTTTATGAATATATTATCAGTTTAACGACAGCTAATTAAATTGATATACGATTTATAATAATTAGACCTTCAATTCTGCAATCGTGATAATGACTCGAAGTCGGCGCTCAACATATTTCGCTGGATCACGATGAGGAAACTATGTCCTACATGAGATCAGTACTACGTACTCTGTACTTAGTACTGAGTATGTTCTAAATATACATATTATGTAAATTACTGGAATGAAGTCGGTGGTCTTTTTTTGACAATTTTTTTGTATTTATTACATTTATTTTATAATCCTAATCAGTCTTTGGTAATACGAAGTTCGCGGAGTCAGCTAGTGATAAATAAAACACATTTAGATAACCTTTTACGCAATAACAAGTTTGAATATAGAACGTCATTTACAATTTTTGCAGCAAAATTAAATGAAATAATAAGTATTTATTATTATTTCCCTTTTATGACTGTTTTTAATGGGGCATGTCTGGTTATGAAAGTAAAAGATTATTTTGCAAAATTTTTAACGTGGTTTTTGCAGTAAGATTTTTGTTTTTTTTTTTCACTTCATTGTGATTGAGTTTACTTGGGTAATAATATTAAAAGAAAATGGAAGTTACTGTTAAAATTAAAGTTGCAAAAATTAACAGTAAAATTTAATATTATTTATCTATTAAGTATTCGCATTCTTTTAGTTCCTGCTGTATCATTATTAAGTTAAAACCGAAACAATAAATATAAAGGTTGTAGGTTTTGCACCATGCTCGAATACGTTATACCTAAATACAGGTAGTATTATAGCAGGTACAAAGGATATTTTTTTAAAATATAACTTGTTCCATTTTTGAAAAAAAGATTAACGATATTAGCTACCGTCCAGGTAAACTTCTCTTTGTGTAAATAACAAAGTAGCAGTATCAAATTGTATTATATTATTTTAAATACAACCAGACTGAAAAAATAAGTTATGTAGACCAAAAAAATTTACGACATTTCGTCATTTCATATTTGTGGCAGTTAAAAGTTAAATTCATGAATATCACCAATAATAATAATAATAATATCACAATAATCAATTATTGTCATGTGTTATAAGAAAATCTACCATCGATTTTTTTTGAGCTAAATTTGATATGCCCCCTTGAAACCTGTTCCTTTCAAAGCACTTTTCCTTAAGTCAGTTGCTAAATTTCAGAATATGTCATATTTATAACAAAATTTCAAAGCCGATTATTCCAAGATCTCCTTTTTTTGGAATGCAACTGAGAGGATCTAGGAAATGAGTAACAGCTTCTTTCTGGGTAAAATTGGTATCTAGTAGGGTCATATTGCCATGCACGACGATTATTGGAACAATGGGGAGGCCTATGCCGGCAGTGGCAACTTAAATTATGCTTATACTAGCTGTACCCGCGGCTACGCCCGCGTGCAAATCAATGTATTGCAAAGTTTTTCCTGCACAAATCTCCACTCAGTGGGAATTCTACGATAAAAGTAGTCTACATGTTGTTCCATAACATTTTCTATAGTAAAAACCCGTAAAAATCGGTTTAGCCGGTCAAGGATTACCCGGACAAACACAGAGTGAAAAAAACGAATTTTAAGTGTGTATTTGTCGGTAGGTGCATATTGTTATGTAAAATGTTATGAAAATAAGACGAATCAGAATATCGTAAACCCCTTTTTTGAACCAATTTACAGTCTTAGTGGTCACATTAACAATATCGGAATACATCTTTTCAAACAACGCCTCCACATTTAAACCAAAGCGCATCGATTTTAAAGATGGATTTTAACTTTTATGAATTGAAAAATACTATTTTAAGTAATTTTGGTCCTTTTAAATTTCTGAGTAAGATTACATATAGGTGAACCTACTTTTAACATTAATTTGACAACCTTGACGACCCGCGTTGCGGAGCAGCTACCACACCCGGTTCGATTCCCGGCCAGACAGGAATCTGAATAGATTCATGTTCTGGGTCTGGGTGTTTCTATATACGCCTTGTGTGTCCATGGTACCCACGACACAGGAAAAAATCCTAGTGTGGGGCTATTGTAGAAATTGAAATTGTAGAAATTTTCTATTTTATTGAGTGTAGAAAGCGTATTTTTATTAAAAAAAGTTTTTGTGGAGGAGTACCGGGAGGCGGGTCGAAGGAATCCAAAAATTTTGTTGGATAATGTCTTCGATCTCGATGGCTGTATCTACAGAATCTTCATCCCAAATAAGTAGTCAAATAACAATCCCGCATTGAATTTCCAGTATTCCTTTGATTTGAAATATTAAAAATGTTAGAGAAATCGTTGCTACAAATCTTGAGTGGATGCTCAAAGGCGAATAGGCAGGCATTATGACCGCTTTTTAAAAGTGTGGGCGCAACGCTGGACGACGCCACGGCAATAGCTATTTTTCTATCAGATCTTATATTTTTCGCTAATAGTAAATTTATTAAAAACGTTTTACCCGTGCCTCCTAATGCCTCTAACTAAAACTAAAAATCTAATGACAGTATCAATGATACGTAAACTAATTTTGGTTCTACTAACATTTAAGCGGAGCTCAGGTATGTTTTTAGTTTTGTCCCTGTAGTTCTGGGACCAGAATAGGACTACGGTACCCTCTGCCTGTCGTAAGAGGCGACTAAAAGAGGCTTCCGGGGTTGCGGGCGGGAAGAGTGGGAGCTCGACCCGTCCGGCCAAGCGACCCCGGGAAGGACGGTGGCATGTGTGGTTGCATGCTGCCGTAAAAACCAGCAGGTGCGGTGAGCAGTTCACGCCCACCAGGGAAGAGCCCGATGGGGCACACGCTGAGGACACCGGCGGCGGTCAATCGGAGTTCCCGGAGTCCTCTTCGCAGCGTCGAGGTCGGCCACCGGGGGGGTTTTAGTGCGGTAAGAATCCCACATAACCCGCGTCGCTCCCACGACGTCGGGTACTTTTTGAAAGTTTCCCCCTCGAAAACAAAAAAAAAAAAAAAAAAAAAAAAAAAAAAAAAAAAGGTATGTTTTTAGTTTATCTTTATTAAGCCTTGTTTGTGGTTCATTACATTAAAATTTGAATTTGTCGGCAAGGTAAATCCAAATTATTTTGTACTTTTACCTGACAGAGGTTAAACCTCTATTAATTTCATATAAACTTTGTGACACATTGATTCCCAGGCGGGCGAAAGCTTTGCATTTCCGATACTAAATAATATTTAAAAATTAGCTGGTTATAAAAAAAATAATACTAAAATTAGTATTTATGAAAACTACAGATAATAAGAATAATAATAATAATGTACATAAGACAACTGGATTCGAACCCCAGACCTCGCATTTCTAATCCGCCCGACTTGGCACCACACGGCTATCACGATTTTAATAACAGATGCGAATTTCAATACTTATGAGTTAAGAACATCATCTATTTTGGCTTATTTTGACACACCTTGTTATTCTAAAATTAATTTAAAATATGTTGATTAAATGCATGTTTTCTATAACATTATTTATAATGAACATATCATAAATGTAAAAAGAACAATAATGTTGACCTTGCTCGTTTGTTATTAATTATTAGAGCCAAGTGTTCATCAACCATGCTTCAATATTCATTCAATTATTTATCACAAAAGTTGCAAAAGCTTCTTTATAATAATAATTCATGATATAATTGTTATACCTTATTTAGATACTGATCGACTTTATAATGTTAGTATTTTGCCTAAAAAACTATCAATTGTATTTTGTCCATAATATTTATTTTCGCTAAAAATGTACGGGTATGGTCAATAACATAACTTTATTTAAGCAATAATAGTTATGAAACTATTTAAGTAACAATGTGCAAATGTTTTAAATATTGTAGTAGTTTATTTTTGAAACATAATTTAATTACGTGGGTTTTTCGAACTTACTGTATTTTATTATATGAAACATATTGTTGACTAACATTATAGTTAGACAGTCCACTTCCTTCCTTGTTTGGATAGGGTGTAATGTTGTAAAATAATAAAAGGAAGAGATCGAAAATTGCGATGATTGGAACAATAAAGTTCTTAGTAATCTATTTTTTATTTGCTGTTGGCAATTAAGTAAAATAAACAGTTGAACATGGAGTGACAAATAGAGTCGATAATTTTTTTTTAAAACAATGTTAAAACATTTTATCGCCTTTGAATTATTGGTTTCGATTACCTTTTTTACTATAATAGTATGAAGCGCCATCGTACCGCCGTTGCATACTTATTATGTAACTTATCGGAAATTCTTCGTAATTGTATCTTTCGTATTATAAATACATTTTTGTTTTATAAATTCATAAACTATGGGTAAATGAAAATCAATTTTAATCACATCTATTTTTAAGTTATTTGATAGTTACAAATTTATACGTATTTTTTTTAATGAATTCAGAATTCATCCGTAGCCATATTGGTGACATGACAGTAGCCACGTTTGCGTCCGGGCGGCCATTATGGCTACTGTCATGTCATTTGTATTAGAATTTATCAAAATCCAGGACAATCCGAATTTTACGGATATATGTTGTCGACTCGAAATCAATGTTTTTTTATGTTCTATTATTTAGATAAGGTTTCAAGTAAGTCTATCGTACCCCTTGACGGACTTGTCAATATGAGACTTTGTCGAAAACGAATTCCCATACAAACATTAATGCCCGATTTTAACGCTTTCAACCCATTTTTTTCGATAAAAAGCAGCCTATGTCCTTTCTCGATGTCAACATTGTCTGTGTACTCAATTTCATAAAGATCAGTTCAGTTGTTTAGGCGTGAATAAGTAGCAGACAGACAGACAGACAGACAGACAGACAGACAGACAGACAGACAGAGTTACTTTCACATTTATAATATTAGTAGGGAAGTAGGGATTTCAATATTAGGTATATTTTAAAATATAAAATATACTTAATATTGATGATAATGATGATAATCATTAGGAAAACTACAATGACATTATGGAGATACGAAAAAATTACTTAACATTATATAATGATTAATGTTCAACCTTTTACAAGATGGAAATGCATATGCATTGTGCATTCTATACTGTGGCCGATATTATACCGGAAACTGCAGTGTTAGATTCTAACTTCAATGAAATCCTTTCAACGAAGTTGCACTGTTTAAAACGCCGATAACAGTATAACGTATAAATCAAAATTTCACCTCGACTCTAATATGAACCACCGTGAACAATAGAGGTGGAGGCGCTGCGGAATCGAACTTGTTGAAGTTAAATCAGGGTGAGCCTACGTTTGTAGACTTCCTTTGTTACAGAACCAAGTAATGAAAGCGCTAGCTGATAATAATTTACGAACAGCAGAAGTGTCGCTCTTTAATGGCGAAAATAGGGGTCCGAGGAGCATTCCAGCGGACGGGCGGACTCCCGCGTCGACTGACAACCGCGCTGACAGCAAACTAAAATAATTATCATCATTGTCCCAGGCCACGGCGAACGCTTTAATTGTTCATTTACATTTGCAACGATGATACCAGTTTCGAACTATTTCGTCCGGCATTTATTTTACTCGCCCGCTCCGTAGCCGTGTTATTGTCCAGAGTTAATGGTCTGAAAAATGGAAACATATTGCTATACCTACGATGTCACTGTTGTACATCAGTTTTAATGTGACTTAATGCTTAAAGTTGGTTTGCGTAATATACTGTGTGTACCACAATTTCATTACAACATTGGAAACTTGAGTTTACCTTCATAATATAAATATGTGCTTATTACTGTATAAGATTAATTTTATAATACTTGTTTGCTGTATCAGGATTCTATTTCATGTCTTTGACAAATTTTATATGATTTAGAAGTATTGAGAGTAAAAGGTACAATAAGCAATGTACCCACTCGCACATAGAAATTGTTGAGCTGGTCCGGGGTATGCCGAGTAAATTTCGCGTATTGTAATGTTATCCCGCTCGTAGGGGCGCCGTGGTATTACAAAATGAAATTACAAGAGACGCTCGTGAAGTCCTCCCGCAGCATTAATTTGTATCAAGAATTTGTAGAGATTTAGCTTGAGCCGGGACGGAGTGTTCATCGCAGCCGGCGAGCGTTAACACTTATTAAGGGGGTGCATCCCTGCGACAGATGTAGGGGAGGGCCCGCCATTTGCGTAATGTCAGGAATGGTTACACTCGATTTAATAAAACTCAGACAACATTTCATTCTGAAGAATTTAAGAGTCAATTCGTTTTAAAGGCCATAGCGGCATTGCGAGAAAAAACCGTGAGCCGAAACGTGCCCGGAATACATTGCCACGGCTTGGATTTCTTATCGATGGCAATTGAGATGAGTAGGTACTTATGGCTTTTCGAGTGGCTCGGCTTCGTTTAATTTGTTGTTTCAGCGCGGAATTTTTATTAACGATTCCCCTCAATTTACATTTCTAAAGCACACTGTCATTAAAAGTTAAGGTGAGACTCAAAATACGTTTACTTACAATTTTTCTTTTTCATCTCACCAAATTTGATAGGACTAACATAATACATACATATAAGCATACAAACATGGACATAAATTGACATGCACTAATCACGTGAATTCTGTGGTCCACATACTAAATTGTTGCGGTAAGCGCTACACCTACACACGAACACTCGGCTTATACGAGCTAAGAATCAGTAGATCGCCGTACAGTGCCCATATAATTACATATATTTGTTATTTGTTAGCCCACATATATTTATATACTCATTGAATAACAATAATATTAATAAATTGAGATAGATTCGATGATTTGATCAAAAAAAGGACTTTCGGTTTGATAACCTATACACAAAATCACAGCATCAGATATTAATTGCATGAATTCTGAATGAAGTTATCGCAGATACAATACAAAACAGAAGCAATGCGTAAGCCAGGCAGGTTTATTGTTACATAATATCCACTCTTTATGAATATGTATGTTTCAGTAGTAGCGAGTTGACGATGCTTATAACATTTCACTTGCAAATACATCACATTACGTCCAAGCTTGTGTATTAGCTTTGTGACAGGGTTCAGGAATTAATAGCGACAGCGCCGATCGGAAAACACAAGGGGACCACTCAGCAGATGCTTATCTACACACGTGCTGCTGATTCTCGTCTATAGTATGATTGCACAGAATTATTACATACTGACTGGCAACTATTACATTCGTGCAAAACATTGCCAGTACCTTTTAACTAATTAGCACTGTTCAAATAAAGCATTCCACGTGATTCGACGTGAATCGAGTACGTGATTTGAATTTGCAAATAATGCTACGTGAAACAAGCTATGTTTAAAGTAAGGTTTTTAAGGTGATAGAGGTCTACCTGGTGGAACTCTGGAAGAAATGTAGGTAACAACAATATTAACGAATATGTCTAGTTTGAAGGGTGTGAGAGAGAAAATTAAACTGCAATTTCATTTTTATGCGTATTAACGCATCTTTGGTCAATCTGAGGTAGTAGGTACCTACTAATACTATTAAGGATAGTAATAATAATAAATGTCCATGGATGGCAGTGGTCACTTATCATTAGATAGATTGCATGCTTGCTTACTAGTTCTATATCTAATAAAAAAACTAAGATTTTAATTTAAATTCCATTCATAAAACATGTGTTTATACATAAGAATAGGGGATTCGTTATGGCATAAGCAATGCGACATGTGGCGTAAATATTACATACTAAACGTAATTAATGATCGATTGCGAGTTGTCAACCGTACAGAATAGCCCACGGGACCCTCGGCAAATCTTTACCGACGCAAATAGGAGTCCCTCGGGAACACCGCGCCTTTTAATTTGCGAGCATTAGGGGCGCGCAGCTACCGTTCCTATAAAAATAAATTTTTAAATGACAACGTTGAAAACGAATCAATATTTTATTTCCAAATCATATGACCGGAAAAGTTACGCGACTTGAATAGACTGCGATGTTAAATTTTTTTGAACATATAATATTGTCATAATATAATTTGTTCAGTAATATTTGAATATGGTAGATCTTTTAATTAAATTTTTCATTCTAATTAACGCTGTAATCGTAATCTTACGTTATAATTGACAAATACCTACTTATGACTGTATGTACTTATGACTGTATTCAGTAATATATAATTAAATGACCGGTGACCTGTCCTGTAAAAGTTTCAATTTAATCTTACTCTGTGGTATTTGGTAATTTAAAGAAATCTATTTTGAAGGGTGTAGATAGAACTTTGTTTTGATTACAATAGAGTGCTATGTTTATATTTACCTACTGCTACGAGTAGGTTCCTAGCATGTGACGACTCGCGTGGCGGAGCGATTACAATACCGGTTCCGCGCAATGGGTTCCGAGTTCTATTCCCGGCCAGACAGGTCTCTGAATGATGAGTTTAGATTTATGTCCTGGGTCTGGGTGTTTGTGTATTCGTCTTGTGTGTGTCCATGGTATCCACGACACTGGAGAAAATCCTAGTAGAAATCCTATGGGTATGAGTGTAGAAAGCGTGTTTAGGTAAGTGTGTTCTTCGAGGCGTTCCATTCTCCTTTTTAAGGTGGCACCTGATTTTACTACCAGGATTCATGTTTAGTTAATTATCGATTGGTGTTATAAATTTGACATGTGTCTGCGTATCGGTATGTTTAATTGTGTTATCATAGCTTCCGAATAGGCCGATATTGACGATTTTTTTGTGTGAAAGCCGACATAACTAATTTATGTAGGTATATAATTATTATAATATTTTTTTTACGAGTCGGGGTTTTGTTTATTTTTTTTTTACTTTTATTTATTTGACATTATTCCAGATGTTAATGGACAGGACTTAACGTTGCACATTAGATGGTCCGGAACGTTGCACCTTAGGTGAAATGTTTTCTACTTCTATTCCATAACTTTTCTCCTAACTAAGTAAACTTCTCAAAGTAACTGGGTAACTAGTTGTACTTAGATCACCGTTTCAGGATACACAACACGTTCTTGTTCGCAATATGTTTACAGAGAGGGGTGCCTGTAGAGTCGCTATTGTAAGTTTTACGATATATTCTCTAATTTACAAAATTAAAACAATATATCTAAAATCTGAAATAAAATATTAAAGTAAAAAATATAAAATATAAAAGTACTACGTAAAGACAAATAAACATAAAATATTTAGATTTTAGGTATATTTGTCTTTACGTAGTACTTTTATACATTTCCATGTGCTTCTTTATTGTCACATAAATTTATTAAATATGTGTAATTTACAAAGTATTTTGAGGTGCCTGTCTCTATTTTTACTATTACATATTCATGTTTTCTATTTATACTTCTAGAACACGAAAATGTAAGGTTATATGTTTAGAGATTAAAAGGTTACGTAATAAGTTTGGTGCGTAACAAAGGTAATTTTAAAAATATACTGACACAAAAATATATTCATACGAAATAATTCAGAGGAAAACGAGGAATTTCTTTGTTGATATAATTTTAGCAACATGCTTAACAAAATTCAAAACATGACATTGTTTCAGTACCTACGTGGAAGTCGGTGAGCGCATTAAATTCGCGACTGAATTCCCTCGGGGCTCAAGGAGTTTATTTGTACCGGAGTCTAACATAGAGCGTCCGTATACCGTCTCCGTGCAGATAGAGATCGTACACATAAAATATGTGTATTGTATCTGTTTATACCTGTCCGTGTATGGTAGAGCACAGAAAAATATTTTATATCTAAAATTTTTGTACATTTAGCATGTTTTCGATTCTAGCACAACCTTCATGTAACTAGACAAACTTCATTATATATTATATTTGCTCATTGGCCGGTGCTTCCTCTGCGTGGTAGCCCACAACTGACATTTCATACTTACAATAGCATGATTCATTAGTAGTGGCAAAGCGTCCAAAGGTAATGAATTGACTTTTGGTAGGATTTTAGTTCCATATAGTAATGTTGTTACCAGAAGACTATGGGCGCCGGTGTCTCCTTACAATCCGATGGATTGCAAGCTCATATACTATTATTATGGAATGCAATATTATGGAAAATTGTCACCGCAACAGTCGATTTTTTTTCAACTCAAAAACTAAACTTGATAATGTCCAAAGTAGCAGGAATATTTGTCAAATTCAATGAATTTGTATTAAGTTTCGAGTTATTTTAAATACCTCCGTTGTAAGCAAAAAAGAGGTATAATTGATTAAGCTGCATTTAAAAGCAATAACGGGTAACAAAGTCATCTGACGTTTTCAACGTTACGTGTTTGTATAGTAAGATATTGAATGTTTTAATTCGCTTATTATACATGTGTTTGTGACAAATGCACGGTAGTGTGTGTAATGTGTATTTAATTGATTTTATGTATGTTTTAATGTGATACAATAATCAATTGGCACAAAAACGGTAATTGGTTAATCACGCACACACCTTGATATTTTCAGTTCGGTCTCTATTCATCATTCGTTACGATCAAAATTTAATTAGTTTTTTTTTTGTAATTCTTATTAATTTCTCATATTTTGGAGTGTAAACTTGTTCAACGGCGTTCTGCACTTTTTGTGATGGTTAAAAAATGTTAATCTCGCGTCAGGAGCCGTAACCTGATCAAAAAATAAAAAAATAAGACGCTATGCTACTGTTTCTGATATCGGCGATTTGTGTAGGTATGAGTCGTTGCAACTGTGGCAATCGCTTTATTATGTTTGCATTTTAAATTAGTAATAAAATAATTGAAATAATTAATTAAATTTATTTAAATAGTAGGTACTTTTACACTGATAATTATCAGTGTAATAATTCTCACAAATTGATTTAATTATAATTAAATCAATTTGTGTGAATTATTCCCTAACCATTCCGAAATATCAAAAATATACAACGTTAATATTCAAGTTTTCACTTCTGCTGGCACTCCCGAAAAGCAACCAGCTGATTTTTTTAATCAGCCTGTCTTGTGAAGTACAAGAAATAAAAATTGTGCGTGTAGCCTACAGATCAGGGTTAAGAGTACCCAATCAATACGGTAAATGATACTCAAAGATATCAAAAAAGTAAAACTGAAAGGTGGTAGAACCAGTGTAGTTCGACCGGGAAAGTACCACCGCCACACCTATTTATAGCGTGAAGCATTTCTTGCGTTTCGATACAAGGGTGTGGTTGCCGGCACACTTTCACATGAGGCGACCATCATAGTCCTCGGGAGTAGCAACGTATCTGTGATTGACTTCAGATGGAACCCATGTTCTGTATGTAGTTGATTACATATGTCCATGGGCGGCAGTGACCACTTTCTTTTTTGCTACTTGAGTCAGATAAAAAAAAGGTCATAAGCTATGTGTAAGCCTAATTTTAGCCAAATCCGGTAGTTTGTACCTTGAAAGGATAACAAACACAAACCCTGACAAACTTTCGTTTATAATGTTAACAAGATTTTAGTTGTATAAAAATCAATGCGAATTATAATGTAACTGGTATTGTTGGTGTATTTCAACGACGTGAACATGCCTCGCGGGGACACTGCACCACTGTCACCCTCGCATACATTAGTCACGCCGCAGCCACCGTGCGATACTTTGATCTGTTCAATATCTCAAATAACTAATTTTGGTTTTTTAATGACTATGCAAATAATAAAAACGGATATTGAGGGTTAGGGTGCGCTAATTAAACTTTTTTAATATGAAAGTTCTGAAAGCATGTGGCTTATGTATATGAATTTTCTATTAATATTTAAAAAGTACCAAAGGAGCAGTTATAAGAGGTCACTTCCGTCCATACACACATGTAAGCAACTTCATACAAAATAAGGGTTCTACTCTGAAGTCAATCACAGATGTGTTGCTAATCCCGAGGACTGAGATAGTCGCGTCATATACATATATACATAGATGGGTTATGGTTCACGCTAAAAATAGGTTTGACGTATACCAGGGAACCTTTCCTGGCATATGTTCTGCCACCTTGCAATACAAACAGGTTAAATACATTTTACGTATGTGTAAAACGTACTTATTCATACACAGTTAACACAGAATCATAGGCTTATTAAACAAATTTTGTTGCTTATGATTATAGACTAGCGTGCTGCACGGTTTTCGTCCGCCGAGGTCTTAAATGTTTTTCTCATATTAAACATAAAAATAAAACTTAGTTCTGAAAAGTGTTATTTATAAAAATGAGTTCTAAAAATATTTAAAGATGTCATTAATATGTATTCCTTTGAGGTACCTCTTACCCTAAGGGAAGGAGAGGCGTAAAATCCCCTCACACCCCTATCGAATAGGGTGTTTATAATATGTCTACGGCAGATAAATGTTATTGTTGCTACACGTTGCTTTTTTTAGACGCTTTTTAAAATTTATAATAGTTGGGATTCTACGAAGCTGTAGTTGTCGAGATGTCGAGAAGTCGAGATGAGACTGAAGCATATGTACCTGTATTTACCTATTTTTTTTTAATAAATATGTATATGTTACTTTGAAGTACCAAACGATTATGCAATCCATCTGTTTGTAAGTAATTATTGATAACTTTTGATATTTGAAACCAATTTCCTATAAACTAGTTGTTCTACCTGAAACCGATTACAGATAAATTGCTACTTCTTAGGGCTGATATAGTCGCCTTACATGCAAGTCAGCCGCCATCCCTTCTAGCTAGTCTGCTCTTCCCCAAAAACTTAGAAATACATAGCTATTATATTTTCAGGCTTTATCGTTGCTGTACCGGGTCCAAATTGGTGTCTTTTTTTTTTTAGTTTTTATTAATAACGTTTGGAAATAAATATACTAGTTATAATTAAATGTATTAAAAGTAGTTTACACTGATTCTATTAGAAATAAGTAAGATTTTAGCTCAATCCGTTTAAGTTTACTTGTTCAAAATTGAGTTGATGAGTGCAAGACGACCCATACATCATTCAAACTATCTAGGCTAGTTAAATGAAAGGTAGTAAAATCCTTTAAAAACATGTACGATATACTTAAAGGTAAAGAATATTCTTTAAAGAAAAACATCGTGTAGAAAACATATAAGTTTCTTTAAAGGAAAGGTCTTAGTGTTGTCAAAGGCTTGTCAACGTCACTAGCTTAGTGAATCGCGGAATTAAATCTTCTTATTCTAAGAAGTCTGAGATAAGTACACTAACAAGTAAGATTCTTACTCTAAGAAGACTAAGGGGTCCTATATGGTAGCGTTTTTTTAGCGTCCGCGTTCGATGGAAGCTGACGCTGTGAAAAAGCTCCATTTTCCCAACGCAAGCGTTACGCATATATATGTACATAGATACATTTTACAATCAAGTTAACTTTTATTCTAAGTTTCGTTTTTACTTTAATTTCTTAATATATTATTTTATAGCTAACAAAGCCAACATTCCATTATATTCACGATTATCAAAAACCGACGTCTGCAGGCGTCTAGCAACTCTGCTGCTACGCGTTGCGTCAACTCGTATGCAAACGCCTCGTCTAGAGAATCAGTTGTTGCGCAGTTTTTGTTATCGACGTGATGATCAGGTGTATATTTTTTATCAATATAGGTAACAAACTAGTATACATTCGATAGCAAGGAATCAATTTTATAGAGCTTTTGTATTGACAAAAATATACCTAATAGGAGTCTCATCAGATTTTGGTCACAGTTACAACGTCTGAAGCCTTACTTCTATCGTCTCGGGCAAGTCATCCCACAACATTCAAAGGAAAAACCCAAATGCTTTTATAATTACTTTTAGGTGGAAATATATACGTAGATTAGTAGTTTACGAAGACTATTACTATTTACTCGTATTATACAAGGATGAGTAAATGATCCATTTGATCATTTGAAGGCTGCCCTTGCTGTTACGTAACATTGTACTTAGTCCTCTACGACATGGAGATAAAAGTATTATCATAGTAATCCTTACTAATATTATAAATGTGAAAGTAAGTTAGTTTGTTACGCTTTCACACCAAAACTACTCAACTGATTATCATGAAACTTTGTACACATCTTCTCAGAGCTGTTAGAAAATACATATAATATTTTTTACTAAAAAATAGAAGCATGTTTAAAAATATGTTTGTATGAAATTATATTTAAATTCTGAATCACATTGATTCATTTCTATTAGAATGGAATTTTCTTTATTTATTTAAGGGCTTGAACGCGAGCGAAGCCGCTGGTAAAAGCTAGTATCTTCATACATTTCAGTAGCATGGCTTGTAATACTGTGCATTTTCCTGTGTAGTTGGGTTTGATTTTTATATTGAAACTTATATTTTACCTCATATTCCATCTCAATTCTGGAAGACGTCTGCGGAAGGTATATTTAATTTCAATCCGACATTACAAGCTTCTACCGTCATATTAAAATGAAATATATGTGCATTCTAAATGTGTCCTTGCTTGCTTGGGTGAAATCGTAGGTAATAGCGTTCGTTGTATGCAATTCTACATCAGCTAGATATTATACTTGGTATCCCTTATTGATCTTTAACGTACATTGATAACGAAAAATTATGAATCTTTATATAGGTATTAATACCTACGTGAAGAAAAACTTGTGACTCCTTTTTAAGAAATTTATGCGGGCGAAGGAATATGAAAATTGGCACGGTTTTTAAGAGAAGAAGTGCAGAATACTAATCTCTTTTTTAATATAATGCTTAAAACATATGTAAATTCAAATTAAAACACATTACACATATTACCACACAGACACATGTAAAATAAACAAAATAAAACGTTCATTGTCCTACTATGAAAACCTACCTATCTTTGTAAAAATATCCGTCATTACTTTTAAATGCAGCTTGGCTCAGCTTTACTAGACTTTAAACCTATTTTTTTCTTTAATGCGTATTTTTTAAGCACCTACACCTAAATTAATTCAATTTAATTGATTTCGAGAACAATTGCTACTACTTAGCACAATATTAAGTTTAGTTTTTGAGTTGAATTACGTTCAAATTTAGACCGTTGCAATGAGTGATTAGTAAAGTATTAAAACATTTCTTTCACATGAGACAATCATCATAGTCCTTGAGAGGAGCAACGCATCTGTGATAGAGTTCAGGTGGAACCCATGTTCTGTATGATGTCGATTACAGACGTCCATAGGCGGCAGTGACCACTTAACATCAGGTGGACTGCATGCTCGTTTACTACTTTAGTTAGATAAAAAAAAAGTTATAAATCGTCAAGAAACATAAAAAAGGATATTTAGGGAAATCGTTTCTAAGAATACTAAAATGTAAGTAAACAGTTGTTTTTAAGGTGTCAGAAAAAGTATTCTTAACAAGAAAGTTAACAATATTTTTTCTTTCTACATAGAGACGTAGAGTTTAATTTGACTAGTATCTATATATATAGAAATGAACTCATCAAATAATACATTTAAATAATTAAACTTTTTATGCTGGCGTGTTCCAATCAGAGATTATATTCTGTATTCTTCTTTTTCGCTTTTATATTTCACATTGTTATTAGCAGTGTGTCTAGGCGCGGACATATCAAATTGTATTTTTCTGCCAAAAATATCGATATCGTTATTGATAAAACCGCACAAGTTCCCTCCATATATGAGAAGGCGAGCCGGCGTAATGTTTATTTGATACATGTAATCGCAGCATGATGTATGGGAGCGATCGGCCATCGTCGCCGCTCTCCACGCGCCACCACGGCTGGCTTTATGATGATTATTCGTTCAAATGATGATTTATTATGGGATTAGGCAGGCACACGGCTCGTTTCATGGGGAGATTGCGTTTATTTGTATTATAATACGTTACTTAGATTGAATCAGAAAGATATCTACTTTGCTGAATATAAATCTGTGATAATGGAAAACCATAAAATAGCTGAATCCTTTTGTGATTGTTTTAGTATGAGATAACGTCGTGCATTTTATAGTGGTTGTTTCATTGCGCGTTGTTACCACCGAATAATACGAATGGGTCAAGCAGAATAGGGGCAAGCCGAAAAACACATCATAAGAAGGGGACTTTAAATATAACCATAAAGGAGTCCCATGTGACAATCGATATATCGGATTATAACCGCACACATATTTATACCAACATGACTGGTTTAGATTTAGTTTTGAGTACTGGGTATTTTTGCAGATATAAAACATAATATAGTTAGTATTTGTTGTAGTATTTAGTTATGGATTTTATTTCTGATACACTACAATTAACTAGGAGGTTGCTTAACTATACTATCCTAGCTATATGACTTTTCGACATAAACCTTAATTGTTAAGTATATTCCTCGTTTAAATATAATCATACATTTTTTCTTGCAAATATTATTACTTACATCTCGTATGTAAATAAATATAAATATTAAAGGACATATTAACAGTTAAACTGGTATTTAATTTAAAACATAGGAGCGCTACTGCCTATTAGGGCAAACGGCTTACGGCTCAAGAGGGGATGCGTATTATTTATTAAATTAAAAAAGCGGAAATTTCACGAACATAATTTCTTTTTACCGACAATACCTTTCTACAAAGATTTAAGAATTTAATATTGGCAGCAGCTTGCTTAAATGGACGGTTGCTTTTTGTTACCATAAATTAAGTCTGAGATAATCAAATTATAATTTAACAAAAATGTCAGACGACAACGAAATTTCTCTTTATCTTGGGGATTGTACTAAATAATTATTATTGTAAAGGCAATCCTCAGTCTCTATACAAGACAAAGCTAATCAAATTATAATTCTAAATTAATCATTCCTGCAGGCGACTTTATGATACGACAAGAACAACTTATATTTTTAATGTAAGGGACTTCTAAAGTTATCAAATAAATTGTCAAAATTACTCGTTTTTCTTTTTAAGTTTATACGAAGTTTAATTTTGATCTTTATATTATTAGTGGGTCTGTTATAAGTCTCTTTTATTGTACGCGAGAAGATTGGCCATAAAAAATTCAAACAATTATGTCGCTTTTTAATTCTTGACAAGATTTTGAAGTAAGTTAGAATCTTTTTTTGACCTTAGTATGGCCCCAGTCGGCCCTGAAGGGCATTTGCACGTGTGGAAGAGTATTTTTTTAATTTTCATCTATTATAGTCCTAATCACTCACACACTACTTACATACATTTCATACAAACATTCTAATTTTACCAAATCTAATAGTATTTTGTAATCTTGACATGCATTTTAAAACTCCTAATTTGGTATCCTACAAAGTTATTTATCCCCCCATTAATTTAGTAAAAGAAGTATAGTGTTATGAGCTACATAATGTTTAATAACATAAAAGACAACACACCATGGAAAAATACAACAGTAAAATTAATATACGTCTGTTCCCGTAAATTCGAAACATTTTTGGAATTTGCTCCAAAGCATTTCTTGTAAAAGCTTCCAACATAACGTTGGATTATGGAGTTGCAAAAAACAAAAATAAGTTCATAAGAAACCACTCGCCGCAATTATTCTCAGTCGAAGGCTAGTTTTGCCTCGATTTAATGTTTCAACTTTGGAAACATTTACGTTTTCATAGGGCTTTTTGTATAATTGTACTGACGATAAAATGTATTTGTGGTCGTTTAAAGCTCACTCAAGTGAATCTCAATTATAGTTAAGTGCGTTCGTATGTTCATTTTAATTTATGTATTTACCTAAATTTAATTTATGCTATTCATGTTGTATTTCAGCCTATACTAACATTTCAACGTAAATTTACTCTAGTTGATTAAACTCAGTTGTTTTAGTTTGAAGCGATTTCGAAATCAGAGACAAACAGACAGGAAAAAAGTCTAAATATTTAAAGAATCTTCTACTGTAACTTATTTTTACTCCAATAGTTTTATTTTTTTTGGAAATATGGTCAATGTATAAGCAGTTCGAATTCTTAATTAATACGGCATGAACGATCGAACTATACTAAATATTGTCAAACTATTATGACCACAGCTTCTGCAGCAAATATTTTGTAACAACTAATATAAGTGACCTCTTGAATTTTTCATGTTTATATTTTTCAATTACAGTTTATTTTTTGTTTAAGATGTTTCTCTTCTAGGTTATGAAAATTGTTTATGTCGAATGTATAACTGTACTTTTTAAGAACCCATAAAAATAAAAAAATCAACACTATTGTTATTTATTACGAACCAATAAGTACTTACTCCATAAAATTCAGACTGCAACGGTTTACCATAACACGTCCGTCGGTTCAAAAGAAAGACAAGTAGAAAGTTTTTCGCCGAAGACATGAAATCATAGAGCGATTTCTTTTACGACTTTGGTTTCAACTTCATAGCGATGAATTATGCAGAGAGGAGAGAGATTTCCTGCGATAAAAGTCGTAACGGCCAAGAGTGCTTTAAAGGGAGCTTCCACTTTGCCGTGTTATATAAAAACTATGTAAGTATACTAACTATATCCGAGTACAGGTATCGTAGGATACAAAGGTTTATTCAAAGTTTTCATAAAAAGTATTACCACCTTTACACATACTTTTGAAGTTGTAGAACAATTTATGGCACGACGGAGTTGTGCCACTGTCATACCTATTTCTGATATACGTAAGAGCAGTGTATTGCTGCTGTGGTCTGATTGAAGAGTGTGGGAGTGAAAATATACTCATCCGAGGCATTCCAACTAATTTTTATTGAGAAAAATCAGTTCGACTTGCCTGGGTTGCCAAAGGCGGACCATCGATTGAAAGGTCGAGTTTTAACCATATATAACCAGACTAATTTGTCTGAAAATTTCTTATTTATCATGAATTCACGACGACCTGACAAACTAAATGTAATAAAAACTAGTAGTTCTTAGTTCAATGAACTTTGAAACTTAAGTCTTGCTACAGATGAATGCTGGAGGCGAGCCGAAAATTGAAGTTTAAAAGGTGCCCCATTCTTTTGTAAACCCTCTTTGGTCCCGAGAGATTTGCCAATCTTGATAATGGCTTAGACAGTTGATATGCACCATTTCTAACCTTTATAAATTTTGGAATGTCGTGAAGTGTTTCAATCTCTAATTAAAAATGATGCACAGACACTTTTTAAACGTTATTATTTGATAATTGATTTCTTTCGTAAGTCTTATGAACGAAATTAATTTGGACATTTGATCGTAACTTAGAGCGTGTGATCCAAAACTGGCACATGGCCAAATAATTTATGTTGTAGATATGTTTTTAATTTATCTTGGAGTAATCGTTAATATGGAGTAAAACCGGGGTGCCAAGTACTCTTTACTGTGACTGTCACTGGTAAAAGTGACCAAAGCAGGGAAAGCCGCAGAAAAAACCTTGTTAATTGTAATTTGTCAATCTTCGAATTTCAAATATTCTATGGGAATTCTTATATAAGTTATCATGTTTTTTTTGTAATATGGTATACCTTTTTATCGAGATATATTAATTTGTTATCGAGTAGGAAACCTTCAAAAGGCATCTACCCTGAATTTTACAATCACAGTATAAAAATTGCCCTTAGGTATGTATTAAATGGTAACCTAGCACGCGAATCCTGGAGATAATATTCCCGATCAATGGTTTCAATTTCGTGTTTCTTACTACATTTGATCGGAAGTTTTAAAAAAATGCATACGGGTGTTTAGTACATGATTGTAATGAATAAAGAACTACAATGGAAGATATTTTTTCTTCCCTTATGTTTATTATTAAGGACTGATAACTCCTTATTAATTTTCTATGAATGGCGTATTTTTTGTGCCTAGTATTGATTGTATAGCAATTGTTACATAAAAACATTACAACAAAAACATACATAGAGTCATATTAAGAGAGTCACACACGTAATGAAGCAGATTGGTTCTAGTATGTACACCTATTTGTAATTAGCTTTAAAAACTTCACGATTACAATTGTGTCTTTCGTTTCAGGTTATATAATCCATTCATCCACACTTAAAAAGTGGCCTTGTAAGGATCGTACGTGTTCTTTGTGTAAAGTTTTGTGTTCACCTCTAAGGAAGTTCCCTCGCAACTAATATTAGTCAATTAGGTATTCAGGACGCGCGCCGCTCACCCCGCTGCGTCGGCCGTCTGCGGCCTGCCCGCGCCAGCCTCCAATGTCTGTCCTACAGAAAGGAGTTTCGTCAATGATATTGGCTTCGTAATAACATTAAAATGCGTGATGTCGCTACATGCTTGATTATTGCACGTCCTTACTTAAATGTTTTTGTTCATCATTTCAGCTAATATTGTTTTGAAGGGTGTTTTAACATCCCGTAAAGACACATTCTTATAACATTGAAGTAACAAGTCGTCCATCGGCAACCCATTATTATCCCACTGCTGGGCACGGGTCTTCCCTCGGAATGAGAGAGTTTTAGGTCATAGTCCATAGCGCTGACTGCGAGTTAGTGGACTTCACACACGTCCTAGAACTTTTTTTAAAAAAGGAATTCTCGGGAGTGTAGGTTTCCTCACGATGTTTTCCTTCACCGAAAAGCAGTGATAATTAATTTCTAATACGCACTTAAATCAGTGGTACGTACCTGGGTTTGAACCTCGGACCTCTCGATTGAGAGAGCAAGTTTCAACCATTAGGCTATCACTGCTCTAGTCGTCCTTGGAGTAGATGGATAAGATTTGGGTATTATCTGATACGGCTACAGATGCGTACCTAGCCCTGAAGACTAAGTTGGAACGTGTCAGATAGTGTGTCCACCGTTCAAACCTTAACTCAACACTGCTTGACACTATTGTTGTTAGGAAGAAATATGTTATGGTAGTGGTGCTTCCGGAACTGAATCACAAAGGTTTCTTTAAACTTACTAGAAGTATTGTGGCGGTGCGGTTACTACACCGGATTGAGGCGCAGTGGGTTCCGGGTTCGATTCCCGGCCTGACAGGAATTTAAATGATGAGTTTAGATACATGTTCTGGGTCGGGGTTTTTGTGTATTCGTCTTGTATGTGTCCATGGCACCCACAACACAGGAGAAATCATGGATGGAGAAAGAGTTAAGTGTAACCTAACCTTTAGTGAAATCAAATCATAGTGGAAGCATCGAAGTAATTATAGTAGTAATAACTCAATATGATTTTCCAAAAGTTTAATTAAACACTTTCTTTTCTAATTAACATTAAATCGGTTATGATATTTTAATCTAATTGTTGAATAATTCAAATAAAAAAGACATAACTATATTAAATGTATTCCATGTATTCCATTATCTTTAATTGAGAAGTTTTTTTAAGATAAGAGAAATATATTATGAATTAGATAATGTAAGTAAAATACAACATATACCTATTTCTAAACAATTAAACTACACGCATATAGACCAATTAATATTCTTATGGCCATTAGGCAAAGTAGTTAAATATCATACAAGGTCATGTAAATTTTCGTCTAAGGAAACGTTACAAGAATCCCCTCAGCATGAGGATATGTAGGGAGGGTTACGCGAGCATCAGGTCGAGTAGAAGTATAGACCACTCACTGAATAAATCTATTAAAAATTGTAAGGTCTTCTTCGTTAGTAATACCACAGTATTATTATCATACAGTAGTCTAACTCTGCCGTGTCCTTGAATTTTATACCTACAGTGGCGTTGGGCGAAAGATTGCGTTAGGGCTGCCTGCCTATAGTATTTTAATTACATCTGCCAGTATGAATACTTTCTTTCTAGATTTTTGATAGTAATTATAATATATTTTTATTTAAACAAATACAATTCATGGTGAATTGTATAGGAAGTGTTGAATACATGTAATGTTTTTTAATTAGTCGATTTAGGTTATAAAAAATAACTATTATTTTAATATGTGAGACTTTTAATAACAAATCATTATTTTACTACTAATAATTACAAGTTTGACACTGAAAAATCTTTGCGCCTCGACTGAGACGTACGAAAACCTTTATGATTAAATTTAATAGCAAGTCTGTCATCCCTGTAGCTCCGGGATCGGAATAGGGCTATGACATCCCCTGCCTGTCGTAAAAGGCGACTAAAAGGGGCTTCCGTTGTTGCAGACGGCTAGAGTGAGAGCTCGAACCGTTCGGTCAGGCAATCCCGGGAAGGACGGCGGTATGCGTCGGCGGTTGCATACCGTCGTAAAGACTAGACGGAGTGGTGGGCCCAAACGCCCATCTGGGAGGAGCCCGATGGGGCAACGTGCTCGGAGGATTCCGGTTGAAGTCGTTTCGAGATCCCGGAGTCCTCCTTTTTAGCGCCGAGGACGGCCACCGGGGGGGTTTTAATGCGGTAAAAATCACACATAACCCTGCGTCGCTCCCATGGCATCGGGTACCTTTTGAAGGTTTCCCTCTCGACAACAATAAAAAAAAGGTATAAAAATGTAATTGAAAAATTAAAATGATTTATTTATTTTATGTAGTTATTTATTTATCGAACAAAATTCAATTTTTTGCTAAAATATCACTTACCTATAACTATGTACTTTATTAAAAAGAGATACACTTCGCCAATGGCAGGTAGGACACTCATACTTACCTATGTCACTTCCCTTTATCATAATATCCTTTAATTATTTATGGATCCAGGTATTACATTCGATAGAAAAGCTAAAAACCAATTTATTAAAAAAGAAACAAAGAAAGAAGGTAGTTCTAGTACATTAAAAAAACATTATAATTGTCTTACTTTTCGTAGTTTCAAGGCAATTTAAAAAATGTTATCTTTGGATGTGTTAATGTAGAATTCAAACAACCAAAAACAGCACAATATACTCTACAATTCTTCTTCGCCATATTATTAGTAAAATAAAAAAATCACTGTTCAAAAAATCGTTACACCGTCCGCTCGTCTCTACGGCACATTCGGGTCTTTTTGTAAGCCGAATGCAAACCGAAATCGAGGCGCGTAGGTATAACTTGCGTTTCGTGCGCTTCTAAGGAGTTAGACTACTGTAGATATTTATACCGTGGTAATACGTAGGTATTATGCGCCCTGCACCGACTTACGCAACTTTAGTTGGTACTTGTAAATCTAGATTTACCCTATATGGAATATATGACGATATTACACATTAGGTATACGTTATTTCATCTCCTAGAATTCCAACGTTTTTACCAATGTTAATATGTACCGTAATTGGCAATAGAGAAAAAGTAACCTGATGTTAATATTTAGAATTGAAATATTATTTAAAAATCATAAATTGTTATTTGAGAACGTAGGCAGATTAATACATAAATGTTCAACATCGCTGAAAGTAAAATCATTTGTAATTATTTAAAATTTACAACGATCAACATCTTGCCAATTACATATAAATTATTTTAAATCTTTGAAGTCTTAAATTTTTTACATGGATCCATATTTTTACATGGACCAATTAATTTAAGAAATGTATTCACTCGGTGTTCAAACAAGCTTTTTCTTTGTAGAAATTGTTACTAAAACCGTTATATGCTAAATTGCTACAATACGTCTATTTCAAAATCCATTATCAACTGGCATCATGAAATATCGGTAAGTATCCTTAGAGAGAGTTTACTTAATATGACATTAAGCAACATGTTTTAAGAAAACATAATAAAGTCGTAATAAGGGTTCTGATATATAATTGCAAGCTTCAAAGTACAAGTAACATGGTAGTTACATAGTTATTGCGCAGGAAGAAGTACCAATTGATACAAATTCGATATCGTTAGATGCGGTGCACGGGACAGATTATAAGGTGAAGCGGACCGGCCACAGTCGGCAGACGTGGCGCGCGTTCTGAATACCTAATTGACTAATATTAGTTGCTGAAGCGAAGTTCCTTAGAGGTGGGCAAGTTTCGATACAAGAGCACTTATGGGTTTTTAGCAGATTTTTAACGACGTCTCAGAAATACAAACTCAGTACAGCTTTATAATAACAATAGTGGCAAAACTGAAATCAAAACTAAATTTTAGTAGTCATAGTTGGTTTATAGAAAGTTATACTTATATCTAATATATAAAATGAGTGACACGAGCACAGTTTTTGTTGCCATACTCCTCCGAAACGGCTTGACCGATTTTTACCAAATTTTATATGCTTATTCAGTAGGTCTGAGAATCGGCCAACATCCATTTTCATACCCCGTAAGGGTTGTCCACCCTTAACATTATTTTTTTATTTTTTATATGGCAAAACAACGTTTGTCGGGACAGCTAGTTATATATATTAACATTGCAATGTCTAGGATAGTCCCACAGAACAAATTTTGAAAATTCACAAGGCCGAAATATTGTATGTTAACTTTTCTACAAGTCATAGACAAGTCGTAAAAAGGCAATGAGAATAATAGTAAACTTAACAAAATCCTATTAAGATTTATTTAGGTACGTAATATTTTAACATTAACTATTTATTCACTTATAAGTATAATTATCTGATCTGTGTCTGTCTATGGTGTTGATCTTTAAAGATCACGCCTTTATCGTCATGAATAGAAAAGTTAGAACTTAGCTATAAACAAGTTTACAGTTACAGTTGTTGAACTATTGCATAATTGTAACTTCAAGTAGGCGGTCGAGTCTCAATATAAGAGCACTCAAAGTGCACAGCGGGGACTCCAGTTGAAGAAGCATGAGTTTGAAATGAAATAAATTCCATTAGCGTAATTGGTAGCGGAAGCGAGTGACCGGCCCGCGGCGCTCCGTGACTACTCGCTCGACGCACAGCCCGTGTGTGCTAGGGCTGTCTACCTGTCGTTTACAATAAAGTATACTGTCGTTTAATTTTTTAATTTCTTTTGTTTATTTTCTTTTTATTGGGATTTGTATGATTATAGATCATTTGTATTCCATTAGCGTAATTGGTAGCGGAAGCGAGTGACCGGCCCGCGGCGCTCCGTGACTACTCGCTCGACGCACAGCCCGTGTGTGCTAGGGCTGTCTACCTGTCGTTTACAATAAAGTATACTGTCGTTTAATTTTTGATTTCTTTTGTTTATTTTCTTTTTATTGGGATTTGTATGATTATAGATCATTTGTATTCCATTAGCGTAATTGGTAGCGGAAGCGAGTGACCGGCCCGCGGCGCTCCGTGACTACTCGCTCGACGCACAGCCCGTGTGTGCTACGGCTGTCTACCTGTCGTTTACAATAAAGTATACTGTCGTTTATTTTTTGATTTCTTTTGTTTATTTTCTTATTATTGGGATGTGTATGATTATAGATCATTCGTATTCCATTAGCGTAATTGGTAGTGTAAACGAGTGACCGGCCCGCGGCGCTCCGTGCCTACTCGCTCGACGCACAGCCCGTGTGTGCTAGGGCTGTCTACCTGTCGTTTACAATAAAGTATACTGTCGTTTAATTTTTGATTTCTTTTGTTTATTTTCTTTTTATTCGTATGTGTATGATTATAGATCATTTGTATTCCATTAGCGTAATTGGTAGCGGAAGCGAGTGACCGGCCCGCGGCGCTCCGTGACTACTCGCACGACGCACAGCCCGTGTGTGCTAGGGCTGTCTACCTGTCGTTCACAATAAAGTATACTGTCGTTTAATTTTTAGTTTCTTTTGTTTATTTATTTTTTATTGGGATGTGTCTGATTATAGATCATTTGTATTCCATTAGCGTAATTAATTGGTACCGGAAGCGTGTGACCGGCCCGCGGCGCTCCGTGACTACTCGCTCGACGCACATCCCGTGTGTCTAGGGCTGTACTCGGTAACAATAAAATAGATTAAAATTTGATTCCTTTGGTTGACGGCTTACGTTTATATAAGTCGACATTCTTAGTTCTTAGTAGTAGCAATGTAGGTATTTGTGATTAATTACAGATAGAAACCTTATTCTATATGAAGTTGCTTTCTGATGTTCATAGGTGGCAGGATCCGTTGACTATCAGGTGGACAGCATACTCGTTTTTGAAGAAAATGTGTTTTTTTTTAATTTTATTTGGCTGTCTATGGTTAAAGTTTATTTTTAATCGGATGCGCCAAGTGCGTAGTGTTATAATTTAATTTACTTTAAAAATATATCTATTACTATCGACACATTCTTACACGCAAAACTCAGACGGAAAAAAGTTACTTAACTGTAATATAAATTAGAAATAAGATACACGATATTTTTTTGTACCTAAGTTATATTTTTTTCAGCGCCTATGAATATCATAGCAGACCTTTTAATAAAATTATAAGTCACATTACATTTAAAACAATAATCTTAGATACATATAAATATAAATGAATTCATATATATTTCGTAACGGTCTTGTAGTTTTTATGTGTTAAATGCAGATCTAACTCCAACTACTATATTTAAAAGCGTCATGTTACGTTCTCTTCAAATTGGGTAGGATGGTAGTACCGTAATTGAACTACGAAGAATTCTAACACATTTATTTACATTTCCATAGCAAAAGTTTATTTTTAAATTACGTAAATATACCACTGGTAGCACGAGAAGGTGACGCATTCGCCGAACACAGCTTCAGATTACTTTGTTATGCTAATCTTCATAATTCTTTAGGCGGAGAAACTTTTCGGGAGTTGCTTTTTTGAAAATAACTTGTAATTCTGTTGTAATTTGTTACACCGTTACATGAATAGTATCTTAAATGAAGCACGATTTTAACATGTGTCACATGCTTTTGCTTTTTATCGTGTTGAATACGAGCAAATTATCTTATCGTAATTATGTATTGGCTTATTCACCCGCTTTGTCCACGTCTATCATAGTAGTCTATGTGGTGATCTAGGTCATAAACTATATGCTTGCCAAATTTTAGCCTAATCCAAACGGTAGTTTTTCCGTAAATGACAAAGAATCACATATACATCCTCATAAACTTTCGCATTTATAATATCAATATACAAAATATCCATCATAAGCATTACCTATACATCTCTAAATCATGCGTCTCATGTTTTAATTACAATAAGATCATAAATTAACATTGTAAAAGCTTTGTTCCTTAAATACTACTGACAGGTTTGCGAATCTCCTGACTTGTTCAAATTAACGAAGAAAACTTCACGATCAAGTCCGTCTACCTGAAAACACAAAGTAAACTCCGTGCCTCCGTAACTTATCCATTAACTTAAGTAGAATCTGTAGACAGCACAGAAGAGAATAGTGCCTCCACTTCGACGTCGTGTTAGCTAGTAGTTTGAACGTTAAGCGAAATTTATGACGTTAGATTGATACTCACGACCTTTTCGAATAAGTCGAATTGAAAACAACATAAATATATTTAGATTTTTATTTTAGTATATGCAATTTATCATGTGACTTGTATGAAAAGAATGTGGTGCCACGACAGCACCGCGGCAAATAACGACGAGTCACCCTTCTACATTATGCGACAAAATAACAAACGGCTCGATCACGCGGAACATGTTTCCAACTGTTCATGCGCGGATATGCCTATATTTTACGTAAAAAATAAGCCATGAAAATAATTTGACTTTCGATTTAAATAAAATTTGTTAAAAAGAGATTCAATTTAAATAAATTACATAATAATACGTACAATTTTACGGTAAATAAATTACGGTGACGTGATATAATTATCAGAAATTATTTAATTAATTACGCATTTACTCGTATTTACATTTTAACATGGATACGAAAATATTCAGTCGTATCCAGCGAACTTAGTTACTGCACAACTTCCACGAAATCTTCATTAATTTAAGAAACTTCCAACAATTTTCTTTTGACTCGAGACCCGAAAATGAAAAATTATTTCTTGAATTTTTACTTCACTTAAAATCTGCACAACGTTGTAGTCGACGACCGCTTTATTATTTATGACAAGGAACACGAAACTCATCTCGAGTTATAAACTTCTTGGAATTTCTCCTGAAGTAATACAGAGCTATTATTATGATGTCCCCACAAAAAATATTCGCTGCGTACCGGAGTTAGGGTCGGGTACGGGGGTTGCGTGGACGGGGCGCGCCGGGCGGAGAGGCTAGTCGTGCCTGAGTCTCCAGAAGCGACACACGTCTCCGGCCCAGTTGTGTCGACATCAACGTTCCCCTGAAACGCTTTCAAAATTACATCCGACGAAAGACTTAGCTGTCGTCAAGTTTTCCAACTCTATATGGAGCGCGAGAACTTTGCAGCTTGAATGCATATATTTAGACATCTTTGAACAATTTATTCGTAGACATTTAAAATGCATGGATGTGTGCAAAGTAAATTATGTACGTAAAATAAGGGTAAACATTTAAGAATTAATATTTTCTTTAATATAATTAATTGTCTTGTATGTATTTGGCTGAAATTAAAATAATGTACTTAAATAGATGTACCCGTAATAGGATAAAAAGAAATATGAACTGAATATCCTATTAGAAAAGTATTATTCAAAGAAATCTATTTACCAAGTTTAACTTTCATTCGGTTATGTTATAAGTATGTACTAATTCATATTTTTAAATAATACAAAATGAAACTTATTTTTGCAAATGATTTCCTAAGATAAGATTTGATTTTTACCCAATGAAATCGATTCATGTAAAAGGTATATTTTTTATGATTTATGTAAATAATTTCGATACAAAACAAAACCTCAATATAAAATAAATTCCCAAGAAAATAATTAAGTGTCGAAATGTACAAGAGGAATGGTAAGAAAACGGATCGTTTCATAATGTATGAAGAGTGACGGTGAACTCGCTTTGAGGTACACTTAAAAAACTTGTGGCGTTTTACTTGAAGAATTACAAAGGTTATTATTACGAAGTCTCGGCTACAAAACCTGCGGGCCGAGACGAGGGATGTTTTGTTAACTTCGTGAAGGGCGCCATTGGACGCTTTTTGCCGTTCCTTAACAATTTGCTTATTATTCTCGGGACAGTACGCTAATATAAACATTGTTTAATATTAATAAAGCTGAAAAATATTTTGACGATTTGGATTATTTTTATGCGAATTCGTCGAAAGCTCTGCCTGGTACGTTATCCTTCTTTCCAAGTGTACCCTATAGTAATACATATGTCTTAAATGGGCTGCGACAATAAGAAAAGTTTTTGTGATGTTTTTCTTCCAAACCACTTAACAAGCTTGGCGCACGTAGACATGTTTGTGCCTTGCTTGCATTATGACACCGTGTTGCTACAAGATTTAGAGGGGACAAGTGAGAAGACTCGGTGGCGCCGGATTCGTACTTATTTTGTCATAACCGTTCGTTTCCATTAGATATCATGGATGTGATACCTTACGGAAACGAACGATTGGCGAGACGCCTGTTCAGTGATTAGACGAGCCAACGATTGAACTGAACTTATTGTTGTATAACTTACGGTTCAGCAAAAATATTCATTAAATAATTTCATTGGTATAGGTATACGAACATACTGTTTCAATTTCATATTGTTAGGTTATTTTATAAAATACATTTTTAGTATAATATAATATGAAATGTTAAAACAATTTTTACAATTTCCTGCTAGGTTTATTTTAATTTTTTTCATAAAATATTCATAAAGTTTAACATGTTAATTTTACAATTAGTTTAAAAATTTAAAATGCACTGGCATAAATGTTGATGTGGAGTGAAATTTATAATGTGTAGATTTCCAGTTCTCTTTGTAACAATTTCACAGCATCCAATTGATTAAATTAACGTTAATCGCGTTAAATGTGCGTGAGTCGTGTTATTTTCATTAACGTTAATTTTAATCAAAAACAAATTGACAGTTATGTGAAGTGGTTTACGTGTCATACTTTTATTGGATACTAGCTGTACCCGCGGCTACGCTCGCGTGCAAATCAATGTAGGTATCGCAAAGTTTTTCCCGCGCAAATCTCCACTCAATGGGAATTCTACGATAAAAGTAGTCTACATAACATGTTGTTCCATAACATTTTCTATAGTAAAAAACCCGTAAAAATTGGTTTAGCCGGTCAAGGATTACCCGGACAAACACAGAGTGAAAAAACGAATTTTAAGTGAGTATTTGTGGCTAGGTGCATATTGTTATGTAAAATGTTATGAAAATAAGACGAATCAGAATATCGTAAACCCTTTTTTTGAACCAATTAGTGGTCTTAGTGGTCACATTAACAATATCGGAATACATCTTTTCAAACAACGCCTCCACATTTAAACCAAAGCGCATCGATTATAAAGATGGATTTTAACTTTTATGAATTGAAAAATACTATTTTAAGTAATTTTAAATTTCTGAGTAAGATTACATATAGGTGAACCTACTTTTAACATTAATTTGACAACCTTGACGACCCGCGTTGCGGAGCAGCTACCACACCCGGTTCGATTCCCGGCCAGACAGGAATCTGAATAGATTCATGTTCTGGGTCTGGGTGTTTCTATATACGTCTTGTGTGTCCATGGTACCCACGACACAGAAAAAAAACCTAGTGTGAGGCCTATTGTAGTAATTGAAATTGTAGAAATTTTCTATTTTATTGGGTGTAGAAAACGTATTTTTATTAAAAAAAAAAGTGTGTGGAGGAGTACCGGGAGGCGGGTTGAAGGAATCCAAAAATTTTGTTGGATAATGTCTTCGATCTCGATGGCTGCATCTACAGAATCTTCATCCCAAATAGTCAAATAACAATCCCGCATTGAATTTCTAGTATTCCTTTGATTTGAAATATTAAAAATGTTAGAGAAATCATTGCTACAAATCTTGAGTGGACGCTCAAAGGCGAATAGGCAGGCATTTTGACCGCTTTTTAAAAGTGTGGCCGCAACGCTGGACGACGCCACGGCAATAGCTATTTTTCTATCAGATCTTATATTTTTCGCTAATAGTAAATTTATTAAAAACGTTTTACCTGTGCCCCCTAGTGCATCTTACTAAAACTAAAAATCTAATGACAGTATCAATGATACGTAAACTAATTTTGGTTCTACTAACATTTAATCGGCGCTCAGGTATGTTTATAGTTTATCTCTATTAAGCCTTGTTTGTGGTTCATTACATTAAAATTTGAATTTGTCGGCAAGGTAAATCCAAGTCCAAATTATTTTGTACTTTTACCTGACAGAGGTTAAACCTCTATTAATTTCATATAAACTTTGTGACACATTGATTCCCAGGCGGGCGAAAGCTTTGCATTTCCGATACTAAATAATATTTAAAAATGAGCTGGTTAATAAAAAAATAATACTAAAATTAGTATTTATGAAAACTACAGATTATAATAATAATAATAATAATAATGTACATAAGACAACTGGATTCGAACCCCAGACCTCGCGTTTCTAATCCGCCCGACTTGGCACCACACGGCTATCACGATTTTAATAACAGATGCGAAATTCACATACTTATGAGTTAAATACATCATCTATTTTGGCTTATTTTGACACACTTTGTTACTCCAAAATTAATATAAAATATGTTGTTATTTAAATGCACGTTTTCTATAACATTATTTATAATGAACATATCATAAATATAAAAAGAACAATAATGTTGACCTTGCTCGTTTGTTATTAGACCCAAGTGTCCATCAACCATGCTTCAATATTCATAAATGCAATTATTTATCACAAAAGTTGCAAAAGCTTCTTTATAATAATAATTCATGATATAATTGTTATATCTTATTTAGATACTGATCGACTTATTAATATTAGTATTTTGCTTAAAAGACTATCAATTGTATTTTGTCCTTAATATTTATTTTCGCTAAGAATGTACGGGTGTGGTCAATAACATAACTTGATTTATGCAATAATAGTTAAGAAATTATTTATGTAACATGAACATGGAGTGACAAATGGAGTCGATAATTTTATTTTGAAACAATGTTAAAACATTATATCGCCTTTGAATTATTGGATTCGAATAACTATTTTACTATAATAGTATGACGCGCCATCTGTTATCAATTGGGAATCCCTGTACTCTAAGAGCGATTTTACATTAGGTCGCAAGCTGCGCGGCCGCAGCGCGTCAACTGATGCTTTTTTATTATTGAAATATTTCATAAATTCATAAATTAAATTAAAATCAATTTGAATCACATCTATTTTTATGATAATTGATAGTTACAAATTTATACGTATTATTTTTGAATGAATTCATCATGGCATCCGGGCGGCCATTATGGCAACTGTCATGTCACACTACTGTCATGTCACACATGTTTACATTAGAATTTAACAAAATACGCGACAATCCGAATTTTACGGATATATGTTGTCGACTCGAAATCAATGTTTTTTTATGTTTTATTATTTAGATAAGGTTTTAAGTAAGTCTATCGTACCCCTTGACGGACTTGTCAATATGGGACTTTGTCAAAAACGAACTTCCATACAAACATTTATGCCCGATTTTAACGCTTTCAACCCATTTTTTTCGATAAAAAGTAGCCTATGTCCTTTCTCGAGGTCAACACTATCTGTGTGCCCAATTTCATAAAGATCGGTTCAGTTGTTTAGGCGTGAATAAGTAGCAGACAGACAGACAGACAGACAGACAGACAGACAGACAGACAGACAGAGTTACTTTCACATTTATAATATTAGTAGGGAAAGTAGGGATTGTACATACTTGTGTAGTTCAGGCGTTGTAATATTTAGGACTCTTGGCACTGGGCAGCACCGTCACGGTTCTGGTTTAAAGACTGACTCAGGAAAAGTTAAAAAATATATTCTTCGTACCCATAGATATAACTTGTGATCTACCTCAGGTAGGATTCTATTCCCTATTATATGAGGTTCATTGCAGGTACCTATACGATTGGCAGTGGCTTCTTAACATTAGGTGGATTACACGTCTTTTATAACTTTTAAATTCCACAAAAAAACTCTTATTAGATAACCAAACAACTAGTACACGCATCGTAATATTTATAGCCTCTAGCATATATGTATATAAATGTATGCAAAAAGATGCATCGCGCATAATTTGTACCTCCGTGACTGGGACGTTCCTTCCCCCAGTTATTACAGCAACCGTCTCTGTAACGAGCTGTTATCACAAAGTTAAGTTCTCCACGATGTTTTCTTATTCGAAAAATAAGCTTACAATAAGTCGCAAAGTTATAATATTGCGAAACATCTTGCTACGCTGTCGTCTAACTTACTAACACTCCATGAACCTATTCATATTTATCGTTATGGGAATACTTTCTTTTGTATATTTGAAACAGAAGAACTAATTTGTTAACTTTCAGTAAGAGAAGTATTGCAATATAGAATATTAATATTTTTACATTTAGGAAGATTTAAGTATTAAGATTTGAGTAACGTAGTTTGAATCTAGAACAGAGCGTTATTGTAATAAACAAATTGTAAAAACAGAAGAGGAAAACTTGGAAGACTTTTGTCTCCATGTTTGTAGTTTGTATTTTTCTCATTTTTGTACGTAGCCCTATTCCGATCCTGGAACTACAGACACAAATTATACAGTGACTTTTTATTACCAGTCTTTCATTTTATAATCACTTGGTACTGTCGGTCTGCGCAATAATATTTAATTTCTTAAATCTAAATAACAAAATTCTGCATTTAAATAAAATGTCATAGAGAAAATACCTATCCTGCTTCGTTAATTTACGAATCTATTTTCACTTTCGGAATAAAACGAATCGAGCAAATCGAGTTTAGGGTGGTTTTATCTACGTTATAGGTACTTACAGATAGATTGCTAAGATAACCTCACTGATTAGTATCATTTATCGATTCCTACGATAACAAATCATATAAAACTAAAAGCGATAATAAAACTTGAGCAAATAAGTCAGTGCTATTCATTAAATATTTTGGTGTTAACCAAATAATTCTTTTTTGTGGGTTTTCAATTCTACGTTATATTTTTGTAACGTTTCATGCCGGCAGGCTCTTGACTAAAAAGCTAAAAATCTAAACTAAGATTTTAAAAATCTTAGTTTAGATTTTTAGCTTGAATATTGTCCTGTATCGTTAAAGCTTGTAACTAATACGCCCAATCTCCGTTAAAGGACAAAACCTTAATAAACAATTGATTACAGTTGCCATCGAAGTGTAAGTAGTGCACTCTGCGTGTAATACGGCAATACCGGCAGGAGAAAACACATTTGTCTTGTCCTGACCCGTTAGCGTATATTACGCCGCGCGGGAGATCACCCGCTGTGCTCCTTAACTTTCTTCCTTCTACATTAAGTTATTATGAACAGTTTTTACTACTATTAAGATGGTATGGTGGGGATAGAACTATTTTTCTCATTAACATAATCGTATATTAGTGTTATTTTAATGTTACAAAAAAAGTAAACAAATATTACTTACAGGTGATATGAGAACCTCGTCCTTTTTGGAAGTCGATTAAAAAGAAGCCAGGTAGGCAAAATGCAAATGTAAATTAATCAACTCATACTTTATGTACGAAATAAAGGAAAAATGGTTATTGGCATGATAAAATAAATTGTGATATTTTATCGAATTTAATGTTGTGTTAGGTGAGAATAACAGGAAAGACGATGGTACTCAATCGCCAAAATACAATATGAAAGGGCCGGCGTGCACGTCGCAGCTAGTTAGCCGCGCAAACTGGCTCGTCGCCGGCGTTCGCGCAAATTGAATTTGTCTCGAATGCTCCTCGCGAGTGGAACGGACGCCTTACCTCTCTATGAGCCTATATTGCATAAGTGTGTAACTATAATATGAACTCCATAATCAGGTACAGTTAGCTACAATTTTTTGAATATCTATTTCTATCGTGAAGTAGCATCGCTATTCTATTGAACATTACCTTAAAATGTTCTTTGAAGATTTCAGCTTAAATTAATTTCTTTAATAAATATCGTTATTATTTTTGAATATTATTAGCTTTAAAATAAATCGTGTGCTCGTACCTTTAACAAAATCCAAATGCGTACATAATTTTATAACAATATAAATATCGGTGTAAATTTTGATACTTTAGTATATTAATGTTGTTGTCTAAAATGTTTAATAAGTTTTACAGATTATTTCTTATACTTGGTTGGTTCAAAGTCACAAAATTGTCACTTGTTTGTGATAATAGTTCAGCTAATAGCATCCGCACTAAGAAAACACTTAATTGTGTCATTGTGTATGAAAGCTGCCCGAGGCGTCTAGTACAAGTTCAACAAACATTCGTTGCGTGCGAAAGCTCGACCATTCTAAGGCTATGCAACAAAATAGCAATTGAAAACAGTTATAATAGAACGGATTTGTCGAATTTCCTGCTCGCCAAATTGTTTTATTGCTATATGCCTTAGTGGTTTAAAAATCTATTACTAGGGAATACTATATATATACCTAACAGTGTTGGTTTAAGTGCAGCTGCAATTGCATTTCTTTACTTTTATATCCAATTAGCTTCTAGTTGTATCATATTATAATTATTATGAAACATTAACGTTTTGTAAAAGCAACATATAATTTACGCAATGTAGATTCGAAACGAATTTGTAGAAACATGTGAAACTTTCTGTCGCAGTACAAACATAGATAATTAAGAAGCATGAAACCATTTTGAATATTTTATGAATGAGTATTTCATATGTATGAGGACATGGCTACTAGATGAAAATGATATAAATTTGCATCACTAATGAATGTGTTTGTAAGGAAAAAGATATTCAACATTTTTAGGTATGCTACGCCGCGTAATATTAGTTTAAATTTACGTTTTCACTTTCTTTCATCGACCTAGATTTTTGAAGCATATTATGCGTAAAAATTATTTCATTACCTACCAGTAAGTAGTAGAATAAAAAACTTGAATAATAACAGTGAATGGAACATATAGGAATACGAAATGAAATTAATCACGAAACGAAATGAAACATCTTTATTTCGTATAGGCGTCTGGGTCTAACAAAAATTGTCAGTTACAATATTTTTTCTGACACTACCACTAGATCTTAACACGACCTCAACTGAGAAGCTATAAACCTATATCTATATGATCAAGTAAATAATATCTTTGATCCCACGACGTTAACGGTTTTAATTTAATGTATTCCTACCGTAATATCTGTATATTAAATGCATTCTTTTAGAACTTCGGCGTTATTTTGCGTACGTCATAAAGTGAATCGCACCGCTCCATTTCACGCGTCATTCCGTTAAACATAGGTTGAGCAGAGAGCACAACAAAACCATGATGCCGCCACATTGCGCGTGTAATTGCCGCGAGCGACGAACCGCTATTAATCTCGCTAACACTCGATAAAACGCAAGTCACCATACAATGTAATAGTCACTCAACTTGTGATTTTAGCATGTAAACGTGGAATTTCATACAATAATCACAGCGATTACACTGAAACTTTCCACTTGTACGAAGGGGGAGGTATACGGAGATTTCATTAAATTCTTTTACATAATTTAGATTAAGGCCGTGAAAACATTTTTATATAATAGACAAAATTAGGAGTATAGAATGTTTATGTAACGTAAGTAAAAAATCGTTTAGCAATTTAATTATTTTATAGTTCTTTCGTTTATGTTTTTATAGACTGAAACAGAGTTATGAGAAGCTTTTAACATGGACAAATGTTATGATTTTCCTTTAAATTCAGGTATTAGCCTTATGAGCAGTGATGGAGTTATAGCCACCTATCCAAGCGGTGATAACCTAATGGTGAAATTTGCCATCTCAATCCGGTTGTCCAAGGTTCATATTTGAGGCACCTCTGATTTTGCAACAATGATATGCATATTAGAAATTAATTATGCAGAAACTAATGCATTACGGCGGAGAAAAATATTGTGAGGAAACCTATACGTCTGAGAGTTCTTTAATAAAACGCTTTCAAATATGTGTGAACTCGTCCAATTCGCACTTGGCCAGCGTGGTGCCTGTAGACTTATTCACCCTAGGAGGAGACTCGCGCTTTGCAATGGAGCAGTGCAGGGGATGTTTATAATTAATGTTTATTATACCTGTACCTCTACTATTTCTAAGGTATACACACATATACCTTCGAAATGGTACAGGTTGATGAAATTGAGGTAACTGCGTTTAGTGCAAGTTCGGCGTCATGCCAAGTTTTTAGCTAAGCTACGTATCGATTATGTCACCGGTTAAATAATAATTTGTCCAGTTAATAATCATAGAAAGGTTTTTAAATAATTTACATTTTAAATAATTGATATCATTTTAATTAGCGGTGCCGTTTTTTTTAGGGAAATTAAAATTTGTTTTACGATTTTCTTGATTTTTGAATACTTGATACCTTATACATGTCTAACGAAATGGACTATGGCATTTCAAATAATAATCCAACGTTCATTAATTTTAAAGGAATTATATATTTATTATGTATATCTTTTTTTGCTATTTTTTATTTTTTTTGCATATCCCGTACATAATTAAATATATGTAAGAAATCATCAAAACAGCATGCAATCAGTTTAACGGGAAATGGCTGTTATTGCCCATGGACGTCTGGAATCTACATCAAAATCAATCATAATCCTACCAGAAGTCGCTCATAGGTGTGTTACTACCTCTGAATACTATCCTTATCCCACTTACCCTTACCACATTCTTCAAACCAGGCCTAAACAGTGCTTAAGACTAAGATTACTTTTATTGTGATGTCAGTAGTGTCTCCGGTCGAATAACATCGTCGGTTTAGCATGTTCTAAATACATAGTATAATATGTCCATCCATGGCATACCGAGACTACATAGTGCTTCTATTATTCCCCCAAATTTCTTAAAATCTACAGTTGAAACCTTCTCTTTTCTCTCTTCCAATACTATACAATACACATTAATTAGTATAAACTGACTGTAATGTATAGTAGAATAAAGCTGTAAGCTCTGATAGAATATTTTCAAAATATTACAATATAATATGTGTACAATGTGAACAACCAAACATTGACCAACAGCCGTGCCAGCGTCAGCTGCGTGTCGCAATTACACCCTAAATGACGCACAACTGGTCATTTAGTCGAGGCACATACTGCTGGATACTATAAAATACAAAGTTATTTGTTTATATTAACAAATGCACTACTTTTTCCTAATAAAATAATATATTTTAGAAAAATATATACTTTGCTATTTAATGTTTGTTATTTTCCAAAAAAAATAACGCTACTCAGTGAAATTTCCTAGGAAATTTATCTGACGCATGTTTCAAGAGTATTTAATTTTTTTTTTCTTTCCTGAATAATTATTAAAGGGTAGACAAGTATGGTTCGACTGGAGATATAGACAAATATATCAATTATACCTTAGTATGTCAAGTTATATTTTCTTTACATACATTGAAACCGCGAGGCTTAGCTATTCATAAATAAAAACAGACTAAAAATATTGACATTGTGTGTTGTATGCCTGCTACGAACTATGAGCTACGGTTCGTAGCCACGTAGCCTTATGTCGCACTAGAAGTCAGATGACGGTCAACTAGTCATTTGGCTTGTCCGCATTTTTACGGTGCGGAGTCTCTATCATTTTATTTTAGGTTTATTCGTATGTAATACATTTGTTTAAAGAGTGTGTATACACAATCTGATAAATTTCTATAATTTCTATTAGGTAATTAATATTCAGTTGCTTAGATAGATTTTAAGGGCTTACATCTAGTTAGCAAATGAAAAAAATGTTTCTGTGATTTTGTTTCGAAAAATGATTGCAGGTTTTGTACTGTTTGACTTTTTATTACAATGTCGATAACGTTTCGTATTTTTTAATGTAATATTTCCCGTACACTATTAAGAAAAGGCCTTCTGTGGGGACCATCGTAACATCTCTACTGATTATGTGAAATGAAAAACACAAATGAATTAAGGTTTTGTATTAAATTGTTTAGTCTTTGATCGAATGATTTGAAAAATTGATCCTTGAAAAAATATCGGTAATTAAAAGTCTAGGTTTCAGTGGAAACATACATTTTTATATTAAGGAAAATGAAACGACCATTTTACTTGACATAAAAAAGGATGTTTCAAAAAAAATCCTACGATCAAGGTCTGCTTTTCTATTTCAAAAATAGTATTAAACATTTCAAGTAAATTGGTCATTCGTTTTTGAGATATCATGGCCACCTATTTTAAAAAACTTTTTCCATGAAATCACGTTTAAAGTCTAAAATTGGGTATATAAGGTGCAATTCACTACCTCTAAATTGAATCACCGATGCCCGACTGTAGTGCTAAGATTTGATATTTGAAAAAAAGATATAAAAGGTAGATATATCCAATAACATCCTATGCTTGGGTCTTTATAAATAGTTTGAATAGAGCAGCAATGTGTAGCTGCTTTTCGGAGCTCGTACCAGCTTCCTGGTTGTAGTCCACTCAATTCTGATTATTGTTGAAAAATCATACTTTGGGAAAACATCGAATACAAAAATCGGTTTTTTCGAAAATTCTTCTTACATGTAACTCCCTTAAGCAAAATTTTCATACATAATCGTATTTGGGCCAATTTTTACTTACTTTAACACTTTTATTCCTATAAAATATAGCCCAGTCGCAATTGCTTAACACGTCGGTTAAAATGTACGCTTCATTCAATCCCTTTCAATAAATAGCCCGGCCAATCCTAAACATACGCTTAGAAAATCTGCTAAGAGGCCCATCTTACCGCTACGTGACTGAATCGAAAAGAATTTGTCCCACTAAAGCCGCAGCTTTTTCTCACATTCGATGGACCAGATAGAGATAGCAGTCCCTTCCTATGAATGCCTTCACTAAATCCTTAACAGACGGTGTGAGTTGTTGTAACTTGCAGCTTTTATATTCCACCCTTTTACAAAGTTATCTGGGCCCTTCGTTATATTTTTTCCGTTCTTACATATATTATTTCTGTCTTTTTAATAATTTTGGCATGTATAATAAATAATTGTCAGCTCTCATCGCGAGTATTAGCAGTAAAGGCATTTACAATCAACCGGTTAATTAGTCTGTGTGTCAAGCCGATAATACAATTCCTGTTTTAGGTAAAGCTGGATGCGTAGATTAAATAAACATTGCTTGCATTGCTTTGTTATATTTTTTAAAGATTGGAGTAGCAAACGTAAAATCTATCTGATGGTAGTTCGTAGACTAAATTTTCTATCTGAAGTCAATCACAGATGTGATACTACTCCAGTGAATTAAGATGTTCGCCTTATATGAAATTAGCCGGCATCCAAACTCTACTGAAACGCAAGATTATCGGATATTTTTGGGTACTATATTACTCGCTAAACTCGTAAGGTTAGATTTTATATATAGTATTCTACTAACTTAAAATGTATGAAGAAGACTTTTAAAAATAGTCAAAGTAAGAACCTAGTAACATCGAGGCAATTGCGCCGAGCCAGGTTCCCGTTCAGGTGCGGCGATGTATGATTTAATTTGGGAGTTGGGAATTCGCTCTATTGAATCTTTCAATCATGCTGGGTTACTCGCATATCTATAAAAATCCTTTACACGCCTTCATTAAATATCTTATCGCAACATTTATTTAATGTTTATAATAAATCCACTTCATTGAATTCATAAAACACGCATGAATATTTCTGTACAAACAGTTGATCAAATATCAGAAAACTGTTTTATTTCACGACAAATGGTTTTCGAAACAACAAAATAACCACAGTAAAGCATCCAGACACTGAACAAACGCACAAAAACAAAATCACGCATGGTTGAGCGCACTGCGAGCCGTCGGAAAAATGAATGGTTATTTTGCAATAATTGCGGCCTCAGACAGACAACGCGTTGCTACGCTTTTATTGATATTATCTAACTATATTTCCATTTGTCAAGGAATTGTTTTCAGCTGAATTTTTTATGTAACATTTCTATTACGTAAATGGCTATTTGTACAGGTCTACGACATCAGTTACTTGTCCAAATTAACGATATATTTCTTATTCTACTATCGGATCGTAGCATGGCCTCTATTAAAAAGATCCGGCAATAATGTAACAAGACTGGTTTTTCTTTATCGTCATTCATATTAACATATCTTTATTTTGGTATCTTAAAGAGTATGTGTTAACTTCATTGTTTGTTATTATAAATTGCTGTTTATGGCGGTGTTTGTATCTTATAATTTCGATAAATTCTTTAAGATAAATTAAAAATAAAGGTACTAATTTTAAACCTCCCATTAATGTCGGAACGTGTTCGAAGTGTTAGTTACACCACATATTTTGTGCAGCGTATATTTTATATAGGTAGGTTAGGTGGAGTCGCGAGAGCTCCACCGGCCGGCGGAACGCGCACCGAATACCAAGCAGCCACCGCTGGGCTAATATTGTGCTGACTCACATACCGCTACTAATGCTCCTTTATCGCTTTTCTTTCTTTACTTATCCCGATTTTTAATTAAACATGCTGTAGGTAATAACTACCGTTGTGTATCGCCTTTATGTTGCACGGATTTTAAGTAAATGGAAAATGATATTTTAATCTGTTATTTGGATCATGTATGTATGTATTTTCAGTGTTATATACAAGTATGATTGTAATCCAAACTGAAAAGACTGTGACAGGGTTACTCTTAGTTTTATCTCTATTTTGGCTATTTAGTTTTTCGTTATTAGGAAGACATTGTTGTATTACGTAAAAAGTTTAAGCACCTGTTAATTTTATTAACGAGAGATGGACGAAAGACGTAGGTTAAGAAATGTGGCCTCTGTGTTCCGAGTTTGTGTGTTGTTGTAAACAACTCGTTTTATCTAAGTAATGCGTCCTCATTATTCATCCATCGTGGAGTACGAGCGGCGATGATAAATTTGAACAGAAATGAAGGTGACAACGACGTCCGGTGTTTGCGGTTGCCCTTTGACTTACAAAGTTTAACCACTGCCACCAAGCCTACTTAATACTTATATTCAGGTAAAATTATAATATTATATTCTAAATGTTGCAACTTTCATGTGTACACGATTACTTTCGAAAAGGTTTCATTAAAGTGACTGATACCTTAGATTCATTTTGTACTTTTGAGTGTATTTCCCTATTATAAGTTAGTAGGTACTTATATCTTGTTAGGATTTAGTGATAAATTTAGTTTATTTAGTTAGATATAATGATAGTTAATCATAAGTTTTATAACGACATAATACCTATCTTATATGTAGCGTAATGATTATGTGCCACTAACAGTAATACGCATATGCAAAGTGGTGCATCGGTTAATTTATTAACATAACAGGAATACCGTTCCATCATAGCGATTGTTATAATTTGAATTGCATTCAAGTATGATGTGATTTGTGATCGAGTAATTTGTTTTGATATTCAAATTATGTGATCATATGTTTAATGTATGCATACGCAATTTTGAATAAAGAAAATATGTTACGTTCCTCTTTTACTTTCGACTTTTTCGTTTTACGACGCAGACGTATATTGTGTTAACATTTTGTATGCTTTAATTTTAAAAAGTTATATAATCTAATATTTCATATTAGCTGTAGAGTTGTGAATTTTGTGAGGTAATAACAAATGAACATACTGAAAATTTCCAATTTAATTACTATAGGTAGAGTATTATTATAAAAATAACGTATTACGTGTTTCTATATCTTTCCTATATGTATTAATACTACTAAAATATGATTTACTTCCCTGCTAGCAAGTCCGTAAAAAAAGTTCAATTTAGTTTGAAATTTTCGGTGATAAAAAATATTTTTCTATCTCATATACCTATATAGTTCACATAATATGATTTATATTTGATCAATTAATTACTAATATTAATCGTTAAACATGTTTTGTGTTCTAATTTTAAACATAAAGTTTGCAATCAGTTTCACTGGCGGGAAGCGGAGTTTTATTATCCGGAAACGTGAATAAATGAAATCAACATAACCCGCCCATAAAAGGAAGCCGTCTAACCGTGCGTTAATCCCTGGGAGAATTTACCGCGCGTTACTTCTCGCTTCTTTATCGTGCCGTTGAAATCGTACTTCTTTGTGAGTAATCCCTCCACGTCCCGGGCATGTCGCCGACGAAGATAGAGCACGATCTTCACAAATAATGTCACATGCGATTCGTTTCAGCGGACGTGACTCGCATCACCGCGGCTGCCCGCCGTGCCATGCATAATGGGATAAATATGCTGCGGTTATGCCCACACATGGCCCTCAAATTAAGCGAGCGCTATTTACTGCACGCGGCGAAACTTCCTTACCCGCGGCTTCATTAACTAGATTGTGTTTACCTATACAATGTTATTATTTATCGCGCTAAATGGATCGTGTTTGCTTGAGGCGCGCGGATACAGTGTGAGGAGGTTTGATAGTAAATGGTTCGAATGGGCAATTTTGTAAAATAATATTTAACGAAGAATAGAAAATAGTGTCCTTTCTGTTCCCAATGCTAAATTACCTATGCTTACGTGTATGGTACTGGGTAATTACTTTAATGGCTCAAGAAATAGGCACAATTTTCTGATAATGTTCCGTTGAAGCAGTAAATCTCTTGAAATCTTTTACTAATACTTCGAAAAGACCGCGATTCAAGAACGTTTCAAGTAAAATATGTAATTTGAGATAAAGCGGCATCCCATTCCAGATAAGACGCAGCACGACCCACGTCGAGAGCCATCCAACTCGTTACGAGCCGCCCGAAGCGAGGTGTGATACAAAATCATCAATCTTGCCCGAGATTGTACTATTAAATGCCTCTTCGCTCTTTTCCCTCGAACTCGAGACCAGAAACAAATGTAAAAAGTTGTGTGATAAGTTCAATTTGAATTTGTAAAGCCCCTTTCAGCGTTTCTCGCCTGTTTATCTCGGCAAGGAAGGAGCAGAAAATACAAAAGTAAGAGATAGGAAATGAAGAGGCGGAAAAAAGTGTCGGGTGCGGAACAAACGCGGAAAAGTTGGCGTTATCCGAGAGACAAGTTAAATCGCAATTTATTAGGGCGTACTAGCGGGCTTAGCACCGCGCCGGGACGGCCGCCGTGCCACCGCGCTGTGCCACCGACCGGTGACTTCTGAGATGTGCAAACTTTACGATAAAACATCTGTTTGTAGTCACGAAAGAAGCGGCAGTGAAACATTCATTTACAATTTGATCTTACAATTTGATTGAGTTGCAAGTTAATCAATAATATTAATAATGAGTTAATATTTATGATTAACTACAAATATACTTTTAAGTTTATTTTTTGGAAATTGAAGATTGTCGATAATTGTGTACGGTTTGAAAGGATACGTTGGCGGATATTTTTACTAATTAATAAAAATTATTAATAATAATTATAAACGTAAAAATTATTAACATTATTTGTATAAACTAATTTAAAATTGTTTTTTAGAATTTTATTATGCTATTTTGTCATATTTTTGTACTGTAAGGGGATATTTTAAAAGCTTTTATTTAACTTACAATGTTTGTGGGTAAGTATGTATGTGTGTTCAGGTCAAATCTTGCAACCTGAATTTAACCCACTTTTCAGTATCCTATTGAGCTAAAATTTGGAACAAACATAGGATTCTGATGACAATGAAATTATATGCAATCAATATTATTGTTAATTCAAAATGGCGGTCGCAACAAAAAGGCGGAATACCTTTTACCGTACAACCTACCCGATATGGGTATCATATGAAAGGTCTTGATGTTTAATAAAATAGCATTAAAAATAATTTCTAAAACAAGCTTTTATTTCAGTGCACTGAAAAGGAAAAATAATATAAAAGCTTGTCGCTGGATTAGGCCACCACAGACATGGATCTGAGCAAAATTTGATGGAATGTGAACAATCTCGCGAGAAACTTTTATGTGATAGAAAATTGTACCATGCAACAAAATAATGGGGTTGACTATTACAAAATATATTTTTTTCTTTAAAGTGCATTGAAATAAACGCATGTTTAAAAAAAGTATTTTTAATACTTTATTATTTTTTATATTATATATTTAAAATTAGGTACTAAAATAATACAAAGTCATTAACGACAATAATAATAGAATACGCATATGTCGATAATAAACAATAAAGCAGGGTGTCGGAGCGTAAAATTCGAGCGAGTGTATGGCGAGGAGGTCGTTTGTCTAACAGCAAAGTGCCACTTTCGGCGCGTCACCAGCCGTCGGCGACCGCCGCCCGCCCAGTGGCGCGAGCACGGCCACTATTACAGTCGATACCGTTGCGTTCACGTATTGAAACTTAACAAAAATACTTGAAACATCAAAAAAGTTAGCAAAGAAAAAGTTTACGATTAGATCATCTATACTCAAACTGCAGCCCGCGTACCGTATGTGGCAACTGGCCACTTTTAATTGGCTCAGCTGAATTTAATATTAAATTTGCCGACCTTGGATTTTTTTCCGGCCCGTGCGGCATAAATCCCCACGCTATGCCATTGTTTGCGGCCCGGGATCACCGGAATCACTCTGCTGAAATAGTTTGTGGCCCCTATAATAAAAAGGTTGAGTAACGCTGGATTAAATACAACATTTCATACTTTCAGTTGTCTTCTATTTCTTAAATAAAAAAATGTAATGTTAATAAATATGTTAGTAAACATCGACGGCAATGGCCACTGTACGTAATGGATATTCTTTAAATTTCGTATGTATACCATCGTAACGTCTTAAATAGTTTGTCGTCTTGACCAAAGTTTTTTGAAAAAGGACGTTTATTATGAGTGACAATTATATCGATACTAAACAGTATCGTTACACGTTACCGCATACTTTCCGGATACGATAGTTGTTACCGCTTGCCTCTTGTCGGTCGACCGTTTAGGCGGTCAGTACATTCGTGTTCGTCAACAGAGCAAACAACTAAAATTATTTATTTAATTACGTGCGCACTATACCGACACTTTAATTAATTATATTACTCAGTTACTGTAATTATTATTAATAAAGGAGGTAAATAATTGTCATCCTTGGCTCTTGGTTGGTTAATTTGAGAATGTGTAGACATTTTTTTTCATGATTTCTTCTCGACTAGGTGGTAGAACCAGTGCAGTTCGACCTGGGTGGTACCACCGCCACACTTATTTTTAGTGTCAAACACTTTTTGCGTTTCGGTGTAAAGGTGTGGTTTACGACTTTCTTTTATATGAGGCGACCATCAATGTCCACAGGAGCAGCAACGAATCTGTGATAGACTTCGGACCTCTGTTCTATATGAAGTTGCATAAATATGTCCACGAGAGGCAGTGACTACGTACCATCAAGTGGACTGAATGCTCGTTTTCTACTTTATCTTTAACGGGATAAAAATTTTATAGTTATCTTAGAATTTGTATCTAAGATTAGAGGATTTAATTTTCCAGAAAGTATTATATATATGATATATAGTACTTAATAAAATACAAAGAAAAAAGAGACTACAAAATTAATAACGTATGCATTCTAAAATAAAAATAAAAAGTCTGTCGGTTACTCACGTATCCAGGTAAAGTTAAAATACGAGTAAGCACAAGGATTTTAGTGGATCAAATTGAAAAATGTTTTTACCTTTTTAATGAATAAAACGAAAGTGTATCCGCTGAATAATTTTTAACTTTGATTTTTAACGGACGCTCTAGACCTAAATGCCTAATACCTAATATCTGTCCCACGAGTTCTTTAGATAAAAACTGTTGTGAACAAATTGCCGCAGGGCATTTTTGCAAGTGATTTTCTCATTATAACTACAAATAATTTTATTAACCTAAAATAAAAAGTAACACGATAAATAGGTATATGATCAATGTACTTACACAAAAAATAAGAAGAAACACCGAGGTTTTAGTATAAATTTGTCATTCACCAATTTATATGAATGTATATTCTTTGTTTACATTTACGAGGCTCCGAAGGTTTACTTTCATAATCTAACTTATTAAGGCACAAGCCAAGAAGGTTGCACTTGCAATACGAATGTACGTGCTTATGACAGCGTTATGCTATCGCGTATCTCCAGGCGCGGACCCACTCACAAATCTTTATTCAAACCCATATTTATTTACTTTGTTTACTTGCCCTTCCCACGTTCCATTTAAAGGGTTGTCTATTAATTATATTTATAGGCGATTACAGACCTTGTGTACTTGAAGTTGTCAAGAATTAAATATACGTAAACGAAAATCCCACTTCGTGTGCGTCTGCTCCATTGCTACATCTGGACCATACTTCTATACGGATGTGAGACCTGGACTATTAAAGAAGATTTCAGGAAAAGTATAGAAGCGTTCGAAATGTGGGCATACAGGCGCATGATGTGCATATCCTGGATTCAAAAAGTCACCAATGAGGAAGTTCTACGACGGGTCGGCCAGGAACGCAAGCTTTTGCAAATCGTCAAGCAGCGTAAAGTTGCCTATCTGGGTCACGTGCTAAGGCACCAAAGATATGAACTCTTGCAACTTATATGATGGGAAAGTATGCTGGAAAGAGAAGACCCGGTCGTAGAAAAAAGTCGTGGTTGAGGAACATCCGGGAATGGACGGGGATCAAAAGTGCTGCCGAACTTTTTTGCCTCGCGATCAACAAAAAGAAATACGCAGAGCTGACAGCCAACCTTCATTAGTTGGAGAGGCACTAGAAGAAGAAGAAGAAGAAACGAAATTAATTTATACCTCGCATATTGTCTCCATGTTCGATCGTGACCATGTATGATCATTGATTGATTTAACTAAGACTTCGTTCATTTAGCTTAATTTAATTTATGTCAAAATTAATACAGGAAGTATAAAAATATAAGTAATGTCGGATTTTTTTTTGAAAAAAATTAAACTATTAATTTGCAAGGTGGATTTGCGAAGTACCTTCAGTTAGCAAGGTACCAGAAACCAGTATAGTTTAATCGGGGAGCTAACACCGTCACGGTTATGTCTAATGTGAAGCAGTTTATGTTTTTCGTTGGAAGGCACCAGTGGCAATGCTTCAATAATTGACTTCAGGTTCAGGTAGAAACTCTCTTCAATGTAAATTTGGTTACTGGGATTACCACCACTCACCATCAATTGAACTGCATGCTCGTTTCCTACTTCAACTATATAAAATAAAATAAAGACAGAAATACTCGTATCCCTGATGGTATCCACGTCATGCGTTTTTTAAATCTTTTTGCGCAGTGTCCGCTAATTGTGGGATAGACTAATCGGATCCGCTTCCGTCTGCATATTCCATTATCTATAGGATCGTGCCAACCCGCCCATAAATATTCATATGATGTTCGGCGGGTTGCACGTCTGCTACATGCCTGTATTAATACCGTTATGAACATAGTTTTCCTGTTCGAAGAAACGAGTTTTTGCGAGAATAAAATGTTATTTATAATACAAATATACACAAAATAATATTGGTTTGGTTCCTCATAAAATTAAAGCCAGCTCTACTTAGGCGCCACTTACGCCCGGAAGTTCTGGAACAAACTTTTTAATTAGTCTACGAGGACAAACAAGCTATCTTCGTAGTTTCTTCCTTATCCATTATTGCACAGGCCATCGTACGTATAATTCTATGAATAAATCTGTTTGTTTCATTTCTAATAAAACGGAATTTAGGCTGAACATATATCTTTTTGTTTACTTTGTTTGCAATGTTCGTCGCCAACATTTCTCGTTTAACGTAGATTTATAATGTTAACTAATTTCTTACTTGTTTTAAGATAATTTATTAGGTTTCAGAAAAAAACTTTCACCGTTTATTTTGTAAAATCAAAGTAACAATTCATAATTCAACTTTATTTATACAAAGTAGGATGGAGAATTATACTTTCAAATATTAGCCTCCCATTTTATATTTTCTCGCTCATTACTATTCCGTATAGTTATAATCAATATACATATATAAAAGCGGCAGACAATTCGCTTCTATGCAGGGAATCTAATAACATAACACGGGATTGTTTGCCCTATGGCGAGATGTGATAATGAATAGTCAACATTGCGTCGCGTTGCCGTGAACTTGATCATTGTTATATTACCGCCATCGTCATCTATTTTCTACGTGCACACAGCAAGGGAGGAAAACATTATGAACAACCTTTCTATAATGAAGAGCTAAGCGAAAATTAATTGTTCATTAAGCGAAGCGATCTTGTAAGGAGGATTGTACACAAGACACTGTACACGAAGAATGTGCGCGACGAACTTACAAAATATTTCAAGTCTTTCTTTGCCGTGGAGAATATTGCATATTCGAGTATCGACTCTATACATTGTCCTTAGTCGCTGAGGACAACTTTTAGCGTACCAATCCATTTTTTATATCCATGTATCAGTAACCTTATAAAAATTATCAAAATTCATTATACACACACCTATTTCAGCTTTATTATAACAGTATTTAATTATGTTGTTAAATTTGAATGATCTGTGGCAGAGACAATTACAGGTTTTCTACTTTAGTCTAAAGGTATTTATTAAGTCTATGACCGAATTAGGGCCCAATTACATGTGATATAAAGTTAATTAGCAGCGGTTATAACTATGATAGTGGTTGCTACATCACTTGGAATGTATATTTGGCCACTTCTTCGATTTCACAAAAAATATGTCAAAAAAGATCGTGGACACTGCGAGGTGTACAATCGCGCGTCGGCGAAGCCGCGACAGACCGGCGCCACAATTACACAGGCCCCGTAAATCATAAACATCAACCCCCCATTTAATCCAAATAGTCCGTCGTTAGTCGAACAGGCTGCGTCTAATTTGTCTACTCAACTGGAGATTAATTTATTAACATTAATTATATAACAATATCGCATATTACACATCCGCAACTGACGCATCTGACAATTCTCGTAAACTTTCAATCGTAATTTGTGAAGTTTGGTTCTGATAGTTTTATTAAATTAAATAACACTTACTAGGTACGTGGTGGATAAATTAACTTTAATTATCAACGTACTTAAAAATGCTTTGAATATATTAAAACAAACATAAAAAGCACGGAATATCAGAATTTTACAATCTAAGTTCTCAACCTGTATTGTAAGAATAATTGTTGTTTAAACGATTGTTGTTCGAATAAAGTTGTGGCTATCACGATCGGTAGGGATAGTGAGAGTAGATAAGTGGTGTATTACAATATCTAATTATCAGTGTATCTCTACTATATTATACACCATTATACACAAAACCCTTCCTATTGAATCACTGTATCTATTTAAAAAAAACTGCATTAAAATCCGTAGCGTGGTTTTAAAGATCGAAGCATACATAGGGACAGACAGCGTAAAGCGGCTTTGTTTTATATTATGTAGTGAATCTAATAACCTCTTATTAAATTATAATAATTAGTTGTAGGTATATTTTTTCGTCCTTAAAAATTTGTACCTACTTTGAAATATAAACTACCTACTTATAACTAAGTAGCTTGTGTATCTAACATTATTACGTATCATTACTATTACATTTTCATATTATAATCTTTTATACTCGCTGTAATATCTTTTTCATTTCCCATTTTATTAATTTTGTTTGGCAATATGTTGCACCGGCTCCCTAAACTATAGGTGCCCGGATGAGAGTAAGCGGAGCATAACTTTTTATAGGCGTTTTTGTTCCGAGCACTTCCACTTCTATTATAAGTTCACCGTTTTACTAAATGGCTTATATCTTACCAACAAGTTATTAAAATGTAGCTATATTATCTGTGAGTGTACATAGTAGGTATATAAGTATAGGTACCAATAGTAAGTACTTTTTATCTGACTGAAATAGCAAACGAGCATGCAGTTCACTTTATGGTAAGTGGTCAATGCCGCCCATGGACATCTGTAACCAACTTCAGACATGGGTTCCACCTGAAGTCAATCACAGATGCGATCCTACTCCCGAGGACTATGATGGTCGCCTCATGTGAAAGTGTGCCGGCAACCACACCATTGTATGTAAATCTATGTCATAAACAATGTAGATCCTGAATTTCAGAGGAAATCGAATGGTAGTTTTTTCGTCAAAGAGTAACAAACACAGATACACCCTCACAAAGTTTTTCATTATAATATTAATAAGATTTTGTTGTAGGTAAATATTTGAAAGCCAAATTTTGTGGTATAAAGAACGAACTATGTTCTCATTTATCACTTGTTGTGTATCCCGAATAATGACGTTTCTTACTTTCACTTACTTCTGGTATATATAATACACATACTAATGATGAAATTGTATTCTCAATGTATTCATTGATCATACATAGTTCGTCATAAAGATCAGGGGGTTGAATATAAATAAGTTAAGTAAAAGCTTTTTAAAAAATAGACGCGTAATTGCTGTTTTTAATTTATATGCTTTATAAGCTACCTAGATGGAAGAATTTCTGTATCCGCTCCGAATGTCCTATTTTTAGGACAAATCATGTGGGTTCTTATCTGAGATTTGCCACAATGTTACCATAAGTCATGTGTGGGACAGTCATGAAGTAATAATAACAACAAATATAAAACTTATTCAAAGCATTTTAACTGGTCAAAATCATAACAATTTCCGACTAAACAATTGTCCTGTAAATTATTTAGATTTGCAATTCGTACGGCACTCGAATGCGTTCAGTCTGAAACATGACACTCAAATAGAAATTGGCGTTATCAAATTTTCAATCACGACGTATAACATGAAAGTGGATTAAAATGACGCAAACAATAACGTCCGTCTGATGTGGTTCGCGCGACTAATTACCTTTGATATGGAGAGGTTTGACGATCACGAGGCGGCCGCAGCTGTGTAATAATTGAAAGGGCTTAACTCAGTTTTGTGTTTGATTTGTACGTTGTATATTGTCGGTTCTGGCGAATGGACCTTTTGATCGCTCTTTGGATGCATGCCTGCGCGACATTACGTAATCTGGTTATGACATTACTCGTACATTAATGTAGAGTAACATTGATTTATGTTCATGAAAGGATTTTGTATATAACTGATCAAAGGCAATAATCATTTACCAAGAGTACGACCCATTGCTGATGACCGTATACGGAAGTTTTACCTGAAGTCGAACACAGATACATTGCTTGCTACTCCTGAAGTCTAAGATGACCCTCTCGTATGGTTCGACGAAGGGAGGTTCCATCTTCACACCTATTTTTAACGTGAAGCAATTTTTGCGTTTCGGTAGAAAGAAGATTGTGGTTGCCAGTTCGTTTATGACTTGACCAGGGCATCTGTGATTGCCTCTAAATAGAATCCTCATTCTATACGAACTTGCTTATAGATCTCTATGGGTGACAGTAATTACTTAACATCAGGTAGACTGCATGTTTGTTTGCTACTTCAATATAGTAAAGAAGTAAAAATAAATTAATTGACTTCCACACCTTTCCACGAAAAAGTCAATTGTTATGTCATGCTATAAATAAATTTAGCCTTTGTACCTCTCCGGTCAAATTAAGGAAATTCTGCCATCTATAAAATTATGGGAGTATTTGTTAAACTGTAGTGTTACCTAAAGGCAAAAGGATACGGTGTAACAACACAAATATTTTAGTTTTAATTGCTGGTAAGTATACAAGCAAAGGGCACTTTAAATGGACAGGCGTATTATATCAAGCATGTGGAGAGAAATGTTTTGATTCAATTTTAGTTCGGCAGTATACACGTTTTACTGTGACGCACAAAATATTTTCAAAGTGCTATCAATGTATTTCGTTCAATTTGCATTAATTTTAGTCTGCTGCAGAGAGCTTCTGCCATTTTTTATTGCTAATAGTTTTTGCGGTCTACGTTTTATTTGTATCCATTTATAAACACTCACACTCACATCGCATCGACACAATAATAAGTACATACATATTTACAATATTTGGCATAATGTATATGATTCTGAAAAACAACACCAATATAGTACATACAAGTTTTAGTTTAGCACTACACCAGTCATGTTAATTTTATACGGCGATCGACGATGTAGCAGTTTTTCAGAGGCAAAAAGCAGCGATCAGATTCCATATTCCACAGAAGTTTGAGCGCCAGTCGTAGGTATTTTTGAACTCCATTTGCAACAATTTAACTCAAAAATGTACAGTATTAATTTTGACACTAAAATTCGCGTTAAAAAAAGCAAAGTATAACATGATCAAACGAACCAATTTGCAAAAACGCGCTGCACCATCGATGCAATCGTCAAAACGATTCGTCTTTGACAATAATACGATATCCGCTAGGGCTGTTAAATAAAAGAAGCGTGTGATTGTTTGGAAAATTACGAAAAATAGCCTGCGGAAAAATTACGCACAGAAGTGGCAGCGCCGGCCACATGGCGCGGCGATACGCCCTACATAACTGATGACTTTCCGATGGGCATTCATTCCCGGTCATAACACTGGTGATTGTCAAATAATTTTTACCCGCCCCTAAATGAATATGTTACACGAATTTCTGTTGTTATAGGTACATTTGGAAATTGCTATAGGTATTGGTATTGTTTAAAGAGATTCGATAACCATTGTTTACCATTTCGGAAACATCTCTAGTTAGTGTATCTCATGTGAATCTAGTTGAGAGGTTCACAGACTATTCTCATATACCTCTTTTAGAATTTAGCTGGTTTCGGTGGATCTACAGTTACATCCATGAAGAACATAATCTAAATTGGCGATCAAACAGATAGGTAAAAAGGTCGCAAAATCTGAATTGTCTTAGACAATGCCGTCTCTACGATTTAATGATCAAAGAAAATGACACCCGTTGAGTCTCCTGTGAAACCCTGAGGGTTTATCTGGGGAAATAAGTATCTAGATAAAACTCTTTAAACTACTAAAATAAACTTTGATGTTATAATACAATCGTAGTTATTGCTACATAACATTGAAATGCCGAATACTGTACCAAACTCCCGATTATTCCGGTAGAACAAGATTCGAACTATCGATGTTGCATCAACCATCGCCGCAACTGAATATCGGAAGGAACAGGAAACTTGGAGCGTTGTTATAAGATTCTATTGAAAGGTTCTGCGGAAGCGATAATTCGAAGTAACAAGACGGTCGTCTATTATTGTTTGTGAAACTAATTAAAAAGTTCCAAGTTTGTCGCAGGATAGACGAGCAACCCGGGCGACATCAATACAAGAAGCAATAGAGCAAGATCCGATATACAAATTTAGCAGCAAAATTTTTGTATAAAAATTTGAGACTAATAATAATAGGTAATAACTGCGATAGTAAAATTTTCTCTTATGTGGGCGTTCTTTTAATCTTTTTAATGGGTGTTCTTTTAATCGAGCGCGCATAGATAATGAGGATATTAGTATCAGCATATAAGAGAAAGTCTAGATTCTGTGCCTGTAGGGCTGTGGAAATCATAAAAACTTTACTCAATCAATATAAGTTCTGGATACAAGTAGGGAAGAGAATATTGGGCTAATGTTAAATAAGGAAACATTTCCTAATAATTATTTAATTAATAATATATTCCATGTAACTCTCTTCGTTTGTACAGCAGTAAACTTCGTAGAATTTCATTACCAAATGGATTATCTTGTTTGAAATGTACCGGTATTTCCCCTTGTATTTTCGTTCGATCCTCCGATGCGATATCCAAAATACATTTATTTATTCCTAGAACTTTAATCGAAGAGGGCAGATGAACATTGAGCGAGCTCCCGGCGACAAACTTCTGCGTTGAAACATCGCGCAATAACTTCCGTTTGCAGTTTGTCTCTAAAAAAACTTTAGTTCCTTGATAGGATTCAGAATTTGTACTTACTCATTTGTAAGTGAAAGTTTGTTTTAAAATTTTGTTACTTCAAAATAATTTTACTTATCGCTGAATATTTGATTTAAAGAAGTTTTTGACACTAGTTGATTTGGTATATTTTAAGTATTAGAATGACTATAAGTTTTACTTATGTGATAAAATTTACTTCTTCAGTATGTGTTTAGTAAATGTGGAACAACTAGCGGTACACAGATCCATAGCGAAGCAACTGACTGCATCGAACGTCGTTCGCTTTGCTGCACAGCGTTCCGCCTCTTATCCTTCCAATAGAAACAAAGTGCACGCGTCACTACACTGCCCACTGCTGTTTTGTTTCGTTTTATTTCATCTAAAAGCCTGTAAGGTGTAGTTAAGCAAAATAGTTCTGTATAATATTAACATTCTTACTTAGGCGTTTTTCGTAAATAGGGCATTTTTCTTGGCACATGACTTCATGTGCGTGCGTGTCTCTTCTCTTTTTGTTAACGGGAGAGCGGGAAATCTTCAAAAAGTACCATTGCATAACAATGCATAAAGAAGGACATAACACCGTGTCCTTCTGTGGAGTTTTTACCTCATTAAAACCCCCTCGGTGTCCTTCTTCGCACGTACGTAGAGGAAACGAAACACAACCGGAGTTCTCTGAGCCCGTAGAGGCACCTACGAGTAACACCCAGATGCGTGTTGAAGCCCATAGTCATCCACCCAAATGTCGTCCGTCCCGGGTTGGCTGGCTGAACGGTTCTAACTTCCACTCTTATTGTTTGCAACACTTAAAAAGCTCTTTTAGTCTCTTATGGCGGGCGGGAGATACCGCAATTCTATTCTTGTCCCGAGACTACAGGCGTATATAGATACGGTACAGTGCATGCCTCCAATGCGTTTGACTTACATGACAGTATTCGGATAAAACCCTTGGCCACATTGCGTAAATAAGCGTGCAATGAATCCATTGCGAAGTCATTCATTGTAGCAAGCAGTGTTGTGAACAAAGCGTTGCAATGGCCGCTCACCGCTCCGATGACCCGTGTTCCGTCTCTTAACCTTTCAATTGAAACAAATTGCATGCGCCACTACATTGCCCACTTTTATTTTATGTTTCCCGTTATTTCATTTAATTGTATACTTAATACTTTCTAAGTATTTTAGTATGCAAATACTCGTAGGGACAGTATTTAAAAGACATTACTATTATTGCTTACCTTTGTGGCGTTAACTTCCAAAATCTTAACATTCTTTGAAAAAGTCGATTTAATCAATTACAATGGATCAAAAGCAGAAGTCATTATAATTAATAATAATTTGTTATTATTTCACATGTTATATAGGTATTATCATAGTTACGTTCGCCGCTCTCTTCCTTTAACTTTTGAACCTATGACTCAATAAGACGGGTGTTACATTTTCCCGATGATGTATAATTGCAGTGTACCTAATTCTTTGATAACATACAATAGACATATACTTTTTACGTTGCTCCGACGCAACAACACTTAGATCTAAATGATACTAGTGTTCTGTTAGCTAACGCGTATATATTATTTTTTAGCTTTTACTATGTTTATAACTCTCAATTTTTTTTAAGTTATATAACACTTAGTCTTTCGACACAGTAAACACCCTATTTCTAATTATAGCTGTATTATACGCTGCTATGTTTTGACCTTAAAGGGATACAGCAGGAGTCATTCCAAATTAGTCCTTTGGGGTAGCATCTGGATATAACCTGAGGTAAGACTCAGGTCTTATCAGGGATTGATTTGATTACGTTTGTCCATGAGTGGCAGTAATCGCTTACCATCAGGGTTTGCTAATTTCAAATTATAAAAAATGATGTATTTGAGTTTTATCAGAGAAGGAAATTAATATGAGCAAAACTAGAAACTTAAAAATACAACTAAATCTATTTCAAACATTATTAGTTCATATGTTTTGGTTACATTCTTTTTGAATTTAGTGATCGCATGTTTTAGATACTGCGAAACAGAAATACTTTGATACACAAACTTATTTTTAGAGCCGATAAAGTGGATGTCATCCAGAATAAAGCACTCTTCGCTGTGTGTGGTCCGACATGCACTTGGCCGATTTTTTTACAGAGTAAAACCCAATGGTCAAAATAAACAAATAGTATTGTTAGTTTCCATATTTTTTGTGACAAAGCTCGTCAATGGCTACTAAACCTAAAAAATAAAACCAAAAATGGCCCATTTAAAACGAATGAGGTATTTATATATTATTCATATAATAGAGATTTTGAGTATCCTATAAAAATTTGATGATCCTACGCAAATTTCATCATATAGAATATATCTATGGCAAGCAAGTAGGTAAGTTGATCTTACGAAACTTTCGCAATTGAGAACTTTTCAATCCGTTCTTTTCCTTAAAATAAAGAAATCGAGGTATTATATTATCTGTGACAAATTTACCGTTCAATGTAATATATTACTATGTTTTCTAAGTCCTGGCTAATCCGGGTTTACAAGTCCCGTAATTTTTGTGAAGTTGTTTCGAAAAGGAGGGCGGATTACAAAAACGAGGGTTAGACTGAAAGCAAGTTCGGATAAAGAAACGCGTGGCGGGAATTTTGTGGCGAACGGATAAGTGGTGATTCCGTTTTCGGCAAAATACAGATTGATTTTAGCCATAGACTCGGGATTCCTAACGAGTTTTTTTATCTCAACATAAGCGACTGGTACTTTCCTTTAAAATGTTTTGGCTATTGGAAGCCGTAACTATTTAAATCATGTTAGTCTTTGGGTCCGTCCATTGAATTTGCATCTTTATTTAGTTTTTATGCGTTATTGAGTAAAGAAGGAATAAAAGAACATGTTTTATGAAAATCTTCGACAGTTTATTTTTTTCAATAACATATTTTTTTTATTAATAATCAATTTTTGCATTACAATGCGTATTCATTCTACTGAGGTAGTTACAGGATCAACAGTTTTAATTGAATTAAATAGAAACATTTACTACCAGGACAAATGAATAAAGCATGGGCAAAAATAGTATTTTTATCTAAACATCAATTTCCTTTGTTTCTAATATTAATTAAATGAAAAGGGGTGGTACAAAACGTAAAGAACAAATATAGCGAAACTAGGCACCCACTCTTATAATCCTCACTGGCGAGAAAAGGGGATGTTTGTTTTCGATGTGACTCTGCTAACAGTTAAATAAATTAGATAAAACGGGATACACGCCGACGGAGGCACTTAGCAAGTTTCTGTGTTGTCAACACTTTTATGTGTATATAGAGTTGACCCATTAGGGATCAGGGTGCGACGTACTTAGATTTATTATTATCGAAACATAAGGTTCTTCACTACATAGTACCTACATATAAAACAAAGTCGCTTCTTGCTGTCTGTCCCTACGTATGCTCAGATCTTTAAAACTACGTTATGGATTTTAATGCAGTTTTTTAACAGATACAGTGATCATGTATAATACATGTATAATATAGTGGAGGAACACATAATATTAGATTTTTAACCTTTAGGCGGAACGGAAGTTCGCCGGGTCAACCAGTTCACTTATAATTTAACATACTATGGTCTGTCTTTTTGCGCTAAACTTTTTTTGTTACTTAATCATATTTCTGTTTTACTAATTATAATAAGTTACAGATACAGTTTATAGGAAAAAAACAGATATAATGATCCTTACGCATTTAAAATAATTTAAAGTTGAAAGTAGGAACTACAGAAATACAAACACTCACACTAACCAAGAGGCTTTGAACGTCTAAGTACGATCCATTGATCGTGACACAACTGACTATATATACACGAGTGTCAAAATATGTTTTTTTTTATTTGACTGAAGTAACAAACGAGCATGCAGTCCACCTGATGGTAAATGGTCACTGCCGCTCATGGGCATCTGAAATCAACTTCATACAGAACATTGGTTCTATCTGACGTCAAACACATATGCGTTGCTACTCTCGAGGACTATGATGGTCGCCTCATGTAAAAGTGTGCCGACAACCACACCCTTCTATCGAAAATCAAGAAATGCTTCACGCTAGAAATAGGTGTGGCGGTGGTACTTCCCCGGTCGAACTACACTGGTTCTACCACCTTCAGAGATGTACAAAAACATGGGGTAAATTTTGTATGTCTTACAAAATATAACATAATAATTATGAAATTATTATATAGTCTTAATTGGTAACATTAAGACAATATATTACAACAAAGAATACGAACATGAATTAGGAAAACGTAAAATATTGTGACAATACAATTCGTACATGAACCTACATACATTTCATTTTCTTTGTAGATATATTGGGAAAAACATGGAGTCTGTTGTAGAACTTTTAATATCTATTCCGATTAGATTCAGTGTCAGGAGGAGGGCGGATAGCGGAGTCGGAGGAATATTAGACGGATCGGGCTTCGAATACAAATATGGGAGATAGGGAAATCGGATTTGCAAGCGGCCCCAGACGTGTCGTATCCTCGGACTCTTTTTGTGAAACATATCACATTTTAATAAGACAACCCAATAGATACCCATAACTTTTACCCCACAGTGGATTTAATAAATCTCAATATTTTGATTCCATTTTCCTTTAACGGTGATTTTGTAAGCAAAAGTAAATATGGTTAGTTATAGAATTGTTGTATGTATACCTTACGTGTATGCAGGCAGTACCTACTATTCATTTTTATAGGATGATATTTTTGACTTTATACCTACGTGATTTCTAAACGAAATAGTTAAAATTAGCACGTTGAATACGATATTTATTTAATAAAAAATATTTTATCTTATTCGTATTCTCGTTAAAATATAAATCCGAAATGAACTCTCTGTGAACTATGATTAATGAACTCCATTATGTCTTCAATGCTTTTAAACAGCGCAAATTGATAATAGAATAACCATTTTAAAAATGGTAGAATTGTGAAGCCATAATAAAATAGAGTTTACTTCCTGAATTAATACAGTGCCCGCAAATGTCCAACGCCACTAATTAAATTCTCTTGGCTCAAATTCATTTCACACATTTGCCGGTGGTCTTTGTAGAATGTAGACTGGGAGCTCACAAGTAAAATGTTCGTTGTAATATTACTTATTGCATAAAGAACAGCTGTACACGAAAAACAGTTCTATTAAATATGTACCAAATGTTATTCACGTAAATATTATTTTATAGGTAACATTTCTATTTTAAAATAAAATGTTTTCTAACATGCAGCTCGTCTGTTGTATTTTATCACGAACCTAGAGTAAAAAAACCAATACACTGAAATTCTTTTTATATCTCTCTCTAGGCACGAGTGTCTTTACTTAATTAGTTCTAATTTCAGATCGTTTTATTAATTTTATTTATAAAAAGTTCGGTAAAGATGAAGAAGTGCAAACTTCATGTACCCATGATTTAACTTTGTAGTTGGTTATAATACAAAAAAAAAAAATAATACTAAAGCTTTCTGATTTTTTTATACATTGATAGTTAATTGATTTTATTCAGAAACTGATTATTTATCTTAAAATTGATAGTGTTATTTTATTATTTTAAGAGAATTCGAAGTGTAGGTATAAAAGTGAGTGTAATGAGAAATCACCAGCACAGCTATTGCTTTACATAAATTCTCGAGGTGACAACGCCTGTCCCTAGGGTTGCCAAGTTATACACTTGCTATTGGATTAAATAGCATTGTTCTGCCTTTATTTTCGTAACAAAAAGAGATAAAACACTTATTTTACGAGAGACATACGTATCTACCATTTTTCCTTAAGTCATTATATTATTAATCTGTTTTCTCTCCGTTTTGTATTCTTTCAAATAAATTAATACAACTGCTGTTATAGCCATTTTATGGTATATTTGTCACACTGTTCGTTATCTATCAAAAATATTAATAACTACTATGTTTACCATCAGCGAACTTTTATAATTAAAGGCGAAGTTATATTTTATGCGAGTAAACGCATAATAAAGCAAAAATAAAACATTAATTTGTTTGACTATCTAACTGTATATGACTACTTATTTTTATAGGGGACTCAGAAGTCCATCATAAGGATAAAAAGTAATAGATCCAAACTTTCAATTCTATAGTTTTCAATAAATAAAAAGATTTTTTTCTCAAAAAATATCTTTAAAAAAGAACTATTAGCTTCACAAAGAGCTAAGTTCACTACTGATAGTCATTGGTAGCGAATGGCCGGGCGAGGTGGCGTGCCGACTCCGTGGGATTGTTCTCTCTCTAATTAAATCTCGCCAGCGACGACGCGGTTTCAAACCGACCGCCTCTTAATTATTGTTCCGGCTCTTAACATCTGTCTTAACGTCACTTTTCATTTAATTCAGAAATTCTTTGCTTCACCCTCCAAGTGTTAATATCTTTACCAACCATTGTACACTGTAAACCTATACTGTGTATGATCTTTTGCTAAATTTGTTTTTGGTTATGCATCAGGGTTTCGAATTTAGTATTCTATAGAATCGGCTTAATAGCACTCATAAATTCATGGGTAACTTTTAAAGAAAGTGATTTTAAGATAAGTTACGATGGAAACATTGCGAACTTTTTAATTTTCTTACTGGTATACAAATCGATTTTGGAAGCTACAAAGAGAAGCGCACGCTCTCTCGTTTCGACTAGCCGAGAGTCGAATACAAATTAAGAGGCTGAATTCTCTCCCGAAAACTAGTCTGTAAAGTGCAATAGCCAAGTTGCCTATTGCGGCGACCAAATTAAATATAATACATAACTTAAAGACACTCACTGCATCCGTATTAAAATTATATTTATAAATATTTAAGTAAATTTATATTTATAAATAAATTATTCAGATTTATGAATGTAAAATCGGAATAATTTACAGATGATTACTTTATTAACAAATACCAAAGCTATTATGAAAAAAAAAATTTGTAAACTATAGACGCTATTATTGTCAAATTAAATTAAACCAATCAGATGTATATAACTAATCCAGTCTGCTGCACAGCTTTAATTAGCTAAATAAATTTTAGCGACTATGTTTGAAATACTTAAAGATTCACACAGTATGGCACTGACTAATTTGAGTTCGAGAGTGGATAAGAAAGATTGTAGTTCTAATTAGTAGTCACTTGGGCCAAGTCGAGGCGGGCTGCGTCGAACGCCTTCTTAATTATTTATGCGCTGCAGGCTGAATAAGGAACACACTCTGCTTCATTGCGCCAAAATTAAAAGAAATGTGATAAAATACATCTGCAAAGGAGTTTCTTCAAAATACCTATACCTTGTAATATTTTATTTAAAATTACCATACTAATATGATATAAATAAACATAAATTAATTTATGAGAAAATCTCAACGTTTTGTATCTACGTATTTATATGTTATATTTTCCTAGTTTAATTTTGTTAATTTAAGTCAAATTAACTTCGTGCATCTTTAAAAAGACGCAAACAGATCAGAGTGGGTGCTGCGAGGGGGCGCTCCAGTAAGCACAAAGGGCCGGAGAAGTGCGGACGAAAGTTTTAATATCCCTCCGATTAGATTCAGCCACAACCAGGGACGACCGAGCCACGTTCGAGGGATTGAAGGGAAATATTTCACCATTGAACACGAATACGAACATCTAGAGATAAGAAAATCGACAAGTCTCGCCGGATTTCTCAGTGATTCTATACTTAAGCCACTTTACGGCGTCTACCTACCTACGTGTCTATTCAAGTCAAAAATATTTAAGGAAGAATTTGCTTTATATGTTCTCTTCGATACACAACAAGAGACTTAGGTAATTACGTTTTTTTTAGTATATTTAATCATTAGAGTCAGTATGTGTCGTCAATAATATTTTTAAACGCTTGTAAGTTTGAATCACCTTTGCTTTTAATGTGCAATGCAGGCCAAGGTTCAATTCCTGGCCTAAAATACCTATGTGTAAAGATATGCCTTAAAACCTTCTGATTTCTAGAGTGTCTAACTGTAGGATAGTATGGTCCACCGACATGCTAAGCACAGCGAATCTTATTGAGAAATATTCAGTCTCAAACATTAATATAATTATTAACTCATCATATTTAAAGTTTCGAAACGAAAGACAACACAAAATATAAGTGAAAAATAACTACAAATTCGAGCTAATTATTACTGCCATTTTCTATAAAAAGTGGTCACTGCTCCCGTGGAAATCGGTTATTAACTACCCAAGTAAAGTCAATCTGTGGAACTGTACGCCTTGCAAATGTTTTTTCGGGAATTCGCCATTACTTAATTTCTATTTATGTCTCACATGTTGTACGCTACCTGTCTCCAGTGCGATATGTCACTCCACTTTAGTCTGTGCTTTGTTTTTAAAGCGATAATAAATTTTAAATGTATTTTTTCTAAAGAGTAACAAATTTGTGTAGGGTTGCAGAATTTCACTTAATTTTTCTGGGCTTACTAATATCTTATTGCATTAATATATAAAGATATTCCGTAAAAAAAGAATAGTTTATCTTTAGCTAACGTTTAAAATTACATTGCACTTTGTTTTATCGTCAACCCATTATTGTCCCACTACTGGGCACGGTTCTTCTCTCGGAATGAGAGAGATTTTTAGGCTTAGTCCACCGCGCTAGCCAAGTGCACATTGGTGGACGTCACACACCTCCGAGAACTATTTTTTTAAAGAACTCTAGGGTGTTTATTTTTTTCTCACGATGTTTTCCTTCACCGAAAAGCAGTGATATTTAATTTCTAATACGCACATAAATCAGTGGTGCGTGCCTGGGTTTGAACATAGGACATCCCGATTGAGAGGGCAAGTTTCAGCCATTAGGCTATCTCAGCTCTGTGTTATTACAGTGTAATTTTTAATGTAACAGTACCTAATTATTTAATGTAATGACGACGTAATGTAATGTTACTTATATTCAGTTTTACCAGAAGGGTACACCTGTAGGCATACTTGTAATCTTATTATTCGGGTGTCCGAACACCAAAAGCGAAAGGGCGAGTCGACGGGCGCGGAACGGGGAACATTCTCAATCCATATTCGATCGGCAGGCTCTGCACTGAGCCGATCTGACAAGCTGCCGATCTGTTTTGCATTTATATAAACAGCTTCCACCTTTAATATACGCGACGTCGCGGTGACACGCTTCTGGCTTTGGGTACTATAAACATATGGAAATATATACTTTTGCGCACTTATTTCAGTGCGAAGTAACTTTTGCGTTTTGGTGGAAGGGTGTCCCCTCCCCTTTTAGTCCTAGAGAGTAGCAATGCATCTATGATTAATTCAAATAGAATCCTTCCTCTATATGAGTCTAAGAGTGACAGTGATCAATTATCTTTTTAATCTTTATTAATTGACATCGACTGCTTGCTTGTTTGCTACTTCAAGAGCGAAAAATTATTTATTTATTTAAAATAAAAAATGAAAAGTTTTATTTTTTGTTTTGGAGCAGATTGAAGTAAGCCCTCTTTGCAGCTTGACTTTTACAAGAATACAGAATCATAAAACGTCAAATTTTAAGTTCTTGTTCAATTAAATATTTTAACTACCCAACCAATAGTGGTTGGGTAGTTAAAATATTTAATAACGATAATATAATACATTTTATTTTGAAGGTATTAATATCTATCCATACAATAAAGCGCTTTATTTTAACTACGAGTCAATGTTAAATAACGAAGAGGATTGCATTATCGATGATCATCACAGTTCACCCTATTAGTGTTTTAATGTGGAGCTTTAACTATTTTTACTTTACGGATTTTTTTAAAATTATTTTACTGGTTTTATGCACGGCTTGTTCCTACTTTTTGGTTAAACAAGTTCTTTACTGAAATTTTCACATTATGGTTGAATTACTGCTTATTGTTTGAAGGAAGTATTTATCACAGTGTTTCCGTGCTGACAGGATAGGACGGCCGAAGGGTGCGTAGACCTTCATCAAGTGGTTGACTTGTATTAGCGAGAGATTGTTCCGCCGGTTCGCATTCTTCGCCCCATACAACACATGTTTTACCCACTGATTTCGCAAATTAGCGAAATCTGTTATAAAAGGCTTTTGTTCTGTAATTACTTTCACATCGCATCGGCGTTGACCGGCTTTCCACATGTGGATTTTCAAAGCTGACTTGCTTTTCAATACAATATGATTATTATATAAATTACTGTTGTATCATTTACTTAAGGCGAGCCACAAGTATAGAATAATAGTATTTGAACGCATTCGCTTCGCTTTATAATAACCTTAAATGGTTTTTAGTCAAATATTACATTTTAAAAACACGTAACAATGATTGTAATATTAGATTATAAGTTGGCAAATGCGTTTATAATTAGACCAAGTTATGAATAGTCAAATTGCAAAGTATAAAAATAAAGTGTTTATTCAGAAGGTGTAATTACAAAATCCCTCGTGCACCAAATTTCCCAATGTTTTCGCGTGGCGTGCGAGTACGTGCCGTAAAAATAATTCGACGCTCCTCCGGGATCGTTTGTAAAACGTCACGCGTAAAACATATTATAAAGCCAATAAAACGTGTTTACAAGGGTGAGTAGAGCTCGCCGTCCTCGGGGCGTTCCGTTCCCGCGCGATATCCGTAAACATTTTAGCGCTGCAATAAATTTAACATTATCCTACTCACGAGACATTCTGTTTTCTTCCGTACCGGGATCAGTTGGTTAACGGTTGTAATCTCGGCTCACTCGGATTTTCTGCTCGCCGGAATCAAGAATTATACAATTATGCCTCTCGCATATTTCCTACTTCCAGCTTTATTTTTGAATATTTAACATTTTCTCTTTACACTCAGCTTAAATCACGTACGAATGAATAATGTACATCGTATAACAGAAGATAGTAAATTAACTACGTGATGTAGTGACGCTCTATAGGGAAATGCAATGCTATTAGAATTCGCTACTCGCTGAGGTCAGTTTTGAAACTCGCGAATGTTAAATTGCAACGAGTAATTTTACCATATTTATTTAGGTACTCCATATCAACATGTCTGCAAGCACCATGTTCTTTTTATATTTTATTTCACGCACAGAGAATTTAATTGAATTTTTTTGATCAGAAAGAAATTAACCGATGTTTATGGAAGATGTGTTGATAATACGCCAGTACCAGAACTGGTTTGCAAAATTTCGATCCGGCAACTGTGATGTCGAAGATGCATCACGTTCTGGAAGGCCGGTTAAAGCTGATAAAGATACGATAAAGCCATCAGTTGATGCAAATAACAACACATGAGATTGGTAAGAGGTCAATTTTATGGAATTCAACCGTTTATGACCACCTAAAAGGCCTGGGTTCGATATGTGGGTTCCTTATGTCCTCACGGAGAGAAATTTGTGTCGTCGAGTTAACGTCTGCGATTGGCTCCTCAAACGCCACGAAAATGATCCATTTTTTATATGAAAAACGTCTTTCATTTTCACCTTAAAAACGAAATGACTTCTCGAACAACCCAATAGAAATACGTGTCAAAATTGTTCTTAGCACGTCACGGCACGTTAAATAAAATACACTGATAATGTAACTAATCGAGAGCCTCTCTAAAAAGCATTCCAGTGCAGGAATTTCCGCCACGTCAGTCAAATAGTTCAAATAAAGAGAAAATAATCTTCTATTTTCACCGCGCTGACAGCGGCCAAAGCTTCGCTACACTCAGTTTGGTTAAGGAATGCTTCTTAACTTTACCGGTAAAAGGTTTTTATTGCTAAAGGAGTGTTGTTTTAAAAAATATTTTAATGGTGTATATAATCGTACTTTAATAATTTGTTCTAATATTTAATTGATATCATTAAATATATATACGACAGTTTCAAATAATAAGAAAATTGTTTTTGCTTCGAAACTATAATAAGGGATACCTATTATCCACTTTTGAACATAATCTTGTAAGTTATTTATTTTATATAATATTTTTAAATCCCATAGCTATTCATCGATGTTTTTAAATTAAGAGGGAGGTATAGAACGTACAGTATGTACCAGTTTGTGTTTAATCGAGTTGGTCACCCATCCAGCTTCCGACTGCGTCTCATGTTACTTAATTATAAAGATTGATAAAGTCTATAGAAAGCCATGTGTATTTATTTATTTGTTATTGTTTTCTGATAAAGATGAAAGTATGATCAAACAAATTACATTATAATCTTGACCCTGTAACCAAAACCTTGCGTGAATATCATAACATGTTCGACTTACTTTTTCTTATTTTCAAGATGTGTTATTAGTTTGATATTTTCAATATGTCGTTAGTAAGGAGTATAATTATTTTTTTGCAATCAAAACCATTCATATTATATTAAATGAATTCACACTATTAACCGGAAAGCAGTTTCGTATAAAAATTTCCGGCATCTGAGTGAGAGAGCAGTTCCAATAAAGGTAAAAATAAAGCCACCCGCTCTCACGCCGACCGACAGCGGTTAGAAGGTTGACTACCCTCGGTTTGTTTAAGAAATGCTTCCTTCTTTTATGTGTTTTGTAGCTAAATACTACATATTTTATGTATAAACACATATCCTTACATTCAAGTCGCAATGGTAGGAAGGAACTAAGTTCTGGATGTATGTTACAAAAATGGAACTTTTATTATTTTATTTTGTCTTTGTTAGTTTTTTTCGACGATAGCGTATCATTTTGTTCGACAAATATCGGAAATCAAATCAAAAACAATAAAATAATTTGACTAACACTCTTTTTATGTAAGTAAATGAGATGGGGTGGATGGTATATTTTTATCCATTTTCCATTCAGACGGTAGAACGCGTGGCGCAGCAGTTACTATACCGGTCTGATGCGCAATGGGTTTTGGGTTCGATTCCCGGCCAGAATGATGAGAATAGATTCATGTTCTGGGTCTGGGTGTTTGTGTATTCGTCTTGTGTGTGTCCATGGTACCCCTGACACAGGCGAAAATCCTAGTGTGGGGCAATGAGTGTAGAAAGCTTGTGTGTGTGTGATTTAAAAGTTGAAAATCAATTGGAACTTTTAAGGATTATTTAAGGTGCATACCAAACATAGGTTACAAAAAATATGTTTCCTAAACTAAAGCCCTAAGTTCCTAAAGTTTTTACATTGGTGAATGCTACATGACGAAAATAGAGTCCATATTACCTTTCCTTAACTGTAACACTCATCGAAAGTTGAGGTTCTACATCTCTTCTTCCCGATTTGGTTTACATTCTTTTTTAACGCACACATACAACGAACAAACATAAAATTGTTAAAAAAAATTTTTAAACAAAAAATACAACCGACTTCCATGCCACATAAAAGTAAAAAATAATTTAAATACATGTTGGTTTAGAGCAAACACAGTACTTAGTACATAGTCCCGAAGTCGGCGCTCATATAAGATACATGTAGTTTCGTCATGATCCAGCAAAATATGGTGAGCGCCGACTTCGGAACTATGTACTAAGTACTGTGTTTGCTCTAAACCAACATGTATTTAAATTATTTTTTACTTTTATGTGGCATGGAAGTCGGTTGTATTTTTTGTTTAAAAATTTTTTTTTCACGCTTTTCAGTCACGATAAAATCAGTTATGGCTGTTGCTAGTCGTCCGCTAACCGGATGAATAAAATTAATTATTCGTCCGATTTTCGGATGAATAAAATTATGTGCTGACGTCATCATCTAAAAATAGACTTCTTTGACACAACCGGTCGGGGGCGCTACCGCGCCCCCTCCCTTAGATTCTGAATTAGAAAAATCTGTTCGAACCTAACCTAACCGAATAAATCAACTTTTTCTGAGTAAACATTTATTTAAAGAATAGACCTATAATTATCAATATTTAAAGTAGAAAAAGTAATATAAACCTTATAACTAAGAGTATAATTCAACTGATACTGATAAAAATAATTTTGACTATCCTTAGTTGGAAAACTAATACCATCAAAACCAATTTAAGTTCGGGCAGCATGGTCGTTATTCACTACATCAGGTGTACCCATAGCTTTACACAATTTATTAATCTCAGTAATATGATTTAACTCACCAGTTTCAATACGTTTTTTATTACGAGGATAAAAAGTATGTTTAATATACAGACCATTTTTATTACGAATTTACCGTTTAGCAGACGATTAATTTATTTTATTCATCCGATTACGGGACGACTAGACACTTCGATCAGTTATACGAGACCGTGTAATACATAGTATCCATAAGACTGCATAGTGCATACATAAATGGAAACGGTAATTTAAATGACAAGTCAAACAAAAGCCTAATCGATATCTTTCATTACTGTCACAGTGCATGTGAACTGAGCGCAACCGCTCGCAGGGCGCTGCCGCGCCCTGCTCGCTTGGTTTCTATATTTTCTTTTAAGTTCCAACCTAACCTAACCCATCCTATGTAAAAAGGTTGGCAGTACTCCTGCATCGTCCAGGTAATTGTATTCAAAGTGGAATTTGTGATCATAATTATGTCCTTTCCGGAACTCATTGTTTGTATTGCGAACAATAATTACCAAACACACATACTTTAGGCAGGCTGTATACCTATATTACTAGGGTTAAAGAGGTGAAGGTAACTTTATTAATCGTTGCCTCTGTACTCTGTGGAACTCCTAATATATTCATAAGGGCCATATTACTATCACCTGTGGGTTAGATAGGCAGTACCACTGAATAAAATCCTAGTTAAAGATAACGGTTTTCATAAGTCATCTCTTCTTAGCATTTCTTCAATAAATCCTTAAACACTAAATAGCCAACTTCTATAGCTTGGGCTTACAGTACCCTGCATCATAAGGGTCGAGGAGTTAAAGGTCAATTTTCTTATCATACGTCTTTGCTTTGTTAATATATTACAATTCCATAAGTATCAAATGGCCAACGCCTATGCTTTAAGCCTGAAGTACCCGTGCATCATCAAGGCTGAAGAGTTGAAGGTCAAAACTATCATGTTATATCTTTGCCTAGTAATCTCATTACATATACGTAAGCACCATATGGCCAACGCCTATGGTTTAGGCTTGAAGGACCCCAGCATTATCAGGGTTGAGGAGTTGAAGGTCAAATTTTTCATGCCATATCTTTTCGTAGTAATCTCATTACATACACGTAAGTAACAGATGGCCAACTTCTATGGCTTGGGCTTGCAGTACCCTGCATCATGAGGGTTGAGGAGTTGAAGGTCGATTTTAATATTATACGTCTTTACTTTGTATATATATTACATACCCATAAGCAACAAATGGCCAACGCCTATAGTTTAAGCCGGAAGTACCCCTGCATCATCAGAGTTGAGGAGTTGAAGGTCAAATTTTTCATCTTTTATCTTTGCTTAGTAATCTTATCAGATATACGTAGCGATCATGTAGCTAACGCCTATAGTTTAAGCTTGAAGCACCCCAACATCATCAGGATTGAGGAGTTGAAGGTCCAATTTTCCACTGTATACAACCATTTTTCTAATGTTCTACCTTACATTTTTTAAATATCATTTTGAATTCGTAAGAATGAAATAGCTAAGTTTTATGGCTTAGGCATTCAATACCCCTGCATCATCAGGATTGAGGAGTTGAAGGTCCAATTTTTCGTTGTATACCTTTGCTTAGCAATGTTATTACAAATCCGTGAGCAACAAATGTCTAACGTTTATGGTTTAAGCCTGCAGTACCCCTGCATCATCAGGGTTGAGGAGTTCAAGGTCAAATTTGTCATCGTACATCTTTGCCTTGCTATCTTATTATATATCCGTAAGCAGCAAATGGCCATCACCTACGGCTTTTGCTTACAGCACCCTGCATCATCAGGGTTGAGGAGTTCAAGGTCAAATTTGTCATCGTACATCTTTGCCTTGCTATCTTATTATATATCCGTAAGCAACAAATGGCCATCACCTACGGCTTTTGCTTACAGCACCCTGCATCATCAGGGTTGAGGAGTTCAAGGTCAAATTTGCCATCGTACATCTTTGCCTTGCTATCTTATTATATATCCGTAAGCAACAAATGGCCATCACCTACGGCTTTTGCTTACAGCACCCTGCATCATCAGGGTTGAGGAGTTGAAGGTCAATTTTTTTATAATATGTCTTTGCTTAGTATTGTTATTACATACCCATAAGCACCAAATAGTCAACCCCTATGGTTTAGGCTTGAGGCACCCCTGCATCATCAGGATTGAGGAGTTGAAGGTCAAATTTTTCATCACATGTCTCTGCTTAGTCGTCTTATTACATATATGTAAGCACTAAATAGCTAATGTTATAGTTTAGGATAGCTGTAACCCTGCATCATCAGGATCGAAGAGTTGAAGGTCAAATTTTTCGTCAACCTATATAAGCATAGATATATAATACATGTTCCAAGTTTCATAAGAATCGATTCATCAGAAGCCGAGTTATCTCAAATTATCTAAAAAACTTGAGGAGTGGTGGTGGTTTCCCCCCCATAACTCAAAGAGTTAAGCATTACAGCATACCCATGTCCAAGAGAAAAAGTTGCGTGACAAAATTTCCTATCAAATGAAAGAAAGAAAATGGAAATCGGTTCAGAAACACCCAAGTTATTCAAGATTTTAAGAAACCGACATTTTCCAATTTTCCGGGAAAACCGCCGGAAGGTTTTCATTTTCCTCAATATGGGACTGCCTGTGAAACTAGCCGCATACAATGTCGTATGAATCGTGTCGGTAGGTCGACGATTTCTAGCCATTTCGCCCGAACATACATAAAAAAAAAAAAAAAAAAAAAAAAAAAAAATATACGTGACGAATAGATAACCTCTTTCCTTTGGGAAGTCGGTTAAAAAGAGTACTTCATTAAAGCCGACTGGCCGACCGAATGGTAATTTTTCTGATCCTAGACTTAGTTCAAGCAATGTTTTCATGCTTCCTACGGTTCAATTATTTATATTTTGTAAAGTTGCAAATCTACACTAATGTCCTTTAATTTATTATTATTATTTTTATTGTATTTTATTATTTGTATTTACTAACTTAGTTTATAAGTCAATTTGTTACTAACCAATTGGATCCTTGTTATCCGGAAATAAATAAATTTGAATTTTGAATTTGAATTTAAAAGAACACTTAACAAAAATAACAAGCAAAGCTGTTAATGGAAGTGTCTGCGGTGATGTATCAGACCACGTTTTATATCGTTTTCACTTTAAAGGAACTTCTTTAACTTCTTTAAAAAATTAAGGAGTTTAGAAATCTCCTGTCGAATGGTTTACATCTTGGTTTAGTCTTTTTTCCTTTTTTTAATTATCCCTTAGATTATATAACTGAGTTATCCGATGTTTAGGTTGGCTTAAGTACTTTATATATTCACCGCTCATTAGAATCATTTAGTGCCATAGCATTATCTTTTGGTATATATAATTAAAAAATAAGCTAATATGTTTTCGCTAACTAAATTTATATTATTAAAGTGAAGCACATATTAAAGTAGGTACTATGGAAATTTGAAGCTATTTATAATTTGATACGACATTCCATTTCTTGTCAATTCTGTTGTTGTATTTAAGGTATTAAGGAACCTCCTAAAAGTGACATCGAAATGATTTCATTAAGACGTGGATTGTAATTTTGTTGTTATAACAGACGAACACAATGTGGAGAGAATAAGTTTTTACTAAGTATTAAAAAATTGCCATTAACCCATTATTATCTCACTGCTGGGCACGAGTCTTCTCTCAGAATAAGAGAGTTGCAGGTCATAGTCTATCGTGCTGGTTTAGTGTCATTTTGTAGACTTCACACACTTCTGAGAATTTTTTTTAAAGAACTCTAGGGGTGTGTATGTTTCGCAATGTTTTACTTCACCGTAAAGCAGTGATATTTATTTTCTAACACGCACATAATTTTAGAAAAATACAGGGCGTGCCGGAGATTTGAACCTCAGACCTCCCGATCGAGAGGGCAAGTTTCAACCTTTATGCTATCACTGCTCCTTATAACATTGTAGCAAAATAATTCTACTCTCTATTCTAATTCTATAGAAATATTACAGTCCCGTGTTTAGTGCTTATAATAATTATTATCATTCGTATGTAAAATGACAATGGAAACAGAACTCGATTATGTATGGATCGGGACGCGCCATGGGCGCGTGACATGCCTGACTCTTATTTTGTATGCGGATAGAGAAACTTGTTCATCTAGTAGGTTTTTGTATCCAATAGAATTTATTGTCCAATCTTTTTAGCGAGTACCATTATTTTAGCCCAAAATGAAATAATTTAATCAGTGATGAGATATAAAAAAAGCTTTTAACAACTTTATTATCACCATTAAAAACTAAGAAACGTCGTAGCTTAGAAGGTAGAACAATGGTTCGCCTGGGGAGGTGCCACCACCACACTTATTTGTAGCGTTAAGCAGTTCTTGCGTTTCGGTGGAAAGGTGTTTCCGGCACTCATTTATATGAGGTAACCATCATAGTTCTCGGGAGTACTAACGCATCTATGATTGACTTCAGGTTGGACCCTTCTTCTATATGAATTTGTTTACAGATATCAGGTGGACTATAAGTTCGTTTGCTACCTCTATTATATAAAAAAGAAGGATTTATTGAAACAAATACAAATATTTTGAAAGTCTTCATGATTTTCAAAATATTTGTATTCGTTTCAATAAATCCTACAGGTTGCCTAGACGCTACTTAAAGTACAATAACAGAAGAGTAGTTATAGAAATAGTCGTTGAAAGTTTTTATTAAGGTAAAAGCCTGAAAATATACGTTTTACCTTTCCAGCTAAGTGCACTAATATCTATAACGGAGGTTATACCTACTCATACAATACATTAATCAGAAGCGAGTCTACGCTGCAGTGCCCTTTTGCAACGCTGATCCACTTTTCTACGGATGCGAGATTAAAGGGGAGTAACAAAATGAGAAATGGAACGATTTCAGGACGCATTGTTGGCCGGCCGGCCGTTGTCGGATTTATGACAAAGAACAGCCGGATGATTCAATCAGGCCAGTTCTTTAGTTTGTTATATTCATGTTACAGTCGACATCTATGAGTTTTATTGTTATCGGCTTGTTGTCTTACTAAAAATTCTCTTTGTTTCGAATCCATTTTAATATACTAGTGTATGAATTTTATGTTACTTCTGATAAAAAGTGGCTTTGTAAGTTTTATTTACAGTACTTTCATGCATGTAACACATCGTATCTGTTGTTTACTATTCGCTTACTGACAGTAGGTATATGTTTTTAAATAATGTTAGCTTAGTGAAAAGAAATCATGCTATAAGTTTGTATACAGACGACACGGCGATTGCTAAAGGGCAAACTTTCAGCAAATAGGTATTCAGTACAGGGGTGCAATTTACAATTTAAATATTCTTAATGTCTCCAAGTTGTCGCAGCGGGCGATAGAGGGGTGGCGGGCGAGCACCGACTTCCACTACATCAATCACTCGCGGACGCTGCGCCTGAACATTTCTAATTATTCCCTGGCTTTGAACCGGCGAAATGTTCACTATTAACACGTTCACACTTAGATTTGTGGTCAAGGTACGTTTTATGAATGCTATTAGCGTTTTAAGCCATTTGCATGTGTTGAAATTTAAATTGTCTCATCTGCTCTTAGGGTGGTTAGTGTTGCTGTTCACTAATAATGTATATAATAGGGATATATATGTAATAGGAGGCGATCTTAGACCTCGGCAGTAGCAACGCATCTTTGATTGACTTCAGATAGAATCTCTATTATGCATGTAACGGCTTACAAATCTGAATGAGTGGCAGTGACCACTTACTATCAGGTGCTCCGTATGCTCGTATAATCTTATTATAAACTAGCTAACCCGGCGAACTTCGTTCCGCCTAAAAGTCAAAAATGTAAAATTATCAGCGTTCCTCCACTATATTATGCATGTATTATACAAATATGTAGAATATGGTTTAATTAGGACAACATTTTAAAACGAGTGATATGATGACTATTACTAACGCAGTATATACATCTACTTATTAGATATATACTCGTTTGTATATTACCTGTTTCTTAATAGGCTTTCCTAAAGGTACTAAAAATAACCCATGACGTACATATACAGTTAAGACAGACATTTCTATCAAATTTATATCGACCGATGCTCTCTTTGTGGTTAACCGATAAATGATTCGTATGCATTGTTGCCATAATATCTACTTTTGACGCAATCAAATAGTGTTAAAAGATATCAACTACTATGATAACTACTTATTACAATTCAGACTAATGAAAGGTACAGACGGTCATTCTTATTGTTTTCAATTTATGTTTTCAATACATATATACAAAATTACAAACACCGTACCTCGGATTCCCCGGGTACACTGCTTCATTTACATAAGTATTCACCGAGGAATGTAATATTAAAATACTTAAGCTTGTTAACATCTGAGCTCATTACGTCATGCAACATGTTAATATTATATGCGCTATTAATACAAGTATCTTTTTTCCGTGATTCGAATGGTTTTTACCCGACTGCGTAAGGGGGGTAATGTTTTTCGACTGTGTGTATGTATGTACAAACATACATACACATACATGTATGTTCATTTATTTCGCACGCACTACAGCCCAAACGGCTTAACAGATTGTAACATATGCCATATCATTTGTAACGACTCAGTTGTAGCGTGACATAGATTTACGACATAGTTTTTAAATTTGGCGCCTGTGGTCACAGAAAAAGGGGGGAGGGGGTATTATCATAACAATATAAGTATGAAATGAAAGCTACCAAGTAGACCATTATAATTACATAGGTATGCAATATAATGTTTTAGCACAAAATCCAAAAACGCGTTATATTAAATAAATTATGATAACCAAAACAAAAAAAGATATAGTAACGATTAAAAGCAGTCTGGCTTTATTAATAATTTAACAATATTGCTTGTTGTGGATGTTTTCTGTGTTAGTGTGAGTTCAGTGTTCACCCATTAAACTTAATTTGAGGGCGGTGTTCTGCATATTTTGTCAAGGCTGTGTTTGCTCACAAACGTCGCAGTGGGTAAGGAGCGGCTCGTCTCGAGAGGCCCTTGTTTGACGAGGGCCCTCTCGTAAGGTGACAGCTACTGTCTAATCTCCGCAACCTAATGTCGCTCTCATCGACGTATTTGTAGTGCAGTTTGTTTTCATTGACAATTACTTATTTGATCTCTTGAATAGACTTTGGTTTTTCTCTAGTTCCGATTTTTTCCATAGTCTCTTTGTATATTATGCGTATGATTTAGTTCAATTGTAAGGAGTGTATGAAGTACCTAAATGTAAATGATCAAGCTTGTAAAATGAAAGTTTGAAAATCATATAGTCTGGTTAAAATTAATGATATTTTATTATGTATTGTGTTTGATTAAATCTTTGAATGTAAAAAGCTGATACGTTTGATAATATGATTGAACGTTGATTTTTTATCTGAATGAAACAGCAAACGAGCACGCAGTCCACCTCATGGTAAGTGGTCACTACCGCCCATAGACATCTTGTAAGCAACATCAAATAGAACGTGGGTTCTATCTGAAGTCAATCATAGATGCGTTGCTGCTCCCGAGGACTATGATGGGCGCCTCATATGTGTGTAAAGTGTGCCGCCAACCACACCCTTCGAATGAAACGCACGAGCTGCTTCACGCTAGAAAAAGGTTTGGCGGTGGTATTTCCTGGGTCAATCTACACTGGTTCTACCACCTGTTAAAAACCGAATACAAATGATAATTTTAAGTACAGCAAATGAATTTTAGGCTGCAATAAAACATAAATAATAATCATACGTACTAGATACATCCTTACACCCCAAGTTGTAACTGCAAGTTTTATATGTGACATTGGCAGATGTATTTTTTCCAGTCTGTAAAAGTTACACGAATAAATTGCGAAGTACAGCTTTTTTTTTTTGTTTTCGAGGGGGAAACCTTCCAAAGGTACCCGACGCCGTGGGAGCGACGCAGAGTTATGTGGGATTTTTACCGCACTAAAACCCCCCCGGTGGCCGTCCTCGGCGCTGAAAAGGAGGACTCCGGGATCTTGAAACGACTTCTACCGGAATCCTCCGAGCGCGCTACCCCATCGGGCTCCTCCCAGATGGGCGGCTGTGCCCACCGCTCCGTCTAGTCTTTACGACGGTATGCGACCACACATACCGCCGTCCTTCCGGGATTGCCTGACCGAACGGTTCGAGCTCCCACTCTAGCCGTCTGCAACCCCGGAAGCCCCTTTTAGTCGCCTCTTACGACAGGCAGGGGATACCGTAGCCCTATTCTGACCCCGAGGCTACACGGACTGCGAAGTACAGCTAGTACTCGTTAATATTTTTGGTATATCATATTGATAGACCTAGTTCAAACAACACCTTACGTGCTTCAAAAAGTTCAATATCCAATCGCTTTTTATAATTTTCTGAAATATGTGTGCAACTTTATCAATCTCTAATAATAATCAAAACAATATTTCCTTATACTTATAATTTTACATATCGTATAACGAAAAATAATTCTTGTCCAATTTATTCGGTAATTATTTCGTACACGTACAGCAATACCCTTCAACGTCGCGTTCGTTCTTTTGGAAATACAACAAATATTTTATGCGTAACATTTTCCTATATTAAACGAATGAGCCCTGCCAACACGTCTGGGATACAATGGACGTGTTTACAGGAAATCAGAGCGAACGCCTTCGGCCCGACTCGCCACATACGTAAACATCGTGCCTTCATGCTCGATAAATTTGTCATTGCGCCACTTTAGTCACTGTACAAGTGTTACGAACAAATTTTCATACATTTGAAATAAATCTCGTTTTTTCTTAAGCTCAGAAATAATGTCTCTGATTAGAAGAAGATTTTTTTCGATTTGAAAGTAACATAATGTTTGAATCACAAAAGCTACGAAATCGTAGAGCAAATGCAACTGTTCAAAATTTTTAAAAACTTACCCTATACCTAACAAAATCAGGTAAATTGTTCTCCGATATTTTAGTGCTGAATGTATATATAGGTAAATCTGACATAATATATTACAGCGCATATCAGGCTAATCCTATTTTTTTCAGTCCCAGTTAGTTTAGTCGCGATAAAGCCTACGAAGGCTCGTAGCGAGCCTGTATCTGTATTCAGGCGCGGTATGAGCGGGCGTTATGAATACCTATGGCATGTTGTTGGCATTATCTGCGTGTTCGGTAATGTATTCAAATATGTATCAAGCCCCATCCGCACCATGTTGTCGTTGTTATTTTATTTCATACGCGTGACGCCGCACCAGCTTTATTTTTTTCATGATACTGGAGTGTGATAATATATTGTCCCATCAGTAATTTTTTGCACGTCGCTTGGAATGAGTCGTATCGAGATTTGATGGATGACTAGAGCTCTACGTACCTATTTACATTACTTCATATGAGAATGTGCCAACACGTCCGAAATTGGAGATATATTTATGTTAACGTGATAGTTGTAATTGTTATGGATGGATGAAAGACACTACAATTATTTATAATAAAGGGTTTATTAATAACAAATTTTTATTATAGAATACTAAATATATACTACTCTTAAACTCATTGGGTATAAAGCTAGTATGATAAATATGCAAAATAACTTAATAGATGAGAAAGTTAAGAACTTGCAAGATAGTAGATGAAGACACATCTACTTACATAATGCGCTGGCGCACGTACTTGGAGAAAAATTGCTTCACACAGGAGACACCCCTGTCCGCGCTCTCAGCGTTCGAACGGATATTGATTACTTGTCTGTAAGGAATACAAATGTATCAGGAAACTGTGTTCTAGCGCTCCTCCGAACGCCATCCTTTGTGCTGACATCAAACATTAAACTTCATAGATGGCCTTATGCTTTGTATGTCGTGTGGGATAAATCTAGGATATTGTATCTAAGCGATACAGGTAAAGATCTCGCTTGTTTACTAGATTAATACCCCGCTAAATATTTTATATCTCGTCTTCGGATAAATTCAAGACACAATTTTATATCTTATTTATGATGTTAGGAAACGTCCAGTTAACATTGCACGAGCAATGAGAGCCCGCGGCAGCTAACTAGCAGGTGCACGTTGGCAAAGAAAAATGAAATAACGCAAAAAGGAGAAGTCGTGGCGGGTGAGGGGGTAGCTACGGTTGGGGTGGTTCTTTCGTAGAAAAGCCAGTTTCCTTTAGTGGAAACAGATAACGATCCGCTGCCGACGACAGAATACGTAACTGCACTCACTAAGCATAGATCTACATACTAACGGTACGTTGGCCTATCAAAGGTATCTAACACAACAGATTTACTTGAGTAGAAAGGCTACGTTCCTTCTAAGTTCCCGGCAACTTTTCGTTTTCATTTTACGTGTTTTTGTCCTTTTATGTTAGGATTAAAATTATAAAGCGAAGAAAATTATCAGTCTTTAAAACATTATCGAGTAGAAAAAATACTATTATTACACCTTTCACGTTTATTCGCTGTCTCGATTGGAAGAAGGCACACAAGCGTTGGCTTGGAAAGGTAATTCCTGGGAGACAGCTGCGTCATGCATCCCTGTGCAGCGGCGAATGCACAATCCAAAACCGAATCGTTGTTTGATTATTTAACGAGCTCACGAATACGTTGCACTATCACCGTAAATGCTTCTAAGAAACAGACTAAACGGTTCGGTACACCACACTTTAGGTAACACAGTAGGTAGATTGTAGTAATCTGACAGCTTTGAAGCTATTACTACACTTTATCCCGCATTTTTACAAACGGCTGTCTGACGGGAGTGTGTTGTCCTATTACTAGAGTGTCTGAATAAATCTTCTAAGGTCGTAAACAACTGTGATCCAAGGTTACATAAGAAGTGCTGTACTATCTGGAATTGATTAAAAATGTCTATGAGTCGCGAATTATGCTTACATTTCTGCGAGGCATCAGAGACCTAATTAAAAACAGTATTTACTATTAAATCTCTACAGGCTAATTAAGAATATGATAGGATGCATAACTGAAGTCATAATTTATTTTGACTGTGATTATTTCAAAATATGTGTGTCAGGTATTACAAATTATTTACACTACACAAACCGTTAAATAAATATTCTATTCGTAACGTGTTTGTGGCTTAACGTGATTTAACCTCATTGATGGAGATTTGTATAGTTTGTAGGTAATTAACATTGTACATAATATGGCTTTATTGGACATTTTATTACATTACTTAAAAGTTATATGAAGAAGGCGCCAATTTTACGAAACATAAACGGATACCTATGTACATAATATATTTAACTCAGCTTTTCAAAATACTAGATGATAGGTTGACATTGCAACCCTTGACATCTATTTAAACTTGAACTTAAACTTGATTACATGAGCTGCGTCTAGATAATTTTATTGTTAGTGCCTGCGCTCACTGCCGGCTTGGCGCGGCATGACATTTTATATGTAGCAAATATAACAACGATAACTTAAAAATAGGGAAATATAAAGGAAGAAAGTCATTCATGGCATCCTTGACAATCCCCGCTACCCACGATGATTATCAATGAAATTTTAAAATTAAGGTATAAAAATAATACCTTAATTTTAAAATTTGTATACATGTCGTATAAAAATATTTGCTGTGCAGTGTCGGCACTGACTTTATATTATATGCATTTTATTTACTAAAAAATATAAATCATAAATAAAATAAGTTTGTCCTCGTACAATAAAATTATTTTCAAATTACATTTCTACGTAGGTATATGCAGGTACATTTATTAGCGACGGGGCGCGTGCCGCTGCGGCTGCTACGCTCGTGACCTGCATTCATACACTATCGATATCGAATGAGATACTGCATTTCTATATACGTATATAATGTATAAGGGATAGCCAGAGAAAGGGACCTTTAGGAGATGGTTGATGTAGTTATAAAAAGACAAGGAATAATTAGATTGTGTTAGTATGGAAAAAATATTGCCAAAGTAAACTGAAGACATTTGCAACAAACATAGAAACCATGCAGCTTATAGTCATTTTCTTTATTGTTTTCAGCAGATTTAGTTTGTTTCAATTTATGAGATTTTGTCTAACGATGCATACTACTATCGGTTGAGCAATTATTAGTATAACGATTAAGTTGTGATTTATGTGACCACCAAAACTGATGTCAAACTGCTTGACGACTATCTAGTAGATTATGCAGCTGCATACAGACGTGTAACTGACAAATGTTGATGTTCTATTTGAAACAAAATCAAACATGTGTCGCTTCTCTGTTGCTCAAGCAACAAATTTGATTAAACAAGCAGCTTAAAAGGCGTATAACTTAAGCAAGTATCGCTTTCGGCCTTTATTCATTATATAAATTCTGCCACTCATTCATATAAACATATCTTTGTGCACATTTACGCATGATTAATAGAAAATTGAAAGTGTTTATACAACTTTAAAATTATTTTAGTGAATTCTTAATCTCTTATTCTCATCTGATAGTTCGACTTGGGAGGTTCCACCGCCACACCTATAGCTAGCGTGAAGCAATTCTTTCGTTTCGATCGACAGACTGACGGACGGAGACGACCATATTAGTTCTCAAGAGTTGCAACACATTTAACTTCAGATAGAACCCTTAATCTGTATGAAGTTACTTACAGATATCCATGGGCGGCAGTGATCACCTAACGTCAGGTAGACTGTATGCTCGCTTACTAAAGATATACTAAAGCTATGTGAATTAAAATATGTAGTAAATACTTCTTGTTACCTTGAGTTTCTTTGGCAAGAGAAGTTCATTTTCATAATTTGTTTTCTACAATATTGTTGTTTAAAATCTATGCACACTTAGTTTAGGACGAAATCATAGTGAAAACTATATTACACAGTTATATGATAAAGCGTTTATTAACTTTTATCCATCGTAACTGTCACTTCACTACAAACCACAATACCTTTTAAATAAATATCAGAGCGGAATCAAAACCGTTCAAATAAATATAATTTAGTTAGCATTGCTAACAAATCAGTTTGTTCGTCAATAGATAGTTGCATATATATCGAGAGGACAAATAATAACTACGTATTTCAAAATTGAAAGCCCAAACGGTTTGGGTTAAATTACGTCCAGCTGAATGACAATTGTTTAAAATCATAAAGACTATGTTTATTTAACATTGATAAATTTGGAAATAACTATTGTTTTAGGGTTTTTTGTTCTAATGGATATTATGTAATTAATAGATATTTTAAAGCCAAGTATCGGTAAAGCGAAATCGTAAAGGAATTATGTTAAAGGCGATGTTTAAACAGCATTTTAATTGAAAGTGTATATCAATTAATATTTATGTCCTGTGAAATCCTCTATAAATAATAATTTAATATTTATTATAAAAATTCATATATCGTGAACTGTTCATTTAGATTATTTTCCTTTAATTATAAAGTAACCTTTTCAGATATTATACGTTTCACATTATAAGCAATAAGTAATACTTGAACTAAGATGTAAATAACGTGTTTCAAAATTAATTTTCCGAATTCAAAAGTGAGCAACGTAATCGTCACAGTTTTTCATTCACATCAATGCTGTAATAGACATCATTCGGATCAGAAGTCGTCAGGTGAGCGGTAACCGGTAACCCGTGCGACCGCCTTGTGAATATGCAAAGTGAGCGACGTTAAACATCGAACTACCTTGTTGCGCTTAAATGTTCTCTTAACTTTAGTAGATCTCTGGTCTCTGGTTAAGTAGTTAAAAAAGAAAAACCACATGATTTTTTAAATAAAATAAAAACGTACTGTATAATATTGATTTTTAATATGAAGAATGTAATCCGTGCGATCGCCTTGTGAATATGAAAAGTTAGCGACTTTAAACATCGAGCTACCTTATTCCCTTAAATACCCTATATGGCATAAATATTATTTTGAGACAATTTTATAAAATTATCCATAAATAATAACTATTTATTTAACTTTAATTATAGGAATGTATTGAATATATCAACTTTAGATCTCTGTTCTCTTGTTAACTAGTTGAAACCGAAAAACGATGTTTGAAATAAAATAAAAAGGTACTGCATCTTTTTGATTCTAAATATGAATAATAATATAATATGTATAATTACGGCTTGTTTGAAAATTAAAGAGAGATTAAAAATATATAAAGGGAAAATAAAATCATGGCAATTATATATATTTATTTGGGTAATTATAAGCAATATTATGTACGGAATAGTTTTTATAGGAAACCACAGTATACCTATTTTAAGTTCCTAGGCGGTAGGTAAGCGGTAACAGCGGGACTGACACTGAATATGCAAAACGAACCACCTTAAACATAGAATTGCCTTTGCGCTTAAATTTGCCGTATCTTAGCTCTTTAAGTAATTATCTGACTTTGAATATAAAGCAACCTGCACTCCTGTATTATCGCATAGGTATGGAAATGTAGACTGTATTTCTTTCGCTTTCCTTAGAATAACGTGACAAATTATAAGCACCGTCTTACCGCGAATGACATGCAAAGGGTTTTAGATTTGGTAAAGGTTGAATAAAGATATTTTATATGGTATTTATATCTGTCCCCATCTCCTATACCTACCACATATAAAATTGTGGAAGTAAGGCTAAATAAAATTGCTACTAGGTGATGTAGATTTCATCCCTGTAGTTCCGGGATTAAAATAGAGCTACGGCATCTCCTGCTTGTCGACTAAAAAGGGCGTCCGAGGTTGCGAGCTTAGAGCTTAGAGTGGGAGTTTGAACCGTTCGGTCAGGCCACCCCGGAAGTACAGCGGTATGTGTGGTCGCATACCGTCATAAAGACCAGAAAAGCGGTGGGCCCATCCGCCCATCTGTGAGGAGCTCGATGGGGCAGCGCGCTCAGAGGACTGCGATTGCGTTCCTTTGGAGATCCCAGAGTCCTCTTTGTGGCGCCGAGGACGGTCACCAGGAGGTTTAGTGCGGTAAAAATCCCACATAATCCTGCGTTGCTCCCACGGCGTCGGGTACCTTTTGAAGGTTTCCCCCTCGAGAAAAAAAATAAAAAAGGTGATGTAGATTTAATTACCATACAATATTCACCTCTACAGTGTTATCTCTAGTCAGTTAATTAGCGACAACCATGCAACATCCCTTTGAATATTCAATATAAAGTACAAAGAATTTAATTGCGTTTAGATTCTCTGGATCAGCGGTTGGCAACTCACGGGCCGTGAGTCGCATATGGCCCGCAAGTGTTCCTGGAACTTCTCCTTGCGCCCAGGTTCTCAAAACGATTTCGAAATTAAGTATTTATAAAGTCAACTTTTGGATCGCTCAAATTTGGTTCTTTTGTATGTATTCTTAGTAGATTGATGGTGAGTTTTAACAGAAATATGCTTATATCCATCCAGTTCAATCCTGGTTGAATAGTGGGTACATATTACAAAACATTAAAGAGTTAAATTTTATCGTGTAAGCATCAAAATATTATTTCATCCTAAAAATATTTTTCTATAAACTGATAAAAAGCGCACGGTGGCATGTCACAGCAAAAATTGCAAGGCGCCTCGTCCCTCGACACGCGGCATTGTGCCCGAAATGACACGTGAAAGGCGTCGAGAGTGCCGCACTGCTGCCTTCACAAAAGGCTTACAGATGCGCGCACCAGAAGATTTTAATGAGGCAACGACTCTGTGTGATTTTATCGCGTGTGCCTTAATGAGAAATAACCAAGCGCATCCTCTTTGACTGCACTCATACGCAGTCGCTATCAAAAACGCTACGACGTCTGCGTTTCATGCGCCCTGAGCGTGCTAATAACGCCTGAAAAGCTCGCGGTGCTTGTTATTAACCTGAATGTTTACGTCCCATGAATTGCGCATTTCCATATGTTGGCAGCAATGCGAGAACAACGTGTGCGATGAGCGACGTTATTGCACGCGTCGAGATTTTTATGACACCTACAGAGAGCTTTGCGTCTATTGTCGTGCAACAAAACTGTTGCCGTATTTATGTCGAATCAAAACGGTGTCACTTTTAAAATCATACCGGTTATATAAAAGCAATAAAACAAATTAGGGGAGCGAAGAAAGTTACGAGATCCGGATATACTGGCCAATTCTCATCAATGCAAATCACGTTGTCGACTCGTCAACCCAATTACCAAGAAGTGAATTTAAATAAAGATAAGTATCGCCCTCGAGGAGACAATGCTAATAGGAGGTGGAGGCGTGATAATAGGCTCCGACTGGGGTTCGGCGGCGCACCGCGGTAGGTGCTTTAATTAGATCTCTCGACTTACGCGCCCGTGAGCCTCAAAACACTTGTTCAATTAGTGATCAGACTTAAGAAACCGTATTATGCAAACGTTCATTCGCTTCAATACAGGTATTTTGCTGTTTCACGATGTTTACGTCTTCATCAGCAATTTAAACTTGGTAAGTCTGTAATGCTATGAGCCATTCCTTGAACGATTTGACAATAAGTTTTCAATATTTTTGTAGTGGTTTGGGCCTGGTAAATACTATGATCTACAATGAAAATGGTTTCTAGATTTGAATATAACCTAAAATATAGTTGTAATAAACATTCCTTTAGATATTTCTACAAAAAGATTTATTCCTATAAAGTGGCAATAGTGTCCCTTAAAAAGTAACAAGGAATATTCAGCATTTTCCGTATCTCAAATGTCAATAGGCGATAGTCACCCCGATAAATGTACTTAAAAATAATATAATTCATAACTTTGGCACATAGTTTGATACCCATACATCCATCGATGGTGACGTAGTAGCGTGTGGGGTCATGTCGCGGTCAGTTAGGCGGAAGGGCGGAAACACATGTTGACAGCCCGCTCGTTATCTGTTTCCCGTCACCGTCGCTCACGGAAAATTCTCCGACACCTATTCAGTATGATTCTATAAAATTAGCTATTTATAAATTAATATCGGATTTCTTTGCACTTAGTATTTATTATATTTCAATAACATTAAAAAAAACCTTACTGCTAAATATAATGACAAAAAAGAGTATTTAGAAATAACCTTACTTATGTCATTTATAATTCTAAATATGCTAAAGTTTTATTGTATATTTATATACTCAGAACATTATTTCAACAATTACATTTAAATTGATTAAGAATTGTAATATTTCATTTGTGAGAAAAGCTGTACGTATTCGATGTATAACATAAAAAAACTGGTTTCAAAGAAAAATGATAAACTCGCGGAGTTTCTTACCAAAACTTCTCAATTAAGGTAATGTCCCAATCCGGTGGTAGTGCAAGAAAATTGTAACTGACAATTTGTAAGTGACATTGTATGCCCATATAAAATAAATCACACTTCATTTAATTTCTTAACACGCTTTTATTTGCATGGCAGCAAAACATTATTATCCTGTGCATTTTAATTAAAAAATAAAACGTAGAGTTATGCAAAAAGAGCTTTGTCGTAACGACGAGCAACAAGAATATTTTATAATATTCCTTTGACTGAGAAATTAATTGACTTCACTATAATATAACAGCATGTCTTTCTAAATACTTATTATTCACTCCTAAAACATGTTATTGTTTAACAAGGAACCCTGACGTGGGTTACAATAAACCAAATGGGTATTTTTCCACAATCCGTCCACTGAAAGATAATATGTTACTTTATTTCTATTTTCTGTATTCACTCAGGGTTTATGTATCTCGAATAGTCACGTCCCGTCCCCGCGAAGGGTAAGGCATACAAATAAGTAAAAGTCCGAAACCGTCCAAACACCCGACGCCATGTTCTTTATCTGCGGATCTCTTAAAAGAATTTGATCGTATATGAGAATATTACAAGCAACATCTGCGACAAGGGACGAATAAACTTATAATAATTTTTGTTGCAAGTGTTAGGACACATACAAAGCGCGTACCTCATTAAAAAGATATTTGTTGCATTTAATGTACCTACATATTTTTTTCTTTGAGCTTAACACCGTAAAGGATTTAAGTTAACTTCAAGTTATACCGATATTTAATGAGTTGAGATATATTAGTAGGTACTAGAATTCGTTAAAATTAGAATGCGGCTTCTAGATCAGAACATAGTTCATAGCACAAGTACAAATATATAAACACATAGAAATAGTTGAGGCAGGATAGCTTTAAACATTGTGTGGATTACAGATTTAAATCAACCTTTATTTCAATCCTTACGACTACAAAGAAATATATTACATAAATTGTTTCATAAAGCAAGTAGAATAAAAACGAAAATGCACAACTGCGCTGTGAAGAACCGAGGAAAACACATAAAACATCGTATACAAACAATTTCCCATTCCACTAATTGATGCTTAACGCAGACAATAAAACACGATGATTAAAATCTCTTAATGAACGAGGGACCATTTTTAAAATCAAGCCATTTTTAGCGTCAAATTGAATAATGATCTTGATTAATAATGTTCAACAATAGAATAATACTTAGTCTTGGTTTCTTATTGTTTGTGGGATATCCGAGCGGAGGGTGGATTCAGTAAAAGATAAAAGATGACGTCGGAATGAGGGCTGCACGGACACTTTGATGAAAACTTTCAGGCCATAATATGCACATGTTACGAAATTTTTATTACACGATGTAATGAATGAAGTTTTGCTCTTAAAAGTGAAAGGGTTACTTTTTATAGATAAATGATTATTGTGTAATAAAATAGTTGGTTGAAACATATAGTTTTGATATAAGATATAGCGAACAGGGCAAGAACATAAATGCTGAATATTTTTTGTTAGGGTCAATTTACCTCCGTATTATATTATATTAGTTTAATACATTTATTACATAATACATTATTTTGATGTAAAAGTAATCTTCTGTTTTACTTAATATTCATTTCACAACTACTTTTCCTACCGTAACATTCTCACCGGACCTTCATTAGCCGTTTAGCGGTCTCGTATCGACAGGCGTTAGCCTAGGGTAAATGCTTCACATTCCCTTCGTACAATCCCTGTCAATACTATTCTATTATGGTATCATACTAAATTTTCATCTGATAATGTTGGATATTAGTCTTAGACGTCTTTTAATGATGATAAATAATGGCTTGTTAGACACGTTAATTTTATTTTTTTATTTAATTGTTGAGAAATACATATGTAAGGCATTTGTGCAAATCGAATAACTGAAATTACAACTTATAAACAGGATATGTCACAGAAGTTTTTAAATTGTTTGTTTTTAATTTAAAAACTTCATAATTGTATATATCGTTTCAAAATTTAAAACCGTTTGCTACTTAAACTTTCATGTGGGCACTTAATGTAAAGATAAAATGAAATACTATAAAAAAAAACTTTAAAAGCTTGAGTTAGTGTCAATTTTACATTACAAAATCTATATTCCCGAAATGAAACGCAATTATTAAACAAAAGAATTTCCAAAAGGCTATTTGTCAGTGATACGTCATTGTACGTGTAACGAGGTACCGTAGCCACAATCAATTTGGCGGCATGGCTGTCAATTTGCGGCGGGTCCGCGCTCCTGATGACTTCCGAGTGACCGCCTCCGATTTGCATAAGGGCCAGCCTTAATATGAGATTATTCCCGAGTTAGGACCACCGGCGAGCCGATGCCAACCCGTTCATTATTAGTTTTGGAATATTTCGCCGAATCAATCCCAGGCGTAATTATCACGTTTCGCAATTGTATTATTGCGGTAGATGTTACAATATAATGCTTTAGGTACTAATGTACATGGATAATTCTATAAAAGGTCTAGAAGCGGAAATTTATATGCATTCGTTATTTTAGTTAACAATATATCTGTTTAAGCCGCAATAACTACATGTTAGTATGAAAACGCGTTAGAGTTTTATTCAAAGTCATGTTACAAGTTGGCTATGGAAAATTAGTTGTTAGTGACAAAGGGACTTATATTAATAACTATTTAAGCCGTATGCTATGTTCTTTAAGATAATATTGCCAAATAATAAATCTGTAACCTATCTTACGAGTTGATTTCCGCAAATCCAGCGTCATGTAACCAGTCCAAGACTCCAAGATATGGAAAGAGCTAAGAGCTCTTAAATCTTAAATTACGTTTTAAGTAAAATATAAATAAATGATAAAATTGCATTCATACATATAAATTAACAATATGACTTTACTATGGTGCCTTAGGTGCGTTTATTGTAATAATATTTTTTTGTAAATTGTCTTATAGATGTTATTTTTACAGTACACTAAATATGTGCTATTTATAAATCAACAAAATAATATTAAATGATTCTCAGAATAAGGTCACGTTGTATTCGAACATACACATGCAGAGCAGAGCTAACATTTACCTACTGGTGACAAAGGAATTCCCTCCCCATCCCTGTCTGCGGTTTCTAAATTAACCCTCAAAATATCCCTACGAATTCCGCCTCGCTTTATACGGTTTAGGATGCTATTGCAAATAACATCAATGAGATGAATCCATAAGATAGTAATTGAAAGAATAACGTAGACATCGTCTGAAAATTTAATTCACAATAATGTATGCATTCGTATCTGGTATAGCATCTTGCCACCGGTGACAAAGGGATTACCCTTCCCTCTCTGTCTGCGGTTTCTTAATTAACCCCTAAATACCCCTGCACACGCCACACTGCCTCGTGGTGTGTGAGATTATTGCCAACGTTACCCTGCTTAATTTTAATGTACAGTATTATTGAAACAAATAGAACTTCTCGTCTCGGCGAGCTCATTAACTTAAATGCATGTTCTCTCATCGTATTATTCGAAATGATGAGGTATGTGTGCGGTAATATGTATGTTTCTTTTACATTTGCGTCTCTTCTCTAAACAACAATAGCAACGTCGTTTTGTATTTGTTTTCCGCCTATGGGTATAATTTGAATAATGTTCTATACTCCTGTTTTAAAATTAACTTGCTTATATGTGTTTAAATGATGTTAATATCATATACTTACTTTAAAAGGGTACAAATAAAAAACTTTCATGAATAGATTTCTACAAAATCGATAAATACAATATGCTTCATGATAAATAAATTATGTTTAATACATATGAAATTTCGCCAAGTGATGATATTGGACAGTAATTTCAGTGATTTCAATGATTCAAGTGATTTAAGTTTTATACTGAAATCACTGACCATCTTTTATAAACTGACAGTTTATAATAGATGGTCAGTTTTGTCAAATCGGTATTCATAAAAAGTCAGTTGACAAACAAAATAGAAATGTTACTTTACTGTTTTATCTTTGCCCATTTATACATAGACGAGTGTTGGTGTATCCTTTCTAACATTATCTGCGTCCAAAGCAACACTCAGCAAAGCACACGGCTAATAGGGTGCGTTATGGATGGTAATGCGCGATTTACATCAGTTGAGTCGGAGCAACGGGGCAGAAAATGGAGCATCGTGCTTGGAGCTAATACGATCAGGTGGGCACGACACGGAGCTTTCATCTTCACTCGGGTTCTCATGGCGCTGCGCTCACGCGAAGATGAATCTAAATAATGAAGCACGAAAGTACATCAATCAGATTTTAGATTACTCGTGTCTATAGTCCATGATACTCATAATCATAATAAAAGTGTAGAGTAAACAAGAATAATACTATAGATATAAGATTATATCTTAGGGTTTTGGAAAATAAACAAATGTGTTGCTTTTGAAAATAAGAAACGACATTTCAAGTTTATTATTCCACCAAATCTATCTTTCTTCACAAAATATATTCTGACGTTTTAAAATTTTGAGAGACATGTCAAATTAAAAAAAGAACTAAATAATTAAAGAAAACCTATTTTCTTTATATAGATATTTATCAATTGTAAGGCTAGACTCGCATCTTTACAAATATTTATTTAAGTTATAGTTAAGATTCTGTTTGATATTAAATCTAACACGAATAAACGAAATCTTAGATATGCAAAGGCACATAATAAAATATGCATAAATATAAACAAAATGGAAGACACAACAGTTATTATGGCATACTCTTTCGAAACTACGTAAATATCTACGATATGCAGTTAGGAGTTCCATTCAATTAGAGCAAGTCAACCTATTGTTGTCCCATTGCTGGGCACGGGTCTTCTCTCAGAATGAGAGAGTTATAGGTCATAGTCCACCGCGCTGGCCAAGTGCGAATTGGTGGACTTCACACACCTCCGAGACCTTTTTATTTAAAGAACTTTCGGGTGTGTAGGTTTCCTTACGATGTTTTCCTTCACCGAAAAACAGTAATAATTAATTTCCAATACGCATTCTATACCACAAGCGTACCTAATTTGTTATGTGTCTCGGCAAACCCCTTTGTGTCGAAAGAGCAAACAGGATTACCTACTAGTATTGCGCGAGTGTGGAATAAAATAAAAGTCGTGACATCAGTTGAACACGGCTGTGATACGTAAACAAGTGCGAACGGCAAACTATCACCACAGAGCAAATTTATTCTCCAAACAGTACGGATTCTGCATGCCTCGCCTTGCACCGTGTCACCCCCTCCGACCGACGCTGCTCGCTGAATGACAAATGTTTACTTAGTCAACCCTTGGACAACTACTTCATGCTGAAGTTGTACACTTTACAACACGTTTTCGTACTCTTTATTCATCAAGGATGCGATACATTAACTATGTAGTGTAACACGGAGTTTGTTCTTCAGTTATTTTTTCCTAAAAATGGAAATCTTTGCTTTGCCTCAAGTATCTAGGCCTTATAGTAGAGCTAAACTCATTGGATTCACTTATTGAATAATTTCTTATATCCCATATCTTTTCGTCAAGTTAAGTTTCTTTGTTGCACTTTCACGCAAAAATTACCTGTCGGATTTCGCTGAAATTTAAAGATGGTTATGATCTAGATTAAAACATAGGTTACTCAAAACCCTGGAAGACATAATTGAAGCGGGTAAAGCCCCGTGAATATGCTAGTATTGAATAAAATATATTAACCAAATTATGTGTAAAAATATTGTCCTTTATTGCAAGCCATGTATAATTTAATACTAACGATTGTCGTTTAAAACTTAATAAACATGAATGAAAAAGGTGTATGATAAGCATACGCTAACTATAGCCGCTGCACAGTTTATTCTCCAAACAGCCGGCTTGCCTTGCCTCGGCCAGGCGAACACGAGGCGCCTCCCTTTCGATTCTGTTCGCTGAATGACAAAATGTTTACCTAGTCAATCCCCCCAACAACTACTTCATATTCGACTTTTGCACTTCAGGATACTGTATTTTAAAGCTTTTTATTTTCTGTTGCCAACTACTCATAGCTCTTAAATAAAAGTGAGAACTCGAGAAGAAAACAAAGAGAGCCAATTTGGCAAGTCGGAGACAAACGCATTTAAAATGGGCAGAGTAGAGCAGCAGCCATCTATCTCGGAACTTGATAAACGACGACATTATTCCTTATCGTCCACTCAATTTGTTTAAAAGCGTTCTGCTTTGATAATTTGAGAATTACAAATCGTATCTCCTGACAAAAATATCCCCATAACTGTAGATTCCCACCAGCTTTTTGATAAAATCCGCTTGAAGAGAAATTGAAACAATCAATCAAAGTTTTATATCATGAAGATGGAACATTGTCATTACTACCTATTTTTATCAGGTGCCTAACAAATGTTTTACTTTGATTGTTTCAGTCGTGGAGGAACCTGAGTTCACCGATGTTATACAAAACGTCACCGTGCCAGCGGGGCGTAGCGTTCGCCTTGCTTGCTCAGTAAAAAATCTCGGCTCCTATAAGGTAAGGCACTGAACTTTAATGAATACCTTTTTAATTATTATAGATAATTATGTGAGAATTTACGTTAATATGTATTGGAGATATATGTAACTTATTGTGTAATAAGTATATCACAAAATTGAAAATAACTATCAATCATAGTTATTGTAAATTAAACACAGTATATAAAGGTATCCGTGTATTACGTAAATAAACTCATTAGTAACATAAGCATATCCACACACATAAAAATATTCATAAAAAGAACAAAGGATCTGTTTTGAGCTCCTCTACCGCACTTAACCTTTGATGAAAATACACAAATAAACTCCGGAGGCAAAGCACTTACGTGTAGACGCGACAATGCGACTCGGAAAACGAGAGTACGCATGGAGCAGCCAAAGGAAACATAAAATAAGAGCATTTTATCATTTGATTTAGAACGCGCCGTCGTAATAAAGTGTCCATATAAATGGAGGAAAACATGATTTATAACTCTTACGCTATGTTTTCACCTTACATTACGGCCAAGTAGTTTAAAACTAATACTATTTTGGAATCTTGTTGTAAAATGATTCATGGAATGTCACGAAAATTGATTTGAATAATTCAATACGTTTAGTACGGCGCCGTAAAATTGTAGATGCAGCTAATAGTTAAACTCTTTTTATAATTTAACTAAATGGCGAATGTCGCGATTGCAATAGTAGTAAAATAAAATAGAAATCTTTAATCTCATCACCCAATTAAGTCTTGTGACATGACAGAGCAATATACAAATTAAATTCATGATGGAAGCACTTTAAATTTATTATTCTGCTTGATTATGATTAAAACATCTTGATACTATTAAGCCAATCTTTAATTTATTTATCCTCCAATGTATTGAATATACACTAAGTATGCTTTTAGAAAAGTAATTTAAGTAAGAATAAAAGAAGTTGTAAAGAGAAATTAATTATTTGTTTTAAATAAACTAATTTACTGGTTTGACCACTATAAGGGAAGGTTTAAGATGGGCGGCCGCGGAGACAAACTGCAAGGTTCCCTCGCTACTGCCGTGACTGCTCCCAGGGGTAATGACGACACATGATTTTGTTGTTACTAAATGTTGACGCAATAGGTTACCAATAAAAGTGTAAAAAAGGAGGATATAATAACATTTTCATTCTTGACTCATATGTACACAAAAATATAGACTTAGAACATGTCTTAGCTCATCACGATTATAACAATGTTGCAGTTGTTAGTGACAGATAGAGATTAAACTTCTCCCTTCAAATTACAAACTTGATTTACATTCATATTTGCATTCTTTGGTCCAATTTTTTGCGTCTGTCAAAGTTTTCAAAAGTTACATTTACAAACTTTTCTTTTTGGTTATTATAATATTTTTCTTATGTGTTTAAAAATATAGTGAAAGTATGAGGCTAAATGTTGACTTTGTGTTGATTTTGTAGTTTATTCGTCAATAAATATTATTTACCAGATAGGAATACAATGTAAAGAACTCCTCGTGGATTGATCATCGCTGCTCTTAAGTCACACCATCCTTTGATTAATTATACGCGTACCTTACTCCGCTAATGTTCTAGTTCACAACAGACAGTTAAAGCTGGTACATTTAAGATGAGACAATCCAATTTTATTGTGCTACAGCTGGTACATTTAAGATTAGACAATCCAATTTACGTCGGTTATGGATGTCTATGGTCGATTATTGCTCAAGGTTTTAGATTTCTCTTCACTATACCGACTACCCGCATGGTGGAGCGGTTACCATACCGGTCTGACGCCCAATGTGTCCCGGGTTCGATTCCCGGGACACATTGCGGTATTAAACAGGTATCTTAATGATGAGTTTAGATTCATGTACTGCGTATGTCTGGGTGTTTGTGTATTCGTCTTGTGTGTCCATGGTACCCACGACACCGGAGAAAATCCTATCGTGGGGCTGAGTGTAGAAAGCGTGTTTTTTTCACTACATTGTACAAATATTGTATTAATAGTCATTGACGCAATAAAAATACAGAAAACTAACATTTTCCCTATTTTGCAAATTATGATTTAATAATACGTTTCTTTATCAAACTATTTATAGAAAACAAGAACACCACAATGAAAATTAGATTCATCTACCTCTATAGAAATTTTATCGATTTACCGTTTGACCGAGTTCTACTCTCAATTTTATTGCATTTACTCACGGGATGTCTGTAGCTATCTTCGATGCGGGCGCAATAAAAGCCAAGATAGTGTTCTCTTACTTTTGAAATAAAGGCTTAACGGAGGGAGCCATCACGGTTTCTCTGTATTGACAACAAGAAGCGGATTTTCCCGAAAGCCTCGCCTGTGCCATTAGTTTTCCGCATCGGTTAAAAAGATTTGCCTCCTCGTCCGTCTTTTTTAGAATTATTGACTCACGCAAAATATTCCGTCGGAACGACAAAACACGACCCGCCTCCCTTTTACCTGTGTTTGATTAAATTTGCTTAGTGTACGTATCTATTCTTGATGTTTATGATATACGCTCTATTCAATTTTAGCATAATATATTGAGTCTGCTGTAAATTCTATAAAACAACCATAGATGTTTGACAGTTATATATTTGCGTAGTACCAGTCAGTTTAATCATTAGTTATTTTGAGGTAAATGACCTGCAACTTCAAATTTTTGAAGAACTGTAAACTATTTGATATTTGTGTCAATAGTACTGACGAATGTATCCTCGTGTGGATTTAGAAATTATTAAAACGTAGGAAGGGTCATGTAAAATATAAGGTAATATATGTAGGTGTTATTAAAAAAATCCGAAATTCATAAAATTTTGAGAGAAAAATCTCTCGAACATCTCTAAATTACATTAACTGACTACTGAGCATCGACATCAACGCATAAATTTAATAGATTGTGGATTAGTTGGTAAGGTCAATACACAGTTAAGTCGTTAGTCGAGCAATTCAGTTCATTAGGACTACGCTATATACGAAGCTTTACAAAATTGACTATGGGATCATTTTATTATTATGACGTACACATATAATGTTAATAAATTAACTGTTGTACTAATATTATATATTTTATGTAAAAATATCTTAACATTGCTGTTTTAATTCTGATTCAGAAATTGTCTCTTGAAATATTAAAGTGACGTATTGTGTTTTTCTTTAGTTTTCTTTAGTATAACAATGTATATTTGAATTTCATAATAAAATAAGTGCATTGTAAATTGCATTCTGAGCAGTCCAAGAAACAATTGTATTTAAGACTATTAATTTGGCCATTATTATCAAATCGAATCATTTTGCACGATCTTCGACGATGGTCAAAATAGAAAAGTAAGAATTAGCTGGTTATCCAACAGTTACACTTACAGTTTTATTTGCTTTAAGTACATTTTTTATTGACAAAATACATGCTTAATGAAGTGCATATTCTAAAATTTCATGCTGGCTATATAGTACCAATGTCAAATTCTGATTCAATTAAAACTTTTTACGTATTTATCGTCACACATGGAATATGAACGAAATAAAATATTCGCCCAGAAACGATGTTAGGATTCGCTTTCATAACTAATATTCGTGTAACTTTCAACATCAAGATATATGTAGATGTAAATCTATATGTAATATAGATATAAATGAGAATGTTTTGATATAAAAACATAGCACGTTTTTACAGTGCTAAAACCATCAGTAGTGAAATCAGCTTTCTCTTTTAGGCAACATTTATATGTGCACTAACTTAAATTTCGTAATGCGTTTACTCATAACAAACAATTTTCATTAGAAGCGAATTGCAGGAAGTATGCGCACGTAGTCGGTTCATCGCACGTTCATCGGCATGAAATGTCAGATAGTCGGCAGCACGTATGTGGGTTTGCAATAACATGCCACAACGAGTCGCAGCAATGCTACACTCGCGCTTGCGAGCGCCGGCTGTTCACATTCTGGCATATTTCTCATGCTTTAATATATAAGATGAGGAGATACAAGAGCAATTGTTGGTACGCTCAAGCAATTCAAATGGCTGATTTTCACCGAATTTATGCGAGATCGAAATTTGATGTATTTTTTAAGCTTGAGAGTCACATCAAAACTAATGTTTGTTGTTAAACACGGAAGGTTTGTTAATTCGATTTTTTATGGGTGGTGATGAACATTTTAGATAAACTGGCTATAAGAAAGTAAGAAGTAATTTTGTAAATAATCAACCTAGCTATAAAATAATAAATATTTTTTTGTTATATTCTATAAATAAAAATCTATTTTTTATCTAGCTCATTGTACCTAATTCTCTAGATCTTAGGGATTAAGATTTGTACATAAATTTTTAACTTCACATGTTTTTCAACCGTATTCAATGTAAAATATTATTTAGGTGGTTTATTTCAGGCAAAAATACGAGTCGCAAAGCCTTTATAACATATGTATAAGTAAAATCGTCAATCCTAAAGCAGCTTAGTGGCCAAAGATAGAAAGTTAAAAGAACTCCATATTAATCTTTTAGTGGACAAGTTAATCCTCGCTTTGCAACATTAGCGCCGTTTCATACGTATTTTTAGCTCCAATATTGTAATACAAGATAAAATCTATTAATAAAATAAGCTCATCTGAAAATATTATATATAAGTGCAGCACTTTCTTGGTACTTACACCAAGCAAAGAATATAGATTGATAAAAGTATGGATCAAAGGTGATTTCATGTGTCAAAAGTTCTAATTTGCTAAAGAGTTAATAAATCAAGTCAATCTTTTACAAAATAATGACGTCGTGGGCTGATCAATTGAGTGTCCTTGGAAGCAAAGAAACTTGGCTTTTAAAAATTGGTTTCTAGATCACTGAATTAGATATTCAAGTAAATTCGTTTGAGTCTGTTTTAAGAGACGAGATAAAATGTCCGTAGCATACAAATTTTATCTTAAAAATCTCCTTCATTTCCTTTTATTCATGAAAGTATCCTTTTGATTATTAAATCTGTGAGCGACAATGAGATATTTACAGTCATTCCGTTATAAAAATATGTTGTATCCTTCTACGATTCTATGTAAAAAATATAAAAACAAATACAGGTAACAAATACGATTTTTTCCAGATATTAGTCGTTGCCTTCCATGTACGTATGCAACTTATCCTATAGAAAGAAAAGCTCTACTTGCAGTTGATCACAAACGAGTTACATTTCTCAAATGAACACACCAGTTTTAAATTTTTGTTCTGGACAGACAGGTGCAAAACAATATTTTGGTGTAAATAAAACATATGTACACAGATCTATCACTATAATTAATTCTGTAAATGTATCTTTTGCTATAACAGGCTAAGTAAAAGTTAACGGACCATCGGGACAAATCCGGAATCGAACAGATCTTTAAGTGTGCTTTTAGTGGGAGAGAGTTAAGCTGCTGCGCGCGGCATGCCTTTGTATTTTTGTTTACACCAATGCATTATTACTGGAATCACTGTTGCAAGTAGTTGTTTTTTATATCTTTGTATATTTGTATATATTTTAGGCATTTTAGGGTACTTACATATATTTAATAGGTATACAAGAATATTTTTCCTTCTATAATATTATAAAATACTAGCTATCCCGACAAACGTTGTTTTGCCATATAAAAAATATAAAAAAAATTAAGGGTGGACAACCCTTAAGGGGTATGAAAAAAAAATGTTGGCCGATTTTCAGACCTACTGAATAAGCATATAAAATTTGGTAAAAATCGGTCAAGCCGTTTCGGAGGAGTTTGGCAACAAAAACTGTGACACGAGAATTTTATATATTAGATGAAGTCGTTTATATTATTATTTTACATATATTGATAGAGACAATATAACCTATTACCAATGCAGAGATATTAGATCCAAGTGTAAATAAAATAAATTTTCAGATCAATTCGTTTTAATATGAAAATATGTGCGGCAAGAAAAAAAAATATTAAAGAGGTAAACGTATTCGTCCCGTCACATTATAACGTAATAATTATAATTTTATAAATGTAACTAATATTTGCAGTTATTAGTTATAGGTTATTAGTTATATATAAATATATTAGTAATATTCTTACATCTTTAAACATTTGCTTAGAACATATCTCGGAAACCCCAAAATAGCTTATTGCCCGAAGATTCGAAAAGTTTCGGACCTTCGACACAAATCCGCAGTAGAAAGGGTATTTACCTCTTAGTGGAAGTAGTTATTAAGCCATCTTCCTACATATATAATGCATTTTCAGTTTATCTATTAAATATTTATTTAGTTGCCTGTATACACGTTACATTTATTAGTGTTTTTTTGTCGTCAAAAATTATTTAAATAGAGTTTTTAATAGCTCATTGTAAAAAAAATATTAGTCTGGGAGAATATAAAAATCCTATCCTACTAATATTATAAATGCGAAAGTTTGTGAGGATGTATGTGTATTTGTTATTCTTTCACGCAAAAACTACTCAACGGATTAGGTTGAAACTTTACAGTAGTATAGGTTATACATCAGAATAACACATGGGCTATAATTTGTAATGATTTTTTTTTTATAAGGTTATAATATAACGAGAAATATCAGGTTAGTCGGAAAAAAAGTTGTGCTCTGAGAGCTATCTTCGCGTACGCTGCCTAAACCGTTGGAGATATCCAAATATAATGTACCGTGGGATTGTTTGGCTCACATAGATCTAAATAAAAGTCCGCGACAGCATATGTCTATACTTTATGTATAACCCACAATAACTCTTTTTATACTTTGAAAATTTTAAAAATATCAAGTTGATGTTTCCATGGGTTTTATACAAACTAAATATTAATCCTTATCAAAATAAATGATTTCAAAAAATCAAGCATCTAATAAAGATCGAATCTGCCTTTTACACCATGTAAATTGGATAAGTAGTTTAGAAGATATTACGAGTATAACATATTGCGTACTCAATTGATTGACCAGCAGTACGCGCCGTGCGCGGCCGCCGTATACAACGAAGTTGTATGATATTAATATTTGAATGGTTATAAAACACGGAGCAAAATGTGAAAGGTCAATGAAGTCTCTGTAGTTCCGGGAATGAGGCTACGGTATCCCCTGTCTGTGGTAAGAGGCAACTAAAAGGGAGCTTTCGGGGTTGCGGGCGGCTAGACGGAGAGCTCCAAACACCCAGTCAGCAACTTTGGGAAAGATGTCAGCATGTGTGGTCGCATGATATCGTGAGAGCCAGGATGGACGGAGCTTGAACCGTCCAGCCAGGCGATCCCGGGAAGGACGGTGGCATTCGTGTGGTCGCATATCGTGGTAAAGACCAGATGGAGTGGTAGGCCCAGCCGCTCACTTGGAAGGAGCCCGATGGGGCAATGCACTCAAAGGACTCCAGTTGCGTTCCTTTGAAAATCCCGGAGTCCTGGTGCTATAAGAATCCCAGATAACCCTGCGTCGCTCCCACGGCGTACCTTTTGAAGGTTTCTCCCTCGACAAAAAAGAAAAAAAGTCAATGAGATTGAAACAGCGGAAAGGTTAAATATGTTATTCAATCGTCATCGACCTTTTAATGTAACACAACTCAGCACATATGTCAGATTAGCAGTAGTTTAGGTCGTAGTTGACCACGCTAGCCAACTGCGCATTGGTAACCGTCACGCGTTTTGAGACCCTTTCTTAAAACTTTTAATTTCAGAGTAAGCATTAATATCTGTTGCCGACAAAACTAATTCAAATTAATATACGTGCCTGTGATTTGAGGCGCGTATATTAATTTGAGTGAGTGCCCGTGTGTGAGGCACCGACCCCCCGCACTGTCGTTGGCGCGGAGACACGGTGGTGATGAGAACACCGCTGGACCGCGCGGCCAGTCGGTGTACGTTTGTGAGGCATCAACGTATTTATTAGACCCCAATACAACATGAGATCCGCTTCACCGCCTACCGTGGCAGTGAGCGGTACCGTATGTTAATCGCCTTAGAAAGTAGGGCAAGGGTTCAATCTGAAGTAAATCACAGATGCGTTGCTACTCCCTTAGGACTATGATGATCGCCTCATATAAAAGTGAGCCGGCAGGCACACCCTTCAAATGAAACACAAGAACTGCTTCTCGGTAGAAATAGGTGCGGCGGTGATGCCGCCCTTTTTTTTTTAAGTGGGTAATCCTCATGGGTACCCAGCCGCCCGGGGCAGCAGCTGGGTTATGCCGGACTCTTACCGGCTAAACCCGCACTGTGTTTTCACCTCCGCACCGTTTGGCGTGAACACGGGCGCGCTTTCACATTCATCCGCGAACCCGCCGGTGACTGGTCGCTTCCGCAACCCCTCCTCAAGTGGAGCAGCGAGCTCCCCTCCAACAGGAAGGCGCGCCAGAAAACACAAAGGCGCGCCTTACCTCCAAGGCTCCCATCCACAGGGCGACGGACCAACCTCGAGACCGCCACCCAGGAGCCGTGGGCATGGGCAAGCCGACACCCGCAAAGGCACCGACCTCCCACACCCAGCGGCGGATCCGATCACTGGCTCCGCCGCAAACTACCAAACGGCCGCAGAGGACAGGGAGGACGGCAACGACACACCGCATCTCCTCTTCCTCTGCGGCCCCACCGCCAACGCACCTGACGGTGCGCCCCCGATTGGTCGCGGGAGACAGGGTGCACAGCAACGACACACCGAGACACCTCTCCTCCCGCGACCCCTCCTGGCTGCGGAGGACAGAAAACACCGTCCCCCGCAGCCCCCTCGGATGCATCCGGAGCGGGCCTCCAGCTAAGCCCACTCGGAGCGTCCCCTCCTTGGAATCCCTCTTGGCTTCACCGCGGCGCCCCAAGCCACGGTTACTGAGCCCCCTCACCACGACAAGGTGGAGATCCCTTCGAGGGGGGGGGTGATGCCGCCCTGGTTGAACCATTGCTCTACCACCTTGCAAACTTTATGTGGCAGACTAAATTCCACGCGAGCGAAGCCGCGGGCAAAGGCTAGTATTTCCATATAAAAGCTTCTATCTCGCTTGACACTGACGATATTTTGGATTATATAACGTTTGAAATATATTTCAGAGCTACTTATTACCAATTAGTAATAAGTGGTAGCACGTGGTAGAACTAGTGTAGTTGGACAGGGAAAGCACCACCGCCACAACTGTTTCTAGCGTGAAAATTTTTTTTTGGGTTTCGATGGAAGGGTGTGATTGCTGGCATACGTTTATATATGGCGACTATCATAGTCCTCGGGAGTACCAACGCATCTGTGATAGACCCCATTAGAACCCATGTTCTATTTGAATTTGTTTACAGATGTAAATAGGCGAGAGTAACCACTTACCATCAGGTGGACTGCATGCTCGTTTGCAACTTCAATCAGGTAAAAAAAGTCGTGAAATAAAAAAAATCCTTTCACTTATTTGTATTACTACTTGATATTAGTAGTTGAATGTTATTGGTTGTAATACTTGTAATCCTATATCTCATATACGTTTTTACTACCATTAAAATGTCGAATAATTTTTATATCCAATCATCGCTTCCTTAATAAAGTGATTTACTATAAACTAGACTCTGGCTAGTCTGATAAAATAGACACGTTTAATTCACTTAAGAAATGTAAAATCATCGCTTTCATAATAAAGTTATTGGCTATAAACTAGACTGACTAGCCTAATAACATAGATATGTTTAATTTATTTAAAAAATGTAAAAATGGATTCAGTTGCTATTTAATGAACTTCTATTTATATCCCTTATTTAAAAATACATATTACAATACGTGAACACAACCTAATGCATTTTCTTATAATACATTTACTCCCATCCCTGGGTATTCCACATCAAACTTTTAAAAAAGTCCGCCGAACAAGTTAGGGCGGGCGAAGTAACGATAATAGCATAAGATGAAGCTTCTTAAACGTTCCATAATTAAATCTGTCGTAATATTATTAAACACGTCTACGAATCATCTCCTGCGGCGATGGGGTCCGTCGTTAAGGAGGTTCGGTGCGGTGCGCGGCAGAATGGCTAAAGTTTGCAACGAGTCCATTATAAATCAAACGACGCCTTCCAGGCATGTCCTGAGGGACGAAGCGTCTCCCGCCGAGCCTTCGAACTTCAACTTTGCCTCCTTAATGTCTCAACAATTAAGATAAAAAGAAAGAAGGGCCCAAATTAAAGGTGGTTAAAAGATAACGAGTTAATAGGCCCCCAACTTTAACACTAAAACTTTGAAACACGTGTTTTTAGTGTAAGTAGTCCCTACTTCATGTTGGCCGTTATCCAAGTGATGTAGTTATATAATTTTGTACCCAGCATTAAATTACATTTGAACCTTAGATAATACCAGAGCAGTACAATTGACTCGTAGGAGTCAATTGTACTGCTCTGGTATTATCTAAAGCTTACGCTGAGTCATATAAGGACGAACATTTGGTTTTAAGAATAATTCATTGATCAGATGAATAAATAAATTTGAAATCTCTTTTAGGAAATTCATTAAAATGTTTCAGCTTTAATTAAAAATACCACATTCATAATATTGAAGCAAATATGACATTAATGTTATTTTAAATTTAAATCACCGTGGCGTGGGTATTGCAACTCAAAAATGTAGTCCATATATTGAAAAGTTTATAAAATATTCGTCACGGTGTAGCGTGATTCTAAAGGGACCATCTCGTAAAAATACAATAAAAATCAATAGAACTGTTGTCAACGTTAGGCTAGGCAACACGAGCGCATTGTTACGGTAATTTCGTAATAACCAAATATTTTTATTTGCATTTAAAAGACTGAATGGCTTAGTTTAATTTTCAAACGTAACAGAGGGGGACCTTAATTTTTTTGAAACGCTCAAAGTATTTACACATGTTTTAAACAAACTGACCCGGCGAACTTCTTTTCGCCTAAAAATCAAAATTTTTAAATTGTCAGTGTTTCTCCACTACATTATGCATGTCTTATACATAAAAACGTTCCGATTGAATCACTCTATCTATTAAAAAAACTGCTTTAAAATCGTATATCTTTATAGTAGCGTAGTTTTAAATATCTAAGCATACATAGGGACAGACTGCGCTAAGCGACTTTGTTTTATACTATGTAGTGATAATATACAGTGCATACAGAAAACATCTATCAAATATTCATAATTAACATCCATTGTGAATCCAGTAAATCTGTATCATAAAACTAGCGAACTGCCGGCAAAGTAACGGCGGTTGTGCCCTAACTCGTTTAGGATCCGCAGACGAATGAAATTAGTTAGCCGGTGCCGCCATTTCAAATATCATATTTGCATCTGCCAGCTTCATTACCCACTTTGCGAATTTAGGGCTGGCCCACTTGCTTTTAATTTTATGTCATTTCTAATTTGCTGTTCAAATTTTTTGCAGTTACCGAAAAAAGTGCATCTTAATCTAGTGCATCTTTGACGACCCGCATGACGCAGCGGTTATCATACCGGTCTGACACGCAATGGGTCCCGGGTTCTATTTCCGACCAGACAGGTATCTGAATGATGAGTTTAGATTCTTGTTCTGGGTCTGGGTGTTTGTGTATTCGTCTTTGTGTGTGTCCATGGCACCCACGACACAGGAGAAAATCCTTCTGTGGGGCTATGAGTGTAGAAAGCGTTTTTTTAAGCGTTTTAATGTATCTATAGCTTACGATGATTTTAATAGCATTTTGAATGTGATAAAAAGCAACTTTAAGATACATTTATGAAAACTAAAACATATATATCACGAATACAAAAGAAATACTTTGTATATGTTGTATTCAAATTTCAATTTAATCCACTCTTATTTTTCTAGGAACATTGTGCCTAACACTTTCTCTCATTAAGTTACGCATTTTATCATTTGAATTCCGAATTAACTTGGGACTTTACAAAATATTTCGGACCGACCCGACCGACCAGGCGATGTTAAACTCCCAAAGTTCAACACTCAAAGCTTATCTCTTAACCGCTTGTAAAATTTTGATTCCTCCTTCATTTTATCTTAATTGCTCAAACAATAAAATGAAACTTTCTGAGATATGCCTTTGTTCAATATTAAAATGGCGAAATGGAGATGATCCTTGACGTTTCGGTTCGACTTATGTCATTTTCGGTTCGATCGATGTCTCCTGCCGTATCTTGAATCATTATTTATGCAATTGAGGATACGTAAATCAAAATACTATAGTTAATTTGCAATCAAAATATTGTCGCAGCGATAAGGCTATGCATCCAGGTGGCGGTCTGAGGCTCGTAATTCAATCAGCGCGGCGCAGACGGACACACCGCTGTGATTAGATTAGACGTCGGCCACAATTACGCAGATCAGATTTACATTCGCCGCCGTGTCACCGCTTTCCTCACTTAAAAACCCTCCTTCGACACTTTCCTTAATAACTTAGAATAAGTAATTTGGAACTCATTTTTTATGTAATGCACTTGAGTTAATTAATTACGTACTTGCTAATAAAATATGTTTGGATTGCAAATTGGATACAAGTTTTGTTAACGTACCAATATGGGAAAAGTCAATCAAATGACGTCATTGTACTGCATCCGTCCATTATGCTTAAAACTTTGTTATATTACTACGTGTAATTGTTTAATATATTTTATTTTACTAGGGATAGTAATACGTGCAAATGTAATAATTATGAAGTAATAGCGTTTCCGTTTTTACTAATCTAAAAACATTAGATCTGTTAAAGGTACTTTATTCCCGAATTCAGTGATTTGAATGATCTTAAACCGAGGGCGTCGAAATATTCGCTTGGCGCTGCACGCTTCAATGTTGCGAATTTCAGCAAATCTTTGTAGCCTTATAAGGTCGAACACATATTTTTTTTAACCATTGAGGCTGACGATTGGTGCGCATGTTTCGTAACCCTTGAGTTTTAAGTCTTGGGAAAATATTTACATTAAACAATTATTTAAATTACAAACAACTATAAAACAAGATTTATCTATACAACAACAGTTTTCACGTTTAGAGATGAATGAGTAACCACAATACTATCACCATTGCTAATGAGCATCGATAATTACTATGGAACTTCCAAAATTATTATTTTACATTTCAGCGATACGCGGTACTTATAAACCGTGGGTCCCAGGTTATGACAAGTCAGGTCGTCGTCATTAGAGGGGTTACCATCCCATTGCATAATAAAATGGGCGAAGTTTCCTCAAGTCCATTATAAATTAGACAGCGGCTGAGAGCCGTATCACTTAAGATAGGTAAGATGTGACCCGGCACGAGTTTCAGCTAACAAACTTCCCCTATATTGCCTCCGCAATCTTGATAAAAAGAACTATCCATGACTCAAACTTAAAGCTGGATTAAGAGATGAACCGTGTACGAGTAACTTTTCAAATTCACCGCCAGTATTTTATTACTTAAGTTCACTAAATTTTTGCCGCAATAAAACCACTTACTCGTACCTTTACCCGTCGTTCTCGTATTTTAAGATCGGTATGGATTTTAAACTTATTTTATGTTTTACTGTTTGTTATTAGTGCATTAAATCATATGCGTGTTGGAGTGTAAATATTTATTTAAAAGTGGTAGAAGACTTGTGGCGTGAATACGGAGGTACCGTCGCCACAACTATTTCAGCCTAATAACACCTAGGGTTAGCCTGATTTTGTTATGCTGTAATGGTGGAGTGAGAAAAAATACTTACTCAAGGCGTTCCAACTTAGTCCTAAAAAGTAGCGACGCATCTTTAGCCAATTCCTACCAGTTGGTCTGCATGCTCGCTTTCAATTTCTATATTATAAAAATATTATGAACAGTGATTACTCATGGAGAAAATTATAAATTGGTATCTAAAAGTAGGTATCATAATAATTAATGTACCTACTTCAAGTAAATGATGTTTTTCGATTTGAGCAAATACTTTTCGGAACCGAAACTGGTCCCGAAAACTCTTTTCGGTTATGCTGTAGAATCGGAATTAAAAAAGATAGGGTTGTTTCAAGCATAACAATCAGAATGGAACGCGTTGTAAACGGTTAATGCTGCGGAAGTCGGCGCGATGAGGACGCGCTGGCAGCTCTCTGCAATTACACTGTCTAATGTCCACCCGTACAATTTCAATTTCACTACTCTTGCTCTATCCCGTCAATATATGCACATAGATCAGAGGTAATATTAAATTAAAGGAGTAACAGAAACAATATAACAGACTAGAGGTATACCTGAATATAGGCAAGTCAGATTTGTTGTCAGTTGTGCAGAATATTTATTGTATTATTTATTAATGCTGCGGAAGTCGGCGCGATGAGGACGCGCTGGCAGCTCTCTGCAATTACACTGCCTAATGTCCACCCGTGCAATTTCAATTTTACTACTCTTGCTCTATCCAGTCTATATATGCAGATAGATCATGGGTAATATTAAATTAAAGGAATAACAGAAACAATATAACAGACTAGAGGTATACCTGTATATAGGCAAGTCAGATTTGTGGTCAGTTCTGCAGAATATTTATTGTATTATTTATTAATGCTGCGGAAGTCGGAGCGATGAGTACCTGCTGGCAGCTCTGCAATTACACTCTCTAACGTCCACCAGTACAATTTCAATTTCACTACTCTTGCTCTATGTAGTCAATGTATGTACATCGATCAGAGGTAATTCACCTCAAATGAATAACAGAACAATATATCAGTCTAAAGGTATACCAGTACATAGGCAAGTAATATTGAAGTATAAAGATGTGAATAATATTTATTTGTAGCTTCTTTCCACTGTACAATTTACAATTTATTTACATTTTAGCAATATAAAATAATGTTTTTAAAATGTATTTGTAATTGTATGTATTTATTTCTATTAAGTAATTATATGGAACTTACTAAAACCATTTGAATGGAAGTTCCGGTAAAACAGAAGACGTATCAGAAGTCGTATGAACTAGTTTTTATCCAAAACTATTCATTGTTTTCACGTAAATATCAAAAAGCGTTTCTCTTCGAGAAGTTTATACAACACAGATAGTCAAGACCTTTTTATATTTTATTGCTGACATTTATTATGTTAATGGGAATTTTTAAATCCCTTCCAAAAACATAATTTCCGGTATATTTATGAACAATAAATAAACAGCAGGTAGGTAATCATTTTATTAGAAAGTGATGAATAACTCGGAAAATATTTTTTATGGACACCTTTATTTCGAACGAAAAAATATTGTATTTGAAAGGAGGCGACGTCCTTTAATTTCCGTTACGTCACTCGTCAAATTTTAAGAGCGATTGGAAATCATTCGAGCTACACATTATATTTCTCCACACCAGCTGGCAATATCATCTTTTTAATTCAATAGGTGCTACATTATAAGGCCTACTTATTCTACGACTGTATGTTAGGTGGGTTGTGGCGGTTTAAATGAAGATATGTTGGATATATTACAAGTCCTAATAACAATTTAATTATTTCATATCTCATCTACACATATATTATATTATATCGTCCTTTATTGATAAGTGAAAATGTTTGATGATTTCAAAAGTAACTTTTGAATATGTTATACCAGGTGGTATCTTAAATGAGGTATCTAAAGTACTAAAGGCCATTATCTATATTTAAGTACTAAAAAGGAATAAAATAGTCCGGTGTAGCATTATTTGTAACTGTTTGTATGTTTTTTATCCAGGTGGCGTGGATGCATTTTGAGCAGTCAGCTATACTAACTGTACACAACCATGTTATCACACGAAACCCGAGAGTCAGCGTTACCCATGACAAGCACCGAACCTGGTACCTGCACATCTCGGATGTCCGCGAGGAAGATCGGGGCCGGTACATGTGCCAGATCAATACAGTCACGGCGAAAACTCAATTCGGATACCTGCATGTTGTTGGTAAGATTTCAAAAAATATATTGTAAATATTTAAGGTATTTGCAATAATTATAAAAAAATAAGAAATGCAATTAAATAAAACTAAAAATATTTTGGTCGCTTGTAATCAATGAATAAGCATACTCGTATAACTGCTTGATTTCGATGGGGCACTATTTTCCTTTCACGGGATAGTTTTATCGGTAACAAGATTTAAATAGTCATAAAGTATAAATAAAGTGGACTCAGATTCTCTGGTAATGCTAAATATTAAGTGACCTGGCGGTTCTACGATTCCACGGAGATAAAAACCTCGTCATATATTCCTAGATACAGCAGCGCAGTTATTATCATTGTCACGTATGTGTGTGGATAAAAAGTTTTCGTCTTCTGTGTGAATACATGCTAATTCTCTCACACCTTAACCCTTTATAGGACAGTCCATACAAAGTGGCCAGTATACTGGACACTTACTTTAAGGTCGATAATTCAAAGATTTTTATATCAATGTTGAATCTTATGATCATAAACGATTCCCAATAAAGCACGCCGGCCTTATAACTAACCAGCGATCTGAAACGTCGCGCGCCCAAAGTATTTCGCGCCATTTTTTACGGTGGCCTGTTAACTGGCCACTGCGCATAACCGCGCCAGTATTTACTATCATTTCAAGCGGACGATACATATTTGTAAGTACAGTGCAAAGTAAAAACATGTCTTCGGATCAAAGGTGAGTAAAGCTATTATATTATAGTATATACTTTATTATTATGTGCAAATATAATCAAGTAGAGTAAATTAAAGTTGTTATTTTTGCAATTGAAAACAGACCGGTGTGTTGACAAAATGTAACCTAGAAATTACACGCATAAGTTGGAGGTAGTCTGATAAGTATATGTTTTGATAAATTCATTTAATCTTTATCATTTTACACGAAGTTAATAGTCTATTTTTCGGATATCTTAACACAATTAGTACAAATATACGGGTTCGGTAGTTATAACGTTTTTTCTTTGTTTTAGAAAAAAAAATCGTTACGAAGAACTTGAAATGATAAATGAAGACGAATGGGCAGATTTTGTGGTCATTACTGATGACCAGGCGGTTCATTCTGCATCGGTGCATTCCATTGGAGATCCTGGAATCCCCTGCAGGCGTTGACGAAGGTCCCGAGGAGGTTTTAGTTGGTAAAAATCCCGCATAACCCGGAGTCTCTCCCAAGGCTTCGACGTGCCTTTTGAAGGTTATTGGTGGTTGTTCCGACGCTGATGATTATTTTGACGACATTATTTTAAATACTAGCAACCTGAGTAACAGTAGTTGTAGTCAACCGGTATCATCAGTTTCAGGCATATCAGATGGGTCTTTGCCACCCAAAAATTTCTCCACCACCACCTCCATTTCAAAATATTATGTTAAGTTTTTGAGAGTGAATAAAGACTGATTCCGAAATACACAATGCTTTTTATTTACTGTGTTATATTCGTAAAAAATAATGGCTTTTATAAGTGTCCAGTTTACAGGCCATTGATTAGACGGGGATAGCTATTGATAGCAGAATGGCCAGTGGCCAGTATACTAGCCACTAGTTTTTTTCAATTTTCAAGGAAAATAACAAGTTTTTCAAAAAATCATTGAAACATGTTGTTATAAATAACACTTGAGAATCCATATTCATCTAAACATAAACTGAATTCAAGAAATCGTATAGGTGTGCGTTAAAGGGTTAAATAAGTGCTCGATGTTACAAATCTATTAAGTATTATATGCTTTTAAATAGAAGTCATTTTAGCATTTAATATTTACAGTGCCGCCGTCAATCGACGACTCGTTGAGCTCGAGCGACGTTATCGTCCGAGAGGGCGCCAACGTCACTCTGACGTGTCGCGCTAATGGCTCTCCTAAGCCCACCATCAAGTGGAAACGAGATGACAACTCAAAAATCTCCATCAGCAAAGGACATTCGGGTAGGATTTGCTATAAAAAGCATAATTACACATCGAGCAATCCAATTACATTTAATCTTATGTGACTAATTCAGTTTCAGAATGGGAGGGCGAAGTTTTGGAAATGGCTCGCATTTCACGGCTGGATATGGGCGCCTATTTATGTATCGCTAGTAATAGCGTGCCGCCCACCGTTTCCAAAAGAGTGAAAGTTAGCGTTGATTGTAAGTTTCATTTCTTTCATTATAATATTATATGAGTGTTACCCTACCATCAAGATGCTTTTTGTTGAGAACAAATCTTCAAATGATCTAAACACAGAAACGAATCATTATCCACAGTTCAAAGTAAATGTATAAGGGAACCTATAAAAATATTCATTTAGTATCACTAATTTTCTCCACTACCATTCAATTCGTAAACAAAACGTTATTTATTCACAGTCCCGCCAATGTTGTGGATACCTCACCAACTAGTGGGTGCTCCACTCTACTACAACGTGACCTTGGAATGTTTCACTGAAGCTCACCCCACCTCGTTGAACTATTGGACTAGAGATGATGGCCATATGATACATGAGAGCTCTAAGTACCACATGGAGAACACTGTAGGAGTACCAGCGTATAAAACACATATGCGACTGCTTATCAGGCATATTATCACCGAAGACTATGGAACTTATAAATGCGTGGCGAAGAATCCAAGAGGAGAGTCGGATGGAACCATACGATTATACAGTAAGAATAATATTTATATTCTATACAATGTTGTAAATGTTTTTATTTATTTATTTATTTTATTTTATTCGTCACACCAATAATAATAATTTTAGTAAGACGCTCAAAAATCAAGTCGATTACACCTGTAATAGAAGTATCACGTAGCATGAATTTATAATATTTATAACGTATGAATTATGGATCTTTATCTGAAATAAATTATTATTATTATTATTATACTTGCTTATTATTGTATGTTGTATTGTATATCTTGTTGGTATGACGAATAAAATAAATAAATAAATAAAACTAATGTGTCTATGTAACTTTGTACTTAAAAATAATACTATTTATATCATAGCATCTTCGCCACCAACAACTACACCAGACCCGCGAATGATCACCGTTCCGCCACCTTCGCGACCACCACGTCGAGATACTCCTGTTGCTGACAAAGGTGAGACTTGCATTGTCACAAAATACTATAGTAGGGGAAACAACAATGTATAGAGGTTTCAGTAAATAAAATGAAAGAAAAAGCCTTGTGGACCCAAAAATAATCGAGTAAACGTGGTACTTCTCTCGTCAATATTTTTATAGCTCAACGAGTTATTCAGTTTAAAATAGTAAGTTAGTATGAATCTACTTTTACAGCTAATGGTGATATAATTGTCACACTTTTGCCCGTAAATTTCCCCATTACTGTCCCACTGCTGGGGGTCAGGGTCTTCTCTCATAATGAGAGAATTTAGGCCATAGTCTACTGCGCTGGCCAAGTGCGAATTGGTGGACTTCACTCACCACTGAGAACTTTTTTTTTAAAGAACTCGCGGGTGTGTAGGTTTCCACACGATGTTTTCATTCACCGAAAAGTAGTGTTAATTAATTTCTAATACGCACATAATTTTAGACATTCAGTGGTTAAATCGCAGCCTGGGTTTGAACCTCGGACCCCCGATAGAAAGGGCAAGTTTCAACCATTAGGATATCACTGCTCTACGTGGTACTTACTTAATGTCCTATTTCTTATATTTTTTATTCTTATATTAACCACGTTTTTTATTGTAATTACGTACTTTTCATCTATCCTTTATTCTGTCAGAAATATTTTTATAGATAAGTTCGCTAGTCAAAACGGGCCCTCCTCTATAATCATTCAAAAACAAAACACCATCACCTCCAACATTTCGCGTTCGTTTTTTAGTTTTTATTGCTTTGAATACATGACTAGATTCATCTATCGAGTTTTCAAACTCATTGAAATGAAAACTTTTTTAATGTCGTTTTGATTTAAATCGTCGATTTAATAAGTCGTATACACGTATATGTTGGTTTTAGTCTACAAACTAATAAGTAAATCATAATCTTTTCATTTTATTCCGTTAAATTTAAAATAAAATATTATTTTTCTCTCAATTTCATAAAGGTGATTTTATCGCGCTTAAATTGAACACTTTATTCTTAAGTGTTTATCAATTTGATTTCTTTTTGTGCAGATAAAATAATTAAATTAAATAAATGTAAAATTAGGCTTCAAAATCTAATTGATTGATTTGATTTGATTGATTGAATTGATCTATACAATGATAAACCGAAGTTAGTAATTGTTATAATAAGCAACGCCGCGAGCCATAGCGAGGCGTATTGAAATGTATTTTCCAAATAATTTAAGTGGATAAAATGAAGGCTGAGTAATATCAATAATTGTGTTTTAAACAATACTCATAGGTAAACGTTCACTCATTATAATGCATGGCAAATAAACATATTTTCCCGACACTAATGAAAGTATCAACAAATTGTGCGGGCAAATGAGTTCATTAATATCTCATCGATAGAGTTGCCGATAAATTGTATTGAAACAATATTTTTATATCAGCGATTTCGTTTATTAAGAGATAATAATACCTTTATGAGTTGTATCCCTCGAGATCGTTCGGTTTATTTTCATTGTTTGCTGCTGTTTCAGTTATTAGTGGTCGTTATATTTGTTTATAGATCATAAACTATTACGACGCTCTGCTTGCCGCCAGTCGGCAGGTTGTTAACTGGCTTCAAATGTTATGTTGCTCGTAAAGCACTAGCAAATCGTTTATAAACAAATGTTTTATGAAGTGGTGCTCGCTCCTATAAACGTGATATGAGCATTTTAAAGATGGTGCTATAATGACCGAATAGTAACATTTAACCGTAAAATTACATTTTAATGTAGACGTTCAATGTAAATAGACAAAGAATTAATACAGATCGAACGTTATTAAAGGGGAGGCAATTATGTAGATAATATCAATAGATTTATTCGGTACGTCCGGTTGTTCGTTGTAGACGTAATATCGTGGGCTCATAAGTTGTTTGGCGCGCGTCATTACGCCGTTATTGGAAGTTGGGCATTTTCCGGACATGTCCTCGCTCGGCGTTCGGACAACGACAACATCTTGCGCTACAACCTATTACTGCCAAGTGTCAGCCACCCGCTCGCTCACTTACAAACTATGGCTATATTCTCCTAACGTTGTTTCGTTATTAAAATTGAGATAATGAACGCCGTCTAATATGACATATTTTTAGACAAGTGTGTTTTATCTGTGACAACGGTAAACTGAAAACTGTTCATAACTAACACTTACTTTTTTTTTCAAAACTATAAAAAATATCTTACTGCGTATGTTACGTATGTAATGGTGTTTATACAAACTTCAACCGCTTTATAGATTTTTGAACACCTAGAGCTCAGATCAAGAGGGTATAGCTCAATTCTACGCGTCTTTTAAAATATTGTGGATATTCACGGGCGTGTCATCTTTTTACGATGTTTTTCTGACAGTCATTAATATAATTAATTAATCATTTACCAATATGTAGGTAAAAAATATTGAAGGTATGGCTTTTAGCTCGATTGACACGATCGGCCCTGGAACAAGTGAAATTCATGACACGGTGTTTCGATGTTTGTATTAAGGTGACTTGATGTTATATTTGTAACTTTAACCGTTTAAAGTTATAATAATATGTTTTATTGTACGTAAATATAACATTTAAAAAATTAACATATTTTCCTTATCTTAGATATATATCTTTTTCTGACTTGTCTACATAATGTGTACAGAGTGGGTACTAACTTTACTTTTATCAGTAAAAACTAACTTTTCGTTACGACTAAACTTTTCAGATTCCATATTTATAACTTAACGTTTTCTGAGTGAAAATTTTGATAGTCCCAGCGAAGATACATTTAGTTTTGTGGCTAAAGGTTTTTGCGCGGGATGGCGCGACGCAGAGGACATTGACCATCGCTACTGTTTTATTTTTTGCGTCCATTACGAATTTACGGCTGGCCGGCCACTCGGCAATATTGCGCAACTTTTCAATAACTGCCGCCACCGCGCCGTCCGTCCCTACCCATATTGAATCCTTTTCTTTGCCTAATGAGTTCGCGTATATCTGCTTACAACTTTTACTTTCATCCATATTATCTATTTCGTGTACGTATAATATTTTCCTTGTAGTAAAATCAGTGTAATTTGTACATATACCTTCATACATAGATGTGTGTATATCTTTAGGTAATGAGCGTGAAAGTCTATTAGAAATTAATTGTCAGGTAACTATGAAGATAAAATGTATATTTCTGAGTTCTCCATAATGTTCGAAAAGTTGTATGATGTTTGCGAACCCGTACTAGATCAGCATAAAGGACTATACTTAAAACATACCAAAGAGACCTGTCCTCAGCAATGGCGTCATACCGAACGCACTCCAAAATTATTATGACAAGTCATATCTGTTTTCGAGCCATGCGTAGTGCCGTGATGTCTGTTAATCTGATCGATCGCTGTCTATTCTTGGCGGGGCTACAAGATGTGCAGAAGTGCCACCTTGAATAGTATATAATATAATATCTAATAACTAAAAATTGTCCTAATGAAGAGCTTTGTCGCGTCTTTAGAGACGTTTTTCACACAAATCTTCTTCCTTAATGGGCCCTATAAATGGGGGTTGAACGTTTAACATAGACACCTAAAAAATAACAATTTGTATAATGTAGAGTAAATACATACTATTACATTAAACGACATTCTCTCGTCAACCCATTAAAGTCCCACAGCTGGGCACGGGTCTTCTCTCAGAATGAGAGAGTTTAAAACGACATTATTAGTATGTATTATACAGTAGTATTTTTTAACGATATCGGGAACAAAGTAGTTCCCGATAACTTTAAAAATAAATTGTAAATACCGTAATACCGTAACAACGTAAGAATCTTCATTTTTAATGCCAATGCATTTTTATTTTAGATAGATAAAATGGCTATGGTTTTTATATTATTCTGAATGCCTCCCATTTAATTCAATAAATCTCAACGGCACCTTATTTTCGACGGCGGAATGCAGTACTGACTAATATTACCATCATAATAATATCTGGAACGACTTACGAGTAGTTTCAGCTCAGCCTTCATTTATTTAATATTTCTTGCTAAAAGTATTACTGTCGAATGTGTTTTATATATTCATAAAAGTCGTGAAGAGACACAAACTTTACTGGCATTCAATTTTAATAAAAGCAGTTACCGATTGCATTGCATACGACTTGGATATGTCCATATTGGGCATAAGTTCCGTAAACTTTCCCTATCGTGTTTTCTCAACTTACTTAATTTAACTAAAATGTCTGGAAATCCAGGTACCAAGTATCAATCGAACCTGAACGAGATCGATAAGGGGAAGCAGAAGACAGACGAGGGTGGCGGGAAGACGCATCTCAACTGGGTGGGAGGTGCATCGCAAGTTAAAGGTAAATAAGAGTGACTTTCATTAACTTATTACAAAAACATCTTAAATGTACAAGAAACTTTGTTTACGCGTAATTCCATTGATACAAATAGAATCTCACTTATTAAAATTGAAACAAAGTTTATAAAACTTTTGTTTTTATTAAAATTTATATTATTATTGTTAGCGTACTCCGTGGGTACCAGTAAAGGGTTAAATTTAAATATTTTATGCTTCGATCATGTATTTACGTACGTCGTTTTTCGTGTTCATTACAAGTAACGTTCGAATTCATGCAATCTTATGTATATATTGTATACATTGCAATTTTCAATATCTTAAATATTTTTTGTTATTTTGTAAAAATATGTTATTTTCTTTTATAAAAAACAAAAAGCATTATGTAGCAAATACGTAAATGTGTATATTTTTCAGGCGATGCTGACTGGAGCAGAAGCCATCCATGGATCTTAGTTCTATTATGTTTAATTATTTATTCTTAAGCAATATACATTGACAACACTTCGTGCAAATGTAGTCCCCTATATAAGCTAAATGTCACTTATGTTTATAACTCTGACCGAAATAAAGCTCATGTAGATGATATAATTTTAGAATATTCATAGATTGCTTCTAAGATGTTTAATTGTAAGCACTTCTTATAATAATTTAATTATGTAATTTCTTAAGAAGTGGAAGTGTATCGAATTGGCAAGCGATTCGCCTGGCTGTGTTACTCGAGCCACCTCATTTAGAAAAAGACTGCACTGGTAGCTAGTTCTTCAGAAAAATATTAAAAGTCAAAAGAATTTAACTGCTAGCTTGTTTCATACTTCTTCGTGTCCCAATTAACAGTTATAATTTTATATCAAAATTGTATTATTCTGGAAAACAGGTAACGTAGATTAATAATATATCATATTATAAAAGATTAGGCATATGGTTTAAAATAATATTATACACTAAAATATTAATTATATTGAGTTTTCATACAGATAACAATATTTATGTATATGTATAAATATCGTTGTTAATTATGTAAACTATTTATTGTAATGAATATAATGTATAACAGTTCCTTGGGATAAACACTTGCGGTAGAGCAGATTTAGATGAGAGGAATATTAATAAAAATATAATGATGTTGGAGATTTTAACACCTCAAAGGCCCGGTTTTGAATATAATGGATTTGGTAGTAATTATTAAATCTGCTAAGCCGTGATATTATTTAAAGTTACCGCACATATACTAACGTAATATAAGTGCACACTCATTATAATGATTATTTTATAAAAATAGATTAAGACTGAACAATGTACGCGTTTTTACTTTTTCATTCTACCTGTACTTTATTCAATTATACATATTTTGTCCTTAACTGTGGTACATTTTGTTGTTTTATATTAATTTTAATGGCTGTTTTTAAACTTTTAATTTTTTATGTAGTAAAAATATTTACGAATCGATGCAAAAAGGAATTGGCGTGTAGAAAAATTAGGCATTTTTATTAATGAATTTGTATATAGGTAGTCAAAAATCCCTCCAGATTTTATCATTTTCCAGCAGTAAGTAACCGCTAAATAATTATTTTTTTGGAGCAATTTTAAAGAAAACTTTTGCCTTCAAACGAAATCTTGGCAATAGAAAGCATCTTTGCCAAACTGGCATAAAAATCTGAGATTATAGAACATTGTACTGTACCTTATCAGAAATTGATCTCAGTACTACAGCTTATACTTAAAGAAAACAAGCATTTTCATTTTATCATTTTGTGTATAGTAGTCAAATTTCTTCTGTCAATTACTGTGTAGGTATAGTTGCCTACATACTTTAGTATATATGAGTATGTGAATGTTATCGTTATCATGTTGCCAAATTGCTATTTACGAGTATAAGGTAAATGCTGCATCTAGATAATATTGTAAATATATTCATTAAGCCAAGCGATGGAGTGTGTTTTAATAACAGAGTATTTAAATTGAGCAATGTTAGCGATTAACTTACATATATTATGAGCATACGTATTCTCGTAATGACACTATATGGATGAGTAGGTTATGAAAATAAAGCTTGTTTTAAATAAATGTATTTCTTTTCATCCACTCACAAACACTTCAATTATTGAAGACCTTGAACAAAATTCAAATCAAACAGAAAGTGAAATTTTATAAGTAGACTACTACTTGAAGAAGTACTCGTGTAAAACCTTTGTCAGTATTTTCAGAGACAATCCGAAAATACAGATATTTTCTAATAATAATAATTTAATAAGTAAAAGATAAACATAAAAATTGAAAACTTAGGCTATTTTATGTAGGTATAGTATCTACTATACCTACATAAAATATATAAATACTCGCATCTAAGTAACAAGACGTTTATTAAAGTTTATTTATTAAATACAGATCTTACTCAGGTAGTATTCTATGAATATATTCATAGAATAAATTAGAATTACACATAGAATTCACATTCACACTTTATAGGAAATTTATATTATTGACTATTGCTGTTATTTGACTTCACGCAATAGTCAAATTCTTTTATCTTTATGCATAAAATGGTATTATGATAAGCGTAAGACTTTCAAGATTAGAGTTTGCAAATAGCAAGGCAAGTAACCTTATAATCAGTAGGTACTGTTATGGTAAAGCATGGAGCCATATTGCTATTTAAATATCCCATATGTATTTAAATATCTCAGACGTAACATAAAACCTAATTGAGACCAATATTGAATCATACCTTTGTTCTTTTTATGTTCCCTTACGATTCTGTTTAATACATATTATGTAGACCACCTTCAATTTCACTATGATATCTTGAATCATTAAAAATCAACAAACACAGATTCCACATTGTTAGACTAGAAATATTTTTAAATAAGTTACGAGTTTGATACGGAACGAATATGAAATCTTTTATCTCAATTTAAAATATGTGTATTCAAATTATTAATTGTGCATCACGAAATAATTATTCATTTGATACGTACCAACGTCAGCAATTCGCGTAAGATATTGGATATAAGATATTTTTATAAATCCTCGATGAGGAAAACAGCCCTCATTTAGAGCTTTAATAATTTATGTAGAGAAAGTTCCGCATAAATTGTTGATGGACGAAAATGCTTGCAAACAATCTGCGGCGGATCCTGAAGATTAGGAGTGGCTTTGGAGCGCCGAAAAGGCTCCAACTACGTATGGCCGCACGCCAACTCCGGTAAGCCAATCTAACTTCTTTTAAATGTGTTTTTGATGTAAAGAACACATTACGCTACGCATCGCTTGCCGCCTCCCAAATCTTGAACCAAATTAGCTTTTGATTTATTGGTCTATAAGTTCAGAGTCGTGGTCCAACTTTATAAAAATCTTCGAAATTAAACTTTAAAAATAGATTTCGCGTGAATAATTTATTGCCTCTGTGATAATAGGATTGGAAATCCTGAATAATCTTGCAAAACAAGCAAGGAATACCTGCTAGTATGCGAGTTATGGCTCGTTTGCAACGCTTCCATTGTTACTCGTATTCCAATATTACGAATTGTGTTATCTCGATTTTGGTGTTCAGAGTTCTGACATTCTTTGCAATCACCAGGAGCTAATTCATCTTATTTAGTAAAACGTTACTTCTTTTTTTTATCTGATGGAAGTAGCAAATAAGAATGCATCACAAATGGGTTGCCACTCCCGAGGACTTTGATGGTCGCCTCACATAAAAGTGTGCCGGCAACCACACCCTTTCATCGAACGCAAAAAAAACGCTTTACGCTAGAAATAGGTGTGGCGGTGGTACTTCCCCGGTGGTATTTCCCCGAACTACACTATTTCTACCACCTGGTGTGTAATGACGATAAACCATATTTTCATCATAAATAGACAAAATACACGAGTCTATCTTAACTTCTTAACTCCAATACGTTTTATTACAATATGCTAAGTTCCAAATCATTAACTTGTATATTATGTAAACTGTTTCATAAAAAATTCTGCCATGTTTGAAATTATATCTCAACCTCATGTGCACAAATTTAAAAATTGATTCCTGCACTTAAAACTAAATTTGTATGTTTATAAAATATATAATTTTAAATATAACTACCATACAATTTACAAAAATACACCCTTAAATATAAACAGGGATAATTAAAGAAAAAGTAATGTAAGGCTTGTAATATTAAGCTCATTACTTAGCCGCGGCGCAGTGGGTGTGCCGTGTTTTCACTGCAATCGGATATCGTGGGACATTCAAATAAAATTAACGCTTATTGCACGTAGAGAACCCTCAAATTACACCGTCGGTAAACACTGCGCTTGCCCTCGGGGTTCGTAACTTTCAAAACCGGAACATTTAATCGTGCTCCGAATTTCCTGGAACTGACGCTACCCGGGATTGTTATTTTTTTCATCTATGAGCTATGAGTATTTTTATAACACACTTTTATTATTTGAAAGTAAAGGACCATGTAATTTTAGATTTTTTTATTAATTCATTAAGAGAATAATTGGCAAGTTTATATAGTGTATCAAGGCTGTATAAATGAGAAATTCCTAAAATAGGTCAACAACTACATGATTCATATTCATGATTAAGATTTTTTTAAACCTACACTGTAATGTTCCAAAAACCTATAAACAGTTGTATTATTACTTGTTTGATTTCTACGTTATAAAATACGTAATATTTCTGTAGCCTGTAAACAAAACCACGTTATAGCATCTATAACGATCACTAAATATGTTATCTTAAGAGGATGCCTATCTTAAGAAAGTTATTTTACAACCTTGTTTGTGGTTTCCATCATCTATCAGCGTACCGAACATATAACGTTATTATAAATCGATCTTTTTTATTTCACCCAAAACTTTTAGTGGTTTTATCCGACAAAATGGTACGAAAAATGTTTGTTTTATTTCGTAAATATTCAAAGTGTACACAAGTACAATAGGTAATGGAAATTCAGAAATCGTTCTAGTTTTTAATGTTGGAGAAATAAAGCATATCTTGAAGCACTTTGAAGTCATTTATGATTTATGCCTGTAAGTGCTCAATCTTACAGATGTTTAATTTTCAGGACTTGTGCTAATCAAAATGAATCGAGTTACAATGGATATGTAAAGGAGTTATAATGCAAATTGACACTGTTTTGAAGTCGGGTAACGGAGGCACGTCTGCCTTCATCGAGAAGGCGGATTAACCGAAAGTGATCCGTTATAATTGTGAGAGTGGGCAGTAGCGGCTGGTAGGCACAGATTAGCCCCTCCGATAAACAATAGCATTAGTATGCGAGGACGCGCTGACCGGCGCCGATCGGCCGCCCGTGCTCGGATTAATTTGCCTTCTGGAAATTATGGAGGCCCGTGTGGATCGCACCAACAATAATATCGCTTTGTTTTCATATTACAAAACGCGTATTAGAAAGATATAAGATACGTTTGGAAAGCGATACGTATTTGTTAATTGTGTTCCTAGTTATAACACAACTAGTGATTTTATGATATCAGAGATTCGAGTAGATCGTGGCATACAAGTTATCACTTTTCTAAACATACGTAGCAACACTCTACACCTGCACTCTGTAACTTTGGTCTACATTTTACTGTGATCCGTCCATCAGCTCTTTAAAGAGCTCTGCTGATCACCCTTAAAGTAGACTTTTTACTAATAGCCACCGTGCTTGGTATTTTTTTTATCTTAACGAAGTAGCAAACGAGCATGCAGTCCACCTGATGATAAGTGGTCATTGCCACCCATGGACATTTATAAGCTACTCAATCAATCACAGATTTATTGCTACTCCCGAGGACTATGATGGTCGCCTCGTTAAAAGTGTGCCGGCGACCACATCCTTCCATCGAAACGCAAGAAATGCTTCACGCTAGAAGTAGGTGTGGCGGTAGAAGGTACTGCCCCGATCAAACTACACTGGTTCAATCACCTGTACCACGATATTACCTTAAATGCTTCTAAAAGGAATGATATAAGAATAATCAAAATTAAAATAAATAAAGGGTTATCTTACATTTGTATAGCATTTAATGTAATACATGAATTAAAAACGGATGTTGAAGTCACGAACATGTTGACGAAATGATTGCATCATTTCTATTTAAATTAATTGTAGTAAATATCAATGCAATGTAATATGCATTAGCAATAAATATTTAAAAATCATAATCATAAATTAATGAAAGGTGGAGATTCAGCATCATACTTTTTACTACTGTGAACGATGTGATAAGTCGATCATATTACTCCTCGAAAGTAACAACATATCTGTGACTTTTTTGATCTGATTGAAGTAGCAAACGAGCATGCATCCAGCGTAAGTGGTCAATGCCGCCCATGGACGAATGTAAACAACTGGTCTATCTGAAGTCAATCACAGATGCGGTGCTACTCTAGATGATGTTCGCCTCATATAAAAGTGTGCCGGCAACCATCGAAACGCGACAAGTGCTTCACGCTAGAAATATGTGTGGCGGTGATACTTCCCCGGTCGAACTACACTGGTTCTACCACTTTATGACTGACTAAAGATCTTGTTTTATATGAAATTGATTACAGATGGCCTTGTGACAGTGGTCACTTATAATCAAGTAGATCGCATACTCGTCTCTACTAGGCTTCGACTAGTTCTAATGTATAAAAAAACATTATATTTTTTATCACTTTCATCAATAATTTTTGTAACATTCAAAAGTAAAAACTTAAATACTGTCTCTTTAATGAATAGCTGTGTTATGTCCATAAAACAGTGTACAAAGTAACCTGTCCCTTCCATCATAACACGTGTAAAGTTGTAAAAAAGTCGTCCCTCACTGAGTGATAATAAAGGTAACCCTCTGCGGCACCTTTATTGTTATCGAATAAAAATAATCCCGGGATTTTGGGGGATGATCGTAAATTATGACCGAATCCGTAGGGCGGGCGGCGCCCATGTGCCCTAACAGCCTCTACATCTAAAACCTTAGCATCTTGGCGTAGCAAAGCTCCTTCAGTAGAAATAAATCTTATTTATTACATTTATTTAAGTAACAAAATTTAATTTCAGTAGAAGTTTACATCAATAAAGTAATGGCTGCGACCCATATACAAGCACTCAAATGTCGTCGACCTATCTTAACGTAGGTCGACCTGGTTTTCCGCTTTAGTTTTGTCGCAAATATTGGACAGTTCCATACACGCAATAAATTGTATTACAACCAACAATTTTCACAACCGAACAACTTTCTTCGCAACAGAAGGGTTAGATAAAGAATAACAGACATTACGCAACTGATGAAAGTGTCAAGTGGTTGCAAAATTATGATCTTTAAAATGTTAAGATGCCAATGGATGTCTCCTAACAAATATGCATAGGTAGAACCTGAAACCTCATAAGCATCATTCAAAGTTATGTGTAACGTCCTCCACCAGACACATTAATTCATTAAGTGGCAGTACGTTAGAAGTATAAACTAGAATGAAGAAGTTCTATTAACCTTTAGAAAATTTTTTTCTTCAAATCGCTTTTGACATTGTTCAATTAATGTACATACATTTTATGCAAAGTTAATAGCGGTTATCGATGAAAATATCTTTTAACGTAACGATAAATCGGAGATAACTGATAAATGTTAAGTAATAATGTAAACGTAACTTGACATTTACTTTATTTGTAGTGCAATTTAAAAAGATACGACACTTGTATATTACCGTTTAACGTGAAGCGAATAGCCAATAAACGCGTCGATGTTGAACTTAAAGATTTAAGTTAACGAGATGGCGAAGCAGTAGCGTGTGATAATAACGGGGCCCTAACGCGCATTTTTAACGGTGTGAAGCGCTGAAAAGCCACCGATACCAACAAAAGTGGCAACTGAAACTAATGAATTATTCATAGCGGTGGTGCGGTGCATGTTCTATCACTGTTTTATCTATTGCGGGGCTCACGGCCACCGCGGCCCGCGCCCCTTACTCTCCTCCCACAAGGGTTAACTACCTTGCAACCAACAATTTTAGAGCCGTTTGAGAACACTAGATAAGCTCCATCCTCCAAATAAACATTACCGTAATGTGACCGCTAACACAATTACTGTGAAACAACCAAAGCACCCTTTATTTATTCATTCTGATTTGTTCTGCAAAGCTCCGGATTAATTATGTTTGAGAAACACCGTCTTACGGATACTTGATAGCGTTAACAATGCCGTAATACTAAAAAGTTTATCCCTACTTACACAACCACACACTAGACCTCTCATATTATTTATGCTGACACAAACTAACAAATACATATGAAGCAGACAATAACAAATATTTAAATTTGTCAATTAAGCTAATTCAAACAGAATGGACGATAGCCATCTTACATTAAGGAGAAACAGGAAAATTTACTAATTTCTATATTACTATTTGTTTTAAACAACGTCAAAGAGTCTGCAAATCAGATACGCCGATGACTTGTATGATAAAATGAGATTATGTTAAAAAGAAGAATAACAATTTTTGTTCTACGAAACCTAAAGGTATACCGTGTTTGATATGGATCCCAGATAAATTGAGCTCATAATGGAAAGTGAATATCAAAGAGTTTTATTTCAATTCATTCATTTTCCTTTATGCTTCAAAGACATCTTTTAGCTTTTAAAGTTATTAGTTTTAGTTATTATTAGTTAAATAGCTGGTATTTTTTGAGTGAAAAAAGAAAGCAAGTGACTCTATCGTGTTCATCCCAGTATTGTCCCTCTGTTGGGTAAGGTCTTTTCATAATTGGAGAGGAAAGGCTAAGGCGATAGTTGACTGCAGTAGCAAAACTGATTAGTGGACATTACATAACCTTTCAACCTCATTTCTTCTTCCATGTAGGTTTTCTTTTATAATAATTAAATCAAGTATTTAAATAATGACTACGATAAAACTACATACCTCAATTCAAAAATTCTAGTTTCTCGCTATTTGATACTTGGACTTAAGATTAAAAGGCGAAATAACAAACAGGCTGTCACTGCTTCTAACTGCACTTACGGTAAGTTTCAGTCTTAGTATAATAAATACATATCTATAGATAATACTGACATGGCGACAATCACCAAGGCGCTATGTATGTACTAGCTAGATAGCAAGACGTTAGTCATTTCGCATAAATCTGCGTAGATTCAGTGGTCTGCTGATGTTGACAGAAGTCAATGGAAATGTATTTGTAAGATATCTTAGTCGTCATGTCTGTTAAGAAGACATAGTAGGTCTTATCAAGTATTCAGTAATAGACTTGCAAGTAATCATTTTCGATTTGATCGTTCGGTATCACATATATAGAGCAAAAACAATCAATTATCTATAAGTAAATGTAAGAGCAGAATGGTAGAGCAGTGATAACCTAATGGTTGAAACTTGCCCTCTCAATCGGGAGGTCCGAGGTTCAAACCCAGGTACGCACCACTGATTTACGAGTGTATTAGCAATTGATTATCATTACTTTTCGGTGAAGGAAAACATCATAAGGAAACCTACACATCCGAGAGTTCTTTAAAAAAAACGTGGCCAACGCGGTAGACGCCTAAAACTTTCTCAATCTGAGAAAAGACTGGGCACGGGTCTTTTCTCAAATTTGAGAGTTTTAGGCGTCCACCGCGTTGGCAGTGGGACAATAATGGATTGTACCCCAAGCCCCAAGTAAATGTAAGTAGTATGCAGAAAAATAAGTGGTCCAGAACAAACAAGGTACATATAGACGGCTATCGCTATAGACGACTGCGAGACTAGAGACTTAATAAAGACTAAAGAAAAAGTTTAAAAGTTTAATGCAATTTAATGTAATTTAATTTAATTTAATCTGACAATTCAACTCAGCATAACATTTAATTTCAAATTAGACTAATTTTTTTTCCATTTATCTATTTTAATGATATTTTTCTTCTCTTACCATACTGCTCTGTTGACATAAATACATACATACATTATATTATTAGATATCTATAGTTATATGTTGCTATTATTATTGCTCCTACAGCTGTGTTACTCGCTCTCTTTATTTGCATGTTGTCTTCACCTGTAATTGTAATAACACTTACCTTTGTTCTCTGTATTTATTATTGTTACTTTTTCTGAGTGTATATTATGTTGGTGATCATGAATAAATAAATAAATAAATAAAAAACTTTAAATGTGTACTCAAATAGTGTTATTTTTTACTTTTAAATCAGAAGAAATTTTGCACCTTCACCGCATTTTTTGAACGATAGAGATTAATTTAATACATTTAATCTAAGGTGACGATATATTTTTTCGTCATAATTACAAAATACCACTTTAGACTAAATTTATTATAGACTACACTTATTTTGTCCATTGTCATTTACTTAATATTAACTATACAAAGGCGATAAATCAAAATAAATATCGTTATTACAAAGCGTGTGGTAACCGTGTGGACACCGGTGCTGTGATGGACTTAAGGTACCTAGTTAAGTTGTTCCTGATTACTTTTCCACTACCATAGCAGATAAAACGTATAAAAAGAGTTCAAGTTCTAACAGACTGTAAACCGAAGGGCTGTAGCGGATTCAGACCACGCATTTTGTTGTTGTCAAGTGGACTTAGTTGGAACACGAGCGCCTCTGCCCAGAAATACCCTTGTAGCGTTATATCTGTATCTTATAAAGCAAACGGAGCTGGCCTCATATGACGTATTATACAGTTTAACTAAATAACTACTGCTAATAATAACTACTAATAATAATACCAGACCAGCGCTCTTTTTTACCGATTTGTTTTTGTTTTACACCGGGTAAATGGGCAAACAGTCCACCTGTTAGTAAGTAGTCACTGCCTCCCGTGGTCATCTGTTAGAAACTTCATATAAAACAGGAGTCCTATCAGTAATGTAATATTATTTATGTAATATCCAGTCACAAATGCGTTGCTATTCTCTAGGACTAAGGTTGCCTCAAATCAATGTAAGCGCAACCACATCTTTACACCGGAACGCAAGACCTGCTTCACGGTAGAAATAGGTGTGGTGGTAATACCTCCTAATACCTAATACCCGTTCGAACCATTCTCCTTATACCTACCTTATACCTTGAAAATGTGTTAAAAAATAATTGTATTTCAAACCTATTAAAATCGATTTAGCTTATTTTATTATATGTACTATGTATTTTTATATATTTATAAGGATTTTAGAGTTAGAAGATAAGTCAGACTCGAGTCGCCTCGCCGTCTGCGCTCTACAAACAACTTTTGCAATTAAACTTTTATTCTGAAATCGATATTGCTTTGCATTCGTATATATTTTGTTTATCGATTACTTTTCTTTGGCTTTTGTAAGTTTATAACTATATTTAAATAAACATATGTCATCACATACCGTCACTAAACTTGCCCTGCTAATTAATAGTATGTCCACCAATTCGCGCTTGGCCAGCGCGGTGGACTATGACCTAAAATTGTCTCATTCCGACAAAAGAGTGCTTCTCTTCTCTTCTGATTCTGTGCCCAGCAGTGGGACAGTAATGGGTTGACGAGAAATGCGACAGTGTAATCTTGTACTCAAATTTAAACCAGTTAACAACAATCGATTGGGCTTAAATTTTTCGTATACGTCTCTATTGAATGACAATATTTTTTAGTAACGACATTTACGGATATTAATCATAGCGACAGGTGGTAGAACCAGTGTAGTTCGACCGGAGAGGTACCACCGCCACACCTATTTCTAGCGTGAAGCATTTTTTGCGTTTCGATGGAAGGGTGTGGTTGCCGGTACACTTTTATATGAGGCGACCATCTTAGTCCTCGGGAGTAGCAACACATCTGTGATTGACTTCAGATAGAACCCATGTTCTGTATGAAGCTGATTACAGATGTCCATGGGCGGGAGTGACCACTTACCATCAGGTGAACTGCATACTCGTTTGCTACTTCAGTGAAATAAAAAAAAAGCGAAAAACATATATTTTTATGCAGACCTATGTATATATTACGTTCGTTTTGTACTTTTTAAGAGAAAACTCCAGCAGTGCTTTTACAGGTGGCAATGTGCGTATTAAAATCAAGTACCTATCATTTACTGTGATGCAAAACAACACATCTAAGGGTATGAGAAAACTTCAAATCTAAGAGTATTTTAATAAGTTCTCAAATATATGTCAAGTTAATCAATTAGCATTTGGCCAGCACACGATTATGGCCTTATATTCACAATCAGAAAAGTAATCCCTACCAAATGGTGGGGCAATATTTATTGACGCCAAAGTCCGGTATCTATATCAATTTATCATTTATGAATCTAATCGGGCATCGAACCCGAAATAGGTGGCACACTGATGTGGTATCAGTGCCATTCAAATCGCAAATTAAACACACGTAAACAATGCAAAGAAAAGAGAAAAACAGTAAATTTATACCAGGGTCAATGTCCTGTAATATCATTTATTGGAGTACAAAAATACTTTTTGTCAGAATCAAAGGCAACGTTACGTAGATAAACATTTATAACAACGGGAAAGTTTTTTTAATTAATTCCCTTTTTATACAATAATTTCTCTTTAAGGCAGAAGTTTGAGATGTTATTGATAAAGTTAGCGTATTACAAATTTTATGTTTATGAGAATATGCTTTGCAAAACCGCAAACTTGTTTACATAGAATTGGGATAGCGTTTTAGTTTGAATTATACAATAGTTGGTGCTGCCAACTGAGTACTGTAGTACTCTGTTTTGCGTAATAAATACGTAGTTAGATATTTTGTTTCGGCCCCAAAACTATGCATTGGCTTGGACTGAAACGAGTACGAATACTATACAATAATAAGTTTGTTTGGTATTTGGAACATGCGAAACGATCGATTTTCCGAGCAAAGTAATGCGTGACTTTTTTTAGGTGTAATCGAACAAATGTGAAATACTTGAGCTGAAAATGTTACTAAAACCGATATTCAGAGTTAAAGGTATAATAATAATCATTATGGCACATCAATTATATTATTTCAATATGAGTTTAACTTATTCCTGAGATCTTAGTTTATCTACCTATTCGCAGTCGCATCAACCCATTATTGGCCCACTGCTGGGCACGGGTCTTCTCCCAGAATGAGAGAGTTTAGGCCATAGTCCACTGCGTTGGCCAAGTGCGGATTGGTGGACTTCACTCACCTCCGAGAACTTTTTTTTTTAAGAATTCTCGGGTGTGTAGGTTTCCTCACGATGTTTTCCTTCACCGAAAAGCAGTGATAATTAATTTCTAATACGCACATAGATCATTGGTGCGTGCCTTTGTTTGAACCTCGGACCTCCCGATCGAGAGGGCAAGTTTCAACCATTAGGCTATCACTGCTCTGTCTACATATTAAATCTACCTATTAAAAACATACAATTTAATATTTATGTTACACTTAAAATAAAAATATAAAATGCACGAGTATGTCGAACTCTGTCTTAATCGAATAATGTAAAGATAGCAAAGTAATTGGATACACCAATAAATATATTTTTAGTATGTCAATATTCATCTTACAAATGCTTTTAAAGAATTAATTAAATTCTATGTCAGATACACCAAAACTATAAATAAATCAAATTCAATTTTGATTCGGCGTTGTAAAATATGACGTCATTGAGTTCAGTACTTTTTAATTGAAGAGCTCGTAGTCAATTTAAAAAGGTAGCAATAGACCAAAGAACTTAATAATGTTGTTGAAGAACTAATTGAATTCTATATCAGTCATCATGTATCAAAACTCTAAATAAATCAAATTCAATTTGACTTAACGTAGTAAAATATGACGTCATTGAGGTCAGTAGGTAAATTTTAATCGAGATAAGCGCAAACAATAGACCAAAGAACTCAATTAAGTTTTAGCAATAGTTACCTTCGTATAATGTTAGTTCAGCCACTTAATCATAGATACATAAGTGTAAGTGGAACGTGTGCCGGTGTCCGGCTATAAATCTGGCGGCAATATGAGCCACAATATCACAATAACCCGTTCCTGCTGCGACGCCATCGATCTACACGCTCCAACCCTCGCGCTCAAATTGTTATAATAAATTCCAACGAACTTATATGGAATCATTTTAGTTAGATGTACTACGAGACGAGATATTTTACTCATGTCCTCAAAATATCTCAATTATATTGAAGTGAAACTACAAACACAAGAATGTATTGTTGTTTTGTGGGATGTCATGCGTTTGTAACTTTCTTAATACGATTGAGAATTATGCAAATTTTTGTCGATGGTCTAATAGACCGGGCAGGCATCTATAAAGAAAATTACATTGACACTGACATTTGGTGTCTGTTAAGTTAATTATTTTAAACGGGCGCAGCTCTGAGTATGGCACTATTTTTCATAATTTAGTTTTTATATTTAATATTTATTTCAGTTTATATCACCCTCTAGGAATAGGGCACATAATATAGTAATATTATCTCGTATTATATGCAATGACATAGGCAAACAAACATTAAATTATTTTTTAACGAATATTTTTTTTATTGTTTGTTATTTTATGGCATTACAAACATATTGAAATACTTGAATTGTATTTAAATAGATTCGTTCATACGTATCCATCATTTGTATTTTTTTGTAAAACCGACATAATTTTATAAAACAATGAGGTAACGCAAATCGCGGACTCGTGTATTAATTAATATTGGTGAAACAGAACAGGTTTACAGATTACCATAATTTGCTTCGATGCATTTGAATAATGAGGACGTGCTCGCCCCGACCCTCCTTTCGCCCTTCGGATAACTATCCATTCAAATCTGGATATCTATTCGATTGTGAAATGTATATCGTAATTGATATATCTTTTGTAACGTTCAGGGTCAAGGATTACGTTGTCGATATTATTTGTTATCTGTTTATGCCTTTCTTGTTATTCATAGTTTTTCGCCAAGTACGCACAAAAAGACAAACGTATCTATCCGAGGCGTTCTAACCATGTCCTCAGAGTAGCAACGCATCATTCAACTAGGAACATTGAACAATACACGTTTTCATCCCTACCTTACAGAGTACTTTACAATGATGGCCGAATTTGTAAGCTATTATCGTCAACTCATTATTGTCCCACTGCTGGGCACTTGTTTTCTCTCAGAATGAGAGAGTTTTTGGCCATAGTCTTGGCCAACCTTGTTATGTATATATAAAAAACGTCAAGAACAAGATTACTTAAAAAAATTGTAGGTACTTACTAAATAAAATTGTACATTCTTACTATCACACGATATAAAGTTAATCAAAAGATTGATTTTCGCTCTCATTTAATGTTTTGAAGTCATAGTTAAATAAATCAATTTTATCGAAAACTTCTATTGATTGAGGTGCTATTTCCGGCTGTCACGTTTTGACTTCTGACATGACATGTGGTTCGATATGGGCAGCTGTAAACCATTTGCTCGACACAGATATAGTAACGATAACTATTGAACGAGTTTAAATATAAAAAAGTTATATAAAAAGAGATTTTCATTTTTGTAAGTCCAATTATGACATGCTTTGTGATGGTTGGTATCACGATATTTGAAAACCACTGGCTCAATTCTCTGAACGATCATTATATCTACCTATAACTGATTTACATTCAGATATATACGTATATTTATGATAGGGAGGGATATTCTTGAAGGTGTTTAACCAGTGTAGTTCGACCGAGGAAGTACCACCGCCACACCTATTTCTAGCGTGAAGCATTTCTTGCGTTTCGATAGAAGGGTGTCAATGCCGGCACACTTTTACATTAACATGAGGCGACCATCACAGTCCTCGGGAGTAGCAACGCATCTGTGTTTGACTTCAGATAGAACCCATGTTCTGTATGAAGTTGATTACAGATGTCCTTGAGTGGCAGTGACCACTTACCATCAGGTGGACTGCATGCTCGTTTGCTACTTCAGTCAAATAAAAAAAAGGGAGGATAGTAGGGAGGATTATGTATACCCTTATTTAAGAAAGGGTTGATTCATCGTCAACCTATTATTGTGCCCCTGCTGGGCACGGGTCTTCTCTCGGAATGAGAGAGTTTTAGACCATAGTCCATCGCGCTGGCCAAGTGCGAATTGGTGGATAGGGTCGATTACTAAAATCTTACTGACTTTGTTGTCAATTTTTTAATAATGGACGTAGGAAAGTACATATTTATAACGATTGATAGTTATTCAACATAAACAAATATCTTTACACATTTGTCGTTTTCAATGTAATACATCGGTTTCAGTTTGCGGTGTCCGACGGTAGGAACACTGCTTGTACAAATGTAGATACATGTTGAATGTGCTATGTGTCCTTGGTTTGAGTTCATTACGATACTCATTACAATTACTCTTTACATTTTAGTCTATGAATTACAATAAAAATGAAACGTTTACGTTTCGTTTTCAACCATGCTTTTCAATAGGTTTAGTTTGCAATGGTCGTAGAACTCTTTTTGGTTTCATTTCGGAAGCAGCAGCACTAAACCATTTGCTTATTAACAGTAATATGCGTGGCTTACACAGCTCAGTAAGTGTTGTAAGCATCCGAAGCATTCCAATCAATCGTCAAGCGTAGCAGTGTGTATGTGGCTAACTTCAAGTTGATTATGGATCAACCTGAAGTTAGCCACATGGGCGGCAGTGACCATGCCCATTTGTTACATCCAATTATAAAAATTAATAGAAAAAAACAAACTCGTTATAAGAAGACTGCTCGAATGTAAACGGTCAATATGTAATTAAACTAACAAAATAAAGTTACAGTTATTTAATTTCTTGATTCAACGTTATAATAAAAAATCTCCGAGTAGAAATGTTCATATGGATTGTCATATATTTTACAAGACTGCTTTAGAAAGAAGAGAAGATGTAATAATTAAATTATTTTTTACGCGTGGACAATTTCACATTATATCTTACATATTATATGGTGTGCAATATTAGATTATTCCACAAGATTTATTTTGCTTAACACTTTCTGCGATATAACGTGAAAATTTCCAATTTTTGTAAATTTATTTTCGCACAGTCGGAAATTTAATGCGGCTAAAGTAATTTTCCGCGAGCACAGAGCGGAAATTACCACATAGTGAAGTGACGTGTTCGACAAACGTCACGTAGCCGGATGCGAGCGCGCAGATCCTTATATCCAATTTCCGGGGGTTTTTGTTGGAAATGAGAATTAGCTGACGTGATGTGACGGAAGGCTAAATATCAATGTCGATGCTATCGGGATTGCCGGCGACTGCGGCCGATAAGCGATTAACGAGAAACGGCTCGCCTAACGGTTGCATAAGCTTCTACGTAGTTAGCTGTAATCGCTGTAGTTTCTACGGATAGCGTTTAATTTAATCTGTATCGGGAATGCCTCTATATTGAAATCACAGGAATTTGTTAGCACTTAATAGTGCTGTCACGAACTTGACAACGGAATATGCGACGTATATGTTTCCGATAAGAAAATGATAATTCACACAAGATTCATAATATCATATATTATTGACTTGCATATGAATCAAAATAAAACCAAACTGACTGCTACATTTAGGACTTAGCAAAGGTTATGCACATTCTCTTTACTAATTAAACCGCTATTTTATATGAAGTTGCTTACATGGGCGGCAGTGACCACTTACCATCAGTTGGACTACATGCTCCTTTGCTACATCAATCTTCTTTATAAAAATGAATGTTTGTCTGTATGTCCTCTATAGAATCACAAACTATTCATTTGATCATGTGATGATCTTTAGCAAAGTAGTTATTCTAGAGCTCGCGAAGCTCTAGGTACAGCTAGTCTTATAATAAAAATCATGGGTACGAGACAGTACGACAGATGGTAAACAAACTATAATTTCATTCACAAAATAAATATCACTATAACATTCAATTCAAGTATGTATGTGGACCTTAGCTAAAATTGAACTACAAAACCGAGATACGAGAACACGCTCAATATCGCAAAACCCGGCGTAATGACCCTTTAGATGGTGGGAACTACTGTCAGCGTTATAATGATATTTTGTCCCCTTGAACTCGTTGAGAAAGTTGATTTTTTATTTAATACATTTTGTGGCGAGATTTGGTCGAGAGGCTCGGTGTCACTCGCGGAGTCAGCGGAGCGCATTTAACGAACTCGCTGCTTACTCCTTCGCGCTTCGCTCTAAGAGTGCACTTGGCTCATAGATTCCACATCGTAACTTACAATTATTTTTTTAAATTTGTCGCAGAAAAATATTATGCCTAACGGAAAATTCTGAATGAAACGCGTTGCAAATGCTATCTATGGTTGTCAACACCTCATTAGTATTTTGTCGTAGCAAATTCTAAAATATTGTATTATATTTACAGGTTTGTTAAATACATTTTTACTGTACTTGGAGCATTTTCATTTTTATTCACGAATGGGCGTATATTAACCACCTATAAAATCTTCGAAACTAAACAAAAGTAATTAACTCCTGAATAAAAAAAATCTCTGCACTCTGCGGACTATTCCCTCCTGTAATATTAATTTCAAATGTTAATAATGGTCTTACCACAATCTTATGGAACATCCGAGTTGAATTAAACAGGACTATTATTTTATTCAACTCTGCCATGGCCGGTCCCAAGCCCGGGTGAGAAAAGAGGAGGGTTGGTTCAGAGGAGACCTACCTGCCGTAAAATGTCAACGCCGAGCACCGGGCGGCGGTTAAATAACCTGGAAACTCTGCAAGGAGCGGTTCGCAATGGCCGTGAGAGACTAAATCCTCTCTAAAATATTGACACGGAAGGACGTGGGAGCCCACCGTGATTATTTTCCCAAGAAAACCACCTCATGAAATCACAACTAGCGCATATGGAGACGTCTGGCGACCCGACTGACAATCGGCGCTATCCGGTTACCGGGCTGGGTAGTGTGAAATTGGCTACCGAAGCTTCCGAAGGGGTTTCTCACCGGGCCCCTGCAGGAAGAAATGCTACTGGTGAAAAACTCAACATAGCCAAGAAAGCAGCAATACGTAACCATCTTCGTATTGGAGCCTGGAACGTCAGAGGACTTCTAAAACCAGGAAAACTGAACATCGTGGAGAAAGAAATGGAACAACACCAGCTAAGTATCCTGTGCGTCAGCGAGACACACATGCGTGACCAAGGCCATTTCACTACTGACGCAGGGAACACCATGTACTTCGCAGGTGCTGACAATTCCAGTGTGAATGGTGTGGGCATCATTGTACCACGCAAACTCAACGCGCACGTCCTTGCATACAACCCTGTTTCAGATCGAATCATAACTTTAAAGATGGACGCCAGACCGTGCAAACTTAACATCGTTGCAGTTTACGCGCCAACCTCAGAATCAACTGAAGAGGAAATCGATAGATTCTACGGGATGCTGGAAAAAGTACTGGATCAACTACCCAACCGGGAGATCACAATGATTCTCGGCGATCTTAATGCTAAAATAGGCAACACAGATGCTGATACCCACATACGGCAAATAGTTGGAAGATACGGTCTCGGAGATAGAAACGATAGAGGGGAGAGATTTCTAGAGTTTTGCATTGAAAGGAGTCTTACCATTCTCAACTCCTGTTTTCAGCATCACCCAAGGCGCCTGTATACTTGGAAGTCTCCCGGAGACAGGTACAGGAACCAAATCGATTACATTCTCATCGGAGCACGTTGGTAGTCATCTGTCACAAACGCAAGGACATTCCCTGGAGCCGACTGCGGTTCTGACCATAACTTGCTCGTAGCTTTTCTCGCACTCCGTCTGAAGTCACCCAAATTAGCAGTGAGGAAACCAAGGCAGCTAGAAGGCTCTGAAAGGGCAGTTTTTCGTACAGCTATGGAATCAAAGCTGAATGAACACCCACCAGAACAACACAACTGTGCTAATGAACAATGGGAGGTGTTCAAGTCACAAATTTCTGTCACGCTAAGGGACATCACTCAGGCTAGGATAGCAGACCAGAAGAAAAAGACATGGATTTCAGAGCACACGTGGGAGCTTATCCAACGCAGGAAAGAGCTTAAGGCAAGGTACATGGAGCATGATGACTTCAACAGAGTCTACTCAGAGTTATCCGCCGAAATTGATAGTCGTTGCAAAGAAGACAAGAACAACTATCTTGGAAACATCTGCCGCGAGATTGAAGACCATTCCCTCAGATATCACACAGCAGACCTTTTCAAAAAAGTCAGGCTGCTCACAAGGCAGTTCAAACCCAAAGCCTGGTCAATTGAAGGGAATGATGGACATCTCATTCATGATCTCGAGGGCGTAGCGGAAGCATGGCGTATCTACTGTTCCCAGTTGTACTCCAGCCCACGTAGCGACACCGAAAATGCAGATCTGGAATGGGGAGCACTCGAGTTGGAGCCAGAAATTATCCGCTCAGAAGTGGCAGATGCTCTAAAGCGACTAAAACCAATGAAGGCACCAGGGCCAGACGAAATTACAGCGGAGGTGCTCATAGCTCTAGGTGAGAAAGGAGTAAGCATCTTGCACGTGATTTGCAAATCCATCTGGCGCACCGGCGTATGGCCTAATGACTGGACAAAATCTATAATCATACCCCTACACAAAAAGGGAGCAACAACGAAATGTGACAACTACAGGACACTCTCTCTTATATCCCACGCCAGTAAAATCCTCTTGCACATTGTGAATAATCGCATTCGCTACTACTTAGATTGGCAGATTCCACAGGAGCAAGCAGGATTTGTGAAGGGCAGAGGGACGCGCGAACAAATCCTGAACGTGAGACAGATCATAGAGAAGGCATACGAATTTGACACACCGGTGATATTATGCTTCGTCGATTATAGCAAGGCCTTTGATTGCGTAAACTGGCAACATCTATGGCGGGTACTTGGCGAGCTAGGTGTGCCACGACATCTTACAGCACTCCTCCAAGCTCTGTACTACAACAGCCAAGGAGCCGTCAGAGTGGAAAAATGCTTGTCGAAACCCTTCAGTTTTGAAAAAGGTGTTCGGCAGGGCTGCATCTTATCCCCGATCCTCTTCAATGCATATGGAGAGTACATCATCCGTAAATCTTGTGATGACTGGGACGGTGGTGTCAGCGTGGGCGGGGTGAAGGTATCAAATCTCCGTTATGCAGACGACACGACCCTTCTCGCTGCAAATGAAGAGGAGCTAAAGACCATCTTGGAGAGGATAGAGCGAGTTAGCAACGACCTAGGCCTATCTATAAACAGATCCAAAACCAAAATCTTGGTGGTTGATCGCTCCAACAAACTACAACTCAGCGATACACTCAATTTAGAAGTAGTTGACAGTTTCACATACTTGGGATCAACCATCAGCAACAATGGATCCTGCGAAACAGAAGTGCGAAGACGCATAGGCATGTCCAAAAATGCCATGACACAATTGAAGCGAATCTGGAAGGACAGAAGCGTCTCACTTAAAACGAAACAAAGGCTGGTTCGCACTTTAGTGTTCTCCATATTTCTGTATGGCGCAGAATCTTGGACTCTCAGGACAGCAGACAGACGTCGCATTGATGCGTTTGAAATGTGGTGCTGGAGAAGAATGCTACGCATCCCTTGGACAGCCTACAGAACAAACGCATCCATACTGAAACAACTGGAAATAAAGACCAGGCTGTCCACTACGTGTCTTCAGAGGATCCTACAATATTTCGGTCACATCTCCAGGAAGCAAGGAGATAATCTCGAAAAGCTGATTGTGACCGGAAAAGTAGAAGGAAAAAGACCTCGTGGTCGCAGCCCTATGCGATGGTCAGACCAGATTCGCGCTGCCCTTGAGTCAAAGAAGCTGTACGATGCTCTGCACACTGCCGAAGACAGAGCCCAGTGGCGCAATATTGTGCACTCAAGTGCAATTCATGGAGGAGGTCACGACCCTCAGTAATGAGGAATACGAAGCAAGGAGGAGGATTATTTTATTCGTCAGATGGAGGGTAATGTTTTCGAGCGTATGAATGTGTCTTGTATTAATTTTAAGAATCAGGAGTTGTTGAATTTCCCTAAATCGTTAGGCTATCAAAGCTTAAAAACTTGTAAACTGACTTTTTTAATATGGTGCCTGAATAATAAACGCTATACTCATGATAACATCCTTTACTGTTTAAGATAAATGAATAATAATATTTATGATGACTATTAAGATTTCTTACAAAGAAAATAAAAAAAAACATGAGTCGCATAACTGTGCATACACAGGAAAAATATTTATATAAACATCACACAGCAATAGCTCGCTACCCCTAAAACCGGCACTCCGTTGGCGTTTTATTGAAAACCAACCTCAATGCTTATGAAAAATTACTTTTCGTCTCCATGTGCGTTCCAGAGCTCCTTTTCATTTTTTCCATTCTTAAATGCAAATATAACATTTCCTGTCGCTACAATAGCCGTAATACAAAACCTTGGAAAAAGTTAATTTTTCCGCCATGTGATTTTCGGAATTCATTTGATTTGTTTAATTTTTGTACTGTCTTTTTTAACATTGAAACATGATTTCAATAAATAAAAGTTTAAGACTTAGACAGTCCTAAGTATCTTTAGTTAATCACTATCATAAAAAAAACTTTTTGCGATAAAATTTATAATGTGAAAACAAAAAAAAATCTACCTCAGTAGTTGTTCATTGTTACATACATTTGTTGGAAAAGACATGGAAAAGCTAGTCAAAAATAAATCACAACAAATCCTAAGAATCTTAGGTACATTATATTCCGCTATCATATTGTTAATATAGCAAATAAAGCCGAGTTGACTTGATACCGTTTGTGGAGTGAGGTCGGTCGGCGTGGTTGGTTAATGTGCTAAGGGGTAGGAAAAGTTTCAGGTAAGCGTCTTCTTGGGACGTGAGCGGCCTGAGCAAGCGAAAGCCAGCTCTGTTCAAACCGAAATAAACATAAACGCATAGTGTATTTGATGTGAAGTTTCTTTCATGTAGTCATGACGTATCACATCAGATTTTATCGTCTTAATTGTGAAAAATGTCTGCTAAAGCTACGAATCCCAACACTTTTCTGTAAGTGTCAGTTCATTTAAATACAAAATTCCCAGAGAATATGTTATTTGTGTGATGTTACGATGTGAAATAACAAATTATATATATGGTAGGTACTTCACTTATACTTTATTTTTAGTTTTCATTCTAATACCTATAAGTAGAAACAGTGTAGTACCAGTGCCACACCTATTTTCAGCGTGACGCATTTTTGGCATTTCGATGGAAAGATGTGGTTACCGGCACACTTTTATATGAGGCGACCATCATAGTCCTCGGGAGTAGCAACGCATCTGTGATTGACTTCAGGCAGAACCCATTTTCTATGTGAAGTTGCTTACAGATGTCCTTGGGCGGCAGTGAGCTCTTACCATCAGCAGGACTTCGTCTGTTACTTCAATCAGATGAAAAATCATATTATATTTTTTGTAATTATTTTCGATTGTATTTGTTTACAGGTGATTATAGTAATCAATCTTTTATCGTAGTGACCATGGTAATTCATCATAATTAATATTTTTCATGAAGCTAATATTAATTTTACGCATCAAGTTTTATATTCGTACAATAGCTATATTGTTCTTTGCAATCTTTAACAGGAAAATTATGATACGATGACGAAAATTAAATTTTCTCTTACGATATAATAATGCTTATTTTAACTTATGAAAATACTTGTAGGTCATTTAATATTCAAGTTATCTACCGCGAGCCGAAATCAAAGTTTAAACGTGACGAAAAAATCAAAGAACTACGAACCTTCGTATATTACCTACGCGGCGCAACTCCCAGTCATGGGACCTGCTGAAGATGAAAATATAATAATAGAGGCGCATCAAACGTGATGTTATTAAGGGGTTCCGTGACCGGCGTGGCGATGGCGGGCGGCGGGCGGCGCGCACGCACCACGCGTGCATCGAATACCAACCTATTCACATGCAAAATCTTACTAAATTCCATAAGAGATTCCACGAGTAAAGCGCCTATAAATCCATTTGGCAGCGACGCACCTTATGATGTTTCGTTTTCGTAAACCTTATATTGAATATCGATCTCACCCTACTTTATACCCGACTGCGTCAAAAGCAGGGTATTTTTCGAGCGTATGAATGTGTGTATGTTTGTATGCAAGTCCATTATTTTGGCCCGCGTTAAAACCCAAATTAGAGAAATATTGGTACTACTTTGGACAATATAAAGTTTATTTTTTAATCAAATTACGGTCGAATTTCGACCGTTGCGATGGGTGTCTAGTGTTATTTGGATCGACTTAGATTACGTTCCATTAGACGTTCAAAAAGTTCACGATCACGACCGCAGTTTTTCCCGTTCCACTAGCTTGTAAGCGTTACTGACATAATCTCTAGTGGAACGATCACTTCAACCCACCTTATTCGGTGGGTCGTCGTGAGCTTCGCGTGGGCGGAAGTCATGACGTCATGAGTGACGTATTCGCCGCGACCACAACGGCCGCGGTCGTTTTTGGAACGACATTTTGGGCGTTTGGGGCTTTGTGAGCGTCTTCTGGAACGCGCCCATAGTTGCAAAAGGCTGTGTATATAATTTTTAATTCTTTTAGCAGTCAGATTTTTGTTTTCGTAATAATTGCTAGTTTATGTTAGAGTGCATATCAGACAGATACGTGCTGAACGAATAATGCATATTCTGTACAGGAATAAATTTAACAGCAAAATGACTTAGTTAATTCTCTCCAACGTGTTTCTGAACACCTATTTTCGTTTTCATCCGCACAATAGCTTCTTACAAGATACGACAAACTATTTACTACTGACTCTACAAAGTAACTAGAGTCAAGTTCTACGTCTAGACAGTTAGCTAATTGCTTCGTAGTTTGATCAATGAAAACATAAATAGTAACGGGCTTTACTTACCTAGTTAATATTGTAGTAGTCCGTGACAATCCAACATTCATGAAGTTGCGTACTTATTGTTCTCTTATTGCATGTAATACAAATGCATTGATGACGACTTATCCCAAAATAGTCCTTAAGTTATGATGATGTTATGACAAATCATTTATTTACGTATTTTATAAAAACAAAATAAAAATGCGACCATGTTAAAACAAATTTATTTGTTTCCACCTACAAACATATATAGTAACGTTGATTAAAGCATCTCGAAACTTATCGAACTAGGTATCTAGTCGATCCGAAAAGCTTTCTTCAGTTGGCCGTAAAGAGAAAAATACTTTTATTTGTTGTAGAGAAGCAACGGCCGACGGCGCCTAATCAAGGAGTTGGCCGGGACTTGCGCCGCTAACGAACAGGTGTACCTATAAATACTTTCCGGGGCGATTGCTCCAGGCTTTAATCAGCGCCACGGCACCACTTTACCGCTTTTCATTGACTCCCAACTGACCCGCCGGCGCCGATTGGAAACCTACACTCCGGGGAAATACTGCCGAAGAAATTCGACGTGTATTTTCAAATTCTTAGCGACGCGATGTCGCTAGAAGAATGGCGTCAAATTCGAATCCCTTGGCGAAATTGACAGCTTCAGATCCGTCATATTGTATGTTAATGCATGTTATATTGCTTATGAATTTATCAGCAAACTTTCATTTGTAAATTTCGAATGAAAACCTTAAACGCGTGGTGAATAGTTCTTTCTGAATGTCTTTTCAATTACACCGCTAAAGCTAAAGCGACTAGCTTAAAAACTTGGCAGAAATAACTCTCTCGTTTGAGCCACCCGTGTCGTGTGAAATTTGGATATGCAGAATATGATTCTGTAGGACGTGAAAGCTTTACAAATACAGGGCTGATTAAGGTTGGAACTAAATAATAAACGAACGCGACTATTCCCCGCACGTCGCAAGCGCACGCGCTTTGTGCCAAACTTTGACTGGATCGAATTAAAAATGAATGTCATGTGCAAACCTAGGGTTGTACAATGTAATTCCTGTAATTTAGATAGTTTCTTAAATTGTTGTACTCTTACTGATACTGATATATACATTCAAATATAAAACTATTCAAGCGAAATCATGTAATCGATATGAATTCATTTATAGTCAAATCCAGAGCTAAATATTTAAAAAAATAATTAAAATTTATTGGGTTGTATACTTGTTTACTTTGGGTTTTACAAAAGTTCTTGTTAAACATTTTTAGAATTCAAAGGTGTACCTATCGTTCCAAAATAAATTTCTAAAAACTGTAAAATGTCATGGCTAGTTTCTGCCTACTTTTCGATGGAGGTGTACACGAAAAGGACTCTTATGATAATTAATCTAAAGTAACATAAATTACCGTATATTTTACTTTAGGTTTAAGTAAGTAGAAACATTATAAGTCTATAAAAATAATTTATATGCGACCGGTTTATTAAGCCTTTTCTTGTCATTCACAATAATCATTCGGTTTGAATCACGAAACAAAGAAGTAGAAAAATGTTTATACTCAATTATATTACAAAAAAAAATATTTCTTTTAATTATAATATTAAATCATAAAATCACACTAAAACAGTTGTTAGTGTAGCTGATTAATAATAAAGTACCCGGATGACCGAGCTTTGCTCGGTGTTTTTGTTTACTAAGAGTACATCATGTTTTTTTGGAATTATATTTTTTATAACTATGCAAATTTCTTACTGATGATCATATGAATAATATATTTTGATCTTATCGACATAATAATAATAATAAAACAAAAATACCAAAAAAAACTTAAAAAAAAGAGGTAGAACTAAAAAATAGAAAATAGAATTAAAAGTAAAACGAACAAAATAGAAAAAGAGAAAAAATAAAAAAAAAACAATCGGACCGAGATTTGAACCCCGACTTCCTGCGTTTAAAGGTGTCCGATTTCCCAACCGAGGAGCTATTCTAACTTCGTAGATAAAGACGAAATTTCTCTTCATATTCTTATAATTTTGTAGGAGGTCTTTATGCAATGAAAAGACGGATAAAACGACATTTTCTGAAAATGAAACCTTGCTAGATCGATTTATCGCCTTCTAAACCCCCTAAGTACAAAATTTCAAGAAAATCGTTGGAACTGTTTCCGAGATTGTTTATATATATTTACATATATATACAAGAATTGCTCGTTTATAGATTTTAGATGTATTTCATATATGAAAAATGAGAAATACATTTATTATTAATCAGCTTATTAGCAGCTTATTAGCAGAAACTAAACGTAACAATGTTGCAAATGAGCTATACAGACCTACAAAAAACTTCGAGTTCGTGGGCTTTCAAATTGTTTAATTATTATATGTAGGATACCCTAAACCCAAAAAACAAAATTCCAACACAATTACAGACCATTTATGTACGTTTTTTGAGAAAGATACGAAAAGAAACTCGCGGTAATAATACGTTTATTGTTTACTACCATAATTTGTATACCAACGATCATCCCTGATTGCTTTGCATCATCGCTTTATGCTATTTCGTAGAAAAGTTCCTAATTGTAATTGCCATTTACATGTTCTAGAGAGACAACCCTTTGCAGACATGTTCCAAGCATAACATACTTTGCGCGGCTTTTCAATACGGAACGGAGTTGGCAGTCGTTAATTGGGTGCGCGTCGTGTTCTCCCAAATTCACCGACAAATCAACAACTTGCACCATGATGCTGCTAATTAAAATTGCCAATTGATATTGTAATTACTGGTAAGTATCGACAGATGTCAACCAATTCGCACTTGGCCAGCGCCGTGGACTATGGCCTAAAACTCTCTCATTCTGAGAAGAGACCCGTGCCCAGCAGTGGGACAATAATGGGTTGACGGTCGACAGATGTTCTCTCTTTTCATGGATGTGGATTAACAGCCTTTTCTTCCTGCACATCAACACACACAACCCACTGTGGTCACCAAAATTCATGCTAGATGCGGTGGTTAAATGTACCAATAGGTATACCTATATATATTAGGGGAGGCTTATATAGGTAATAGGCTGGTGAGGTGTTCTTTACATATTGAGTGATGTTATAAGTTAATTCTTTGACCGTGTCATCCAGTCTTCTTGTTTTTCAAGAATTGTAGTAGCTATTCATTATCACTTATTTTATCAGTAAATAAGTGTTTCCCCGTAATGTTTTCCAATTACAAGGAAACTCAAAATACTACTGTGACTTTATATGTCAATAATAATTGAGAAAAACAGGATAAGTTTTTGTCCGTTTGTTAATATTGCCCATATTTAAAATTACTTCCCGCTCGGGTCCTAAAGAAGTATTTTTTATATGTACAAAATTTAGTCACCACTAATAAAGATGTGCTATCAATGTGCATCACTCCAACTATCCCGGAAAACGATCAATCTCCGCATCTGTTGCTGCTAATTAAAACCCATGTTTTCATTAACTCAATGACATTCATGTTTTAATGATGTAATGCAAAGTTTGTTAAAGTGCTGGGTTAAAACTCGTAAAAATATAATGTTATTCGTAAATGCAACTGTAGGAGTCAATATGTATGTATGATACTTGATGTTATTATTATTTCGGGTATAACTAACACTCTCATTAATTTTTATTTAGACTTAATATTCCTATATTTTTCGAATAAATTGGTTCGGTTAGAATATAATTCATGATGATTTATCCATTTTGGCAAGCATTTCAAATTTCTTAATAGTAAAATACGAGTAAGTACATTCCTGGCAAACGCTTGAAACCGAGCCGTTTATTTATATCTGCAAGCATCCCTAAATAAAACGTAACTTCGTATGAGACAACCTTACTCCATTGCAACACTTCTCGCGACTTTCAATACGTTGCGGAGTCGGTCGCCATTAATTAGGTGCGCGTCGCTCCGCGCTACTTATCCTTGCGACTGCCGCTGAAAACGAACAACCTCGGTGCTGTTGCTACTAATTAAAACTTCCAATTGCAGTTCCCACTAATATTCTTTAAATTGTAGATAACTTTTAAAACTTAGATATTTGTAAAGTATATTATGATTTCTTAGTGTGTACGTTTTTTATCTACGGGCAGGTCATCTATCTTTAGGTTTTTTCAGTTAATTAAATTATGTGCGAAATAAAAAAAATAGTGTTTTACAATAAATTAATTTTATGTATTTATGAATAATTGTAAAAATATTTTAAATGAATTCGGTTATAATATTATACAGTAAGCATTTATCCATTTTGGCAGGCATTTCGAATTTCTTGGTAATAAATTACGAGTAGGCATATTTTTGGCAAACGCTTGAAACCAAGCATATTATTTGAATCTGTGGGCATCCCTAAATAAAACGTAACTTCGTATGAAACAACCTTACTCCATTGCAACACTTCTCGCGACTTTCAATACGTTGCGGAGTCGGTCGCCATTAATTAGGTGCGCGTCGCTCCACGCGACTTATCCTTGCGACTGCCGCTGAAAACGAACAACCTCGATGCTGTTGCTACTAATTAAAACTTCCAATTGCAGTTCCCACTAATATTCTTTAAATTGCCGATGACTTTTGAAACTCAGATATCTGTAAAATATATTTTGATTTTTTTGAATTTTTAATGTGTGGGTACGTTTATCTACAGGAAATCCTCCTATCTTACGTTATGTTTAAAGATATTTGTTAACCTGACTAAGTAGTGCCTACACGTCTAACATTACGGACTTTTAATAAAATAAAAAACTTATGCCTTTCGCAAACATTATATCAAGACAAATACGAAAAGCCTTTCTTCTTGAAATATATAATAACTTGACATTTTGATAAAAAAGAACGCTTTCGAGCCCCACATTAGGATTTTCTCCTGTGCCGTGGACACATACAAATGTGAATACACAAACACCGAGACCCAGAACAAGAATCTAAACTCATTATTTTGATACCTGTCCAGCCGGGAATCGAACCCGGGACCCACTGCGCGTCAGTCCAGTATGGTAACCGCACCGCCACGCGGGTCGTCGATAATATCGTAATAAAAAGACAGAAAATTGTTCAGAACTAAGCCCTGTGCACTCATTTGAGTTGTATAAGCTGCTAAGTAAGAATACATCATAATTATGTGTTAATGAATAGGTAGGTACTAGCAACACTCAATCAGTTGTCTAGGTTTAGGTGATATCTTTAGGCCAATTTCTTTTTATACTTATATTATTACGTACATAAAATCATAATACATGCGTATGTACTTAATTTAATTATTTGGGTGTCTTAACGCTCAATATTGGTGGATTAGAAACCGAAAGTATAAGTATCTATATTGAATATTAATATATTAATAAATCAGATATAACAGTTCTGAAGTTTAGAAGTAAATTAATATAAACTTGTGCAATCCTACGTGCATTGGTATTCAGAGAGTACGTTCATATAGCAGGGAAACGAAAGATTTTAATGAAAGCCTGCCATCGCGGGATTCATACAGAGCTGTTTTACCACCATCTATAATTAATTTCGTTTGTGTTGGTCTTTTCAATACCAATTGTAACAAATGTTCAAGTCCTAGTTTTGATTGTAATAAAAGAAAACTGAAAATGTTTAAATTTGTTTATATTTGTGACTATAAAGTTGGCTATAAAGAATTAGTTAAGTTCATAATTTTGATTTGTAAACATGTAAATAAATTGATTGTTATTGTTATATATTCTTAACTTAATATAATTAGCAGTAAATATAGCAATTAGTAAGAGTAAAAAACATTAAAGTGTACAAGAGCCTGCTGCAATTTTACCAATATGCCACGTGATATAATTAAATACATAAAGTTATTTTAAGTACATGCAAAATTATTATGAATAAAATGCGTCCAGTGACTTGATCATAACGAACCATATTGCCAATTTAAGGAAAATGTATGTACAGTATGGACAGGTTCACATTTTTTCTTAAAGACAACCCAATAAATTCCACCAACTATAAACAAAAAGAGAAATCGATTGACATACAAAAAAAAACACTGGACCATTTTGTACTTGCCTTTTAAAAATTCTATATATTAATACGTGAAGTAAAAACTTTTGATTCGTTTTTAAGATATTTACTACAGACGTAGGAGTATAAAATTACGCACGGTTATAGTTGATGTAGAGAAAGATTGCGCAATGCTAATATTTTTTTCAAATAATGCATAAAACATACATAAAATACATAAAACTAAACATACATAAAACTAAAAACACATTACACACACTTCCTTGCATTTGACACAAACACATAGTTACATAATAAAAGAAATAGAACACTCAAAACACATAACGTCAAAAATGTCACAAACCTTTTTTATCTTTAACGGGTTTGTTCAAAATACCTTGAAACTTATTACAATTTATTTGTATTTGAGAAATATTCGTGGTACTTTGGACAATATGAAGTATTTTTTATTTTATTTTTAATTACGGTTGAATTTCGACCGTTGCGACGGGTGACTAGTAGATATTAATGGTTTATCAACTCTATGCAGTTCCCTCTCAGGAACCACTTGCGCTCACAGCAGTCGCAACAGCTGCTCCTTTAGTACTCCTTCTGCGGCCAACCGCCCCCCACTCCTTAATTATTTGCTCTACCCCTCTTTCATTACAAATTGGCAATCATCTTTTGGAAGTGAAAGTTAATTTCTCAGTCATAACTGTTACAGATAACTGTTTCCGGAAAAGTTTTAAATCGGTTCAGTATTTTTTTTCGAAAGAACTTCAAATATTTATTGAATGTTACAGTTTATAACTTGTATATGTTGAGTTAAATATACTTTTTCTTTCGAAAATAAGATTTTAGTAACAATATTATTGTTTGTTGGTAGTTATTCGGATTACATACATTAATTAAAAATCTTACTAAGTACTTTAAAGTTCATACGATAATGTCAGAAATTGTCAGTGAAATGTGTGTAATAATAATATGGAAATACAGTATTGCACGTAACAAATAAAATTGTAGTAAAATTATACGAACACTCATTGAAGATCTGATGATCGAGTTAATGATAATTAAATATGATGTATGTTGCATAAAACTAGATACAAAATTGAAGCTTTTTCGTTCTACAGCTCGTTTTGATAGCTGTAGTCGTATCTCATTAAATTCCTCTGTGTGTTTAGGACCGAACCTCAAACACCACTTCGCCAGGTAACAAATTTTACGGTTTTAAATATTAAGTATCTTTAGGAGGATACGTTTAGGACAACAAACAGGTTTTTATTTCGCTTCAAAAATTCAGTATTCGGTTTGAGGGGTATTGTCGAACAATTTTTCTATAAAGTTGTTTGCTCTTAAACATATTGTCAAAGCTTGCAGCTTTTGAATCGAGAAGTATCAACCGTCAAAATAATATAAAAATTCTAACGGTTTGTGTAGCATGGTGCATTATAAACTGTGTATATAATAAATAATATAGTTTTTATACTTTAATGATCTTGATATGTGATTGTTTTTGCGTTATAGAAATCTTCCAATTTTGTTTGTTATATTTCGTATTTCTCATCTTTTATTGAAAACTCATTTAAGTACTATGCTCCAGAGTTTACAACAATCAATAACAGTATTAACTTAATATTACATAAAATACCTTTTAATCTAACAATTAATTAAATATAAGTTTGTGGCAAGAGATTTAGTGGTGCTAATAAACCAATGTAACACCGTAATTATGCCAGTTCGCAACAGAATGCATGTGGAGTCGGAAATTTTCATTGCAAATTCTGTCATCGTGCTCCGTACAGCGAGGCTACACAAACAGTCGCGTTATGGATGTCAAACTTAAACGAACCGAAATCGACCTCGTGCCCGAACCCACCTATGACACTACAGGGTTGACCGGCATTGCATTCTACAAACTACCAAAACCATACGTTTTCCTGTAAATTGATATAAACCAAGTGTAAAGCTTAAAAATTCCAAAGATCATAAAGCAATTGTTATCTTAGAAATCTTCTTGGCAGTATCCCAAAATTATAAGATTTCTTATTTTAGAAGTGAGACTAAAATCACAGTGGAGTGCCACCCCTGCGTTTCCCTCGTCTCGAGTGCGCCGTAACGAAGCACACAGAACACGTGTGTTCTCACTGAGGAACTGTTGATCCATGCTTAGCTTACGGAAACAACTCTAAGATTTTTCAAAAGGCAAAAATGTGAATAAAATGCAAGAAAAGAGCATGCGATATTTCTACTTTACAGCTTTTAAACAAAGAAGTTTGAATAGTTTAAATAAAGGCCAGGCGGTATTGTTGACGAAATTGATAGTCAGTGAGCCACACCCAACAACGAAATGCTTCACGCTAGAAAAAACATGTGTTAATCAATGCATATGTTCTACCTCGTGAAGGCAAAAATTAAATAGGCTTCAATTTAATGTAGAATATCTATGTTTTCAACAACATACCTACACATTCTTTAATTTTATCATCACGATAACTGTGTTTCAAGCAACTACCTACACTAACTACGATATAAAGATACGTGACTTAAGTAGTATTCTGATCATGTTTTCAATTACTAACACTTACACCGTGTTCATCTTCCAAAGCTGTCTCTCATAGTTACCCCGCATTAAGAACGCTCGTAATATATCAGCTAGATTACACAGCTGTAACGAACCGAATTATGTATTGGGTAGCTCCACGAAATATTATCTTGTCGGCACTTCTCGATGTCGAAGCTAATATATATAAATGCTGCTCGATTGATACTGATTGTACCTATTCGTATTCGAAAGAAATAACACCTATAGAACTTTGAAAGCTTATTAAATAGATAACCTACGTGTATGGCGTAGCGTACTTTGAAGGGTCCCTGTATTAAAATTAGTTGGGGTCAAATTAGGGGTAACGATTTCGTCAAAAAAGGTCGGCACCTCCACTACACCTATGTCTCTGCAAGACTGACGACCACAGAAATAAGTCGCCAAATTTGCCGCTCTCAAAAAGGTGCAATCAATCGATCAATCTCTCACTTTCACATGAGGCGACCATCATAGTCCTCAGGAGTAGCAACGCATCTGTGATTGACTTCAGATGAAACCCATGTTCTGTATGAAGTTGATTACAGATGTTCATGGGCGGCAGCGACCACTTACCATCAGGTGGACTGCATGCTCGTTTGCTACTTCAGTCAAAAAAAAAAAAGGTGCCGTCCTGGGGCTCCGTATCGTTAGCACAGCTAATATGGTAGTAGTTACGGTCCTAATGCTGAACCCATATATTTTTATCAATTACTCGTGAATCATAAGATTTTGTTTCAATGAATCGTGAATCATAAGAGTTTGATGGTATTCGTCTCTCTTTATACACATTTTAATTAAACTTATCTTAAATATGCAGCAGTCAACATAACAAACTAACCAGTTATGGCGACGAGATATTTCAGGTAGTAATTAGAAGTTAGATGCAATGTATTGATGGAATAATCGATGCGACAACAATTTGCCGCTCTGTTCGCCAGCAGTGTCAGTATGCAAATAGTCGCGCTCCCATTTTCCGCTGGGCCGGTGGCTGTGGCGGAGGGCCTCCGTAGAACCGAGAGGGGAAGGGGGATGTTGCATGCCGGATGTTCCGCTGTCGTCGCAGGAAATTGAGAGCGCTGCATAAATCCTCATCCTACAAACCAAATTTGATTCGCCCTAATCCGGATATTGATACGAAACAAACACCGCCGACAGACATTTTAATGATTTCAACCCGGATCGGTCTGTCGTCGCCAGAACGCGTTTTCAAATCGAAGACCCTAATTTCATTTCCGTACGAAAATATTTTTTAGACATTCTTGTGAGAACCGCACGACGCTTCGTCGAACTCCAGTAGTGTGAAATATTGTCGAGAAAATTGAATACGTGAAGGTATTCACAGTCACTTTTGCCCTTTGGAGGTTACTAAAAGCTTTCGTTACAGATACCTCACATAGAGTGTACTGACATGCGATGAAAAATATAATAAAAATCTTTCCAGCGAGATTGAAATTCGGGCGTCAAGATATGCCACGGAGACGTAAGTTTTGTGATATTCACATTTATATTTTGAAAACGCTTGTAAAGTCCGTAGAGCATTTTATTTAAATAATAATACATTCACAAAGACTCGCGGCTTTGAGGGAATATTTCGCGTACCAATCAAGATTTTTCTCACTTCTTTGCTTATTTCGGGAATAAGCGTGATTTGATCAGAAATTTCAATATGAAAATTGCTCAGCGTCTCTTCCCACCTGTTCTCTGTGATTAAAGTGCGTTCCTCGCAAACGCTCAGTCGAAAGAAGGCATTACGATGGCAAATGTAAATGTTGGCCCAGGAAAACCTTTTGCGGGAAGCCAAAGAAAATTTACACATCGACTTTAGTTTTCGTGATTCGCTCTGCAAATGTGTCGATTCACAGGTGAAATACATCAAACAGACTCATTTGGTGCAAATAAGTCACATTTAAAAGCTGCGGTATTAAATAATTCATTGCACCTAGTTTCCTTAACTTAACATATAACCAAAATTTATTTTTGTTAAGAAATCACACCTAATTGGTCCATAAAAAAATATTGACAGCACAACCACCAGGTCCGATGCTTTTATCGAGAAAACAAATAGAGTATTTTCATATAGTAAATTTTTAGTCGTAAAGATCATAGTAATCTTTGTAGATCGGTTTTTGACAGCACCACCCTACATTTATATATCTCTTATGATCAGTGTATAAAAAAGTTATTTAGAAAGTGTAGGTATTTATTAATAGGCTTACCAACTTAGTTCACAATTACTAGATATATAGGTACATGTTCTCATACATACATATGAATACTAACTACAAAGCAAGTACATGTACAAGCGCTACTTAATGTAGATAAACTGTTTACTACTTTGTCGTATTCATGATATAAAAAGGAAGTAAATACTAACTCTTGTTATTAAACATAAAGGATGTGAAAGTAGAAAACAGTCTAAAAAGTCCAAATGATTTTATCGACACGGAATAGAACTAGGTACAGGGAGGGGTACATTAAATTCAATAACACGAGTTACGGAGTTCGACGCTCGCTCCGACCGTCCTCAAATAAGTAAAGAAGAAAACTTTTGAAAAACTTCGCTCAACTTGTACTGTTGTATGTATAAATTTTTGCAAGGCAAACTAAAATAAGTATGTTGTGTCACTGGAACCCCTTTGCGACGTACCTATCTGCGCGATGCATCTACGATATCATAAACAAGAGACTCAGACGGCAAACTTTTTGTGCGATTGTTCAATTTATAATATTTTCTGTTCATGCTACATAAATACTTCAAAAGAGATTAAGTACAACTTGTATTTTAATAATCTTAACAACCACTTCGCTTGACATCTTAGACAATTATAACGAGATGTGAATTAAAATTTGTTATAAACATGTAAGTTTATATTTAAAAAATGACATTTCTAAAGTAGACTACCACTATCATAATAATAATATTAAGATAGTGGTAGTGGTAGTAGTAGTAGTAGTAGTAGGTAGATAATATAATAATAATATTATTATGATATTATAATATTATTATGATAGTGGTAGTCTATCACTACTACCACTATCATTTCAGCTAAGATCGTTTTTATCATTTTCCTATAAACTTTTCCACAGCAGAGGGCGTTGGCCAAACGCGGATGAGTATTTAACACACGATTTAGAGCTTCTTAAAGAGAACTCTGAGGCTTGTGGGATTATAACGATGAATTTTCTTGTAAAGCATAATATAAGTTCCATCCAAACGAACTGGACTCGTGGCGGTTCTCCAAGGTTTACACGCCCATTTTTGTCACGGAAGTGCAAGTTGTGGAATGAGCTTCTTCCTGAGGTATTCTCGAAGGGCTATGACATGGGGTTCATCAAGAAAGGTGCGAAAAGAGCTCTTCCTCAAAGCCAGTGACTTCTCTGGTCTGCGAATGTCCACAGGCGACGGTGACTACTTGCATCAGGCAGTCCATCTGCCTTATCGTTAGATTAATGTGTAAAAAAAGATAATTTGATTTAATTTTGAAACATAAAAGTACTGATAATGTATAATAATTAAAAGAGTGATGAAATATGGATTGGGAGGTAAATTCTAGACTCTCTTTTTACCAGTACAATGGCTGTCATAGCGTCTACGAATCCTTACTTATTTTGTAGAAGCTTACTAGTTGATTGACAATAATAAAACATATAATTGCATAGAAACTAATCTAATTCGATGTAGCTGATGCACTTGTACCGCTTAAAGACATCGGAGGAAGTTCAGAGTGTCATTACAGTTCGCAGCAAGGCTGCATTGTCGTTTCCTGCATCATTATTCACGGCGGCCAGTTCTCTTGTACGAAGTGTTAGGATGTTTTAAGTTTGCACTAACTTGTTGGTGATGATACCTTGACTTTTAAACTTAACCTTTAATATAACATTAAATTCTGCGAGTCGCGCTTTGCGGTTACATGTGTCAGTCCAAATTCCAAAAAAAAACAATAAGGTATAAGTACATCTATATATTAATACGTGTATCAAAAACTTGTGATTCGTTTTTAAGACACATGCCGCAGACGGAGGAGTATGAAATTACGCACGGTTAGGTATAGTTGATGTAGAGAAGAATAGCGAAATGCTAATATTTATTTCAATTAATGCATAAAACAAACATAAAATCAACTAAAAACACATTACACACACTACCTTGCATTTGACTCAAACTTCAAAATAACTTGAAAATTATTATCATTTTATTTGAATTTGAGAAGTATTCGTGCATTTATTTGGAGAGTATGAAGTTTAGTTTTTTAATTTAAATTACGGTCAAATTACTCACTACTACGGTTAAATTACTTCCATGTACTTTATGTATTCCTTTAATTGAATATACAGACACAAGGAACAAAATTCACATCTATAGTAAATAATAGGTAGTAGCGACAATTCTAATTTGATGTTACACTTGTACCATTCAAAGTAATGGAAAGTTCTGAGTGTCGTGTCGCAGTGTCGTCGCGCTTCGTTATTATTCGCGGCAGCAGTTCACTTGTTAGCGTAAGGACATTCTCAACTCGCGCCGACCAACTCCCACTTACCACCAATGACCTAACTACCAAGTGTTCACGACTATTTTTAATGCAGTTTATCTTGCTCAGTTAAAATTATGTTAGGTTAACAATTCGATATGATAGAATCTGGCCTTAACAACAATATCACCAATTACATTGTCGTATTATAATGTTTTCCTTTATTTTAACATAACACGAGCAACAAAGAGCACATCTATAGTAAGGAATACACTGGCAAGTAGCGACAATTCTAATTTGATGTGTTACACTTGTACCATTCAAAGTCGTGGAAAGTTCTGAGTGTCGTGTCGCAGTGTCGTCGCGCTTCGTTATTATTCGCGGCGGCAGTTCACTTGTTAGCGTTAGGACATTCTCAACTCGCGCCGACCAACTCCCTCTTACCGCCGATGACACAACTGCCAAGTGTTCACGAGTTTACTCTCTAATTTTCCTCGCCCGATTCTATTGCACTGTAATTTACATTGTTATTACGGTGCGATATTATCGAACTTGTATTGTTACTTTTATGAATTAATTTTTACTATATTATATATTGTAGATATGTCAGTATATTGTAGGCAATGAATTTATCCTACCGTGTATGTATACCTTTAAAATTATATTCTAATCAAATCGCATGGTAGTACACCTTTAGTGGTTCTACTTATGACCCCGGCGGTATCACCGTCACACCTATTTCTGCATTATAACAACAATGTTATGCACTGGTATGTTCGGTTTGCTGCGAATGGTAAATGCTGAGATACTTATACGACATATTTTAACTTAGTCCTCTGTGGCATCAACGAAACTGTGATTGCAGCTTGCATTGATTGATTGATTGATTGCAACCGCAATTTGATCATTTGCGACCATCATAGCCCTCGGAAGTAGCAACGCATCTGCGATTGACTTCAGATAGAACCCATGTTCTCTATGAAGTTGATTACAGATGTCCATGAGCGGCAGTGACCACTTACCATTATTACTTACCAAAAAACCTTAACTAAGACTAGGAATGTTAAACTTCGCCCTAATTATAATTCGAGGTAAACTATAAATTGTTTTGAATTTACCACATAGTAAAGAAAACATGTATGAATACTGATGGACCAAATTAGGAAACTCTTAGTTTTACCTAAATTTTATTATTATAAATTATTAAATTTATATTTATTTTTGATGAATATCTGTTATAAAGTGATATAAAAGCTTAAATTTGTTTTAATCCATCTAAACATAACATATCTACCTAAAATTTTATCAAAGCACAGTGTTAGAGCAACCAAATTAAAATTATTTGGGACTTAAATTACAAAGTTTTTAATCCAAAAACTTATTTTATCAATATAAAATCCGCACTACATTTTGAGTGGGTCTAATATTTAAATGTAACAGTGTCTAAAAGTTAAGCTAATTACTAAAGTTGAATAATATATTACGTAGCAATAATAAAATTTCATTGAGTCTCAATTTTATTTTCATTCTTCTTTCTCAATACGTTTTAAAATTTATGTTATCAAACTAATTTTTCAGAAAAGTATTCAATGTAGGTAATTCATTCAAACTAAGTCCTTGGAAGAGCTTTTAAAGCAGTTACATAAATTTTGTCGTACTTTTATCTGTGCATTAGTCATACTCGGAAAAGATTCAATGCATCCATTATATTACCGCTATTCTAGAATGCTCTGAAAATATTCCTATTATGTTTCGCATTACAAAAATCAGTTTATTAAACTATAAAGAGACACGGTACCTGCAGCTTTTGTGCAACTTCTCCAAACTAGCTTCACGAATTTCACTTCATAAGTTTATAAGTACGTTGCTGCAGCATGGATGTGAATAAAGTTTAAGTAGGTACTGAAAATTCAATAATTCAAAAGATTTACTGTTTCATCTGTGGCACTATTAAGACACAGGTAAGTAAGATTTTGCTAAGGGAAATAACAGCTGCTACAGATTTTTTTATGTGTGAAAAAATGTATCGTTCGCCTTTATTTCGTTTTATCTTTTTGATTAAAGCAATCAAGAATATGTAGTACCTAGTGTGCTCATTTCACTAATGGCTACTAAGCTAAACTAGACAAATACAAGTTATTTCTCTTACCAGTGTAACAAAAAAAACTTTTATTTTGTCTGATCTACCCATTTCTCGCATAGAAGGTGGTGGAAAGCCTTGTTCCAGTGGCACCACACTGCCACACTAATTTTTGCTTAACAACAAGAGTTAATCATTACCTACCCTTTTCTAATTTAATTTTCTTTCTTTTTTTAACAACTGTGGTCGACCTCAGATCTCTTACCTTTAATCTTAGCTGCTGTTAATTACAGATGTCTATATACCTTATGTGTAAAAATAGAGTAAACGGGTAACTGTACTGAAATAATGAAAGTGTATCGCAATTAGGTTACTTACAATTTCACGTTCCACAACCAAGTTAAACTATACATGATAAATGTAAACGGTATTTTTTGTCAGTTTAATCTACGGTTGCTAGCCATACATCATTATAAGGTCTTGTACTTTATTTGGCGTACCTACATATACTTCTAACTTTATGAGAAATTAAATAGAGTTTGGTCGTAAGCTGTTTTATGTGATACAAACATGATATTTTACAAGGTTTCCATATCCACAGTATTACTAGAGATATAAGATGGATCCTTTACTATAGTATTACTTTATTAGGACTTACTTAGTAGAATATTTAGATATAGATTTTTTGCTTGTTAGATTACAAAGCCACAAGCATCAAATATAGTCTTGATTTCTCTAGCTCTATCTTGTCCTAAGCATTGCGTTGAACGAGTTAAGGAAGAAAACTAAATTGAACTTTATTTTTAAACGCTGAAAAGGAAAGTGACAACCCTAGATGAATATATCTAACTCAAAAATATCAAGTCACGTTTAATGTATTGGCCAAAATCGCAGACACGAGCCTGCGAGGGTGCAGCGCTGACGCCTCTCATCAAGCAATCATTATGGACGCGCCATGTTTTTAAAACGGCTTTGGATAGCACATGCCCCGATTCAAATTAATCCCCTACTACAATATCGTTTCGCAAAATTAGGATAATCTGTTTCGAGAAAAATACGTTGTTGCAATAAAATGAAAATCGTCCGAGTTACGAAGCTTGCAATATTAATTATTCCTCCCTCCACCTCTATGGTAAATCATGACTTCCGTCGTGATTTCGCATATAATTTTCAGCTCAATGGATGGCACGTTTACCAACCTGTCAGAGTGGGAAAAAGATTGTCCTCCTTTTTGAGTGACTGTTTTAAATTATGATGAAGTAGGGTAAAATTTTAGCCGACTTTAATATGGAAAATGTGCAAATATAAACAGAGGGAATTTTGCAAATATAAGCGTTTGCGAAATGCATATTTGATAAAAATGCCTACTTCTCTACCTTTTAGACAATAACTGCAACAAATTTTATTTGAATGTCTACGACAAATAAAAAAAATACTTAACAGAAACCTATTGCATAATAATTAAAGACATTTTGTTCCTCATAAATAAGTGACATTCTTTTCCCTGATATTATTGGGCTTAAGGAGTAAGCATAAGAAGATGATCGTGAGATCGAATGTCACCGTTTTCTTATAATACATAAAGCACCAGGATTCGATCCCCAGTCAGACACACATTTACGTTTGTAAATATCTGGCCTGTATGTTGCTTCAGTAATCTTATGACATCTTCTTGTACCTGGGAAATCAAGTCCAAAATAAGAGTAATCACTCAATAATTATTAACGAAAATATGAAAAACAAGTCTGAAATATGATTTAAAATACTGTAAACTTACGTTTTATATACGATGGTAGTAACAAACGAGCATCCAGTGATCAGCGTCCATGTGTTGGTAAGTGGTCACCGCCGCCCATGAACATCGGTAAGCAATTTCATATAGAACATGGGTTCTACCTTATTTCAATCACAGATACCTTATTACTCCCGAGTATTAAGATGGTCCAAACATAAAAGAGTGCCAGCAACTACACCCTTCCATTGAAACGCAAGAACGCACGTTAGAAATTAGTGTGACAGTGGCAATTCGCTGGTCTAACTACACTGGTTCTACCACATGAACCTAATCTATAGCAAGATGAATGTCAAACTAAAACAAAGCTAAGAAACAGGGGTCCATTAATCGCATAATGCAACACTGGTAACGAAATAGCTCTTTGGCGGTACCTAATAAGCCCGCGTGTCCTGCTTGCAAGTCACGCGCGATATTACCGCCACAACCCGATCTCGGTTCAAGATGTTCGATTGTCCTATACCAGTTACGCTTTAATTAAAAATTATTTTTAAAATATACCTATACTAATACTTTATTTTAACTCATTGCGAGATGAATGTCAAACTGAAAAAAATCTACAAAACCGGAATACATTAATCGCATGATGCATCATTTAGTAGCGAAATGGCTGATCCGTTGCCGGTAATAAGCCCGCGAGTCCCGTTTGCAAGTCACGAGTGATATTACCGCCACATCCCTATCTCGGTACAAGATGTTCGATTATCCTTTACTAGTTACTCTTTCATTAAAAATAAATTTTAATCAATCAATCAATCAATCGTTTATTTGCATGAATATAGGTACAAGATTGAAATGAAATGAAATGAAATGTCTTTATTTTGTATAGGCCTACGGGGGCACTTACAAATTGTCAGTTAAATTTTGAAGTGAAACTTCTTTATCGGGGTTGGAAAAAAATTTAGTGTAACATTTTTTCGTTACGCGCCATCTTTTTCTGTTACGCGTCATTATCCGTTACGTTAGGTTATCCCTACCACGCGTGATATTAGATAGATTATTATAGATTAGATTATTAGATAAAGTTTGATAAAAGCCTTTTATTAAACTTTATCTAATTTAACTTTATTTAACCAATTTCTGTAAAGTTGCATATAGTAAATTATTTTTTGAAAAATAACGTCATAAAGAAGTTTCACTTCTTACGAGTGTACGCTAGTACACGCACACATTTTTTTTTCTTACACTACCACCGGATCGGAAAACGACCTCAACTGAGAAGATCCGGCAAGAAACTCAGCGGGTTTGTCTTTTTTCTTATTTATATCCATTTTTTTTTTATATAATTACAATCATGATTTTTTACATGGTAATGAAAGTTATAATATTACAACATTTTACAACATTTTAGTCTCTCTATACCCTACCCATTGAGGCATACAAAATACAAACATTACGTAAAAGACATAAAATTGGAATTATTACAATCTACAATACATGTTTGAGGTATATATTAAAAATACTTTAGTTTTACTCAGAGTAAGATAAATGTCAAACTAAAAAATCTATAAAACCGGAGTCTATTAATGGCATGATGCAACATAGGCAGCGAAATGGCTGGCCCATTGGCAGTAATAAGCCCGTGTGTCCCGCTTGCAAGTCACGCGCGATATTACCGCCACATCCCGATCTCGGTACAAGATGTTCGATTATCATTTACCAGTTACTGTTTAATTGAAAATAAATGTAAAAAAAATATTGAATGTTGTTTCTATTCAAATTTTTATTCAAGCTAGTTATTTTAATACACGATTTATTTTAAAACAGATACATAAAAATCTAGTTTGTTTATTATATCGCTCTCAAGTCATTCTGGCCATATATTATTTACCTAAAAAAATCGCACGTAATATTTTTGATCATAGCGTAAAGGAGCCATACATATTAAAAGTAAATCAAAGTGTGTGATTCTTTGTTTTAATGGAAAAATGTCATTTAATAATCACGATACAGTTGTATCGATTAGCTTTTTGTACATTATTCAAGACACGAATTCTATTGAATTTTAATTATGTTGCAATTCTCGCAATAATCCCTCTTGCAAGTCACGATCAATATTATCGACGACAGCTACATCGCAACCGAAGAATAATTAAAATTCGTTACTTGTTACCGGATGTTCCTCTTGCAATTAAACCAATTATTATTTAATATACTCCATTTATATTTAAGCAAGAGTTGCAGAAACCAACATCGTTTGTATATTTAGTCTTTTAAAACATTTTTTATTCGAAAAAAGTATATATCGATAACAACAATATTACATTAACTATTAGTTTAAAGGGGCCGTCTTATTTCTTTGTAACATCAAAAATAGCTCATATTGTACCAATCGATGTGAAAATACGTAAACTGAAAAGGCCAGCAGCGTCTGTCTGGTTTTAGAAATTCAATTTTGATGGAGCCTATTACATTTAATTACTGTTTTTGTAAAATTAGTTTTATGTTAGCATTTAGGTATAATAAATTCAGATAATAAATTTTTAGCTGTCAAGATAATTGAATAAACTTTATTGGTAAAGATATTTAATTCATGAAGATATCGTCGTCGTCATTCGTGGTCGTTGTATTGTCCTACTGCTGGGCATGGATCTTCTCTCAGAGTGAGAGCTCAAAGCCAAAACTTGTCGCCCTAGCCAAGTGCGAATTGGTATACTTTACACACCTTTGATAATTATATAATAAACTCTATACTCATAAACTCTAAGCTTATAATGCATTATATTTAAAAGCACCCCCGTCGCGTATGTCGCAATAATGTTAAACATGAAGCCCGTGCATCCCACTTGCAAGTCACGTGTGATATTACTACTGTAACAACACGAATGTTTATTAAAAAAAATTGCTACAGCATTTAGGTTCTGCAGTACTTAATCATCATTTTTCTGTTAGTTTATCTTGTGATTTGAATGCAGCTATTTGTACCCGATACTTTAACTGCAGCAGGTCCCTACTTGGAAATAACACATTTTTATTTTGGTATATTCGTTGAGCTAAATGAATTTGAGAAGTATATTAGTTTAATCTCTCGCTCAACTACCGCAATTATGATTATCAAAAGTGCTAAAAAATAATATTTCATAATTACATTTTCGAAGCATGTGTTATATAACCGTATTATAAATTTAAAAATTCAGTATCGATAGTTAGTTGCATAAGTCTTAAGTTATTTGATATTCATATTTAAGTACGTCAATAATAATATAGATTAAGTCTAAGCAACTATACCTAATTAAATAATAGAGAAAACTTATACTTGTTAGAAAATACAGATTAACTTTTTATCAAGATTGCGTTACGAAAATTGTCATTCACATGTTACCGCCACCTAATCTAAATCGTAATTACTAATTGAACCTTACAAAACGATTAGGTAACACGACAAAAACAGGGACGACACTAACTTCTTAAATCCTACAAGCTTCGGTTAAATTCGAAATTGTTAAGCTTACCGAGGCAATTCTTGCGGTGAACAAACATCCCTTATAAAGGTTACTGTTACAGCCATTCAGGAGTAGTCTCGCTTAATGGGTGCCTTCCGTCCCGAGAACGTATTAGGGTTGGCATTCTTTATACACTTTCAAGTTTTAGTATTATTACTGATTTGCTGGAGCCTATTTAATTTCCTCAATGCGAATTCAAAAATGGTAATGTGTAAACTTTACACTTTATTTCCTCACATTAATATATTTTTGTATTTATTGTGATAAAATTGAAGCATATTATCATTTTTACATACAATATTTGTTTAAAGAAATTATTTTTCTTAAGAAGTAGATAATAGTAACAGGATATCGTAAACATTGTATTGTTATTAAACGTGCTCTTTACCATTAGAATGAGACATTAAACATAATTTCTTCATTATTCTCCCCTGAGAATCAAACTTAACTTCAGAATTGACATTCATTAACACAGTCAAATTAATTGAATTTTTAGAAACGGTTAAAATAAAGTTCCTTGTAAAAAATACAACTTTTTATAAGTACCTAAATATGGCAAACGGACTCCCTGATTGAAAGCAGTCACAGCCGCCTATGGACATTGGCCACATCCAAGGATTAAATATTGTACCGCCAGTTTTATACGAAAGTTCTTTCATGCAAGTTCATTCAACACATCTTGCACGTCAAGAAAGAGCGCGCAAACCGAACCGTGGAGGACCGCCACGAGTCCAATTGATGCGTGGATGAAACTTCATCCTTCGGCGTATGGTGCGATGGAGGAAGGGCGATATAGCCCTAATCTAATTGACCTTCCTTCTTATATTATCTTACATTAAGCATCAAATGTAACTGTGTAGTTAATATTTTTTCCTAACCTTTGGAAGTAAAGTGCACTACTTCGAAAACGGCCAGCATCTTTGCAAATGAAAAGTAGATAAAGAAAGGCAAGTTCTATCAATAAGTAGCGGTGGAGTTGGCAAATTGAATTGAATAAAACACACAAGTCCGCTAACGAGCCAGTGTTTACCCAAGTGGACACTAATTGGCTTAGCCAGCGGTCGCCGGCGCTGTGAAAACAAAACGGCACAAACTTGGCCGAAATGGATGTGGCACCACTCAAACGCAACGTGCGCGATTCAGAAGTTAAAAGCTATCATATCATTTGACGAAAAATAAAAAAAAAACCTAATAACGGTTAAACTGTTAAAGCTAAAGTGTCATTTTCAACATAGTTTCAATACGAGTACCTTGGAAACCCTGTTTTTTTATATAGGAATCCATTTGCATTGTTTGCGTACTTTTGTTAAAAAAATGTGTACCCACGTTTCACTTTTGGTCGTGAGTTGACCACGTGGATTAATTATTGATCCTTTAAAATGCTAAACGACGGTCTTACTCTAAGCGCGTTCATTTTTTGGTTATACTTTAGTAAACACAAAAGTCAAAAAATGTTAAAAAACATTGTTTATTCACCTGATTGGTAAGAATAATAAATATTACGGTGACACCAGGTATTTTCATATGCCATATCCGATGTCATGTAACTCATGAAAGGCCATTTGGTCAGGGTGACTCTTGAATGAAGATGCAATCACTGTAACTAGACACGTGACTCATAAAGCATTCTTAACATTACTCCAACTAACTAAACGAGAAAAATATTAAACGCTTGCAATTTTATATCTACTTAAACTACACTTAATCATTATATTAAAACGTAGCTATAAAGAAGGAAAAGAAACGGTTTAATAAAACGCCGGGCAATCTTGTAGTTGCCCGAAGGCACTCGCTAACTTGAGTATACACCTATCGTTATTTTCCTCAGGAGCGGAGAAAGTAAAGGAAAAATTTAAATAAACAGAAGGTGGTTTGCAGCGTCGAATTGAGCTCGACAGAGGGCAAATATTTCTTTTGCAGTTAAGAATGAAACGTTACATTTTCTTCCTTGCCTTCGTTAATTACTATGTACTTTGCTAACATTATAGAAAGTTTAAATTAAAAGAATTCAAATTACTGTCACATTTTAAACACAAGAAATACTAACACATCACTACATAGTATAAAACAAAGTCGCTTCCCGCTGTCTGTCCCTATATATGCCTAGATCTTTAAAACTACGCTACGGATTTTAATGAAGTTTTATAATAGACAGAGTAATTCAAGAGGAAGTTTTTATGTATACTACATCTATAATACAGTGGAGAAACACTGTCGGGTCAGCTAGTAAACGATAAAAGCAAACCTACAAGAAATCAAAAATCTTTTTAAGGATGTACTTATTTCAGGTCTTATTCAGTTGACAAAAATCCTTATCGTGTCAAATGGTTATTTATGCATAGGTAATATTTGTATTCAAATCCTCGACAATATTATAATAAAAATGCAAACAAAATACGTGAATGCCTAGGTATGCGAAAGTAATTTCGTAGTGTTAATACAAGTCGGGTGCGTTGCCGGCGCGTGGCCCGTTGGTATCACTGGCTTGTATCTTGTGTTCAATTTACATATAAATTGTGTCTTCCGGTCAGACAGCTCGCCAAGATGACACACGTCTATGATGTGTCCGTACCAAAAGTCTATTACTACAGATTTACAAGTACGCAATACGATCACGTCTATGTCATGCATAAATTTTAAAGTAAGTGTTCCTGTCTATTTATTCATACTCGTCAAATGATGTGTAATGCGAACGTCATTGCATAATTTATGTTCATTTATTACATTGAATTATGAATATGTATATTTATAATTACATTGTCTTCAGTTCTGCATATTGCAAATTCAGATATAACATTGTGTAAGTACAAAACATATTGATTTAAATTGTGTTAGTGCTTGTAAATAATAACTTTTTCTTCTATGCCGCACTTTTCAAAAATACCTTTAATTGTAATTAATCAACATAGGAATTTAACGTAGATATACTATTTGATGGGTATATATTGTTTGTGAATAATATTACATTGAAGGAAATACAGCTTTTAGTGGTCTCTACCTTAGAGTCCCAAAACCAAAATCATTTTATATGACAAATTATTAATATAGATTGCTCTAAGAATAAAAAAATTGTAAATAAGTAAATACATAAATAAAAGATGCTGAATTGTTTCGTGTAAGATATGATTGATGTGAGTACAAGCAGATAAAATTCAACGCCAACGTAAGCTTATTTTAATACGATATTGTTCATTGGGGTCAAAGTAATTTCCAGATTTAATTGAACTCACACGTTAATAGCGCTCATAAATCCATCTTTTATGATTACTAAGTAAAATTAACGTCTATATTAGTCTTCATCACTGCCGGTTCGCAGCGGTGCGGAGCAATAAAACGATGAAACGAAACTAATTTTTCAGCAAATCATCTCCGGCCCCCATGAAGTCATCAATATTCATTTCGCGGCGCGCCTCCGAAACAAACACCTTTGCGAAGTAGCACAACACGCTTTGAAAGGAACTATGACGCGGGTGACGGCTCCGGACGCCGCACGGGGTGGGGGCTAACTCAATTTATTTGGATAATTGGCTTGTTTCACGAACGTGCTCTATACCAATAAATTGTTTCACGTTAGTGCACAGATTACAGAAATGTCATAATTGGTTTTATGCAATTGGGTTCCACGCTATAAATATCTGCAGGTATTTTGTAACACGAAAACAGATTACGTGATAATCGATGCAATATACATATTTACGGTTCGAGTTCGATTCATTTTAATTAGGACTTATTTTAATGCAGAAATAAATAGGAAAGTAATAAATAGGAAGTTCACGTATCTGCTTAACGTTCTTATAAGATTGTAATGTATATTCAACTCTCACGGTATATCTTAGCGCAGTCTAATAAACTCAAGCCCAACAGAAGTACAATATCGTAAGTGGTTTGATAGGATACGATAGAATGTGAATGATGATGCAAAAAAGATAACTTTCAGAGAAGAAAATTAATTATTTATACAGTGCTTAAAAATTATAGTTAAACAGATGTATATTTTTGCATACCTGTAGTTGTACATATCAGGTCGCAGATTAATATCCCCACTATATTATGTAGGAAGGCGCATTCTACGTAAAAGTTATAGAGGCGTATAATTCAAAGGAAGGTCCGGAGAACTCCGATATCGCAGAGTACTTCCCGTAGCACTCCGTAGCGCCAACTCGCTTCTCGTATTTACATATAAATTGTGTCCCACATGCTGAAAAGAAGATTGCGCTAAGAGACCACGCTAGTATACGTCGTTGTGACTTTAAATATCGATCGGTTATACAATATTAGGTGCTAATTCTTATTCTTTGACTTAAATTCGACTTACCTACGAGTACTTTCGAGATATTTGACTAATTTAATAACAAGCTAACGAAAAAAAAATTAAAGTCAAGATATTTGTAATCTATATACAAATCTGTATAATTTTTGTACTTTATATACACATTTTGAAAGAAAAGGTAGATAAGAACATAGTAATTAATGTTATAGATGCAATTATTTTAAACTTATTTAACACCGAGAGTCAGAAAATCCTGTTTTTGAGCATATATTTCTTTATGTTTACAATTTTTCCTCGGCATAGTGTTGTAAACTAAAATGACATGAAATGAAAAAATCCTAATCTGCTATAATAAAAGAATATTATTGACAACAAGAACTTTTTATATCAAAAGATACATATCGATAGTTTTCACAGGTAAGCTGTCAAATTAATTCCAACTTAATAAAATGTGTTAGCTATCAGGAGACAAAGTTTGCTGATGTGATAATGGATATGTCGAGTGTTTGCTTCTCGTAGAACTATAACGTAAACTTGTTTGTCTTATTTACATATAAATAGTGTCTCACATGTACGAATATGGAAAGGTGATACTAAAATTATCTATTGTTAGAAATGTGTATTAATAGAAGCACTATTTCAGTATATAATTTCGAAACTTTCATAATTTTTTGTTACATTTAATGTATGCGAATTTAAATTTCAAACGTTTTCATCTGCAAAATTATTATTGATATGTACTACTTATCTCATAAGAATGTTAACCACAGCTTGATGAGGCGGCTTGAGCTGACCGCTCAGGCAGCGCACGTGCCGCGGCCGCGTCCAACTGTACGTCGTTACGCCGGCGCAGCGCCAAATTTTGACATCCGCAACCTTTAGCCAGCTCACCCACTGTTTTACCAATTTCATTGGTGCTATAGAATAAAAGTAAAAGTAAAATTCTCTCATTCTAAGAGAAGACCCTTGCCCAGCAGCGGAGCAATAATGGGTTGACAAGAGATAGAATGAAAGATAATCCAATTTGTAACATTTTTTAGAAGTATTAAAATTTCGATTTCAAACTTATTTATCTGGAAAATGATAGTTGTTGATATTCTTGGCTACAGTAATAACTTTCTTACCTACATATCTACTAGTTATCTAGTAAGAACATTTACAACCAATGTTTAACTATGGCATATTTTACTCCCATTAATATGTTTAAAGCTACACAAACGCAAACATAACAACGTCTTGAATTCAATTATTTGTTTCTACGTTAAAAGAAAACCTACAGCGCTAGTGGCCCGATTCTATTGAGTGAACAGCTATATTGAGCCCAGAGCTTGATGAGGCTGCTTAAGTTGACCGCTCAGGCAGCGCACGTGCTGCGGCCGCGTCCAACTGCACGTCGTTACGCCGGCGCAGCGCCAAATATGCGACATCCCCAGCTCACCCACTGTTTTACCAATTTTATTGGTGCTATAGAATTAAAGTAAAAGTAAAACTCCCTCATTCAGAGAGAAGACCCCTGCCCAGCTGTGGGACAATAATGGATTGACGAGAGATAGAAACAAAGATAATGAAATTTGTAACATTTTTAAGAAGTTTTAAAATTTCGATTTCAAACCGTTTTATCTGGAAAGTGATATTTGTTGATTTTCTTGGCTACAGTAATAACTTGCTTACCTATCTACTTAGTTATTTCATAAGATCATTAACAACCAATTTTTAACTATGGTTTACTTTACTTTTACCCCTATTAATATGTTTAAAAATAAAGAAACGCAACCGTATAAACGTCTTGGATTCAATTATTTGCCTCTGCGTTGAAAGAAAACCTACAGCGCTAGAGGCCCGATTCTATTGATAGAACAGCTATATTGAGCCCACAGCTTGATGAGGCTGCTTGAGCTGACCGCTCAGGCAGCGCACGTGCCGCGGCCGCGTCCAACTGCACGTCGTTACGCCGGCGCAGCGCCAAATTGCGACATCCGCAATCTTTAGCCGGCTCACCCACTGCTTAACCAATTTTGTCGATACTATAGAATAAAAGATAATCTAATACTTTCTAACATTTTTTGGGAGTTCTTTAAAGTTACGTGATATTTTTCGTTGCGTTATCTTAATAAACAAAATGCAAATTTTAATGTTAAAATACAATAAAGAATGTGATTATGTTATTATGAGTAAGTAGTAAAATAACGATGTTAACTGATTTAATGTATTAATTCTTTCTGTTATTGTCATTTCTATATTGATGCATGATACCTATCATGTCATAATGTCTTAATAAAAATCTAAGTATATAACGACTTTCTATAAATTGTAATAAGTACCTACTTATTACAATTTATTGAAAGTCGTTATATACTTAGATTTTTATTAAGACATTATCCAAAAGAAAAAAATAACAAAACTAAAATATGGAATGATTAAACACCAAAACATATGTTTAATAGAATTATTGTGGTTGTAAAGATTAATATTTTTGGACGTGTGGTTGTTACTCTTTCACACAAAAACTACCCGTTGGATTTCGCTGAAATTTGGCACAAACATAGCTTATGACCTAGATTAACACATAGAATAATCATTACCTAGGTAGACCTTACCAACATCCCTGTAGTTCCGGGATCAGAATAGGGCTACGGTTTTCCCTGCCTGTCGTAAAAGGCGACTAAAATAAATTTCCGGGGTTGCGGGCGGCTTGATTGGGAGCTCGAACCGTTAGGTCAGGCGACCTCGGGAAGGACGGAGGTATCGTGTGGCGGGTGGTCGCATACCGTCGTAAAGACTAGAGGGAGCGGTGGGCACAGCCGCCCATCTGGGAGGAGCCCGATAGGGCAACGCGCTCACAGGACTCGGGTTGCGTTCCTTTAGAGATCATGTAATCCTCATTACAGCGCCGAGGACGGCCACCGGTAGGCTTTTAATGCGGTAAAAATCCTATATAAACCTGTGTTGCACACACGGCGTCGTATAATTTTTGAAGCTTTCGCCCTCGATAACAAAAAAAAGGTAGACGTGACCAAAGCAGGCAAAGCGGCGAGAATAGCCTAGTGCACAATAAGTCTATTCTTGAAATAGTATATTGAAACTAAAACGTTAGATAGCAGTGGTTTAGCCGGCGCACGTCCGTGCCACCGCAGCATCGTCGTTAGGTTCGTTCGCGCCAAAATTCAACATCCGCAGTCTTTAGTCAATTCGCTTAAGTTTACTCAACATGCTCTGCCTTGCTGATAATACTATTGTTTTAAAATAAAAGCTTTAAAGCATTTCGTTTTATATAAGAAAATGCGATTTGGTAATCAACACGCTGCCTCACTATTCTGTCCTGCCTACTGAAGGAACTTTTTATTGGATGTCAGTTAAAGCTAAACAATTATGAGTAGGCGATTATTGTTAAATTAAAGACAGTAAATTTCATCTACAATGAAAAAAAACAACTATTACATTTTTAAAAAAATAGTTTATCTAATGGTAAATATTTTTGAAGTGAAACTTCTTCGGGGTTGGAAAAAAATTTAGTGTAACATTTTTTCGTTACGCGCCATCTTTTTCTTATCCCTACCACGCGTGATATTAGATAGATTATTATAGATTAGATTATTAGATAAAGTTTAATAAAAGCCTTTTATTAAACTTTATCTAATTTAACTTTATTTAACCAATTTTTGTAAAGTTGAATATAGTAAATTATTTTTTGAAAAATAACGTCGTACTCTAGTACACGCACACATTTTTTTATTGTAATATCAATGAGATGAAATTTAGAAAAATGAACTCAAACACGTTTACCCCAAAACTATCTTATAGCTAATATTGCATTTTCCAATGGTATTGGTCAATTTTAGGATAGAAGACCTACATATATAATACATACATATAAATACATGTGTACATCTTGGTCCTTTAGGTAGCTGGCATTGACTATATACAGGTTGATAAACCTCATACATTTCTACATATAAGACTTTATGGAGAATTTATGCAAAGCAGTTCGTGCTTTTTGGTGAAAGGGTTTGTATGACGGCTGACATATGTACATATGAGGCCATCATCTTCGTACCCAGGGGTGGCTACGTATCTGTGAACAGTATCGTACAGTACTCTACATATTTATTATTATCTTTTAAACAAACAGAAACCACTTTTATTATCAAACCCGCAACGATATATAACCGCACTTATTTTAAATTTTTACGGCTTATACGCAAAATTCTAACGATAGTACTCTTACAGTTACGGTGCTCGTAGCATTTGTGCCTTGTTACTCTGAATACAGTTATAAATCGGAAGAGAAGGAAAAATAGCAAAAACTGGAAGTTTCAGACCAAAAATATTATGTATCACAAAGCATCAACAATGGGTATCTACTTAAAATGATATGAGCTAGTGAGAACTATGGAAAGTTCAAACGAGGGAACGGTGGGGCCGTTTCAGCGCAGTAAGTGCGCACAATGCGTAGCTACTGCGCCTTCGCGTCGCCCGAGCACGCTCTACGTCCACAGTAACGAGCCACTCTTGTTTATTTTACCGCAATGAATTTCTTTGCAATATTTTCTTCGTTTTTTTAATTTTGAATACATTTGAGTACAATTCTCGGTGGCGGTTGCGCGCCCCCGGCAATCTCCAAATTGCCTCTTTATGTGCAGATGTTCCGACCCTCGGTTTTTCCGTCTTTTGAATGTCGTTTTGCTGTTAAATAACGTGCTCTTTTATTGTAATTTGGATCTTTAAGTTCACTTTCTACTTACATCACTGAGCATTAACTGAACAACCAGAAGTAAAGCGTGTTTTATGAGTCGTAAAATAGGCTAAGTTCAGTGGAACAAGGTGGAAAACATGTACTACGAATATTGCACTAAAACCTAAATGATCTAAAAGTGGGTTATGAATATAAGGAAGTATTTAAATAAGTCATAAATGTCTTATACCTAATGTGTAAGGTTTTATAAGTGTAAGTCTAAATGGAATTAAATGTATTACAAAAAGGATTATATTAGTGGAAAATTTAATAAAATTGCTTGCTATTACTCTATTAAGAATCCATGTTATTATAAAAAATGGAAGTGGACTAATAAAATTAGCTTTAAGCGAATGGAGTTCTTTGAATTTAATTTCACTAAAGATCACAATTACACGTTTTACGAGATTCGAACTCATTTATTTTTCCTCCACGAAATTATTTCCCGTGAAACAAATTAATTCCTTAGCATTATACTTCTTTCAAAATCTGAATAAACTTGAGAAAGATTTCATAAAAAATAGACGAACCTTGGGCCCGCGGCTACCGCCAAATTACGTCGTTATTTACAAGTATTTTCTTCCTGCTGAGAAGTACGGATAATATTACCACGTGATAACTCAGAGAGATGTAGAAAGAGAAAAGTACTTCAACGTTGCCCAAATTGAAATGTGATATAATCTAAAAATACTACTGTCTTTTATAAATAACTGTACTCACTTCGACGGATGATATTGCATTTTATAACATTCATTATGAAATAGAAGCAGCACTTCTAATATTTACGTTTAAAAAATCTGTACTAACCCTTTTATAAAAATATTTAGGATTAAATGAATACGGCGTAAAAATATCCATCGAATTTCTATCTCCTAAATCGCAAATCCAAATCCCATTCTCTGATTTTATGCAGTAAAAGCACAGAGAATGGTAAAATAGCCATTCAATAAGGGTCTCCCTAAACTTAACAATATACAGTTTATTTTATTATGATCTTTATCTGACACACACCAACATGACTTGTACAAAATAACGTGATGCCAATGAAATAAGGCTTCTGTCTTAAAGCTTTTTCTAAGCCTTTTCTATGTGGATATATGTAAAGCGGACTTTGTGGATAATATTAAATAAAAAAGAAACTTGTAATAAATAGTTTACTTATAGAAATACTCTTCTCCGTTAGCTGCCCCTACTATTCTAGAATAAGAAATAAAACTGAAAAAGAAAACGGTCATAGATAAGTACCTAATAAAGTTTTTAAATTATTCTATATGTACATTATTGTGAAACAGTGATTTAAAAAATAATAAACTTACTTTTACAGCAATCATAGAATTCTAGATATTTATAGGTGGTAGAACCAGTGTAATTCGACCGGGGACATACCACCGCCACACCTATTTCTAGCGTGAAGCAGTTCTTGCGTTTCGATAGAAGGGTGTGGTTGCCGGCACACTTTCACATGAGGCGACCATCATAGTCCTCGAGAGTAGCAACGCAGACTGTGATTGACTTCAGGTGGAACCCATGTTCTGTATGTAGTTGATTACAGATGACCATGGGCGGCAGTGACCACTTACCATCAGGTGGACTGCATGCTAGTTTGCTACTTCAGTCAGATAAACAAAATCAAACACACATAAATACTGAATACATTTTTAGACAGTATTAATTAAACATTACTAAGTAATGATTTTGTTTAACTTATTTATTTTACATTGGAAAGAACACTTACATTTGGGTCCTTATCGTAAGAACATTTGTGGACGTCGAATGCTCTTTGGCATTTATCTTTATCTGGTGTATCTAAAACAAGAATATTTATGTTGTATAAAAACATATAAATAGTTGACTTCTTTCTTTTGAAAAGTCGTTTAAACATAACCTGTCTAAAAACGAAAGACATTTACTTTCAAATAAGTCAATTTTAAAGATTATCGTAAGAAGTTTTCCATGGTAAGGACCACGGAAAACTTCACCATGGACCATGGATTATGCCGAATCAGTCTAGTACGAATGGAACTAGGCGATCTTGTATTGTCTGGTTTCAGGATTTGGCGACAGAGGTCACAATCACAAGGAAAAAGAAAACCAGCTGGTTTCACACAATCGGTGATTTTTCAGACGTTTGGTAGAATTTATTACAAAACTTGTAGCCAACATCATGGTGTTGGTTTTAATTGTCAATCTCATAATTTTACTAAAATGTCCCAAAAATTATAACTTTCAAAAATGTTAAAATATTGTCAGCACGCACTTAAGAGCCCTTTTCTGGTGTTATGTAACCAAATCTTTTAAATAGTCCAACACTCATTAAACTAGCAGCCGTAAAAACTTCCTTCCTTTTAAATTAATATTGATTTAACGGGACCTAAAAACTCAAAAAACAAAAAATCTCAAATACTGTTTCGATTCTAGTTCCTGTAAATCAAAATATTTCTTCTATAACCATCCAGTAATATGTATTCAGGGAAAAGGTCGCAATATTTTATTATTTCTTGTTAAATTTATAACAAACATACCTACCCAAATGTTTGCAAGCCATTATCATGTTGGTCACTCTGTCCGTATACTGTTCAGGAATTAGACTAATCATCATGTCGTAATCCACGTTTCCATCGTCATCCACCTGAGAATTAGCGGTAGTTAGTAACATATTCTGTGGTAAACCTATACCTGCTCGTGATATTACAATTTCTAAATAAATATTTATCTGTTTACCTCGTATTCAAAATCGAACTTTCATATGATTCTTAGCTGTATTTGTAGCGAATTTCCTAAAGTCATTACTACTCGTTACAATTAATTTGTTCAAATTGTATGTACCAATAGATAACAATAGGTGCGTGTAAGAATAGGGTTAGTAGAATAGGAAATTAATTTTAAAATAAATTACATTGCGTCCCGTGTGCGCAGGGTGAAGAGAAAAACAAACAAAACAAAAGACAGATGACTCACAAGACTCCCTTCCTCCAGTAGACAAAACATATAGCACTTCAATTTCTTGTCCTCCTTAAATATGCCGTTTTCGCAATTCGCTATATCCTCTGAGGGCAAGTAAGAATAAAGACTTCTAAACGTACGCAAACAAGAGGCTTATTTATCATAACAATACGCATGTGACAAAGTATTATAATGTTAGATAAATAAAAAGTAATTGTTATAATACTTGTTAAGTTAATGTATATATGTAAGTATAATTAAAAACAGCATTGGTTGCATTGACTTAGCTTACTTGTGATCTTAGAACCTGCTTTTTACTTTAAACTTTCTAATATCGTGTTAAAGTAATAAAAATAAAATAGATTAATGAGAGTGTATTTTATTAACAAACATCCTGCCTATGATAGCATATCTCTTAAAAAATACTTTTATATAAGAGAGGTAGCAAACGAGCAAACAGGCCATCTGATGGTAAGTGGCAACTGCCGCCCATTCATATTTGAGATTAACTTCTAATAAGATTAAAAATCTACATGAGGTCGCAGATGCGATAGTAGGTACTGTTTCGGAATAAAATAGTACGCTTTAGGCAAGTATATTTCCATTATCACTTGAACCAGAACACAGTAGTTCTTTGTAGAGTTGCTATGAAGGAGAAATAGATGAGGTGGTAGTACCTTCAGATTCAAAAGATTCTATCTCCTCTAAACCCTTCTTACCACCTCGTACACCTTGCATGTCTTATTTACACAAAAGCTTCATTTTTATTAATATTCGTAGTATTTAACTAATAAAGAGGTGCTTCATGTGGCTAGCTTTATTCTCGTGTCACAGTTTTTGTTGCCATTCTCCTCCGAAACGGCTTGACCGATTTTTACCAGTTTTATATGCTTATTCAGTAGGTCTGAGAATCGGCCAACATCTATTTTTCATACCCCTTAAGAGTTGTCCACCCATAACATTTTTTTTTTATTTTTTATATGGCAAAACGTTTGTCGGGACAACTAGTATTTATATAATTATGGAGCTTACTGTAGACAATTATAAAAAATGTATTTAATGTTTAGTGTGACAAAAAGCTAGTACAAATTTTGTAATAGGTTTATAAAATAGGAACAATAGGTTTTAAAATAGGTTGATGTAACTGTATATTTTACTGAACCACATCCATGTTAATAGCATATCATGTAACTTTTCGGATATGTAAACTATGTATACGTAGGTACACTTTAGTATTAATGTTAGTGATGTCATATCTTCATCTATAAAATACATGCTGGCGGTTATTTCTAATTACAACAGATTATTAACCAGGCTAAATAGACGTAAGCATATTATAATAAAAATAATATTACACTCAATCTTACTTTAAATAATTACAACAAAATAGCAACTGACAAAGTCGTTAAAATAACAGTGGTTCAATTAATTTGGTTTTGAAAGCAGAGTCTTTACAACAATGGAACAAAGTATTTTACTATAGTATATTCAACACAACTTTAGTTGCTAACTTTGTTTCTAAGAATTTGGAATGTTACAATAACTCTACAATTAAATTTGATTTGCTTATTTATAGTAAATTGGATATATTTTTTATGATGATTATTTTTTTTTATTCGGAGGACTATAATGTAATAATAATGCAAAACTATATTTTAATTTCTTTATATTTATTTATATTTACTCTAGTAAATTTAGACAGCTCTATCATTCGCGACGCTATGGTGCGAAGCTTAGCCACCCCGAATGTTTCATGTCATACACATGCAAAGAGAACAAAGGTGAGCGGAAATAAAATTGCCGTCAACTTACCCTCAGCAACCCCGGTGTTACCGACGCATATGTTGTGAACATGCTGTATTATTTCTTTGATTTCCTCGCTAAGTTCCTGAAATGCGATTTAGTTACAGATCAATATAGAATTTCCTTGTGATCTCGAAATGTTTTGCTACTTTTGATGTGAGATTTCTAAGCGTGTATGTAACACTATATGGAAACATGAACGTGAAAACAGAATATTATAGCGCTTATACATAAAAGTGACTAATGCGCAATTTCAATATAGTTACATTATTCAGTCCCTTAGTCTTCTTCTGATCTACATATGTTACCTTTGTGCGCGCGGAGACGCAAAGAAGTCGTTTCAATATTAAAAATGAGATAACGTTCTCAAAGAAAATTATTAAGTCGAGATTCCCCGGGGACCAACCCAATGCGCATCAAGTTGTATCATAACGTTAAATATTCATTTAACTGGTGTTATCCCGTCTCCATTGCACAATAGTCTTAAACTACTTTGCCGTACAGTTTAACACGTTTATTACATACCATAAAACCGTACTTTATAATCGTATAAATGAATACTAATTTGCAACTTTTAGCTGTAGTTACGTGCAAGTATTAAAATAAAGTACTCTTCTCTTACAATACAAAAAATGATTTTTGGTCAATTTTATATTATTGTCCGATAAACTATTAGCCTTCACATATGTATAATGCCGATTATTTTAATTGAATTTATTTTAAGTGTCTCAAAGTCATAAGTAATTTAATATATATATTTTCTACATGCACATGTTAAAATTATAATTATCATTTAATTTCTTATATAACATTGTTTAATAATGCCGCTTTGTATGTTTTCTGTTTAGCCTAAAGGTTGTCTGGTAAAGAATGCTCCTAGCATATTTTGTAAAAAAATGTAAGGTATAATAAAGTATAAATAAATAACGCACGTGAAAATAATTTAGACATAAAAGTGGCAGTTAAAAACATGCGAAATTAACCATAGCCTTAACATTATTATGCCATTTACTAAGCGCGATATTTAAAGAGAGTCTACATGATACATTTAATACTCCGGTCGCCAATACTAGTACCTAGTACACCTAGTATTGGAGACCGCAGTCTATTTGCTACACGCACTCTTCAAATGTCGCGCTTAGCAAATGGCATAAGGCTTTCGGAGGCCAGTTACGTTTGTAGTGAAAAAGTGGAACCGCAGCCGTTTCGCCCTTATGCATCACGTATTCAAAGACGACGTTGAGCAATAGTGTCGCGCCGTCACTACCCATCCATCACCCGACATTTACCTCCGAACGCACTCCTTAAATTGTATATCCACTTCTCAATGACAAATTGACTTGGTTGGTAGTCACGATCGGTGAGAATCTATCAGTCGTACGCAGAATAACTATAATTTTGTTATAACAAATGTCTTTTATTTGAAGCTAGCACCGACTAGTGGAAGATACAGTTATATAATAAGTGTCGTAATTATACATCTACATTTGATTTTAAAAGTTTATTACTATTTAATTTATATGTGTATTTCAGTTTTAGGAATTGGCATGTTAATTTTGTGAATATTCTACTAAGTCGAGCTATTTTTATCGATGAACATTAAGGGAAAGTATGTTAGGGGTGTTTATGAAATTAATTACGAGTAACATCCAATTGTGAACAGGCTGAGTAAGACAATAGACTTTTATTAAGTTTCCTAAAAATGTATACAACCATTGTTTCCATTAAAATAATGTTCCTTACCGGTTTCTCTTTTGCGCCGTGACCAAAAGCGAACAGCGCGAATACCAGTGGCAGCACCGCCGTGGTCATGGCGCCACCTCTGCTTCATTGCAACCTATGTAACCGCCTTTATAGCACGCTAATTTTGAATTAGCGTGCTATAATATGGTGACCATGAACAACAGTCCTGGTTTTCTTAAGAAAATAGAAGTTCAATATCTTTTTACGAGTTATCAAGGCAACAAACTGATGTATAATAAGTACAGCCAAAATTAATTAGTTACTGCAACCCATCGCATAATCCCTACAGACGTTCAAACATAAATTGCCACTCTACAGGTTTTTATATATCTGTACCCTAAGTAAACCGAAAACAGGCATAAATCTGCCAATTTATGCCAAATTGACTTTTTGCACGAAAATTGTTAGAAAAACTAAGTTACGGACAGAGCATCGTTTTTCTAAAACGAAATCTGTCAATAAATCTTTATTTTTAAAACACTTGATAGACATATACCTCTTCTTTTTTTAGACAGAGACATATCATTTTTCTTTTTAGAACATTTAAACACGATTATATTATAGGAGAGCTATATGGTGATATGCTGAAATATGGTTGAAATCAAAAATGTATAAAGTTGTTCATACTTTTCATTTTGTACTGAAGATGACGTAAATTCAACTCATACAAATCTTTAAACTGATAGGCTCTCTGAATTAATGGAAGTGTGAATTAATAAGTCCTAATTGCATCTACATATAGATGTAGGCCTGTAATAAGTAAATTTCTCAAAATAAGTATACCTTAATGTATTCGTTTCAAACAGAGGGTACGTATATGTAAGTAGGTATTTAATCGTGTTCCTTTTTATTTAATCATTATACAATTAAGTTTGTACAACAATCATATTTCATCATTTTAGAAATTCAAAACTTTTAGTATGAGAATGCAGTGGCGTAGCGTAGACTAAGTTACGTACCTTCGAGCGCAAAGTCGAATCTTCGAGGCCCCTTTTTCATCGTTCCCAAGATCTATCCAATAAACCTAACCAAACATTTTTATGCAACATACATAGAGCTTTATTTAATTTTATATATTTGCAAAAGTAACACCGGATTTTGAAAAGAGCATACCCAAAAACCTTTGACATGGTATTTTAAGAAAGAATCAATAATTACCAATATGGCTATGGTGCCCTTGAAAATGATTGCACAAAACAGCCTTTTGGAAATTAATGGGTAAAAGAGGCCTCGCGATGCCCTTTTTAAGTGGGAAAACCGTGAGCGAGAGCCCACTTCGCCCACGCCTAGCTACGCCTCTGTGAGAATGTATTGTCTTTTCCCTTAAAATCATGGTGAGTTGGTGACTCCATGTTACATGATTCAATCTTTTATTAATTACAGACTGAGGTGTAATCGTAAGGTAGTAATTATCACGTACGAACGACAATGGAGATTACAGAGTCGAAATTATACGATCATTATGAAGACAGGAAACTGTCAATGATTCTACATAAATATAAAATGACTCTAAAATTACTTATACAACATGAAATTGTTAGTAAAGTAATGTTTAGTAGTTTTTTAAAGTGGCAGAAAGAACTCTTTGTCGTTTGGTGTAAAGGGTGTGGTGATGTTGTTGAGAGACATATTTATCAAAGGTATTCCGCCTAGTAGGTAAGCTAGTCCTCAGCGGTAGCAAAGCATCAACTACTCTCGAATAACATTCAATTTAATATTTCAAATTCAACTTAACTACTATGAGAGTCCGTAGTTTGTCTTATTCATATAGAACATTGCTAAAAAAAAGGTTAAAAAGGAAGCAGTATCCTTCAAACATGTTAATATTTATAAAGTACATAGGTACCTACATGCTTTCTACATTTTTACTTACATATAACAGTTTTCTTATCAATTTTTCTTAATCAAAACAATGTATCAATAACTTAAGTTTCATACGAACTTAACATATATTTAAATATGTTTACAAGATCGAAATAGGAAACGAGAATACAATCCATCTGACGGTAATTGATTAATGGCACCTACAGATATCATAATAAGCAACTTCATTTAGAACAACGATCTAATTCTGGACTTTATTACAAATGCGATGCTACTCTCTAGAGATATCGTGGTCGCCTCATATGAAAGTCAGCCATTAAACACACCAATCCACCGTAACACAATACCTCCTACTCGCTAGAAATTGGTGTGGCGTTGGTACCTCACCAACTAGTTCTTGAGGTTTTTTTTTATAATAAATAAGTAGCAAACAAACAAGCAGTCCACACCTGATGGTAAGTAGTCACTGCCGCCCATGGACATCTGTATGCAGCTTCATATATAACGTGGGTTCTATCTGACGTCAATCACAGATGCGTTGCTACGCCTGAGGACTAGGATGGTCGCCTCATATAAAAGTGTGTGCCGGCAACCACACTCTTTCATCGAAACGCAAGGAATACTTCACGTTAGGAGTAGTTGTGGTGGTGGTACCTCCCCGGTCGAAGTACATTGGTTCTACCACCATTAAAACCTGAGGTACTTTCCACCTAAGTTTTAGTAAATTATCTTTTAATCTTCTTTATTACACATTTTATAGGGAATAATTACAAAATTAAAACCACGGCACGTGACGGGTACACAATGAACCGCAACGATTTCGTCTAATCATTATTAATGGCACCGAGACAGATTGCAAAATCACTCTGCTCTCAATGCCGGCACTGCCGAAGTTTTACATTTACTACGAATAAAATTTGGGCCCGCTTTTACATGCGTAAAGGGTGATCAGTCGACTTTTACTAATTTTATTTTACTATATCTACTTTTTTTGTTATGCATAAATGTCTAAGTAGAATAAAAGGCAATTAGTAATAGTCGTATAATGACTAAGTGCATATAAAGAAATAATATTTTATTTTATTAACAAGTTACTGGCTGTTACGGCTGGCTGTTACGGCTGGCTGTACCGGGTGCTGCAAGCAAGCTGGACGAATTATTGATTTATCCTGTTTATTGTAATCTGAGATGTCTCTACGTCTTTTTGCCATTTAAACAGATCGCTCGTCTATGAATAATTGCAAGTACCTACTGAAATCCATAAATGGTCAATAAATAATTAATCACGATAGAATACAATTGCAAGGTTTCATAAATGAAGCGATCGTTTACCTTAGGTAATTAACTACCTTAAAATGTACCTAAGGTAAGGTAAACATTACAAAAACCTTATAATCATAACAAAATCACCTTCATTGCGTAAATAGTTGCATACTTTACCCAAAATCAATGAAACAACCTGAAACCCTAGTGTACTAACAGGCACACATGAACAGCAATTTCAGGAATCCGGCAAAAGTGCAGACAACCTTCCGATAATCCCACGCACGCTAATACAGTGTGATATTGACATGAAAAATCCATTAGATGATTTTTCGCGTGGGCAAACTGCTGGCGAGGGAACGGCGGTGCAGTGACCGTGATAAGCGGATTTGCTGCAAGCCTGCATGTATCCGCCGGTGTCCGCTGGGATCCGCTATTACCTTACGCTTGCGTCATCGCATGTATTATACTGATAATAAGCATGCCTACTGACTGCTTCGTAATGCCAATTAGCTCGTTGACTTGGCCCGTGCACTAATAGTTATTTAATAGTTTTGGGATAAATACTAAACTTCGGTGCCTTCAATAAATTCTAAAAACATATAAAATCAACATTAGATAGACTTATTAGATAATCTCAGATAATATAACTGAAGTAAATATTGAAGTAAAGCGATTTCAGAAAATCATGCTTATATTAATTATAACATGCAGTCTACAAATTCTACTTAATTTATTAACGTAATTATTCCTTTTTATTTTGTAATGATGTTGTTTGCATAATATGTTACCCTTACACAGTATAATATGAAATTTTAATGATATTAATAACCCATAAAATCCGATTTCCGTTGCGAAACCATTTTTATATTGTACTAAATGAATTTGCAGCGGCATGCATTCACCATTCTCTTTACGCTTCATAATCAGAACGCATCATTGGGAACTTCATGAAAGCTTTTTCCGAGTGTATTCTGAACTTATAAAAAATTTGGATTAAAAATTATATTTATCTCGTACATTTTGACAATCCGAGCATATACCTAAAATTCTGTGAAACTGATTCTGTCACAGAAAACCACGGATTGGCTGAATTAGCACCGTCGTTAGACTTTTAGACATTTCACTCATAATATGCGCATCATGCGCATGCATGGGTGATGTTAAAAAATAAATATTATCTATTTATACATATACATAAGCGTTTCTAGTTTTTATAATTATATTTTTTTGCGGGCTATAAAGATACTTGTCAATAAAAAGGACAAGGACAGGCCAAAACGTCCGAGTCTCATACGCGTGCTTGATGCAGAGTGCAATCGACGAGAAAAATCCATTAAAGCCCGACAAGGGCGGCGTAGTGACCGTACTAAGCGGATTGCTGCGAGCCGCGTGCATTCACCATCCGCCATTCGCCAAGAATTACTTATATCACAAAACAATTAAACGTAACGTAGTACATGATGTTTATAACAACTATGTAAGTAGGTAAATGAAATGAAATATCTTTATTTTATACAGGCCTACGGGGCACCTATAAATTCAGTTACATTGTTTTTACTCTACTATCAGACCGGGACACGACCTCATTAAAGAAAGTATGAAATACTGTGTGATTATCGTCTCGTTGTATACCTATATTTTAGTTCGTATTAAGTAATAAATTGTAAGCATAATCATTAGTATAAATAAATAGTTTTACAAAAGAGTAAGGTCTACTCGATCTTTCAGTGGAAATTCCATTTAATTTGATTTACCTGTTACAAAACTCCTAAGGCACTTTACGTCGCCATCCCGCAAAATTGCAATTATGTTAAAATTGAAGACATCACTATTTAGTTATGATCCTACACAGAACACTAACACAGAATACCTAATATATCAAAAAAGGAAAGACAAAAATGAACAATGTTTTCAGAACAATAGCGCTGTGATTCATATGTCGCGGCGAATAAATCGCCTGTAAATAGCAATTTGTGGACATGCCGCCGCCGGTAGGAAGAGCGATCGACATGATCGCATCGCATCGCTCAATCGGCAAATAACTTAAACGCAACTTACTCTATTTTGTGCTCAAATCTTTAAGACAGATTGGCGAGTCTGTGGCAACTTAATCATATTTATTTAAGCACGAAATTGCTAAACTGTCTGCAACAACGATTTAACAACGTCTATTACGCATAGTTATAAATACGCTATGGAAAATTTCTGACTTTAATAACTTATTACGGCGCGTCGTAGAACCCTAAGAATATTAGAAAAAGTGTTTTGTGTAAAATAATTATAATCTCAGTGAGATTATTTTACAAAGTCGCTTAATTAAAAAGATGCCACGTATTAATTTGTAAAGAAATAATAATTTGAAGATAGTGAAGAGAGATGAGTGGAGAGCATAGTGGGGACCGGGAGAGACGTCATTACCGCAATCAAAGCGCCCAAGCCGCTGCAAGCCCCCGCCCTCCCGCTAACGATGAGTGCTCTCGATAAAAATTAAAAACACGTGCAAGCCCAGTCTGAGGAAAGTTTTAATGAGACTACACGATTCGCGCTCCACCGGCAGATATTATACTTATGGGTGCTTCGTGTCGTATGCAACCTGTTTCTAAATTGGATGTCTCTCCATATAAACATACAGCCGGTGAGCTTGCGCTGTCTACTTAGATCAAAAGTTACATTACGAAACATAAATGTGTTTAGATTATACAAACATATATGACTTTGTGGAAATCTACGCTACAGATATATGAAGGATACAATTTTGTCGCAGATTATACCAAGTTATGTTATGTTCCAAGTCTCTAATTAGAATGTGCAATAATTAAGGAGTCTCTTCCAAAAAGAACACGTTTTCACAAACAATAAAATATACGCGTAAGTACATCAACATGTACTGGTGAATCCAGGATTTTCGTTTGGGCGTAGGCAGCTGCGCGTTGACACCTTGAAGAGAATTTAAAAAAAAACTTCCCATAAGGAGAAAATAGAAATGCAATCTACATACTTTTATATTTGGGGGCAGATACGGTTCTCTTCCTTAAATATTTTGTCGATTATTATTATGGCCACGAGTAGATTGTTGAAAAGTATTTTTTTTTATATTTATCCAAATGGTAAAACCAGTAGCTGGACCTAGTGCATACCACCGTCATACTTATTACTAACGTGAAAAGGTTCATACGTTTTTTTCAAAAAGTATGAATACTAGCTAATCCAAATACGAGGCAATCATCATAGTCCTTGGAAGTGGCAACGCGCCTCTAATTGGCTTCAGTGAGAATCTCTGATCGCTATTAGGTGAGTTGTATGCTAGTTTGCCACTTCAACTTTATAAGAAAAATAAAAAAGTGTATATCAAATGTATTTATATAAATCGTGGGAAATGTAGTTCTGATATTGATGACGGAAAGGGTTACTTTTCATCAAGAGGTAAAGGAAATTATTAAAGGCGTATTATCATTTTTTTCAACTATTTAATTGAACAACTAAACAACTTCCATCCCATTGTAAAATGGTAAACTGCTACGGAATTGTGCTACGGAATGTGAGCTACGGAATTAATAATTCTCGTATAGACAATTGAATAGTAACATACTACCCTTTTTTGGCAAGGTTCGTAATGCATTTCGTATGGATATGAATGCTTTTTTTGGCAACATAAAAATCCACTACATTTGTGAAGTGGCCTCGGACAAGCGCGACGCAAACAAGTTAAATCAGTGGATGGGTTCGGTACCTCCGTATCGCTTGATAAATTGATTTATAGCGAGCTAACAACTCCCTACGAGCATCAACGATGGGACACACGCATCAGTAAATACAAGCATAGCGTATAGACACATGTTTATCATATTTCATATGTCTACTATTTTTTAATAAGTATTAGGGGTTGTTTTGTACACGTTACAGTGAATATCAAAATATATCTACTTTAGCGATATATATGCTGATATGTAATTTAGGCATTATTTACAAGATATACCGTAATCCTATTAATAGACAGTAACGAGTGTAACACACTCATTATAGACTTAAGAGAACTGCTAGTAAACGGGCCCTATCGGAGTTGTCCATACAGCTTTTGAGAGTGCAGGCAAAAACATATTTAATTAGCGGACGATATGCCGCTAATATAACAAATTGTCATGTTTTGCTCAATATTGGGATGTCTGCAGACGGAAACAAATCACTCCAGACCTTCACAGCCTCTGACTTGCACGCCATTCGAACATTGTCCAAGTGAGTGCTTAAAATGTTGGCGATGAGGGTCATCGTACTTAGACAAGAGGCCAGGAATGTACAAAACTTTCTGTCGTGCAGACACCTATGTCATCAACCCTTATTGGTAAAGTCTGCATTCAAAAATGATTGGCGAAGTTACAATTTATTAATATAGTTATGAAAAGAAATTAATATAGAAAAGGACAACGACGAAGTAAAAACAAGAATTAGCAGTAAATATGCTAAGTCGTAAAATATCAATAGCCATAGGTTTTGATTTACAAAGACTTCTGAAATTCGTTCATAATGTTAACATCATTAGAATTTCGGAGCACCTAATTATGTTAAAACAGTTTATTATTGAATATATTGAATTGGATTTTCTGAAAAAAAAAATTATAAATTCTTGAACAAGGATTTGTCAACCACAAAGGTCACTGTGTAAACTGTAAATCATAAAACTAAGTATAAATGTAGTATAAATGTTTTTGCCAAAAAAGCATTATTTTTTATATACCCAACAATCATGCACCATGTCCTCTTATGATAAGTGGCAAATAACGCCTATAGACACCTACCATGAACCCTAGATAAGAATTCTACCTGTGGTCGACCAGAGTTGCGTTTCTACCTATCCACTTAGAACACCACAGATATGTGTGACCCCGTGCCATACCCTTTAGACCCGAATACAGGATTGTTTAACACTACTTTAATTAGGCAAAAACATTATAAAATCTTCTTAAACAGATTGACCCAAAACCGAACCCGCAATTAGGGAATATACGGAATATGAATTAATTACATTACGTATACCCAGCGAATGACCATTTGTGTAGGAAGTAGCAGCTCTACTAGTGTGGGGGAAATGGCAAGTATCAGCTCGGCTGCAAGCTTAGCTTAGCAATTATCAAAGAAATACTTGAAGAATGTAGACCTCTTTGTGGGTCGATGTTCGATTAATAAGTATGGCAATGTTTGTCCCTTGCCATACTTTTTAGGCATGGCATTCCAGTTTCCACTTCAGATGTACCAACGCATCTATAGCTGACATCAGGTAGAGCTCTAATCTGATCTGGAGTTGAGATGTAAATGGGCGGCAGCAGCCACTTATCAGCAGATCAGGTATATGGCCGTTGGCTGCGTCCATAATAAGGACAAAAGAAAATAACGAAGTATGATAGAGTAATGACTATAACTTTTCGCCACCGCCAAAAGCTGGCTGGTAGAGAATGCAGATAGGCATTAAGGTCACCCATTATAATCCCTAGTTTTACAATAAATAAATATATAAATAGAGAGGCGTAATTCTAATAATTTTGTAACAATAAAATCTTAATTCTGTAGACAACCCCAATTTGTACACAAAACACAAAAGCTTTTCATTTCATTGTGACCAAAAAACAGATGTTTTATTGTTCTCAATATCTAACCTTCCCGGCGCGATGCAGTCTAGTAAAAATAGGAATAAATTATGAGGATCTTTGCAAAACAATAGTTGAAAATGGTCTGCGCGAGAAAAAGCCGGATGCAAATGCCATTCATATTAATTAGCAAAGCGAGACGGGGCTTTTACGAAATTAGACCGTGATTTCAGTGAAGATTTATTGTTGTGTTTGAAATGGTTTTCGGAGCAAAGGTAGCCATTTAGACTGAGGCAAATTGGCGTTGTCAGACTGGGTTTTAAATTGAATTGACTGGAGTCGTTTGTTTACTTTGGACGTTGACTCACGGAAAATAGAAAGATGTTAATAGATCCAAACGTGGAGTATAAACAAGGGTTCGGTAATGATTTGTTGAAGTGTAAGTTGAAATAGTGAAGTAACGAGACATTGGTTAGGTATATGCAGAATCATTAGATCAGATGTACCTACCTACTTGGTATACATAAACTTTGCAATGAAACGTCATCCATAGGGTAATCGTAATAACATTAGATACTCAATAACACCGCTAATGTAAATACTGTTCTGTAATTTAAATATTCTATAAATCACACTGCAAATTCTATAAATCACATGCAGACTATTGAAATAAAACCAGTTGAAATATAAAAATGTAGCATTTATTTAGTAAGAAATCTGTGAAAAAGTGAAAAAAAAAGTGTTAAAAGTGACCTACTTTGGGCCACATTCCCCTATAAAACTCTTATAATTAAATGATGAGTTATCAAACAAATAATAACATCAACATTGTATGTCCTAAGTATATAGAAAAACCAAAAATGTTCGTACTTCGTATCCCACCACAATGCGGTGCAAAATTACAAATTTAGAAGTTCCTAGGGGTAAAAAGGGGATCTGAAAATGCAAATTTCTATAGCGTGTACAGAACACTAATTACTGAAACCTAACTTTGCGCTTCTAGTTTTTATGAAGATGAATTTATGGTGTCAACTTGCATTAAGTATTTGCTATGTATAGGTTACCTATAGGTAAATACTTTCGGATTTGATATTTGAGATTGAAGGCAGTAGTACCCGGGTAATATATTATGTACAATGTAGTCACACAACTAGTCAGAAATGCTTGTTACATCTGGTAGTATTTAGTTAATAAACCTTAGAATTTTTATCCGAATGAAGTAGCAAACAAGCATACGTTAGATGGATAAGCAGTGGCTAGGCGTGGGCGCAGTGGGCCATCACCCACAGCCTTGCACTCAAAGGGGCCTCGCGAGGCCTCATTGGAGGAGGTGGAGGCATTTTCAAGGGCACCACCCAATGGAATCATGCAAAGGGACCTCGCTAACAGGAGTTTGCCCACGTCTACTTGGTCCGCGTTACGCCACTGCATAATAATCACCGCAGCCCATGAATATTTACAAATTACTTTATATAGAACAGGGGTTCTATCGGAAGTTGATAACAGATACGTTGCTACTCCCGAGGACTAAGTTGGTCGTCTCATAAATAACGGGGCCAGCAACTTCCACCGAAACACAAGAACTGCTTCTCACTAGAAACAAGTTTGCTTATATAGTCACGATTGAAATATGTGAATTGCTGTAATTTTAGTTAAATTTAAGATTATAACTACATATGTATATTTAAAGATATGGTAATATCGTGTGACCTATTATACAGCTTGCGCCATCTTTTGGCTTAATCGGAAGTGACCCGCCACGAGTTACACTTCGAATGTGGTTAACTGTCAGAACCATTTTTTTTATCAAGTCGGTAATACTCTCGCCCGGAGCGGTACAATAAGGTGGCGTACAAATACTTTTATTCCTTGACTTCTTTTCATATGGCCATTCCTCTTCTCTTACTACGCCTTTTTAATATGTACCTACTACGACTCGAAATCACCCACCTTCCAATACCTACAGCGTATGTTTGACCCGCAACTTTGAAAAAGATTGCTCATAGTGCAAGACGCACACAGAGCGGCCATAAAGCCGCCAGTAAGGACTGGCGGCTTTATGGCCGCTTGAAAACATCGGACATGTGTTGACAACTCATACCACCTTCGTGTAATTTAAATACTTTAAAGTGTATCATGGTGTAGTATATATAGCTGAATGAGGTATATTTTCAAAATACCCATGCACAGAAATGATAATAAATAAACCAGGTACAATAAAAATAAATCTATAAAATTGAGTTTGCTCTACCAGATAATTAGTGTCAGGTACAACGTACGAGTAAAAAGTTGTAGCGTACGTCCTCAAACTTATTCAAATAACCTTACAGCTACATGTGTTGCAGCTCGATACGTTGTAGTTAGCGTACTTATTTATGTAAAAAAGGAAATAAATAAAAGAATATACCCATTTAACTTCATTTATTTCGTTGAGATAGTATTTACATATAATATAGTCGTTAGATACTAAAGTAAACTTATAGATCTACGCGAGCGGCAAAATTGTCGAGTATCTCACTAATTTCATTGGTCATTGATTATTTCTTTTGAACGTTATCTCATTGTCATGATCAGAATGATGTTGGCTTATTCATAAATAATAGTGATGATATAAATACAAGGTTAGAACAGCTGTTAGAAATGCCTATATGAATTAATTTTACCGCAGTTCAATTTAATAACAAACGTGAAAATGTTATGCAATATTAGGTACACAAAAAAAAATTCTAGATGTAGTACGTATCATACCACTATGCATGACGTGTCATGATTTTTATGACGCGACATCTTTTCACTTTACGACTTCGCAACGTGTCAAATGCGTTTATCTTAAATCCTCGTATGCACCGAAAAGTCTGATAAGATCAGGGCCACAATATTTTCAGCTAGCTACGCCTGTGAGTCATAATTTTTACCCAACAACATTAAAGACTTCATAAATCGTTTGTCTGATAACTCCGTAGTCATCTAATTGCAATAAATATCAAACGAATGTAACCTAAATTTGTATTACGCGTATAAATAATACATTGAAATATGTGTTTTGTGTGCTTTACTAAAAAAAAAGGAAGGAAATGACCTCATTAAACATTTCTTTAAAAAATGACACGTTAATACATAAATGTTCACCACCCCTATCTAAAAACGGTCAATCAAACGGTTGCCAATTATAGTTAAAGCATTTGCGTGCAACTTCGACTTGCTGAGACTGACAACAACCATCTTCAGAGAAGTTTAGCGAATCGTTGCTTACGGAATACACTAATACGAACTAACAACGGTAGACTTTCAATTCTTAACTTAGTTGTCCAATAGGAGACTGCTCCGGGTAATCTGGCGCCTTCGCCGAACAAGCAAATTCGACTGAGATCATCAGATATGCATAATCCGGTCATTGAATGACTAACCAAAATTAATGACGATTGGTACCACATTGGCAATAAAAATATTAAATTCATTTTCATTTCCTTTCTAATGAATGCTGGTTTATTACGCGCTTTGCAAATTTATTCCCATTATTTATCCGTTACAATATTTGAAGTTTCACAACCAGCATGTCTAAAATTTAAAAAAGAAACCTATGAGACCTTAGGAATAATTCTAATCAACACAAATTATAGGTACAATAATAATTAAAAGTTACTATACATAGGAACCTTATAAAAAATAATTGCCTCAAATGGCGTAGATAATAAAATAGATGTTTATAGAACACCTTATTTGGTAAGTTTTTAAAACAATAAAAAGAACTACAGATAATTTAAACAAAAACAACAAGAATTACAACCATTTCGTTGTTCTTAAACAGTGAGTATCAGAAAAATAAAGTTTAAAAAAACATATTCACGACAACTATATCAAAATATTGTACAATCTGTCCAAAATCGGTAGTCTGATATGTATATGCCTAATTAAGGATTATCATAAATATACTTTAAAAAATCACTCTGCTTTACTTAAACAACAAAATTAAAAAAATAGATGTTTATAGAACACCTTATTTGGTAAGTTTTTAAAACAATAAAAAGAACTACAGATAATTTAAACAAAAACAACAAGAATTACAACCATTTCGTTGTTCTTAAACAGTGAGTATCAGAAAAATAAAGTTTAAAAAAACATATTCACGACAACTATATCAAAATATTGTACAATCTGTCCAAAATCGGTAGTCTGATATGTATATGCCTAATTAAGGATTATCATAAATATACTTTAAAAAATCACTCTGCTTTACTTAAACAACAAAATTAAAATATTCTAACACTGCCAGCGGATATAAAAATTTTCAGATTAAGTAAATTTTTAACAAACAGTAATCTGACAATAAATCATGATAGGAGAAAATAAATCATTGTCTTATCTGAGTCTTAACACTTTATGGAATAACTTCAAGGCTATCTAAAAACGTATTTATAGAATTAAATAGTAAATGATATAGACCACTTGAGTACATCTTGCCCTTGGACGGCAATATATGAGCTGTATATTAAGCATAACATTACAGAGAAAGTCAGTGTAAGTAAATAAGTTATATAAGTTTAGTTTAAAAAGCACGACAACTTAATATTCTTCATAGATTTCATTAGTATGGTATTTTTAACACCACCAGGTATTGAATATGTATGTTCCACTTTTACTTCCCATACCTTAAATATAAAATAAGGACAAAAATGTTTACATCTGATGTCCAATGATTCAATGAACGAGAGACATTAAAGAGACCAAATTAATGATTTTTCATCTCATTATTTAACATTTAGCAGACATTTTATTGAAATTGAATACAATCATTTCCACTGAGACAAATTTCGGTCAGGTTTCCTTAAAGTATGTTACCAGTTTCTACTAGTCAATCTCTTTAAATTATTATTGGAATCTGAAACACCTGTATGTAAATATGTATATTATTCATTGATTTTAGACTAATATTATTGCGGAAATTATAATTTGAATATGTAGCAACTATGCAGCCATGATATACGGTTTTTGAAATCATTAGATTTGCTTTGGGTCATATACAATCTTAATCTCTTTATAACTTACATTTACAAATAAATAAAAACATGACTAAATTATTGGTCATGTGAATAAAATAGTCAATTTTCTGGGTAAATTAATTAAATAGATAATTTAATACTTAACAATTCCATTGAAATTTTGAATTTTATGTTCACAATAAAGTAAACTAAATGGTAAATAAATTTGTCTAAGTTATCAATGTCCTTGGCACGACATTTTGAGTGTTTTATTTTTCGAGAATAAAATTGTTAATAAATAGTTCAATAAGAACCAGTAGTGTATAAGTAAATTACCATAAGTAAACAAATGTTAAGTTTAAAATGATTACATTCTTAACGAAAAACAGCTATGTACAAGTTATCAAAAACTATTACTAAGTGACTCATATATTGCTGTTTTTCGACAATTCTTGTATTGAGTATTGTTACAAACAAGGTGGAGGCAAAGGCATGTCTATCATCTTACATATTTGTAGAAGGAAGTTCTTCAATATGGCCGCTTGATTGTCCCTGGAGCCATTAATTGTTATTGTTGGTATGAAATTAGGTTTCAAAATATGTGTGTCATCACCATGTTTCTTCAGTAAGGCAGACCCCCGTTCATTGACACTGCAATTACTTATAGGCTCTGGATTTACTTTCATTTTTTTAGCACACTGGAACAAATACAACAAATGCCTTGAATATTATTATGTTTCTTAATTATTGTAGAATACATAAAATGTAGAGGAAACAAACATTTAAACTATTTCAAACACTTGGAAGCGATTGTTCATATCACTTTAGTTACATAGTTTTAGTGATAATAGAGTATACTAGTGCTATGGATGATAATGCATACCAACCATAACTATATTTATGTTGTACTATATTTTAACTTATAGCATGTCGAAAACATGTAATTTTCTTTCATTCTTGATAATTTTTTAAAGTTGTTTTAATTATAACTTATTTCTACATCTCTCCATTTTATTATATGTGAATTTTCATTAAATATGAGTATATTTAAGTATACTCACCCTGGCAAGCGCTCTATCTGCATCCATATTGTCAACAATCATACACTCCGCAAATTGCACAGATTTCACCATATCACCAATTATGTCAATAGAGCAAGCATGAATTTTGTTTGCATAGCACTCCTCTTCCCCGTGTTGGCACTTGAAATAATACTGTCCATTTACCTCTTCAGTCTGTAAACACAAAAATCAATTATACACTTAAGATATCAAAGAGGATTAATGTAGAAAAAATTAGAAAAAACATTTATTTTATTTTTTATCAGATTTAAGTAGAAAAAAGCATGAATTCCACCTGATGTTAAGTGGTTACTGCAGCCCATAGACATCTATAAGTAACTTCAAGTACACCAAGGTTTCTGTCTGAAGTCAATGCAATTGTGACATTAATACTTCTGAAGATTAAAATGGTCACCTCACACGAAAGTAAGCCGGCAACCACACCCTTCCAATGAAATGCAACAATTGCTTCATGGTAGAAATAAGTGTGATGTTGGTACTTACCCGGTTGAACTACACTGATTCTACCGACTTTATATTTTTTTTACTTTAGGAATACTAAACTATTTGTTAAATACAAACTCCTTAATCATATGAGTAAAGATTTAACAACTTTAAAAGCCGCTTTACTTTCAACCAATCAATGAGCCTGTTCCTTTGCCTTTTCTTCAAATGAGAGGCTTTATGCCATATTCTATAATGCTGTCAGTATGGTTCAGGAGACCTCACACAACTTTGTGAATTAAATTTAATAATTCTATTTCATGTTTTCTTTTCACTTTTCTCTTTCATCATTATATAGATTGATTATTAATTTCGAAGTTTGCATAAGCCAATTAGTTATTCATTAACCAAATATTAAGTGCACTTTAATATTTATCTTATATTTGGTACACAAAAGTACTGTTATTATTTTGGTACTTTTATTGCAAATTTTGCTTGCATTTAGGTAGAGAACAAGTTTATGAATATAATAAGAAAAACAACATATATATGAACTAATTCCATATTTAACTAGATTATTGTGAGATATTTCAACCAAAAAAAATGATGATAAATTAGGCTCACTTACTCACAAGGTAATGAAACAATCATACTTACACTAGCTTTTCCATAAGGAACTAATGTTACATTGATAAATTCTGACAACTTCTCAGTCACAGGTCTCAAATGTTTGATAAAGAAATATTTGGAATCAGGACACAAAGCCTCATAATACACTCTCACTTTCAATTTGTCCACTTTGTGTTTATTGAATTTGTCATCTTCTAATTCTACTATGTTACCCTGAAAATAAAAAATAAATATTTTTCTGTTTACTCATGATACTAAATATTATATGTCTAGAAATATCATTAAGATGTATATAGTGCATAAATACTGAAGATAATAAGCTAAATTATTTTACATAAAAAAGTATATGTAGTTTTTAATAATATCTAATAATTCCATGCTTAGCATTAATGATGCTATTATGAAATATACATACCTAATCTACTAAAAAAATGTCTAAAGGGAGAATGTGTAACAAATACAATACAATTGAAGTATTTTACCATATATGTATATTTTATAAAATGGATTTACGAAGAGCACATGCAATATTATAATTTTATTATAAATGGAAGTAATTAAAATAATAAAGCTTTATGTAAATATAAATTGTTTACTTACCACTGATAAATTCTGTTCTGGAAGAGGGGGATTGTTAAACAGCCGGTAAAGCTGCCACATAATCAACCCCAACAACACCAAAACTCCTAATTTAAATTTATTAAATGTATAAAAAGCCATATTTTAGCTACTTCTGAGTTATTTACAGATACGAGAAATAAACCCGATACTCAATATTGGACACACGACACAAATTTAAGGTCCAGTCGATAAATAAAAGATATTATTTAGAAAAGAATTTTAAACACTTTTGATATGGTCAGATAATCTACATCACAGGTATATAGAATAAGAAGATGCACCGAATCTAAATATTAGTACCAGAATATCTTCATAGTACTTTTTAATTGAGGTTTTCATTTAAGTTTTAGAAGTTATAATTGTACTGAAATGAACTGAAATCTGTGTGCGTGATTTTTACTTTTACAGAAGTTAAATTTACAAATGTCAAAGTCAAATTTATCAACCAAAGACAACATGACAAATGGATTCGACGTCATATGTCAAATTAATTGGACAGTATTCGAGTACAGTCAAATACAAAGAGTAAAATAATAGTAAAATAAAAATATGTTCGATGGTCACAAATCGTGATAGATTTAATTTTACCTATCAGTTGTGTTTCCATAAATTAAATCTGGCCGACAGATTTTCTAAGAAATAAATCACTGTTTTGCATGTATGTATAAAGGTATAAAAGTCCTATTATCGATCTATTTAGAATTTTCTATGTTAGTAATAGTATGTTTAATAGTATTTATCTATGGTATTGACTATATCACAATCCGCATATCAATACATGCAGCATGTAGTAAACTTAGTGTTGATATTCTCTTTGGTTCATTACCCGTGTTAGTACCAATCTTACTACCGGTAGTAACACGGGTAATTTTATTACTGATGTTACTACTGCAGTTGCTAGTAGTACGGCACGGGGAATAAAAAAATATCTTTCTTACTACTATCTTAAATCTCAAATCCGTATGGACTGTGGGCTGCAGAGCATATAAGCCAACTCACGCACATACCATAGGCAGATAGGAAGATTGTTGAAGTCTGCTCTTAGAAATGCTTTTTTTTGTTTCTTTTTTATAGTAATAAAAATGAATTTGAATGCAAATGTGTTGATGGCAGTTCAGTTCAAATATTAACATTCGTTACATCACTGATACGTATAGGTATAAAGTGTTGCTAGTCCCAAAGACTGAAATGGTGTTTTTTTTAAATATCTCACTATCTATTTATTTATTTTATTGTCTGAATTCATATGGCCTAACCATTAGGCTCACCAACTCGCAGTGCGCTGTCGCGCCTAGTTCGTTTTTTTTTTATGTTTCAACCTAACATAATACGCACATAAATCAGTGGTGTGTGCCTGGGTTTAAACCTCGGACCTCCCGATTGAAAAGGCAAGGTACGACCATTAGGCTATCACTGCTCTGGCTATCATACATTGTGTATGGTAATGGAAATGTAATTCAGTGGGACCATAACAGTAATAGTCTCAGAGAAAAATTAAAAAGATTTTATTTATTATTTATTCACAGTTTTATTTCCACTATTCACTTAACTGCAAGGAATTAAACTTTTCTACAATATAGAATCCAGCCTTTACTTGTCTTCCGCCAAAAAATCGTCCATTCAAGTCCACAACCGCTTTAATAGCACTCTCTATTCTTTTGAATTCAACAAATATTCGAACTGCTTCATCAGCTGGCATATTCGGCATTTCAAAAATTAAGACCTTCACCACATCTCCATATTTGGTGTTACATTCATCTTTAACTTCTGGTTCAAGTTCGTCATCCACGTCACCAGGACCCACCATATTCTGTAAATAATTGTAACGTTTATAATTAACCATTTATCTGAATGTAAGAGGCCAGTGTTTTATCATACTCAAAAGAGCATAGTAAAAAGTTGCCATCCTTTTGATCCAGTAGGGTAAATTTAGTAGCAATTAACATCGAGCATATTATCTTTGAAAAAGATATGGAAAAATAACAAACTTTAATTTTATTTTATAAATGTTGTATATTAATTATCAGATGCACGAGGAAAAACAATCGACAGGCTCGCTTTGGGCGTAGTTTTTTCGGGAATAGCTGTTATATATAACGGCTTTTTCGTATATTTCGTCATTTTAAGGATCGAGAATTTCATATAGGAGGATCTTTTTTCAGAAATTTGGCGGCTTTAACCCATTGTACCCCACTGTAGTGTATTTTTAGAAAATTAAATCTACAGGTTACAATGCTTCAAAATATAAAATTTAATTATTGTACTAGTATGAAATGAAATGTTTTGGCGTAAGTATGTTATTTTAAAGCACGATAGGTATACGCGTATCATTAATAATTATTACCAATTATCACCATAAAGGATACTAAACTGTATAACTGCGTTACTATGTAATGCCGCGAGCGTGCGAGATGTGGAATGACCTCCCTCATGAGGTCCCAGAGCGCTATGACATGGGGTTCTTCAAGAAAGTTGTAAAACGAAGTCTCCTTCAAAGCCAGCGATGCTTTGGCGACTCCTCTGATGTTGCAAATGTCCATAGACGACATTGACCACTTCCCATCAGGTGGCCCGCCTGCCTTATAATTAGGTATTTATCTATTAAAAAAATATACTATGAATAATAAAAATGAAACTACTCACTCTGAGTAATACAACTTTGCTGGGTGATTTCATAATTTCTGTAATGGTTGGCTCTGATTTTCCAGGTTGTGGTGAATTGGAGTTAGTGGCGCCGGGCGAATCTGTAAACACAATACTATTTATTTACGAAAATAAATACATGCTAAAATATGTTAAGGTCAAAGAGTTAAGATTTTTTTGTTGACAATTTATTTTGTTTGCTTTTGTCTGGTTCCATAGCTTTTGATGAGGTTTAGCATTAGGTAATAATTAAGAAATTGGTCCATTTATATATCTATATCTATTTCATAAATCATAAATCATCTATATCATAAATCAAGGAATTCTTCATTGGTGGACTTGCATATATAATTTGTCAATAGAAATCATTTTAGTTATTTTTTTCTTTATTTATCTGTTTTTATTTTAGTAAATAAACTTTAACTTTGTTATTATATAATATAATAGTTATTATATAATGAAAATGAAGTACTTTAAACTTAAAAGTTTCTGATTCTTTCAACATATTTATATTAAGCCTTTTATTCCGAGTACAAATATACATGACATTTTGTTACGTTTATAGCTATATAATGTCTCTTATTTCGGTGTGCCTCTTGGCATAGGCCTCCTCCAGCTCCCTCCAGTGGACCCTATCGTCCGCAGCTCTGGTCCAGTATGGACCCAGGGTGTGGCGCAAGTCGTCTCTCCATCTTACTCGCGGTCTGCCCTGCCTTCTTTTGTCCTCCCTTGGGTACCATAGGGTTACTTGTTTACTCCATTTGTTTAGTTTACAGCGCAACATATGTCCCGTCCATGACCATTTCAAATGGTCGATACGAGCAACTATATCTGTAATTCTAGTTTTACTCCTTATTTCCAAATTGGTAATTTTATCGCAAAGCCTGATTCCCAAAATGCTTCTTTCCATTGCTTTTTGTGCCTTAGCTAGTTTTTGTCTGTGTATGTCTGTTAAAGCCCAAGTTTCGCAGCCGTATGTCATGCATGGAAGGATGCAAGTGTTGAAAGTCTTTCTTTTGATATGCATACTTAAATCTTTGTTTTTCATTATTTCTTTTAGGGTCCAAAACTTTTTCCATCCAGAGGCTATTCTTTTATTTATTTCTTTTGACATAGATTCCTCAGGAGATATAGTATGCCCAAGGTAAACATATTCTGCCACATATTCAAGCTTTGTCCCGTTGGCCTCTATGTTGACTTCAGCAGAGTTGGTCATGAGTTTTGTTTTATTTGTATTCATTTCTAAACCTACAACTCTACTTTTTTCCGCTAGATCTTTGATCATGTGCTCTAGTTTAGTTGGGTCTTCCTCTAATAGAACTATGTCATCTGCAAACCTCAAATGATTCAGGCAGTTACCATTGATGTTGATTCCGTAATTTTCCCAATCTAACGCTCTAAATGTATGTTCCAGCACAGCATTGAATAGCTTAGGGGATAGTGGGTCTCCTTGCCTTACCCCTCTGTTTATAGGGAATGGGTCACCTTTTGATTCCAATTTGATGCAGCTGAAGCTTTCTTTGTAGATGGATTTAATTAGTTCTGTATAGACATCAGCAACTCCTTGTTCTTCAAGACTCAGCCAGATAAATTTATGGTTTAGACCGTCAAAAGCTTTGGAGTAGTCTATAAAACATATGTACAAGGGTTTCTGGTATTCATTATATTTTTCTAGGACTTGTTTGATAGTGTGGATGTGGTCAATTGTACTATAATTCTTTCGGAATCCAGCCTGTTCAATTGGTTGGTTTTCGTCTAAAACCCTTGCTATTCTATCTAGAATTACTTTTGCAAAGATCTTGTAGACATTTGATATTAGGCTAATTGGTCTGTAGTTGCTTAAGTCTTCTCTATCGCCTTTCTTGTGAAGGAGGATAATATGCGATTCTTTCCATTGATACGGGATGGTGCCTGTCATTAAGATGTCATTAAATAACTTGGCTAGGATTGGACTAATATCTTCTATTGTGCCTCTGATCAGTTCATTTGGTACATTATCTGGTCCTGGAGCTTTATCTAGCTTTTGAGACAGGATGGCTTTTTGTACCTCTTGAATAAGTATTGATGGAACATTTAACATATTTACCATATTTACCATATTCTTAAACTTACCAGGTCCAGGAAGTGCAGGCATAGCAAATGCTGGAGGTGGCATCACAGTGTTGTCCTTCTCATGAATAATCCGACCACCTCTCTTAGAAGTCTTCTCTACTTGTAAAGCCACTGACATACCTTGTTCCTTTTTACCTAAACCTTGACCTTCCTAAAAACATTTTTATACTTCTTTTACAAATCCTTTTACAAAGTGTCATTTCTTCATATAGTAGTCGCAAAACCACTCTACTTAAAGATTATATGTTAACACAAACTTAACAAAAATCAGTATAATTTAAACAACAAATACAAAGATTCATAACAATATTAAGACAATTCTAACAAAGCTGGGAAAGCTCCCACTTACTTTAGTCATTCTATCAGCCAATAGTTTCATCAGATTGTTTAGCTTAGCTTCACACTTTCATGGCTAGATAGATTTAAAACATCTATTAAAGAAATGCATGTATTCATACTGTTAAATCAATATTTGAAGAAACTCTTATAAGTTATTATTAGTAAAAGTAACATTCCTTTATCCTACCTTAAAACCATACTTTGCCATGATTTTTGCAGCTATTGAACTGGTACTGTAGCCACCAATGGAAAATCCAGCCGATGGCGTTGTTGGTACCGGTGGCGGGGGTGGTGGTGATGGAGTCTCTGTTGTGAGTGACGGTGGGGGAGCAATGGCCACACCAGTTGTACGTTTAGTAATCTCCTCAGCCTCTTCTTCTTCAGGTTGCTGAAAGAAATCATGATTTTGTTTCCTTACATATATTTAAACTATTTATCTAAGAAAAGATATGAATGATGTCTCCTCTTTCAGAATTACTAAAGCAAAGACAAAACCAGTTTTGTTTTAGTTTTTCTTTAAAACAAAATAGTTATATTTTAACCTTGATAAATTGTAAAAAGCAGGTAAAACTAAACAATATTATTAATACCGAAAATTGTATAAGCCAAGGATTAAATAATTGAAATAATAAAGCACATACCATAGGCACAAGTGTCTTTTCTGGTATTGTATCGTCATCATCCCCAAACCTTGACTTACGCTTTCTATCAGACCTGTCACCTCGATCTCCGCCATCAAGCTGCAACCGTTTACTTTGCAATTCTAGAACATTAAATTGTTTATCATTAAACATGCTTAATGATATTAGGTGTTAATTTCAGAAATCCACGCTACAAAGCCAGGAATTACTTTTCAAACTCTTTGGTTCTTATTATATTACAAACAAAATGTATTTTTTTATTATTGCGTCAGTTATATGAGAGAATTTTCATAGTACATTATTAATTTACTTCATATTTAGTCTCAAACTGTAGCATTATGTTATATTGTGTTTTTCAATTATTTTTCGTCTACTTTAATTGTAAAAAAAATTGAAAATATGGTTCTTATTTGTACATTTTCAAATTGAAAAGCTTGTAACCCTTGTAATTGCTGTTACATCAGCTATTCCACCTTACATTTCATCTCATTAAATGAACAATATGAACAAGTTAGTTGTCTAAAAGCAAAACAGCCTCTTTGCCTTAAAATTATTTGTGTAAAGAGGTAGTTTTGCTTTTAGACAACTCAAGTGTAAATAAGACTTCTCTTTAAATTTAAAGTAAATACACAATAAATTTAACTATATATTTATTACCTTTGGCAATCTTCTCATAGTCATTAGGCCATAATGGATCATACTCATTAGCTACATTCCAGTCAAAATCCCTGACATTTGTTGAAGGTAATGGTTTTGAATTCCTATGTGGACTATTTGAATTAGATTCATCATCATCTCTTTGCTTACTTTTTAAATCAATAACTGGTGTTAGCACCTAAAGAACCAAGACAAAATAACAAATGATAATGTTATACTCAAAAGATATAAAAAACAAGCTAATAAGCCATAAAGACATTTTGCACTCTAGTGTTTATAGAAAAGTTAAAAGTGCATTTTATGAATGTAATTGATCAAAACTACCAATATTACCAAAATTACCATTCCTATCACAAATTTTATCTCTTTGGTGTAGAAATATTTGTACCACTGGTTACTAGAAAGTAAAGTAAAAGTAAACAATGTGCAGAAACACATTGTACATACTTAGGAACAAATTCAAACGTCTTATTAATAAAGTAATCACAGCTTATTTTTAATACAAATATACTGTGCATGGTCCTCTGTAAAATATTTTAAGCTGTAATGCTCATGCTGGCAGTGTCTTGAGCGTCGTCTTTATTTCAGAGCAACATTATACTTCTTCATTATAAAGAGCTAAATTTAAGCGTAATTTGTGATTAGACTGTGCTGTGTGCACATAACCTAATTGAGATGTATCCATATTTGGGAAGCAAATTGATATATATCGAAATGTTTAATGGTATGCATTAATAGAGTTAGTCATTTTATAGATCTGCTAATGAATAGACGTCCAAGTAAACTTGTAGTTTGTTGTTGCACCTTACAACCTCAAAAGTGTTTAAAGAATACCCATAGTACAGTATAAGATTTATTGTGATAACAATAAATACGTCGAATATACCTGTGTAGAACGCCGCAGCGCCTCTCTTTTAGGTTGAGTTACAGCTGCTTTTTTAAGTTGTAATTGAGATTGTAGTAGCTTAATCCCCGAAGACCACCCAGCTACCTTTTCGGTAGTCCGAGCTTTGATAGTATCCAAATCATCATATAGCGACATTTTTTATTAATTACTGAAAAATAGATTTACATTTAATACCTATTTCCAAAGTAACAAAATTTTAGCAGATGTTTACTATGTTACAGAAAACGAAACAAAATAGTATTTAATGAAATACATCAGTAATATTTATATTACAAATACATAAAGAAGAAGAATTACACGAATCACCTATTGATAATTTTAATTTACTATTTTGACAACTTTGACACCTGCCTGTGTCAAATTTATGCCACATTCGAACATTTTTTAATTGCTTATAGCCATAAAGGCTTTGGCTTCTTACTTTTCAGCGTACCTTAAAGTCGAACATAATTAAAAAATAACATTTGAATGACCTCGTATTTCGCATACACACAACTTTAAAATAATTATTGTTTCCTATCATAACTTTATTTAAAATCTAATAATTTCTAAGTTATTATTCTCGAAGAAAGTATTGTTGCATCCCAAAAATAATAGATTGTATTTTTTGAAGTGAAACTTCTTTAATGGGGGTTGGAAAAAAAATAGTGTAACATTTTTTCGTTACGCGCCATCTTTTTCTGTTACGCGCCATCTTTTTTTCCGTTACGCGCCATCTTTTTCTTATCCCTACCACGCGTGATATTAGATAGATTATTACAGATTAGATTATTAGATAAAGTTTATTAAAAGCCTTTTAATATACTTTATCTAATTTAACTATAAATAACCAATTTCTGTAAAGTTGCTTAAAGTAAATTATTTTTTGAAAAATAACGTCTTAAAGAAGTTTCACTTCTTACGAGTGTACGCTAGTACACGCACACATTTTTTTTATCATGACTTTTCATGCAAGAGTTTACTCACACTTTACAATGTTGTATTTCTCCTACTTTCCCTTTTACTCATTTTTATTGCATGAATAAAAACGACACTGAATTCAGAGGCAATTATTAAGACGTGCAGTTATGTTACTAACTAGCCCACATCCCAGAAAATAGCCGATGTGACCCTGGTTTTTAGCTTTCTCCATAGATTGCATATATTCTGATAGTTATTTAAGAAAATGATTACAAGCAAGTTTGAAAATAGAAAAACCGTGAACCGCTTTTACGATCGTTTCAGTCTATAAGGTTAAACTATTTGGAGCAGACATACTGACTTGAAAATAGTTTATAATAAAAAAATTAAAATGACACTTAAAAATATATTTAGGCAGACAACTATAAAATAAAATTGTTTTTCTGAACACAAATTTGCAATAGTTTTTTTTCATAAATGGGGAGCAGATCTAGCAAGGACACTCGACGCATTAGTATTGATAATACCTTTGCTATTAATCCAGCAGTTGCTATCCAACAGCCATTTGAAGATGATTCTATCATTAATATAGATGACTTACAAACTGTAAGTAGGTTATGATTCAAGCTTTAATTAAAAACTATTACAACTTAAGCTGTCTAAATAATATTTATATTTCCAGGATACTAATAATAATGATGTTCATTATAAAGATACAAATAGAACATCCGATAATGATGAGAACAGGGAGTACTGGGTACAGAGAATTGATTACTTAAAGTATGAGCATCAAATAATTAATAAAATAATTGAAAGTGAATTTGAAAAGACAATACACGAAAATAACAATTTGCTTCAAACATCAACTGTCACTCAAGATAAATTGCAAAAAATGAAGCCTTGTTTTGATTGGAGGGCTAAGGTGAGACAAAAAGTTTATGTAACATTTATCTACACATTTCAAATAAATTAAGTTGTAAATTAAATGAAATTACAGATTTTACAGTGTTACGAAGCTAATCCTCATCAGCCTTTGGTGTGTTCTGCATTAGTTCAAGCATTTAACAATTATGTTACATCATGCAGGATTGGAGAATAATTTTTATTCACTCTGTTTTTTGTATTTGTAGGATATACTAAGGTTCTAAAATATATTGTATTTAAAAAACGGATGTAGGTATTTATTTTATTCTTGAATTATATATTGTAATTAATAATCATAAACTGCTGTACTGTAGGCAGTTTGCGAGAAAATTTATCTATAAACTTAAATTTATCCTGCTGACTGCTTTAGTTATCCTGCTATCAATACGCAGAGCTATCATAAAACATTTTAAATTTATCTGTGTGATAAAAATTCATTACGATATATATGAAGGCAGCAATTTAGTAGCAACTGTTGGTTAAAAAAAACTCCAATCATTTGCGCAGATTGTTCTAACTAGATTGGTGACCGGCCATCCTGACGTCAGAATGGCCGGTCACCTTAAAAAGCAGTTTATTTTTTTAAATTCAAAGGTAGTAATTATCTAATAGAGATTAGTAGCAACTAGTAGCAATTAGGTAGCAACTTTTAGTAGCTATTTCGATACAAATTAAGGGTGGTGACCGGCCATTCTGACGGTCACAAATTCTGTTGGGTCTACAAAATGAATCATGTGTACACCTGTATATTGGGTGCGTTGCATTAGACGTTCACAAAGCGCACGGTCACGACCGCAGTTTTTCCCGTTCCATTCGCTTGTGAGCTTTACTGACATATTATGTACTGGAACGATCACTTCGACCCACCTTGTCAGATGGGTCGTCGTGAGCGTCGCGTGGGCATAAATCATGACGTCATGAATGACGTTTTTCCGCGACCACAACTGCGGTCGTCTTGTGGATCGACGTTTTGGGCCGTTTGGGCCGTTTTGATCGCGTTCTGGAAGACATGACATATGTCATTTTTGACAACTTCAAACGATGTATCGGTCGAAGGTCGAAGAGTCTGAAGACGGTTTATTTGAATCCCAAATTCATATCTGCCAAGCAATAAGTTATTTCCTGTTCATAATGGATCACTTTTATTGAAATTAGTGCGAGGGGATAGTTTATCTTCGTTAATACAGAATAATTCGTCTATTTATTCTATGGTTAAAGGATTACTAGCTATGTTCCTATTACATTCGTTGTGACGGTGTTAAGTTTAACAACTTCCTTTTTAAAATTGAACTTTATAATGACTTCTAATGATTCAAAAGCCGAAGATGATTCAATTTTTCATACAATCTTGGACAAGATAAATGAAAATAATCCGGAAGTAGTGTCTAACAAGGTAATATCAACTTTATTTATGTGACTGAAGTAGCAAACGAGAATGCAATTCTCTTAGTGGTAAGTGGCCACTATAGCTAATGGATATCTGAAACCTAATCCGAATGTAAGAGGGGTTTTATCTGATACTGATGTGTTGCTACTTCAAGGACTCAGATGAGGCTCAGACTCATTAGTCCTTGAAGGACTTAGAGACTGACATAGCAGAAAAAACAGTGACATAATTTGGAATTTACACTTTTTCCTACATTTTGGTGAACTTACAAATTTTGAAATTTTTTGTCAATTTAAGAAAATAAAGTCACATTAATGAAACTAAAATCTTATTTTTATTTTTTTAAGTTCTTGGTATTTTTTGCATCGTTGAAAACAGGCGATTAGCCTGCCTGTCAGGCAGTAATTGACCCTTCAGAAATCAAATTTTAGATTTTTAACAATATATCAACAATTCATAAACTTTTGTTTCAGGCACCAGATATAAATGATTTCACAATTATAAAACCTATAAGTCGTGGAGCATTTGGCAAAGTGTTTCTGGCACATAAGAAGAATAATGAGGAGCAAATGTATGCAATAAAAGTCATGAAAAAATCAGACATGATCAACAAAAACATGGTCACTCAAGTTGTAACGGAGAGAAATGCTCTGGCTCTCTCCAGAAGTCCTTTTTGTGTACACTTATTTTATTCCCTGCAGTCAGCATCATCTGTATATTTAGTAAGATATTAAAATATATCTTATAAAACAGTAGGAATAAAATTCCTACTGTTTTTTGTTGTTATCAACTAAATGAAATCAGTGAATAAAAACAGTAGGAATAAAATTCCTACTGTTTTTATTCACTGATTTCATTTAGTTTTTTAAACTGTGTAGTTTTTTAAGTTGTGAAGAGACTACACTTTTCATATCTATACTTGTCATAGAAGGTCAATTTAGAGTTTTAGGAAATGAACGTAAGAACTAGTATAACTCTTAGGAGAATAGGACATGGGGAGGTTCACAAACTTTTAACTATGTTTAGTAACATTAAGTTACTTAAGATGCACTTAAGATACTTAAGATTTAATTATGCTCCCTGTAAACCTTTTACTTTCACCCATTTTTATTTTTCTTAGTTTGTATTTAACCCTTCTTATAAACTTTTTCTTTTGGATAAGTAATCCCAAAGTCTAAGTCTGAATTGTTATCACACAATAAATTATGTTTAAGTTTTGTAACTAATGTGATTATTATACCTTAAATAATTAATTTTCAGGTGATGGAGTATATGGTAGGAGGTGATTTAAAATCATTATTAGGGGCTTATGGTTTCTTAGAGGAACCCATGGCTGTTTTCTACATTGCTGAAGTCACTCTTGCACTGGACTACTTGCACAAACACAACATAGTTCACAGAGACTTAAAACCAGATAACATGTTGATTTCAAAGACGGGCCATGTTAAACTAACTGATTTTGGGCTATCAAAGATTGAAATACATAGAGGTAATGTAACATACACTAATAGTATCTAGTAGTATCTATTTTCCAAAATGTCTTAAAAAGCAGTCATATCATTATAAGAATAAAGCAGTCATAGCTTTTGTGGTAAATTTCCAAGTTGAAGTTTACTAAATAACATTTATACATTGATTGAGTTGTAAATTTTCTATCATCTGTATTGATGATAAACTTCTTTCTTGTATTTACGTATGTGTATGGTTTTTGTTGATAAATGTATAATACAACCATATATTATGAGTGTCAGAATAAATAAATCTTTAGGTTTTGAATACAATCGATTTTTCCCAAGATCTAACATCATGGTAAATACACCACAAGACCAAAATTATCACATTACAATATTGTGTAATATCTTTAATTCATTTTTTTAGATCTGGAGATATCAGACTTTGTAAATCGAACTCCAAGTTTGAACATGCGAACTCCCGGTCAGCTGTTATCTCTAACGTCTCACCTCTCATTTGGCTCTGGTGGAGGAGACAGCGCCCACAACTCAGTCATTGATGCCTGTGAGAACCTACTTGATGAACTTAAAGAGACTAGTATGAAACTATAGTTCATTCAAATCTAGTTTTAGCTACAATTTATTTCTTACATATCAGGCCTAAATATTTTAATAGGAATGTATAAAATCTAAAAATTTAATTAATTTGGACTTGGTTGGTTCAAGTGAAGGACTGAAGGCAATGGCCTTCTGCTAGCGCATCAGCTTTGCATTTGCGCGGAACGTAAGCACCGCCAATAAGGAGTTTTCTACATATATAAATTTTAACACTTCTATATTCTTATTAAAAAAAGTTTTGGCCTTGTACACTACTACTACTACTAAATTAATTTTAATGCTTAATACTTTTATTGATCAAGAGATTAATTGAATTAACCCATAAATTAAATAGGAAGTTAATTGAAGGGTCAACCCCCTAGTTATTATGATATTTATTTCTGTATGGCATACATGAGGGTACATAGAGAAGGAATGTAAGAGTAAATTAATCTGAAATGGATGTTATATCAAGATAAGACGCTTGTAGGTCATAAACACTTGAACTTAGTTATTGTCTATATTTCAGCTAAAATTAGGGACAGTTCACCGCTTCAAGAAAAGTCACAACTCTCTGGAATACATCCTTTCCTTAGTGCTGAAAGTATTAATCTGGATGACATTGCTGTAAGTATTTCATATTCTGTATAAATAAATATAGCTTTGCTTGTTGATTGCCTTTGGTATTGCTTATTTGGTTGTATTCACCGATAAATAGGCTAAGTTGTACTTGTCTCAAATATATATTACTATTTAAGACCTAATATAATATTATATTAAGAGTGAAAGTATTAGATAACAATGTTAAGCACAAATACCTCAAAATTATTTTTTTAAGTGACCTTTAAACTATCCATATTTGTAATTGCAATTAATTCCATCTAGAGCAATTAGAGAATTATTTACTAGTCGATGTTTTGTTAGATAGTTTGGCACTGATTAAAGCATTTTTTTTGTAATTGGGTCACTTTGACGATTTTTTGCCTTTGGCCTAAAGATCCATTATTCCTTACATATAACAGGTGGTAGAACCAGTGTAGTTCGACCAAGGATGTACCACCACCACACTTATTTTTAGCGTGAAGTTCAGTTCTTGCGTTTCGGTGGAAGGGTGTGGTTGCCGATACATTTTTATATGAGGCGACCATCATAGTCCTCGAAAGTAGCAACCTATCAGGCTTCAGACAGAACTCGTGTTCTATGTGAAGTTCCTTAAAATGTCCGTGGGCGGCAATGACCACTTACGATCAGGTGGATTGCATGCTTGTTTCCTGCCACAATGATATAAAATAAAATACATATTAATCATCATCAATTGTTGTTACATTGTTAATAAAACACCACATTGTTAATGATTACATTTATTTTTATAAAGCAGCTAGATATTTTATTATATATTTTTATATTTTACGCTATTCATAAATTGTTTCAGTCTCTCGACTCTGGCTCTGAATCCTTAAGCTCATATCACACATGTGAAAGCTCCAAGACAAGTGATAACTCTAGAAGCAATAAATCGACCGATCTCAGTACAAATGGCTCTTCAATGGAATCTACTGTCCTTACTGACTCCCAGCATGACCAGTCTACTTCTCCGCTTTGCAGAGGACAGTCTTTGAAAAGGATACCAAGGTAAGCTTTAAGTTAACTGATGAAATAACTGTTCAATCACTGTCTATGTTATAAATATCCAGGAGGTTGCTGTGTCGTACATTTTATAATGATCCTTCCATGAATCGCAATTATAAGTATAAATTTGTTTTCATTTTATAATGCGGTTTTACGGTAAGAAATAAGAAACATTTTTTGATTACATCAGAATGACTGCTCCATTTTCCCCACACAAAGTTTTTTCTTTCAAATTACATTTCAGTGAGAAGGTATTAGTTACTACCAGTTATGATATGATTGATATTTACAACTATATAACTATATCATTCAATCACATGTACTATTATGTTTTTTTGTTATTAACTGTGCTTATAATTTCAGTTTTCGAGCAAAAAAACGGAAGCGGATTTTAGACTGCGATGGGGACACTCCAACTGGGGTGACCAGCCTTGCAGAGTCGAAGGAGAACCACAGTGGACTCACACAAGAAATTATGGCTCTCGAGCTAAGTCAGAATACACCAAAACGAATGTCACTCCACCCAACGCCAGAGAGGCGTAAAAACCCTATTAAAGGCGTCTTGAAAAAGAGGTAATATGTGCATTTAAAAACCTTTTTGACACAGTTGACACTCTAGGATATTTTTCTTAGTATTTTTCCTTTTTATCATAATCTAGAAAATTAAAAGCAACCAAAACATACTGAACAAATTGCTGATATACTATAGATAGCGTTATAACATTCTGCTATTGCGCTCTATCTCTTCATTTTAATGGACCATTTAATATTTTTTTGTTTTGACATCCAAGTATTTGAAAGTAAAATAACTAAACTAACTAAAGTAGAAGTAGCCATTTGTTAAACTTCACCATGTTTAGTACTACTGTGATCAGTGTGCCATGAATTACTAGTTTGAACCATTGTGTCAAATGAAACCTTAATATCAAATTCTCGTTCATTTTCAGATGGGTGTCACAAAACGATAGTCACCATTTCAATGTAGGAGTAATATTTTCGACGCCAGTATCAAATAGCAAATCGCCAGGCGCCAAGAAAAGGCACAAAGCGACCAGATTCAACCTGCCACTTGATGATCCCGCATGCAATACGGAGGACAAATCGATATCCTTTAGTAAACATGTATCTACCAGCTTAGAAATATTTCCTACAAGAAGATTAAGTAAGGTAAAATATACATATTATTTATTTTATACTAGCAGAGTGATACTAAAAAGGCAGACTAAACAATAGACATAATATTTTTGTAAAAGTTTAATGTCGTTTTATATATTTTGGGTAATACCTTAATTTATAAATGTTAAATTTTAATACAGAAGTCAGATTTCAGTCTTCTACAACTTTATAATTATTATTTAAAATAAGTGGTAAAAGGTGAAAAGTAAGTATTGCTAGGATTCCCTGATTAAATAAATAAATAAATTAAAAATAAAAAAATCTTTAATTTTTAGGGGGAAGGCAGCAGATCACCTACAGAGTTATGCAAGACGCCGTTAGCAACAGCCATTACGCCGTATAGAACGCCAAAGAGTGTAAGAAGAGGAAATCAAATCTCAGACCAAAGAATACTCGGCACTCCTGACTACTTGGCTCCTGAGCTGTTGTTAAAGTAATCTTTTGCCCATATCTTTTAAATCCTATGTATTAGTAGCTGAGTATGCTTGGTTAAGCACAACAATGTAGGGATAATATTGTCCTTTTATTTTGTGCTGTAAGCAATTGTTAAATAAACATATATCAATACATTCCAATATTAATTAATAAGAAGTTGTACTGATTTTTTCGGGCCTTTCTTAGTCGAATTACCTTACATATAACAATAAGTAACAGACAGAATTGTGATAAATATTTCATTAATTAGTAAAGAACTTACATATGGCAGTATTTATTTATGTACTGATTTTTCAGGCAAGGGCACGGGCCACCAGTTGATTGGTGGGCGTTAGGAGTATGTTTATATGAATTTATGACAGGAGTGCCTCCATTCAATGATGAAACGCCGCAAGCAGTATTCAAAAATATTTTATCTAGAAGTAAGTAATTAGTTTTTTAACATAGGTAATATTATAGTCAAGAGGAAAAAAAATAACTTTGACACTAGTAGTATAATACTAGTAAATAGTTTATTGTGAGTGTGACATGATTGACTGTTCATCCATTCGGTCAACTTGGTTCAAACTTGTCGTAATTTTCCAGGTGGAAATCTGTTAAAAAATGTCGTATGTTTATGCTTAAAATATCTTATCTGTGCATAGCATTATAATAGCAGTGTTACAACGCTATATTTGATATTGTACGGCAAATAACCTAGTGTTCAACACTAGTTATAGGGCTAGGAGCTGTAATTTTATCACGCTCTTGTTCATTGGCTGCTTCTATTACAAGTGTTTTATTTTATAAACCCAGGATTACGGAGTTCTGAATTCGATCCAAGTTATTTGTACCTTGGGTATACATATTTAGTTATCAATAGAAAAAAATCAACGATTATAATCGAATTCGATGGCTGGTTGATTCATCCATCAGCCTTTTGAGGTGTACTGCTGGACATAGGTCTCCCCTAAATGACGCCACTCGGTCGATTCACTCTTAATAATACCTCAATTGCAGACATAGAATGGCCAGAAGCGGAGGAAGCATTGTCTCCGGAGGCGGTGTCGGCGATCGAGTCGCTACTGACGATGGAACCTCGGTCGCGGCCCGCCGCCGCCGCCGTGCGCGACATGCCGCTTTTCCGCACTATTAACTGGGAGCGACAGCTCGACGTCGAGCCGCCCTTCGTGCCCACGCCCGATGATCTGCACGACACCGGGTACTTCCAAGGTAACTATGATGTACATGATACGGGGTATTTCGCAGTAACGCTGATATCCACGACACTGGGTAATTTCAAGGTAATTCTATACGACAGCTGGTTTTTCCTTGTTTATGATGTGTACGACAGCGGATACCTTCAAGGTAATTGTGCCCTATCCGACTCAGGATACATGTGTTAGTGGCAGCGTGCGCGTTCGGCGAAGTGCGCTGGGAGCAACAGCTTGGCCTATGCCCAATGTTCTGCACGACACTGGGTACTTCCAAGGTAACTATGATGTACAATATGCGGATGCTTCCCAATTTAAATGATTTGCGCAACATCGGGCACTTTTAAGGTATATTTAATATAATAACCGGTATTTCCAAAGTAACTATGATGTACACGACAACGGGTACTTTCAAGGGAATTATGCTCTATCCGACACGTGTCGTGTCTCTGCTGACGAAGGAGCCGCGCGCGGAGCCCGCCGCCGCCGTGCGCGACATGATGTTGCGCACTATCAACTGCGAACGACAGATCGACGCCGAGCCGCCCTTTGCGCCCACGTCCGATGATCTGCACGACATCGGGAATTTCCAAGGTAACTTTGATCTGCACGACACCAGGTACTTCTTATATAATATCAGGTACTTCCAAGGTAATTATAATGTAAAACAATCGGTATTTCCAAGGTAACTATGATGTGCACGACAACGGGTACTTTGAAGGTGATTATGCCCTACCCGACACCACATACATCTATTAGCGGCCGTCGTGCGCGACGTGCCCTGTTTCGCGATATCAATTGGGAGCGACAGTTGGATTCCGAGCCGCCCTTCGTGCCCCACGCTTGATGTGCACGACACCGAGTGCTAGTGTATTGCGTTGTGCGCCGGGAGTAGGGATGAAATAGTTTTTATTTTTCATGCGATTGAGTTAAAAACAAGTATCGGCACCATCCCTCCACCTTCGTCTTAGGGAGCATTCAAGTATTAAGTAAAGCATTTTGGGGAGGAGAGGAGAGTTGCCAAACGTTACGATGCGATACAGATAAGGATCAAGGAGGGATTTGAAAAACGCATTATATAACGTGTTTGTTTCTATTTAAGTATAAAACATTATTTAAGTAAAATACGGTCACAGCGACTTGCTGCCAAAGTTCAGAGAGGGAGAAAGAGGTGCAGCAAAACGTTACCATGCCTTACTTGGTGGGGGGAGGGGGGTCAAAATCTTCATAAATTGCTTTGCGTATTACTTAAACGTTCCCTAAAACACATTTTCAGTAGCGATATTTTAAGTAACGACTAAGTTTCAAGGGTAAAATAATTAGATTTTGTCTTCAGTGTCTTAAGACATAAGACTTAAGTTATAAGTTGAGTGGTGATTCTGAATAACCGATTCGAGACTTCATGTCGAGGTTATGGATGTAGGAAGCAATATCCTTATTGATCGCTTAATTCAATCATCAACTAACTCCATAACAAATGTTGTATTTTGTTTCAGCTCGCAACATCCTGCAGCAACTACATGTATCTAATTTCGATATATGAGTTAGAAAAATAAAAACCCTTCATTTCATTCTGTACTCTTTCATATACGGTATTCTAATAATTGCCGAATAACTTGCAAGTTTAATAATTGGAACTCTCAATGTAAACTGTGTGATTTGTGGTTTTGTGAAACTATGAAATAAACGGGCACTGAGGCTTATACTGAAATTAATATATATCCCTATTAACTTTTAGTGATATTAATTAATTATGTACATCTAATATTTCTATTATTTTTAGATTGTGTATACAACATATGTTTAATAATTTCCTATATTCGCATATTAGTCCAATTTAAATAAACATGTTATGAAAATGTATTCAAGCCAAAAAAATAGTGGATTTCGATAGAAATAACCACAATTATGTATTTTGTGATATGAAGGATGTTTTAAATTAGAAGATTTAAAAAAAATATATATAGTTTTATTTATATACATACCTTATATTAAATTGGCACAATTTGATCGATTTTATGAGTAAGCTCGTTGAATATTAACACCAATTTATTGAGAAAGGCAAGGAATTCGAGTTGCCTTTCTCAAAATAATTGATTTTTTAATAATGATAAGTAAACCTCAGGGGTTGGAAGCTATAAATTTGTTCATAAGCTTGCCATCTATTGGGAATTCTTCTGAATCCAGGGCAAGAAGGCGGTGACTCGTGTGTACACTCCTGGGTATTGTCCTTTGCCGCAACCGATACCCCACGAGACCACGCCTACCTGCGTCCACCGACCACCTTCGTTCACCATAAGGGGACCGCCGCTGTCGCCCTGTTCAAATGAATTTATTATTATTATTACAATTAAGGTTTTTACGTTTTTGTAGATGCACTGAGAAGAGTATTTACACATACATTTTGACATTTTGAAATTTTTAGCTTAATCCTAACTTGTGTTAAATCTTTCGCTATTGCTTTTGATACTAGAACAGTAATATATTTAAAATTTCAAAATATATTTTATATATTGGGGCATTCGGTCGTAGCCTTATTCACCCAAAGGCTCAGACGAGACAATTACTGGCCCCTTTATTTGTTATTGTGGGTATGTATAAAAAACTTACACTGCAAGAGTCCATGCTAGCTTTGCCAGCACACAGCATGTGCTCCACGATGCCACCCGGCGCGGCAGAACCGTACTTCAGCCGGCACTCTGCATTAGTCCACACCGGAATCGAGACTTCTTGGAGTACAGATGGTTGCGCACCGCCTGAAATAACGTTTTTTTTTTATAAGAAATGCAGTAGAAAAGTACAGTCCACATGGTAAGTGGTCACTGGCGCCCATGAACATCTGTAAGCAACTTTACATAAAAAAGGGTTCAATCTGGAGTCAATCACAGTTGATACTCCCGAGGACTAAGATCGTCGCCTCATATAAAAGTGTTCCTATACCACACCCTTCCATAGAAACGCCAGAACTGTTTCACTCTAGAAATAGGTGTGGTACCTCCCCGGTCGAACCATTGGTCTACTACCTTCAATTGCGTATTATTTCACACCTATATAGTACATATCTTTATTTCTTTAGCGGAACGAGAATTGTTTGTATGTTCATTCATCACGCAAACCAGAAATGAAAAAGCAGGTTAATCTCTTTGTTATAGAAAGTGTTACAACAAAGCGGGCAAATAAAATTGTATTTAGCACGTGGCCTTTGATATTGGAGACGGAGAAGTTTCGAACGGTAATCTAATATCAATCGTAAAGAAATAACACTTATTTGTAATGTAGGGTAAACTTGCCTTATACGACTTGCCTTATATTTTTTATTTTAAGTACTCTTTATTATCCTAATGTTTTATTAGTTTTTAATGAAAAAATAACATAAATGTTACAATCTTTTGAGTAACAATAAATTTTCAAAAACCATTAAAAAATCGGTGTCGCGAGATTGTTCACATTAAATTTTGCATAGACCATGTCTGTTGGTTCTTGGACTAATCTAGTGACAAGATTTTATAGATAGAAGATTGTACGATGCAACAAAATGATGGGTTTGTCTATTACAAAAAATATGTTTCCTTTGCACTGAGCATTGAAATAAAAGCTTGTTTTAAAAAGTACCTATTTTTTAGATATTATTTTATTAGCTTTAAAAAAGTCACAAGAATAATAAGACATATTCCATAAATAGCATAGTAACGTTTTTAACTTGTATATCAACACCAATCTATAAATGGTTGGTGACAGCGGTGAGAAACTATACAGAGACATGCATGAGGTTGGCGCGAGATTCAATTTTGGCGCCCCTATGCTAGTCTCTTTATATGAACTGGGAAGACGACGTCATATTTTTATTTTTAGTTTGTCTACTCAAAACAGATTGAAACCAAACTATCGAGGAAAATAATTATATTGGGCACTCTGTGGGTTCTTGCGCTTAGAGCCGTCGTTCCAATCGCCATTTGGTACGACCGGCCCTGGGCATGATCGTGGCCTTATATTGTTGTAAAATATCTATTAATTTCATGAATTATAAATTCTTTAGGAATACAGACCCTCTCGTAGACTTCCCCAGCCGATGACAGTAGCAATAAGGCCAGCGTAGGCACGACCGCCACTAGGTAGACAGACTGGTCGGATGTTCTTCGTGAATGTTACAGGTTGGTCCAGAGTAAGAATGGCGACATCATTGTACTGAAACATTAAAATAATATTGGCTTTTTAATAACGTTTTTCTATATATTAATAAGTGAAGCAAAAACTTGTGATTCGTTTTTAAGATAACTACTTGCCGCAGGAGTGTGAAATTACGCACTGTTATAGTTGATGTAGAGAAGGATTGCGCAATGCTAATATAAATATTTTTTTCAAATAATGCATAAAGCATACATAAAATCACCTAAAAACACATTACACACACTACATTGCATTTGACACAAACACATACTTATTAAAAGAAATAGAACATTCATTATCTTACTATCAAAACACTTAAGCTACCCCAACAAAGATACGTGAACTCCAAGGGTTACGCGATTTTCAAATCTCGTCGGTTATTATTGGCTACATTCACTGCGTTCACATTATTACTCAGCGAATTTACGGGTTCTGACTTGGGTTCAGACTTTTCAGAACCAATGCACAGTTACGTTGTGTGTTTGTGTTACGTATTTCTTATACCTATTCCAATTTACGGGGTTATTACTCAGTCTCACCTATTGCATACGTTTGGGGAATTACTGCACAAATATAGTACTTACCAAGGTTCGCATGTCAAAACCACGGTGTCTCACTACTCTCTTGATCTTTCTCTCTATGTGTTGCGTTTCGGTGTTTATTTTAATGTTGTAATCACCAAGTCTGGCAGTCAAACGGGCTACGTCCCATGAAGTCATACTGTAAAAAAGAGGTAGTTGTACCTATAAGATGGATGAAATCCGTTATAAACACAACCTCTTTCGGGGTTTAAGTTCGTACAGTTACGAAAGACTTTCAATGATTGTAAACATGTTTTTTTTAAACGGTGGGCGCGATATACAAACTTGTTACCTACCTGGATGAAAATGAGTATATTTTTGTTTCGTTTTCACCATTTTAATAAGCTTGCTTCGTAAAACTATAAAAACGCAGAACAGATTCATCATAAACATGTGTTATGACAGTTATAATTAATTATATAAGGTAGAATTTAAACAAATCAGGATTTAGTTTTCGTAAAATATTTTTACCAATTATCATTAACCTTGCAAGATATCAGTCTACATAAAAATGCAAGCTCGAGTTAGAAGGAATTCAACTTGAGTTGATTCGAGTCAACTTGAGTTAGTTACTCGAGTTTACTAGTATCAACTTACTGTGCCACACAATGCGCAGCGGAAAGCACGTGCTCGTTGTCGATGAGTGACCCGCCGCAGAATTGCCGCCCGCCGTTGAACAGCGCCACGATCCACGGCCACTCGTTCAGCTCCGCGTTGTGTCCGCCCACGATGCGCTCTTCATCTTGAAGCTCGTATGTGCTCTCGTATGTCTGAATTAAAGAAATTAACTTTGCTAAAATATCTTAATCAAATCAAAATATTTCTTTGGGTACTTTAAATAATTTCTAATATCTTTGTATTTATACTCAACTTAGATATTTGAAATAACGTGTTAATTCACTGTTTCTTCTTCAACTTTGTTTTTACTTCATTATCTTTCTTCTTCATTAGATATGGCCAAAAAGAACTTAGTCCATTCGAATGAATTCCTACACCTACAGTCCTTTGAACTGAGGAAGCTTTCATAAGATGCAGCTGATCCCAAATTTATGAATTACTAGCTCGGGTTAGCTAACGTTGTTTTGCCATATAAAATTTTAAAAAAATGTTAAGGGTGGACAGCTCTTATAACTAAAGGGTATGAAAAATAGATGTTGACCGATTTTCAGACCTACTCAATATGCTCACAAAATTTCATGAGAATTGGTCAAGCCGTTTCGGAGGAGCACGGAACGAACATTGTGACACGAGGATTATTTTTTATATATAGATTATTTATCGACATATTAACAGATGCACATTGATTAGGTTAGAGCTAGTTCTTACCTGAGGTCCATTTTTCATGCCACACGATCTGTCGACTGCAGGAGCAGATGGTGGCCTTGTCGGTTGTGTGGGGTATAAAGGTGGCCATGTCTGTAGAAATATGCAACAATATAGCGGTTAAAGAAAAAAAAACAAACATTAAGATAATTCGTATATTTTTGTTAAATTACACTGTATTTTACCTGTTTAGTAGTACTCGCGGGTGGCTTTGTTGCCCAAGTGGTTGATGGCGTGGTAGGGATGGTTGGGTGGACGCCAGCAACTGTAATTAAAAATCTGTCGTTTGTACCTACTAGAAACAATTATGAACTTATAGAACAATACGTACCCTCGGGTACCTACGGGTTGCTACGAATTGCTATTGGATTAGGAAACTTTTGTGGTTCGATTCCGGAGGCACTACCACCATTTTTACTTCTTTGTTTATTAATAACAATATTAAGCGTTGCTGTATTCTGTTTTAAATTTATAATAAGCTTTCTAATTTCTTAGTCCCCTGGAGTAGTAACTGCGGCTGACCTCAGGTACGTAGAACTTGATTACAGATGTTCTGCGTTGTGACCATTAAGTGGAGTGCATGCACTAACTAATATATTAATTGTACAATAAAAAAAATGTGTGCGTGTACTAGCGTACACTCGTAAGAAGTGAAACTTCTTTATGACGTTATTTTTCAAAAAATAATTTACTATATGCAACTTTACAGAAATTGGTTAAATAAAGTTAAATTAGATAAAGTTTAATAAAAGCCTTTTATTAAACTTTATCTAATAATCTTATCTATAATAATCTATCTAATATCACGCGTGGTAGGGATAAGAAAAAGATGGCGCGTAACAGAAAAAGATGGCGCGTAACGAAAAAATGTTACACTAAATTTTTTCCAACCCCGATAAAGAAGTTTCACTTCAAAAAGTTTCTATTCGTCATTATATGATGTGTCAGTTAAATTATTCCATAGTTTGAGGTGGCAAAGTTATGAGTCTGTGAGTTGATTTTAATACGAGTATTGTACGCCCATAGGGCATAAACAGAGAAATTGTAAAATTACAACACCTAGCCTGTACCTGTTTAAATGCAATAAAGAATTACTGAATTACTAATAATTAATATATCTTCGTTAATACCTTTTTATAAATAAAATATTGAACTTACTGATCGAAGGTGGATGCGTCGGGGCCGTGTGGTCGGGAGGGTGCGTCGGCAGCGGCGGGATGGTCGGCGGCCACTGCGCTGGGATCTGACGTAGGCTGTTGAACAACCACTGGCGAGATAGTGATGAGAACGGACCATTTGGAAACCTATGAATGTATGTGACTTGATTGGTTCTCCTTGACGAAATTTGAATTATTTTCGCCAAGTGATGAGATGTTTTCTTTCTTCTTGATAATATTCAAGCTCGTCAATCAAATACAAAGAAAACAAAAAATTAAAATGGGTTGATAATTGAAATAGAAAAATGTTCTTAATCGGTTTGTCGCAATCTTGTTAGAGTTCCGTATCTAAAGGGCAGTGGCGCAGCGCGGAAAAATGTAGACGTGGCCAAACTCCTATAAGCGACGCCATCCATTGGTTAGTACCCTTAAAAATGCCCCTGCCTCCTGTTCCAAAGAGGCCTCGCTAGGCCCCTTTAAGTGCGAGGCCGTGGGCGATGGCCTACTGCGCCCACGCCTATCTACGCCACTGCTAAAGGATAAAAACGGAACCATATTGCTAAGACTTTGTTGTCCGTCTATCCGTCTGTCTTTTAACATCACCATGACTGTATCTCATGAACCGTGACAACTAGACAGTTGAAATTTTCTGAAGTAAAATAAGAAGTTGAAATACAAAAAAATATATACGTCACGAATAGATAACCTCTTTCCTTTGGAGTCTCTGTTTAACTGACTCAGTTAAACAGAGACTAACATAAATGTTTAAGGGGAGCTCCCAGTGAACAAATGAGTATTTTTTTATAGATAATGATACGGAACCTTTCGTGCCCGAGTCCAACTCGCACTTAGCTAATTTTATTTTACGTAGTGACGGTTAAATTAAAAAATTGATATTTAAATATTGCATTACCTAGTGTGTTCGTTGTGGTTGTGTCTTTTGTTGAAATTTTTGGAAATTGCTAATAGATTACGCATACCAGATATTTTTTGGACAAACCCTATGCCATAGCGCTTGGAGGATATTTGAGTAGTCAAACTCAGGTGGTTATTCCTAGACTTGCACGTTTATGAATTATGAATATTTAATTTGTGTTTTGAATTTGAACCTTACAATTATAATGTAATTAATTTTCATGCCTGGTAAATCTTACTTGTCAATAAAATATAGGACTTTTGGATTTTAAACCGGTAGATATGTGATTATAACAATGCCGTGCAATAATGATAGCAGTTTAAGCGATGGGTTCGATCTTTTACATTTATTTGACTTCAGAGCTTTATTTACATTTTACTCTATCTTTTTTTACGAAGAAATTATCACCAATAGTGATACAGTAACGGGCTGACTATTATATTAAAGGAAAAAAAAACGTAGCAATCAACATACCCGGATAATGGCATCGGTGGAAAATTCATAGGCATAGGAGACGGAAGCAAGCCCAAGCGTTGCACGTCGGGCTCTTGTTGTGGCGGCGTGCCTACCGGTTCCGTGCAGCATACACCGAAAACCTGCCACGTATAATACATGTTTTATACCTCCTTTTATTTTAAAAGAACGATAATCTTAGTCACTCTTCCCTGCAATAAAGAGTAACGATTAACGAGCGTTGACGACCTGCACGGCGGAGCGGTTACCAAACCGGTCTGACGCGCAATGGGTCTCGGGTTCGATTCCCGGCCAGACAGGTATCTGAATGCTGAGTTTAGATTCATGTCCTGGGTCTGGGTGTTTGTGTATTTGTCTTGTGTGTGTCCATGGTACCCACGACACAAGAGAAAATCCTAGTGGGTGTAGAAAGAGTATAAAGCGTGTGTTAATGAAAATATAGCTCACAACTGTTGTTCGAGTTGAGTAAATCTTTAATTTTTTGGCGTAATGGGGCAGAATTTTGAATGTACAAATAAACAAACTGTTATATTTCTCATATTATAACAATTTTGTATTTTTATTTTAATCATAAATTCATTAAACGTTCGATTGTATTTGTAACATATACCTAATTAGTAAGAACAGGTGAGTTCTTCACACTCATACAATTAGTACCTACTCAGGAGTGCTACGCAATATGAAATAAATAAAGTTAAGGATACGCTGAAATGACATAGACATATAAGTAGTATACCTTTAATATATATATATAACTATACATCTCAGTTATGATGTATTGATTAGACTTGAATATTTTTTCCCGCTTGCGATTAATTAGTTATCGGTAAGACAAGTAAGTTTATAGACGGGAATTATAGCGAAACTTCCTACATGTCATCCAGTTGTAGTTACTTGACATCCGTACAAGGCAAACAAGTCGGTGGAATGGGCAGACGAGCGTCCCGATAATATGCTCATGCAATATACATGCATACCTAGCCTCTATAAACTGGCTTGGATAGCTTTGTGTTGAGCTACGATGCAGGGCAAAGTAAAAAGAAGAAATTGCATATAATTAATTACTGAGGCATTTTTGTAGGTTATTTTTTGCTATAAATCTCGAAGCGCCCTTTCCTTGTACAATCTATAAACTGTATCCTAAATTAGGATTATTTTAAATGAATAAAATTGTGATTCAAGATTATGATTAATAATTAAAAAAAAATGTATCTACCATTAGAAATAATACTAAAAATAATCCATTACCTCCATATTATCAGCGTTGACATAATGACAAGTGTCATAATGACCCATGACCCAGCCATCGAATCCAGTCAAGTCCACGACCTTCAACAAAGGGTAGCAGTCGCGGTAGCTCTTGCAGGTTCCTTTTTTACCTACTGTTGTTTCACAATTTGTTCCATCACCTGCTACCTGTAATTATAACATAAAGTAGTTATTACAGATAAGATATAACTATTCACATAAAAAATAACTAAGTTAATTTGTAGTTTTCGTGATGTACGCGCGAGAACTTCCAACTTATTTTGATGAACTTTTATAAGAGTCAAGCTAGTTTGCTAGTCAATTTAGCATTTTTTATCAGAGTCTCGTGGTTGCAAGGGCTTTTTTATTTTAATGATATCTACTCACTTGTCTAGATTGTAACAGTAAAAGTTGTCTGGTGTCTCTTGTACTGTTCGATTCTGATCTCTTCACTCTCTGAACCATCGCTGAAATAAGAGAATCATTACAGTTAATTCTGCTTATGTATATAAATATGGTACAAATTTCAGATTTAACATTTCTAATTAACATGTTTGGTATAAGAAACAGAATTAAGGTGGGGACCAATATTATACGTCAACTTGTTCGTCCACCTAAATGATGAATACTTCTATGATTGTCACAACTTGTCACAGCTTGTTGAAGGCCCACGTGGCGGAGCGGTTACCATACTGGTCTGACGCATAATGGGTCCTGGGCTCGAGTCCCGGCCAGACAGGTATCTGAATAATGTTTAGAGTTTAGATTATCATTCGTCTTGTGTGTTTTCGTACCAATGCCAAAGGAGAAAATCCTAGTGTCTACACTGTCTACACTCATAGCCCCTATGAGTGTAGACAGCGTGTATGATTAAGAAGTACTGAGAATATCTGCGACAGTACATTAAACGTTATATCTTTTCGGAGGTCTTGATCATGTCAAGTAAATCACTAAATTGAATAATTACTAACAGGTGGTAGAACCAGTGTAGTTCAACCGGGGAAGTATCACCGCAATATTTTTTTCCAGAGTGAAGCATTTCTTGCGATTCAACGCAACGCATCTGTGATTGACTTCAGAATGAACCCATGAGAAGTTGCTTACAGATGTCCACGCGCGGCAATGACGACTTACCATCAGATTGACTGCATGCTCATTTTGCTATTTCAATCAGCTAAAAAAAAATATGAAGACTTAGGTATCTACATATTAAATCAATGTCTGAATAATTTTATCGGTGTGGTTAAGTGTCATGTAAAACCCTTGTCAAGCTAAATTATTTTCATCCTCAGGGATAAAAACATATAAAATTACATCGCTTGATTTCAGACTCACTCATCTGGTATTATCTGATATCGCTATTCGTTCTCGCATATTACTATAAAAATATGTAAATGCATACATAGTTATTGTTTTGATAATAATCTTGTCACAGCTTCTTTGGAGCCGGTTTAAGCATTTATGATCATGACAGTGATTTAATAAAGCTTTTGTTTAAGCTCCTTCCAATAAATTAGTATGACAAATGGAATGTCTGATTCTATATTTGTTTCATCGCCAAATAAGGACGATTATGATCTAACTAATATTATATTGTCAATATTTATGTGACTTTTTATCGGAAAGAATGATGCTCCTTTACCGCTCCAACGATGCAATATTCTTCTCCATACACAATATACACTAGTGATGTGACGAATTTTACTTTTTGACATTCGTGAATGCGTTTTTTGTTCTTTTTCCAATTCCTGGTGTAGGGAGCCGGAGCATACAAATTTGTTTTTATTTGGGTGGCCAAACTGCAATTCGAATTAAATTTGTATAGATTTAGCGACCTTTTTTGCAAAGCAATGCAATTAAATATTCGCAATACTTGCAAATGCGAATGCAAACATCTAAAAACATGCGTATATTCGCGAAATCGAATATTCTTTACATCGCTAATATACATATGTACTCAGGAATATTAACGCAAATATTATTGAAGTAGGCATTTAATATATTATTTGGATCTATTTACATCAAAGGTCTGTAAACAAGTTTATATGATAAACGAAATTATATTTTAATTTTCAAAGCTTTTAACATAACCGCGAGCACGAAAGACATCAACGCGCGCATATATTTTTTAAAGTATTATTTTGTGTAAGTGGCAAAGTGAAGTTTTTAGTTTTCCTTTGTATATGCATATATATATATATGTATAATATGCCTTTGATTAATTTCCTAAACCCCACTTTTTATGATAGACTTGAGAGGTTATTTCACTACTTGTACGAGTATCAAAGGTGTCTTTGGTTTAATTGATTTCATTATGCCTTTAATTATAATAGCTAATGTAACTCATAAGAATCAGCTTATCCAGTGTATAAGACCTGGAATGCCAACATTTTACGATCTAAACATGTTTACGGTATTTTTTGAGATCACCTAAAAATAAAGTTTTATTGTTTGCAAGAAAGATTATCGATTTATTATTCTGGGGACGTTCGAAAAGCATTGGCCGCATCGTGCACTCATGTTGGTTTTGGTGACTGTATAACGGTGCCCGTTTTGACTAAACTACGATTTCCTTTATATTCTGCATTAGAATACCGTGTACTTGTATTGATATAAGTTGTTATAATGAAAATCATTATATAAAAGGGTAAAAATCCGTACATTTAATTCTTTAAATGCATTTAAACTCAGAGCAATACAAGCAATTGTGTAAAACTGTCATCTACGAGGATGCTATGGTAAAACTATGTCTTAAAAATGATGAACGTGAATAATATTGGCATGTTTAAAATACGAAAATAGTCTACAAAAAAGATAAAATTTTAAAAATTAGTATACTCGATTTATGACCGAAGTATAATATTTCAGGTGGGCTTTAATCAACATTCTACATTAAAATAAAACTAAGAGAAGTAAATAACAGTTAATAAATTGTACTTATTAATAATTAAGCGATGCACAAATATAGGTAAACATGTCAACAGCTAATATATGCGCGAAGTCGATAAATGAAAACAAAAAACTTAAAAATGTAACGTAAATAACCGGCCTTGGAGATGTAAGTAAGCTCGCTATTAAACAACTTGCAACCAAGACTTCTCTGTGATTAAACTTGATTTTGTGTGACACCTTAATGAGAATGCACCGGCTTAAAGTATTCCTAGGATTTGCATATAAAAATGTAGCGAAGGAAATTGACTTTTAAAGTAAAGTAAAGAAAATACTATGTTGTCCAGTGAAATGTAAAAGCCTCGCTCCAAAAAGTTATCCGTGGTAGACGAGGTATGCGAACTTGGTATGGACATTTTAGATGGTACGGTAGCCACTTGAAACGCAATTTTTTGTGGGTATTATGTAGAATTATAGTAATATAAATAAAGATCTTGCAGTAAATATTTATTTACCACTTTACTTGTTTGATTAATTTGCCACTTACTTACTTGCCTCTTCAATTTTATTGATGATCGGAAAGTTTAATGGAAATAGGAGACGTAGAATAAATATTTTACGATAACAGAATATTTTAAAGAAATTTATTGAAATTTATTCCTTTTATTCCATACAAAACGACCTACGAGAGTCCTACGAGATTACTTACAAATCGTCAATTACAGTATCTTTTCTTACACTACGACCGTATCGATTGTTATTCGTTTCATATTTTGCAGTATATTTGCAATTGTAAATTTAATAATTTATTGTAACAAATATTATTCCAATTATAGAAGGGAGTCATATGATGGCCTTTTAAAGATATTAACACGATATTCGGAAGTAATCTTGCCTAAAGATAAAGTCACGACAAATGCAACTTTTTATATAGCAGTTGAAGTATCCATAATGTCAGAGCAATGCATTTAATCTAGATTAGACATATGACAACATTTAAAGGTCTTGGTCGTTATATATGTTGAATTGCCGATATTACAATTAATTGTTCAAAGGATTCCGGGTTCAGTGGTCTGATGGTGGAAAATGTCAGCAGCGTCAACCGCTCCGATGTTTCTTCGGAGATCTAATTAATACCTTCAAGTGAGTGAGCAAAAAATGTACAAGCAGGTACTATTAGGAACGGTGTAGTGAGGACAATGATTGATTGATATGGTCGCTTGCGGGCGTGTGGGCGTGTAAGCATTTGCATTGAATTGATCTCGCAGCGTCTTCCAAATAAAGACCCACGTGTTTTAGGTAATAGCCGTCCCGTACTCTGGGTTGATGACCACAGACATCACGAAAATTGTTTTTCAACATTATTTAGCCGTTTACATTTTTAATCGAATACCTATGTATGAAGATTTTTCGCTACATAGACACTAAAGTTTCAATAGAATTAGTTAGGTGTCTAGTCGATACACAAATTTTTAATCCAAGTTTAGGCCTTAACTTGGCTCGAGATTGCAAATTTTAACTTTCTCTAGCCTCAAAACCTCATACTCGCATGTGTCACGCATTGTTTTGAGACCACACTATAAGAATACTTGATGGATAACCTCTTCCTACTAAACAAAAATGTAAACAAACGATTACGGTATAATAATACCGTGTAATGTGAACAACGTAAAGCTGTTTAAAAAGTGTAACGGCAAGCGTTCATTTGAATAAAAAATATACGTCTATCATGATCTTTAGAATATGTTTTAAAAATAGTTTTTAAAAAGTTATTAAAATATTTCGTTTCATAACATATTAAAGGAGTGTTTTAACATAAAATAAGAATGATACTATTTTATAATTGGAATAAATATTTAGTAATAAATATTCCTACTATTATAAGTAGAGATACTGATAAAAATACCACGTATTATAATTGAATATTAGGAGTTTCAATGATAAAATTAGTATTACTTTCCTTATTTAATTAATGATGTATTTAATTAAAGCTATTTGAATCTCACCATTTATATAAACAGCATCGTCCGTATAAAAACCGCCGTCTTTCGCTGAAAATCCGTTTTCATTTTCAGACACACTTCCGCACGTCAATGCCGTCAAGCCGAAGCAGAATATTATTAATTGAGTCCTTAACATCATTTCAAATTTTAAAAAAGCATTCACTATCAAAGTTTTGATTGGTAACGTGCGCGACGCGAGGATGTGCGTCTCGCAAGGAGTCACTCCGCAAAATGCCTCGACAACTTTACGTCGCTCCTTTATAATAAATGTTTACAGTGTCGCTCTACATTAGGTTGAAAGATAACAGAGCTTTTTCTCCTTTTGTACTTGCCTGACATTTGCTGCCATTATAAACGAGCTTTATAAATTATGACAATCGTTCGATTTGGTGAGCCCGAAAAGGTGATCTTCGATTTATATGGTGTTTATTTTTGCATCGTTCACATTTGCAAAGGTAACAAAGGGAATTTTGCATTACTCATTTTGGAGATCAACGAACCCGATTGGAATTTCTTCATTAACTCCAGGCCAAGATGAAATTGCTCTGGCATAAAACATCATAAATCGAAGGGTGGAAGGTGTGTCGAATTGGTTGATATAGGCATTATCAGCCATCTTTAATAAAACTTATAAAGAAATTCAGTCACGAATATTATCTTGCAATTTACGTACAGTTTTATAAGATGTATATATACACAACGTATATATACACCCGTTTATCTTTTTAAATGCCTGTAAGAAATGGTGTGAAGTTTCGTATATATAAAAATTGAAAGCATTTTCAATGAGGTATGCATTCGGAAAACTTTTTCTCATAAAACTTAACCATTATTTGTGTAATGACTAAAATTATTTAGATTTTCCGTTAATATATAAGTACAAGTACGAGACTTGATTGGAACTTGAAAACCAACGCACAAGCGAAAAAAAAACAAATGGGGTATCTGATTACGATAATTACACTGTTTTTAATGGAAGTGGAAGACCCAAAAACATAAAAATAATGATAACTGGTTCCCTAATATGATTGGGTTAAAAGGTACTTATTTCGTTTTATGTTTCGGAATATATGAAATCGCTTATAAATTATTTTAAACATTAACCATAATGTGGCGTTCATTATTTTTATTATCAGCTGAATACATATATAAACTTAATGATTACATATGCTCGTATTAATTGAAAATCATTAAATTATTTATTCAATATAAAAAACATTATATTCTCCTATTTTTTATTCAACGGAACCAAAATTAACTTGAAAGAGACAAATAGTGCCTGTGCTTTTTATTTTATGCGACTAATTAATTCTGAGTTCTTATAATATTTTTTATGACATTTAAAATGCGAATTTAAAATCAATGTCCAACAACTGTGACGGATTAAAGGAGTTTGTATAATTAATAAAAAAATGCAGGATAAAATATCACCTATAATAAATAGGTTCTCAACTTTTTGAAAACGAGACATGTCATTAGCCATTATTTTACTAGAACTGTTGATATAAATTACGTCTGTGTGTTCGATAAAGTACCGTAACAAAATTCGTACTCCTCCTCATAACTAACCACGGAGCTAAATTTAAATGTCAATAACCTTTTAAAAATAAAGAGCCTCATTAATTTTGCCGTATTCTATAGACGTATGATTGGTATTTGACATAATGTGGAGCTTAAAGTCTTCTTGTCATAGGATCCCACGGTGCTATTGTATGCGTATATTGTAGAGATGTAGAGCAACTCTACACATATCGTTAACCCTTTCATTGGTAATTAATGAAATTAAGGTGAAAAAACATTGTTATTGTGGAGGATAAAGCAAAGTTATACTTATCGCAAGAGCCTACTTCATATTTATAAGAAAAAAATGTTTTAATTTTCATTTTTTTTATATTCTACCAGCTTATAAAGTCAATGAGCCGCAGACGCCCACATGAGCTTTTTTCATTATTTATCCCCTTTGCTTTTTTGCAAGCATTAGTTTTAGTGTAGAATTATTAGTTCACGGGGCCTCAGTGACAGTTGCAAACTTTAAAAATATGTAGATAGCCGGACAAAAAAGAACGAGTTTTAAGTTTGAGTGTCGTGCAAATAAATTATGAGCGCATAAGTAATAGGCATTTTTTAATTAGGTACATATTCATTTTGATAAATTTCAGTGTGTAATGTGCCACGTAAAATTGCAATGTTCAATTCAATTTTTATATAACTTGTTCAATTGATAAATGGTTGTATTCCTTCCATTCCGGAATCGAAAACTCAAATATGAAGAGATTTCTTACATTAGTAAATCAAGGTCGAAGAAGCTTTCAACACTTAAAATGTTCTTATTTTCATAAGTCTATTTGTGATTTTAATAAATAACACCTATGAATTTGAGTCCAGTAATTCAAAATATTCCCTGTGGGCACTATTTGAGCTAATCCTCTGGCTTAGGTTTAACCTAAAAGAAAGTTCGGGAATCCTATATCACTCCTATTTTTTATATGTTTCTACATCATCTTAAAATCTCTCTTACTTCTTCTCGTTACTTGTGTTCTATCTGGGTTTAATTACAGACGTTTAGACCATTTAAAATCTATTAATCCGCATGCCCAATTTTTACTTTCATTCATTTATAGGAACTATATTTCAGTGATAATATGTATACGTTAAATAATACCTGAAGGTCATTTAACCAATGGCGGCATAAAAACTGGATTCTAATATCAGCATCAAGTATCTAACCATCTAAGTCGCACGTAAGAAGATTAGACTAAATGTGTACATAGCCTCATTAATCTTTAGAGATCCCGTTATGTCAGTTTCGAATGACAGTGTATTTGACACTGCAAAATATTTGTGAGCGTGTAATTGCTATGCATGGAGAATAGTTTTTAATGCCGTAATCTGCCAATTAGCTAACTTATTTCTTACGTTTTATATTTGCCTCACTTGTAATTGACTAATAATGTAATATTGGAAGTCGATTTTAACCTAAATAAAATTTTGTGTTTATTAAACGACCCTTATACTATATGGATGATAATAAATTTTGGTAGGTTTCTTCGTGCTGATCAGATATTGCAGCCAGGAGGCCGCTAGTAGGACTTTTCAGTAGCTACAAGTAAACGTTTCAAGTTTCAGCTCATGATAGGTCTGTAGTTCCGGGATTAGAATATGGCTACGGCATGTCGTAAAAGGGGACTAAGAGCTTCTGAGGTCGCGGGTAAAAGTGTTTTTATTTGTTTAAAAAAACCTCTTTGCTATATAAGTATCTTCTGTTCCCAGAAATATGATCATACTCCTTAATAAATTTAGTATAAAAAGGAAAACACTCAATTCATCAATAAGTAATTGACCCACCCATTGCTTTTGATCTATGACGATATTACGCCTTCGCTATTGATACACATATTGTAGATAAATATTTAATTCGTGTTAAGTGTGCATATCTATATAAGGTACAATACGTCAATTTGCAGAACGCGATTAGTTAGACGCGTATTTCCTCAAAGAAATTCCATCGATGACTTATGTTATGTTGATATAACCACAACATGTAATAGTCATAAAAATTCAAAGAAATGAAACAATAGGATGACAGCATCATGTCAAATTTTGCTCGCGTCTCATTTACTACTTAAAAATGATGAGCTTGATTCGCATTTTTATACGTAAGAACCTACCTAATATACCTAATATTGATATTGAGATTTATAATATAATATCAGCTATAGAACCTACAGAAGTGTACAAATATTTAGGATATAACTAATTAAAAGGATTACTACACACACATATCAAACATACACTTACAATAGAATTTAAAAGAAGAATAGACGCCATCTGCAAAACTTATTTGTCAGGAAAAAACCTTACAAAAGCAATAAATACTTACGCTACACCGATTTTAACCTATTCATTTGGAATAATTAAGTGGACAAAAACAGACATAGAACAACTAGAAAGAATTACAAGAACAACACTAACAAAACACAATTATTTACATCCTAATCAGCAGTAGAGAGGTTAAATATCAAAAGACAGGACGGAGGCAGAGGCGTCACAGATATTAATTACCTCTGGCAAAACAAATTATTAATCTAAGACAATTTTTTTTTATGAAATCTACCACAAGTAACATTCATTCAGCAATCACATACAACGACCAAAATTTCACACCGCTCAATTTATCGTACCACACAGATCAACATACACTTAACAATAGGAATTCGCAACGACAGAAAATAGAAAATTGGAAAAATAAAGTTTTACATGGAAGACACCCACACGATCTAGAACACACACACGTAGATAAAATAGCATCCAACAAATGGCTTAAAGTAGGTAATTTATTTCCAGAAACAGAAGGATTCATGATTGCCATCCAGGACCAAGTCATAAACAATATAAATTATAAGAAATATGTAATTAAAGACCCCAACGTCAAAAATGATAAGTGTCGCAGATGTCACACCCAGCCTGAAACAATACAACATATAACAGGAGCATGCACTAATCTAACTCAAACAGACTACACACATAGACACAACCAAGTCACTAACGTAATTCACCAAAATCTTGCATTACAGAACACAAACACACCTTACTACCAATATACTCCGCAAACTGTCATAGAAAACAAGACTTATAAACTCTATTACGATCGCGCCATACTTACGGATAGAACTATACATTATAACAGACCAGATATAATTTTACAAGACAAATTAAATAAAATAACCTACCTGATTGATATTACAGTCCCAAATACTCACCATATTCAAAAGACAATACTTGAAATGATACTTGAAAAAAAAATAAATTTTAATAAATATATATAGATCTAAAACAAGAAATAACCAGGATCTGGAAGCAAAATAAAGTGTATGTTGTCCCCATAGTACTTTCGACCACCGGAGTGATACCTTACCATCTCCATCAAAGCTTAAAACTCATTAGATTAAAACACTCATTATATATATCCTTACAAAAAACAGCCATATTTAATACTTGTCGAATTGTAAGAAAGTTCATGCAAATAGATGAAAGGGAAATAGATCCACATAATCTTACTCAAACCACAGCTGCCACATAAATACTGCAATATTTACTTGGTTTCACCAGTAAATGTTGTAAATATTACTAGCTTTAGCTGAGAAAAAGCAAAAACCTCCAAACAATAATAATAATAATAATGTAATATGATGATGTTAAACGTTTTTTGTCAAAGTAAATATGTAAGCTGTGTTCACCTGTATTTGCAAGAACACGATTGAATAATATTGTGTGTAATATAAATTAAGCAATGATGGTGTATCTTGTGTTGGTGAACCTTCTATAAATAAAAAATGTAAAACTAAATTAATTAATTTTCTTTAAATCCTACGCTACATATTTACTTGTGCATGCCAATATTATGTTAGTTAGATGGACTATATGTTCAGTCTTGACAATAGAAAAAAAAAGTTTTACTTTCGATCGAGGATAGTGCATAAATTAAGGAATTCTCATAAGGGAAACTTGACTTTAACTGTTTTCGTTTTTGCGCTATGATAGAGGAGAACCGGGTAATGGGAGCCATCGGGTAATGGGAACAATGCTGATTGATATCTATATTCTCGTTATTGTTCTCGTCAACCCATTATTGTTCCACTGCTGGGCACGGGTCTTCTCTCGGGATGAGAGAGTTAAGGCCATAGTCCACCACGCTGGCCAAGTGCGAATTGGTGGACAAACTCGTTATTGTTAGCACTCGTCATTTCTGTTGACCGTTGTGAAGCTGACTTTGATGCCCACGAGCCATTAGCGCCAAGCATTAAGTCACGAGGGACGTTTGTATGTTTTTCGCTCTACGCTTATAAAAAAATGCCGATTTCCAGCGCCAAGAAAAGAGCGATGTTATATTAATATTTTAATACGTTTATGCTTAATACATCCTTAGATTATTATGCTAATAAGCCCAATTGGTTAAATTGTGATTGAGAATTGAAATATATATTAATGTCTATTTTCCAAATGGTGGTCAACGGGTAATGATAGCCTAGTCTGGCTTCCCGACACACCTAATACCCCATTAACTTTCACATTCGTATAATTTTAACAAACCAATGCAGTAATTGTAAAAATGGACACATGAAAAAAAATCTGACAGCGATAGTCCATGCTATTGATAGTCCATGTTATTATACCTATGCTTTTTGACATGTAAATCTTTCGGTTTCCAATTATTAAAAAGTGTGTTTTTTTATTGTTTCGATCTTAGTAGGCTCCCATAACCCGCTGTTCCCCTAAATATATTACAAACAGTACAGTGTTATGTGGTTATATTCAAACGACGCCACCGGGTTGTTGTGTGAATACTAAAAAGTATATTCTTGCACTTGACATTTATTACCAAACCCAAAAAGAACAAACAAAAGTACCAGCCATATAAGGTCGTTAAACAGATGCATTAATGATTATGCCTGCGTTCCCATTTTAAATGGACGAGATGATTGCTACATATTTTTAATACAAGCACTGAAATGTCTAATAGTAGAAAAGTATATCACATTGTTACATTAAGTTAAAAAATAATAGGGTACTTCATTTTAATTACAATCTAGCCTTATATAAGGCTAATCAGCAATTCTACTCTAACTTAAACTGCTAAATAATTGTTTATTGAAGGAGGCATCCATTGACACTGCACTTCTTTGTTCTAACATAAAGGGGTAGACACATTGTTTTTGTATTCTATGATTTAATTATGTCACTATATCACTAACACTACACTATGTTATATCACTAGCTCAAAGGGCTTAGTCCGTTTGAGTCTTTTCACTAGGTCCGTCGTATCGAGGAGCTGGATGGCCTCGATATTAACGTGATGGTGAAGTCTTTTTTGATGACATTCTGCATATGTAATAATTACTTTTTTAACAAGGTCTACTTGAAGGTCCCGATGTAGATCTTCGTTTCTTACATACCAAGGTGCATTAGCAATACCCCTCAATACTTTGTTTTGAAATCTTTGAATGAATTTTGCATTACTTTTTTTGATAAAACCCCAGAGTTGAATGCCATATGTCCATACTGGCATTAGGACTTGTTTATATAATAATAATATTTTATTATATGTAGACAGGGAGGAATGATTCCCCAGCAGCAAAGGCATAGCTCTGTATTTGAGCTCCAATTCGTCCCGTTTTTTTTGACGTGAGCTCTCTAGCGCAGCTTCGCATTAAGGGTCATGCCAAGATATTTGGCTGTATTTGTGTATGGTATCGGTGTATTATTTATTATTATTAGTATTAGTATTATATAGGTTGGTAATTATTACGCCTATTTGTAAAATCAACATGTACTGATCTGTTTTCGTTGAGCTTCACTCGCCACTTTCTCGTCCAATTGATTATTACTTTGTTGATAGAGATTTGACATTTCTGCGCAGCTTCAGCGTGATTATCCCCCACAGCTATGATGGCAGTATCATCAGCAAAAGTTGCGAAGATATTATTTTCAGTTTCTGGGATATCACAGGTGTATAAAAGGTACAGGACCGGCCCCAATACACTACCTTGTGGCACTCCAGCTTTAATTCTCAGAGTATGCTTCTCCTTGTCTCACTCGGAAAGATCTGTTTGAAATATATGATATTAATATTTCTGAGAATTGCTTTCGTAACAATGCTCTTAGCTTTAATATCAAGCCTTCATGCCAGACTTTATCAAAAGCTTGTGCTACATCTAAAAACACTGCAAAGCAGACTTTATTCTCTTCTAAGGATTTCTCTATGGTATTGGTAATCCTATGAATTTGATCAATTGTGGAGTGTTTTTCTCTAAAACCAAACTGGTGATCAGGTATTATTTTTTTGTGTTCTAATATGGGTTTGAGTCGCTTAAACAAGAGCTTCTCAAAGACCTTAGACATTATAGGTAACAAGGAGATAGGCCTGTACGATGCAGCTTCATGCGGCGGTTTCCCCGGTTTAGGAATCATGATTACTTCTGCAACTTTCCATAAGTCTGGTACATATTGGATTCTAAGAGAAGCATTAATTAAAGTAGTTAATTTAACTATACCTTTTTTGGGAAAGTTTTTCAAAATTTCACCTGTGATTAAGTCGAATCCAGGAGCTTTTTTGGGGTTGATGCTACGTTGTATTTCTGTATATACTTCTTTCGGTGTCACAA